>OX439052.1:33747755-34947755 GCA_949317995.1 Acholoe squamosa | reverse complement strand
AAAGCCAAGGAGTAGCAGGCAAAGAGCCACCCTCCCCTCCTGTCCTACCCATCCCACCTACCTATAGTACAGTATACCTCCAGGTCCTATACCCACCCACCTGCCTACATACCTCCCTAAACCAGGTTAATGTTCTAGTATGGCAAGCTTTTTCATGTTTTAATCCCAAATCTGAAATTAGATGTTCTCTGAAAACGCAGAATTTCTATTAGGAATTAGGTAAAAAGAGATTGAAGTTGGTTTCATCAAATTTTATAGTAAGGAGGCAAAATTTCAAAAGAGGCTTAGAAATCACCTTATGAGGGACGGAATGTTAGGGGGTGGCATCCATGTCGGACTTGAAGTATGGTCCATACTGATCAACTTTGAGGTGGATGCCATGCGCACAAATCATTTTTCTCTGAAAAAGGGCCCGATAAAGGTAGCCATTCCCGAAATTCCTTGTTTTTGCTATAACTCTGCATCCAATGATGCTAGACATTCATTTAAAATGTCTACTAGAACATTTTCAGGGTCTAGGAACTCATTGGTGACATTCTGATTTTTCTTAGATGCATGCTAGGCCTAATATAGGCCTATTTTAGGTCGCCATTACCAGAATTCACTGTTTATGCAATAGCTTTGCAAATAGGGCTGATAGACGTTCATTCAGTGTGGATATATCCACACTATCAGGGAGGTATTACATAATACTATATGTGGGCATATGGCCTATACCAGCGGCCCAGGGAGGTATGCTTATATATTCTTTTGCTTAACACATGAGCTGGCATAGTTTTAACCTTTAGTAGGGGAATGGGATGATGGAAGGAGCTTGAAATCCTTGGGCCCTATCAATAAATGGTTGCTTCATATGTGCCCTATCATAATCAATCCAATGAATATAATAGCTTCAGCAATATTACGCAGGATCTTGACCACTGTAGTCAGTCCCTGACTCTGCCAAGGGTGTTAACCCCTCTTATACACACAGCTCCTACTGGATACAGTAACACTGCCAATCTATATGTATTTCTTCCAAGGAAGCATCTATTATATACAAAGCATTATGTGTCAACATAATATCAATCACAACAGGAGGGTGTTGCTCCTATTATAAAAAGAGCTGTGAGTATGTGCCCTCTTTTCTAAACAAGTCGTGCACTGCTTCACCTAAGTACTTGCACTCACCACATTAGTCTGAAAAGTCATCTGCCTTGTTTAAAATAGAGAGAGCTGCACTATCAGGTACCTACTCATGTCACACGCTCCATACTTTATTATACTGACTGACTTCTCCCAACTAGGTACCTACTCAAATCCCCCTTTTTTAAGCACCGTACTTGAATGACCACTTGTGAGCAACAAAAGGGACAAGTTATAGCTACATGAAAAGAAAGGACTGGAAATGAGGGCATTTTTAGCCAGCTCTTCCTTTTACTATAGGAGCAACACCCTCCTGGGGCATACTTTGATGATAGTTCCTCAGTAGAGAAATATTTAGACCAGCTCGCTTTGGCCCTCTGCTGTTTATGACCACTATTATATTGAGGGGCTTGGTTGACCCAATTCATATAAACTGGCAGACCACTGTAGTGAAGTGTGAATAAAAGATTTCAATCAATCAATCAAAATTACTTGGGCACTTGTACATTAATTGTCTATCTAAGGTGTCTGGTAATTCAGACCCTGATTTTGCTATTCCTTGCTTGTGCCTCAGTAGGGTCTATTATCTTCTGGAGAATATGTGTGGTACTGTGCCCTTGTGTGGTATAAAATATAAGATGATGGTTTTAGAAAATTGTGGAAAGAAGCAATACAAGAAAATACAACAATACACATCTTTGCAATCATTATGGAATGCATTCCTGCTGTACAGAAATAATATACATTTGTGCTTCAGTTATCCATCCAAGGCCCTGCCCCTCATGTGTATTGACCTACAAGTTCATAGATCTTCATCATGGAATATGTCAGCCATCAAAACAACATTGGTAATATGGATAATTATGTTCAGTTGTTTGCTTTATTCTCCGCACCTTGGATGATTGTACATCTGCCTATTACTTGCTAGATTACTTTTGCTGCATCTTACAAGAATCAGATAATTAAACATTACCCGTAAATCTGGAAATGCACATGAATGGATGTCATTGGCTAGGTTACCAATATTCCTCACAACCTATGACAGAAGACAGACATTGATATTTGGATATAAGATCATATATGCTTAATTGGATATATGTCAGTCCAATCTTGATCTTGTACAAACATATGTACATGTATCACATTATGCTCTCATTTCTCTTTCTAGCTTGCTCTTGTGTTCTAAGTAAAAACACAATACTATAGTTTTTCTTAGAACACAGGAGATAAAGGCCCCAGTCTCAGCTTTATTGATACATGGGGACTCTGACCATGAGGAGCAATGATTATTTCAGATGCTTATTCAAAATCTATTGATTTGCATTCTGCACAAGATTTGTTGTCATATGGTATCATTTTATATCCCGTCTTCAATGGTTATTGGTAGTCTTCAGGATGATGGCTTTAGAGACAAGAAATACCATCTTCAGAGTGCATCAATGCATAAGCGAGATGAAAAGAGTCAAAGAACTAGTTGTGGTATAAAGGTTATTTATTATTACCCTATGACGGCTTTGTGTCAGAAACATAAAAAGAATGCAGGATCATGGCTATGCAGGATCATTACTAGCTCTGAATTGCATCAAACATGAAACAGAAATGACCTTCCATTTCAGTGAATTTCGGTAATGCCTACCCTGCCCAAGCTAATGATAAGCAAGGAAATATGCAAAATATATAAAGGACTGAAAGAAATATACCCCTCTAAGTTGGAGACCCTAAAAATGCTGATACAGCCACATGAAGTGAATGTGTACCTGCACTAAAAGCAAGGATATGGTGAAAACCGTCAATTCTGATAATGGCTTCCTTGTCCAGACTTGTGATAGGCTTATATATATATATATATATATATATATATATATATATATATATATATATATATATATGTAAGTTATCTCGCTACCAGGGAATAATATACCGGTAATATACGGATGATAATATAATAAGAACAGACTGTACCGGTAATAAAGGGATATGATATAATATATATAATAAATGAACTATTTTGTGGGTTACTGACCTTGGGGCTATCAGCACCATACATGCCTTTATTAAAACAACTATAATAATTAGTTGACAATAAGCATAGTCAGTAAAATGCATAAAATAATAACAACAGTATAAGTACTAACAATAGTAATAACAATAGTAAAATTTTAAAAATCAAGGAAACACCCAGCATGGTGTTACCTGTTCAGGTGATACGAGCCAATTGACGGTTACTTCAAAACTCCCCCTTATATACTGTAGGGATTATTGACCATGACGTCACTATGACATCATAGGTATTCATACGAGCTGAAAGTAGTCCCTAACCGTCCACGGCTAATTATATAAATATACACGAGTGTATATAGTTCCATAAGTTATCTCGCTACCAGGGAATAATATACCGGTAATATACGGATGATAATATAATAAGAACAGACTGTACCGGTAATAAAGGGATATGATATAATATATATATAATAAATGAACTATCACAGAAACACATGGGTTTGGTGGGTTACTGACCTTGGGGCTATCAGCACCATACATGCCAAAAAACACACAAAAACACGCCAAACACATGTGAACACATTTCAATCAGCATTGCAAATGAGATTGACACACTCTATCCAACTCCAATAATTCATCTTTGTAATTATGTAGGTATTTATAAACCGAATCGGATTTCCAATTGACTCTCTTTTTAATAGACTCTATACTGAGTCCAGCATCCTTTAATAAAGTAGCACCACCGTGCCTTAAAGAATGGGTGGAGACACAGCCTTCGATACCAGCTTGAATAGATAAAGATTTTAACCTAGAGTTGACATACTGGTACTGCAAAGGACTACCATTAGATTTAAACAAGTACTCTCTACTACTCCTACCCATGCACAACTTTTTCAAACCTAGATGAGGACATAGTGGAGAATTAACATTTTTTGACAAATAGATATTAAAAGAACCTTTACCAAGTTGATCAGTTTTAGATGTCCTGATACATATAGACAAATAATTTTGGTGAAATTTAATATCACCAACCTTTAAGGAATGTGGAGACTTAACTACATGTCCCACTCGTAACACACCCCTATAGCACGTTAGAATTGCCATCCAAAATTTCAAGCCTGCCCTATTGGTTAGATCCAAAAACCTCAACATGTCTTTTGGGGTAAAAGAATGAATTTCTTTGGTTGAACAGGTGAAAAGCCTGTCAATGCCATCTAAGGTCTTTTTTAACATGAAATTACTACTATAATCAGAATAGCCCTTAAGCTTTTGATAATACCAAACTGCAGACAAGTAATTCTTTACAGACGATGGCTTCATAAAATCAGATAAATACACTGCATATATAGAACCTTGGGAGGGAGAACAAGGAAAAGATTGTAAACAAAATTTGTCACAAAATTTTTTATACCTTCTAAGTTGTTGGTTCCTTGTCCTCCTCGTATTTTCTGACACACCCTGGGCTAAAAGTAACCTTTTTCTGTCTAGTAATCTCTCCCACTCTGGAATTGAAGCAACACATATTATTATCATGGAGAGAGGTTATACATTTGCTTGGCATACCCTTATATGCAAGGCTAGATAATTGGTCAGCCAGGATATTGTCCTCTGATTTAATATAGGTCGCGTATACCTCCACATTGTTAAAGAAACACAGCCAAAAAATTTCTCTTAGCCATTCCATACAAAGTTTGTTCCTCGACCTGCCTGTATTAATCATAGCTAGGACTTGCATGTTATCCATTATACAATGTATTCTTTTGTCTTTATAACCAGAGATCCAGCGCTTCAAGCCCATCATAACGGGGTACAATTCATATACATTGATATTTCGATGATGGTTTTCTAAATTATCCAAAATTGGAGGAGCAGTAAAATGGCCTACACCAAGATCAAATTTATCAAAAGAAGTCCAGTCACCATATAGAAAATCCTCACCCATCCATGCTCCAAAGCCCTTAATAGATGAATCGGAATACATAGGCTTATCATCCAAATCATTGAGGATTAACCTTTTACAGTTGAAAACTTTACAAAAATCTAGCCACCACTGCATATCCTGTCGGGTACAATCCGATACCCTAATACAACCCCTGGGCCTAGCTTGAGCGCAGAGATCAAAAATTCTTCTGCTAAAGGTTCTACCGCCCTTAACCACCTGTGAAAAGAAAGACATAAGGCCACCTTTTCTTTCAAGATTCTTCTTGGATATAAACTTTTTGTTAATATTCTCCATTAAAATACCTCTCATTTTTATCACCTTATCCTCCGGTAAGGATAATTCCAAGTTAACAGAGTCTATATTAATACCAAGAAATTTACATTTTTGTGATGGTTCCGTTACCTTTTCCTTCGAGACCACAAACCCCATATGTTGCATGCATTCTATGAGGATATTCCTTTGACATAGACATTCACCATAAGTATCAGAAATGATGATAAAATCATCGAGGTAATTAACCAGTTTTTTAACACCATAACTCTTGGCTACCTCTACAATAAAATCTGATATTCTACTGAACATATAAGGTGCACATTTAAGACCAAAAGTTAACCTATTGCTTACATAGAATCCTTCACCTTGACCAAAATCCCACCTAAAACCCTGCATATTAGTGTGGGGGCCATAGACATTGATGGTCCTATAGGCAGATTTTAAATCTACCACGCTCATAAAATCATTTCTATCTAACTGAGCTGTGACCGTGCCAATATTATTGTATGAAAAGGTAGAGCTGGTTTTGTCCATATAGTTATTAATGGAAACTTTTTCCGGCATACTACAATCCGGTATAGGCCTTAACTTGCCATTCGATTTCTCAACACCACCAAGAGAATGGATGCACTGTGGTTTGTCTTTAACTTTGGACACAAGACCAGCTTCTAACTCCTCTAACAATATGCTGCAAAACTCATCGAAAAAATTCCCCTCAAGAATGGATTTATAATTCTTGCAATCGTAAGACGTATTGCACTCAGGGTCAACTATCTTAAACCCTTCAACAAAACCCTGCCATAAGAATAAAGCCTCTTTATTACCTATATTAATGACACCTTTATGGGTTAAAAAAGGAGCTACTCTGCAAGGTAGAATTTGTGATTCCTTACCATGAATATAATGTACACATTCACAAACACCATTTATACAACTGTCATACACCTCGATGCTAGGCAAATTCTCAATACTGACAGTAAACAGTGGTTTAACCTCGCCCTGTACTGGGCCATTATATGATACATCCAAACCAATAGGGTTGGCATTAATATTAATATCATTCTCAACATTTATTTGTGGATTTTCCATAGGCTCCATATAGGAACCATAGAACCCTGAGCTACCATTAACATCACTCGGGAGGACAAATCCTGCTACTCCAGCCTTGCTTACACCAACACCCTGAACTGGAGCAATCGGTGGAGGCGAACCAGGGTCTACCAAACCTACTATACATGAATCTGGCATCGACACACTATCATCTATAGGACCCCGCTCACCTGTATAATCCTATTCAGATTTGTTTACTTGACATTCCACCTTATTGTGGCCTGATTTAGTACAGGAACTACACACATGTCTATACTTGCATGGATCCCTAGAGCAACTCTCCGCCCTGTTAAATGCATAGCATGAATTTGTCGAGACTTTAGATCTCCCAGAATTTTTTGGTTTAGTTGAATATGCCTTTTGGGCTTGCACTGTCCCATCGTAGGACAAGTGACGGAGGATATCAGAATTTTTGATTACTGCAAAGGCATCCAAACCATCGTTATTAGCCCTGTCCCTAACGGACTTGTCATATGCAACCAGAGCTTTGACAGTAAATATTTTTGTATCAGATTTGTTCAACCAACATCTGCAAGTGTCTAAGCATTCCCTCCACATCATCTCTGTCCTTGTAATAATCTTTAATGAATTTGATATTGACAAGTACAAGTTTCTCAATGCTATCGACTTTATCTCATTTTTTAATGAATTGTTCATGGTCAAACTCACCAATTTTTTGTTTGGCATGATGGCGAGGAATTGACGAATCCAATGACAACCCTATTGACGAGCTAGGGCTCCTGTGACGAGCAGTATAAGACGATTTAGATCTCGCTTGACGACCTTTCCGTCCCGCTTTGATCCACTCGCCATCTTGGTTGCTATGGACGTTGTCGTTGTCATGCTCCCACTGCAAGCCACGCCCCCGTCGCCTTGGTTTCGCGTCTCTCGAATCTTGTTTGTATACAGTAGCACGTGCCCTCCTCGCCCCGCTGTCCAATTCGCCCAACGGATTCATCTCTTCTTTACTGGCCCCTTGGTTAGCGATAACATCACGTAACATCTTCTTTATATCCACGAGACCCTCCTCCAGCAAATCCAGCCTCGTCTGGTCAACAATCTCACTCTCTGTGGCGTATTAGGCTGTAAGGGCTCCAGACCCCCATCCAGAGAAGTGAAACTGCTCGAAATTCCCAAATTGGCCGATTCTTTGTCCATTTTAGCCGATTTAGCCGATCTTTTCGATGAACCTTTCTTCTTAGCACCTGTAGTGGTTTTCTTCCCCATATTTGGGCCGATATTTAAGCACCAATCCCGAAAAAACCACTTTAAAATTTTAAAAATCAAGGAAACACGCAGCGTGGTGTTACCTGTTCAGGTGATACGAGCCAATTGACGGTTACTTCAAAACTCCCCCTTATATACTGTAGGGATTATTGACCATGACGTCACTATGACATCATAGGTATTCATACGTGCTGAAAGTAGTCCCTAACTGTCCGCGGCTAATTATATAAATATACACGAGTGTATATAGTTCCATATTTATATATATATATATATATATATATATATATATATATATATATATATGGACAGGAGAGGGAGAGCAATGCTCCAATTATGTTCCTAGACCCTGATAATGTGGATATAGCCATACTGCATGAATGTCTATCAGGCCTATTTGCAAGGCTATTGCATAAACAGTGAATTCTGGTAATGGCGACCTAAAATAGGCCTATATTAGGCCTAGTATGCATCTGAGAAAAATCAGGATGTCACCAATGAGTTCCTAGACCCTGAAAATGTGCTAGTAGACACCTTAAATGAATGTCTAGCATCATTGGATTCAAAGTTATAGCAAAAACAAGGAATTTCGGTAATGGCTACCTTTATCGGGCCCTATTTCAGAGAAAACCAATTTGTGCATGTGGCATCCACCTTATAGTTTATCAGTATGGACCATACTTCAAGTTTGACATGAATGCCACCCCCTAACTTTCCGTGCCTCATATGGCAAAATTCCAATATTTTGCCTCCCTACTATAAGACTGGGGTTTAACTTGTTTCTGTTGGGGCTGAAAATCCCAGTAATAACTGGGGGAAAAGCCTTCTTATCTCATCTTTCAAAATTTCATGAAATAGACTAAGGTATGACCTGATGAGGTCAGTCTGGTAAACTTGATGACCTTTTGACTTGAATTAGGCCTACTACGTATATTGTTCTGGAACCAATATGTGTAATATCAAACTCACCATGGCAACATGCAAAAGACAAGAGCTGAGATTACATATGAATAGACTTCGCAGGTACCCTTCAAGTATTGAGGGCATATACATGCAGGCTGTGTCTGATGACATTTTACCCCAGATTCTGGGGAAATAGTTCACTTGAACTCCAGTAGATGTGAGTTTGAGATCGCCAATCACATTTTATATTCGACATATCTGTACAGGGGAGACAGGTAAACCATTGGGTTATAGGGTGCCCTCTTGTGAGTAAGTGTAAAAACAGGGGATGGTTGACTGCTAACTTCTCAGGCATGGCCTGCCTGTATCATGTCCCCAATATACAGGCAGGTCACCAGCAAATGAATAGACATGTTATGCAGCTTTGAGCAATGATCAGAAATTAGCTTTCACATATGCGAGCTGAAATCCTATTGGTGTTTCATGCTGAGTTGTACCTTTAAAATCACTGCAACGTAGTATGAAATGTCCTGAATGTGAAATGGTCATTCTACAAGAGCTCTCGGATATTGCAATTATAATCATGTGCATAGACATCAAGATTTAATTCTGTTTGGCCCATATATTCCCTTTGCAAAATAATCAGTTGGATATTCCCCCCAATGTCACATGAATACACTAATACTACTCTCCAATGCACATACATTTATTTCTCATTAGATTTACACAAGACAGCAACCTCAAATTTCCAAAATTCCTTCAAGTCTTTACACGCCTGCTGGAAATATAACTGTAATGCCTTTTGCTTTAGGCTGTAAAAACCTTAACAATGGTCCAATTTACAAGCTAAAAAAACAAAATGTAGCCCAATGTCTCAGGATTACAACCAGTAATTCTGCAAAAGCCACAAGGGTTAATAACAAGTCACATACACAATCTTTTGTGAAATGAAATGTTATTATCTATATCTTCACATGGATATTGCAGAAGGAGGCCGCAAGCACATATTTCTGAGCAATTCAAAGAAATTTGACTTTCTCTGCTAACCAGATTTAATAGCTCAGATTTGGTTAAATTAATCTCAAAAGGAATTATACTAAAATGAAGCCACAGACCTTATGTCATTGGCAAAAATGATTGTGATAATCCCCAGGTGACAGGATTCGAAGGTGATATCTCTCAGGGTGTTGAAATAATGGCCTGTGTGGAAGTACACATAGTACACTGGATATGCACACGAGTGGGGACTGTGGTAATGCTACAGTAATAGATGAAAAGAAGGTATGCTTCTCTTCTTCAGGTACATTGCAATTGCCTATAAAGCTAACTTGCTCCTGATCTTGAAAACTGGTAAAAAGCCTTGAATACTCTTTTTTTAAACATTTGTCTTACATGAATGTGTACCCTCTAAAGAAATGCCATTCATTCAGGTAAGGTATTATAGACCCTATTTTATTACAGCACGGCACTTCAGTTTTCCACCCTTTTGGTGGGAAGGTCCACCAATAGGCATACTTGCCATGGAAATCTCCTGGAGAACTTGATTTATGGCTGGAGATGCAGGTACTGTGATAGTATTGTTTTGATATGAGTATGCTCATTAGTGTGGGAGAATTACATAGAAATCAGCACTATTTTCAAACTGCTCTGGACCAACAAATGCTTAACTTTAATCTGAAAGCACCAAAATATGCCCCAAGATAAGTCAAGAAATTTCAAGCTATTAAATGTAGAATCCCGGTTTCATTGTCAATCATTTCAGAAAGATCCAAACCAGCTTTACTCTGACATATACATTGGCCTGTGATATCCAAGACACTAGCCCACCCCCTCCCCTTTACTACCACCCCTCTCCCACCCACCTGCTGTCGGGGGTGGATGTGTGTGTATGTGTGTGGTGGGGGGTAGGGGTGGATGGTAGAAGCAGGTAGCTACTATAGTAGTGGTGGCAGAGTCACCTTCCAGTAGCAGCCAACAGCAGCAGAGGCAGGCCTACTGGTGGGTTCTACGCCTACTCCTGCACCCCAGCAGCCACTGGAGGTTGTATTACCTGCCAGCCAGCAGCCACCTGCAGTAGTCTCCACACACAAGCAGCTACTGGAGCAGCAGTAGGGCTTACAGGAGGAACCCACCATCAACCCAGGAGGGCTTTAACCACAGGAAGCACAGGTAGGCACTGGGGGTACTGACAGGTGGGGGCTGGACACAGGAGGAGAGGTCTGACTGTCAAGGGGGTGTTAAGATGAGTGTTAAGTTGTCAGGGGTGTGGGAGTTAAGGTGTGAAGGAAACTTGAGGTGGGACATGAGAGTGCTGGAGTTTGAGCTGGTGGGGTTGGTTTTTGGTGAGAGGAGCAGGGGGTGTATGAAGTAGTAGGGTGGAGGGGGTATGACATACTTGGCTAAGACTGGTATGTTTTTCAGGGTGGAGGAGGAGGGCGGTGAGACTAGTACCTGGAGGGTGAGGGTCACTGGACCATGTCCGTTATGCTCCAGTGAGCCTTAAGCTGAAAGGGCTACAGGGGATGAGACAGATAAGGAGGCGACTTTAACCCTTAAGGGCCAAATTGTGCATGGAATAATCATTTCCCTTTGCTATGATAATGCATGAAGTCAGTCCTAGTGTATAGCTTGCCAGGTCTGAATTCATTAACTATGCCAACACTCTTGCAGGGTTGGCATGATACACCAATGCAGTTCTATTGAGTAGACTTGTCAAGGCTGTATTGGTGCATCATCTATAAAAGGAACCTGAATTATGAGTCAACATGTGGTCCTTAAAGGGTTAAGAGAGAGGTTCTCAAATACAGACCTGTGCTTGAAGAAAATCTAGGGACATCAAGGTGGGGATAGTCAATGTGGATGCCCTTTGAACTCAGCAATTATGTATAATTATACTACATGGCTGGGCCTTCTTTCCCATTCAGAGTTGTCCAGGAAGTTCTAAAGATACAAAGTTGGCTACAAATCGTAAAGACTCATGTATGTAAGGTTGCATATAGTAAACAGATATTTGTGTAAGGTTGAATATAACCCAAAACTATTGAATACATACTGCAAAGAGGGAAGGACCTTTGGCTGGACAATTGGATAGTGTTAGATAAGATTGCCCAATACCAATTTTGCCATTCAAACTTTTGTTGCAACAATGATGATATCTGGAAAAAATTGAGATGTGTTAGACTGAAAGACACCAAGTAATTTTCTACATTTTCATATTTGAAAAAAAACCTCTTATAAGATAAGAGTAAAGAAAGTGCTAAAAGGTATGGTAGGAGAGGCAATAAGACAGACATCTGTTTTTACCTTTCCATATCGATGTGGTTTACTTAATCATGGTTAGGTAGTATGTGGCCAACTAACCCTTTTTTATCATAATGAATAAAGGATGTGATAGGTTTGGCATCGGAAGGCCGGAGCGTGTTGCTCCTATGGTAAAAAGAGCTGTCAGTAGGTACCCTCTTTTCAAAAGAAGTCATACTCTGCTTCACCATTCAACTGGGACTCACCACATTAGTCTGAAAAGTCACCTGCCTTGTTTAAAACAGAGAGAGCTGCACTATTGGGTACCAACTCATGTCACACACTCTATAGTATATTATACTGACTGACTTCTCCCAACTAGGTACCTACTCAAATCCCCCCTTTTTAGCACCATACTTGAATGACCACTTGTGAGCAACAAATGGACAAGTTATAGCTACATGAAAAGAAAGGACTTGAAACGAGGGCATTTTTAGCCAGCTCTTCCTTTTACTATAGGAGCAACACCCTCCCGAGTTCAGATGGGCAGAAAGATCTATACTCAGAAATGACTTAAATTGTCTTATGTGCTTAGGTATCATTATGGATAAATTCGTTGGATGCCAGTTTGTATTGATTTCACTAATGGAGATTGGACATACAATTGCAAGTTCCAATTCCCTGTGTTTTGTCCCCATGATGCACCAGTCCAGCATTGGCAAGTAGCAGTGCTATGAGGTTTATTGCTGCATTATGATAGCCATGATGCATTGATGTCGCCATGGGAAATTATGCATTGATGCAGACCTGCAGGTAAGCTACCACAACTGCAAAAAGTCACTATGGTTTGACACCTTAAACCTTAGTGTCAGTGATCATAGGTAATGCCCTATGACTGCTCTGTGTGATAAGCGCTTACATAGGAATCACTGAGAGTTTGATAGGACAGTCGAGGTTTTGCAGGCACTACATGATCAAGACTATTGCGTTGTAATTTCACTAAATTAAGGTTCCTGACTTACGATTTGAAAGAGAGCAGTTGTAGTGTGTTAAGAAATGACCTCTAGGTGAGTAGATTCTCTAAAATGCATTAAACCATTCTGTGAGCCTTGAAGATTTTAGACAGTTTTGGGAAAAGGTAGTGCTTGGTGTTAAAAACCAGTTAGGACACGTCCACATCCACTTTGGTGTAAGTTGGGGGCTGCTGAAGGCAGTTTGTCCTATATAACACACAGCTCAACCCTTTAAGGGCCACTAATGCAGTGATGCATAATGCCCATTGGTTGTCATGACGACCAATGAAGTGCTCGTGAGTCTGCTCGTCAGCACTTCATTGGAGCATCATGCCGACCCTTCTTGAGTGTATCAGCCCCAGAGGGTCGGCATGACCCTTAAAGGGTGAACACAAGCCTGCCACAAAGTGATTTCAAACCGTCTCCAACATTATAACACTGTCTGTATAGGTGTACAGGAACAGGCTATTAAACTCTTAACCCTTGTAAAAGTGGTTTATTGGATAAAAACACCAGGGGGGTCTCCAGAGGGGTTGGTCTAGGACTGGGGCTCAGCCATGAGAATTCTGTCCGGGGGGGGGGCGGGCACATCCAGGGTCCGGGCCTCATTTCCTATAGTTAAAGAGTCACTGCATTAGCGCACCATGTCACACCTAAGCGTATCAACTTCATAAGGGCAGCATGATATTTGAAAATATAGGTAGCCCTGGGAAGTACCTTGCCAGGACATCACCATGCATCACCATGACCAATCAGCACAGAGACATTTAAAGAGTTAAATATCTGGATGGTGCAGAGATGCGCTACACTGTGAGCCCGATTTGTAAATAGGCAGTAGATACCGGCATAGCACCTACAGTAGAACCCCAATCAAGTCAATGTGTTTGTACTTACACCAACTTTCCCTGTACATAGTGCACAATAATAAGCTTTCCACTGTAAAACCGGGTCGCTGGACTGAGAGTGTATATATGACCATTTGGCACCATGATACTTGCATGCTACCCTCACCAGTAACACCATATTGACTATTCAGGGCTAAATTCCGGCTCCTCATTTCTCAAAACCCTAAGAGCGGCCTACTTCCTGTATGGTTTAGAATGGTCATATAGCTTGTATGAGGTTTTCTAGTAGGCCTAGGATTTTGCAAGGGCCCACTCGTAGCGTTTGAGAAATGACGTCCTGAAGGGTTGGCAATTCAGGGTAAGCAAACAGAATTGTCAACAATGCACTTTGCAGCATGTTGTGGGTATATACGCAGCCTTTATAGGACTAAGGGGGCAGAAGCTAGCATTGATGAGGGGGTCGGAATAATGCCTTGAATAGTAGAGACCCAACCAACTGGCACAGAACCAAACAACCCGTGGTGTTTAAATGGGCTTAGGACGACCAATGTTATCAATATCTGGTAGTGTATGCTGTGCCCTTTCGGATCATTCTTAGCAGGTATATGATTTATTGCAGAAGATGACAGAATGGTTGACCCAGAAACCACCAGAAACTTCACCAATTGGGCCTTAATAAAAATTGACCGAATTATAGTTCAATATAGAGGGCGTATATATATATATATATATATATATATATATATATATATATATATATATATATATATGAGTATAGATATGATATGATCTAAGATAAATGGGGAAGAGATATGGACAGTAGTATAGAGAGGAGCATTGGTAATGCTACATATCTATATACTTGAACCTGAAGTATAGCCATTACTTCTCTGAGTATAATTATTGGCATAGGACAATTTATGATGATGATGATGATGATGATGATGATGATGATGATGATGATGATGATGATGATGATGATGATGATGATGATGATGATGTTTTAATGGAACAAGTTGGTTTCACTCCCATGTATAGGACGAAATCACCACCTGTTCAAGATATACGCCATTTCCCCTAAACTCTTTGACAACTTGAAGCAAACGTTTTAAAATTACAAAATGAATACTTCTAATGAAATACTGTTCAAAATAGTGTACAATTACAGTTCAACTCAATACGTCACTTAAAGAAGAATTGTCTATAAATTCAGACACCCAAAGCAAGACATTCAGAACTTAATACATAGTTTTAATAAGTACACAATTTGGACATATTAAATGCTTCCAGCAATAATCATTTCCAGCATAGCCAAAATGGTCGTCCCTATACTAGCTCCTCTCACAGTGAATTGTACACCTTCTTCTCTATTTTCCACCTACTTACTCACGTAGATGGCTCTAAAGGGGCGTGCTCAGACTTTATTTTACTTTGGGAAAACGCCTCTAATCTAGTGTCTAGGATCGGGACAGTGGTATTTTCAAAGGACACGAACGGATGGTGGAAATAGATTGCATGAAAGGTTTTTTTCATAAATACATGAAGACGTGTACAAAGGCACCCCAGGGACGGCATGATGCAGCAATGCAGGAGTGGTGGTGCTGCATAGGTGTATCATGCATCCTACTGATCCATTCAGGTCAGCATGATGCATAATTGCAACAATGTTAAATATAGTATGATGCCATTTTAAAGAGTTAACAACTTTCAATCTTTATGCTACACGAGTAGACTACACTAGTATAGTGTGCAGTCCACACATCTGTGAAATATTGCAATCTGACAAGATTCAGGGAAATGGAAATTGATATAGTAAAAATAACGTTTCCTCCTCAGACCAGTCTTGCTTTTCATAATCACGTTCTGCCGTTAGAGAACACCCCTTCACACATGCATAACTCATACAGACTCCTGGCCCCTTCTTAGAAAACGCAAATTTATACTCCTGAAACCCATTCCCTGAGGAAATTTATTGCTATTGCTGTGCCTTTGCAAACCATCCAGGTGAATCACATTTTGAAATTAAACACCGCTGGAAAAGTAAATATCCTCCTCTTTTTGCCTCCCTTTTCCATCTTGGGAGAACAACCTGGATTCGACTTTTGTTGAAGGTGAAGGTATGAATATAATAATGCATTGAGTGGATGGAGGGAAGAAGTAGATGATGATATGAATATATGGTAGAACAGAGAATAGAGATAAAAGAGACAGTTTTACATTTTATTGACATGAATTCATGCAATGGAGATCTATTTGTGAGTATTTATGGAAAGTTTGATTTTGAAATAGGTAATTAGTATGTATACTGAGAATTCCAATCATTGTGGTAAGTTAGTAGATAGAATTACACTATAGAATACAGTTGTAAATTAGTGAAAATAGAGAGAGAGAGAGAGAGAGAGAGAGAGAGAGAGAGAGAGAGAGAGAGAGAGAGAGAGAGGGAGAGAGAGAGAGAGAGAGAGAGAGGGAGAGAGAGAGAGAGGGAGAAAGAAAGAGAGAGAGAAAGAGAGAGAGTGTGTGTGAGTGAAAGAGAGAGAGAGAGACACACACACACACACACAGAGACAGACAGACACAGAGAAACAGGAAGACAGAGAAGGACAGGAAAGAGAGACAAAATAAAGTCCCTGTAGTAAATAGAAGAGACGGTACAAGTTTATGACAGACACAGGACTGAAACACCAAGGCAGAACACCAGACTCACAATACAAATAGACAGGGAGATATGAGGAAACCAGACTACCACATATGATAAGAAATCTGTGCAAACACTCTCCACAAAAGCTGAATATAAACATACATATAAATCTGTAGTGAAGTACAATTAGGCCTATTCAGAAACTCTCCCCTCAAGCACCTCAATACGTGACATGCAACATGGGAGTAGGTATAGGAGGCACACATGCAGAGTGTTTATCCCTGTCATAGAGGTCAGCCCTTAAGTCTATAAGGGTTAATAATGCATCAATACATCCAGCCCATAGTAGTGGTGAACTCTCACTGCTACTTGGATGCATCAGCCGATCCTATGGGGCATTTAGGAGTCGATAAGGCATTAAGGCATCATGTCCATTGGTCGTCATGATGCATGAATGCAGCCCTGGTGAGGAACACTCTAGTGCTACATCACTGCATCGTTCCGACCCTATATGGGGCTGATCCACCCCTTAAGCCTTTAAGGTTCGATAATGCATTAAGTTATCATGCCCATTGGTTGCCATGATACTACATCCATGCATCATGCCAACTCAATGGGGCTGATACACTCCCGGAGGATTGGCATGATGCACCAGTGAAGTGCTGCTCAGCAGATTGCTAGCACTTCATTAGGGCGTCATGCCGACCATTGGGCATGATGTAGTCCGTCCTAGTCCTGTGTAGCCGCTGGTTAAGGTATGCATAGTGCATTATACACATTTGTTGGCAACATGTTCAAATAAATCATAACAGGGACATGAATTTGGAGGCATTAGCGTAGGGACGTACAGTTGCTTTCAATGATGTTTAAACAGTTGGATGATCATGGAATGCCACTGGAGCCTGAGAGGAGGGAAACTAGGGGAGATCATAAAATAAAATTTCCTCCTGTCAGAAATAATTATCTAAATAGTGATAAAGCAGCCTGAGCCAGAGGAGTTAGGCTGCCGGACAAGCTCAAGCCTGAGGTGCAAAAATCTAAGGCCTGTAAAACTTTTAAAAACAGTATTAAGAAACTAGATTTAGTACAACTGGGCGAAAGGTAGGGTGCTCCAGTTGTCTCTCTAGTTACCGCCATTCTTTAGCATGTTCCATGTATATAAATTAATATGTATTAATGTAATTGTATGGACCAATATGAGACAGTGAACCTATTAAAGTAGAACTTTCACACTGCAAATACCATTAAGGGTAATTGGGTATAACAATAAGTCTTAGCATTGCTTCAAAATTGATCGCATTTAATTTTAGGTTAATCATTCCCCATCCCCCCTACGTGTATTATTATCATGTATTATCTTGCTTATGTATGTATTTTTGACGTTGCATTAGGCAGTGTTTGGGTTACATGAACCGATGGGCGACTAAATGAACATGACCATGACATGACCACTGTAGTGAAGTGTGAATAAAGAATGTCAAAATCAAATCATCAAATGACCCTTAAATGGTTAATAGCATACGTTCTAACCAGCAAATTGTCGTCATCTGTCGCCATGATTGGTCATCAATGGTAACTCCTTTTTGAGCGATAACTCATTCCGTCATCTTTCCCCACTGTGTGATAGACTCACGTGGCATAGCAATTGCCATTCCTGGTGATCTTGTGCTATAAGACGTCATGTTCCATCTAGCGACATGTGTGAGCCACTTCACACAGGTTGACTAGGAATCACGACAATTTGCTGTGTACCGGGTCACATAAGGGGTACAAGGGTGCAAATATGGAAGGGATATCTTCTAATAATTATTATTAAAACAAAAAGGTTATCAAATGGAATATATCTTGTTACATCCATCAGTATTTTTATCACGTGCAACAAATCATTTTTTCCTGAATTTCTAGTTTTAGAAAAGATAAAATATAATCATGAGGGCTATCTCTCTACAAATCACATTTACAAAAACACTAAGATGAGATCAGCAGCAGAGACACTGTTTTATGTAAAAAAAAGTGTCATTTCTTATGAAAAAGAGCTCCTTTGCAATTCCCTCTCATTTTACATACTTCAGGGAAGTACCTCCCCTCTACTAAATCACAATAATGAACAGGCTTTGAAGTTTTTAAGCAAAACCAGTTAGAAGTTATATCCATATAATTATATGCTGCTACGTATGTGTCCAAATCACCATTATTTTCTACTTTGTATTCCACATGATAGAGAAATAAAACATGAGCACAGATAGACAGTGTTCTCTCCCTCATTAAATAATAAATAAGCTCATTGGGGTGAGGTTAAAAAGACCTCTGTTTGATAAAGGGTGGGCTTGTTATAGTTTTCAGCTTATAGCCACATGGGCAACAGATAGGGCATTTAGGATGTTACACTACGAGGTGGGGGAGTGAGGTGTGGGTGTGAGGCGGGGGAGTGAGGTGGGGGAGTGAGGCGGGGGGGTGAGGTGGGGGAGTGAGGTGGGGGAGGGGAGGCACCTTATAAGGCTAAAGGTGCTAAGGTCAGGCTCAGACAGGGTGGACTGTAGGTAGTAGAGTAGATAGGATAATTCGTCTAGTTATATATGTGGTGCATTGTGAATTGGATTATATGAGAGGGCGTGTTGTGACAAATTATCTATTACATGCATCTGAATGAATGTGTAGAGTAGATCTAGTATATCTACAAAGCTACAGGACTATTTTGGTTATTGAATGCATGTCATTCGTCCTATTCAGGATTGATCTCCCCTCAGTGCCTAGTAGTCATTATAGGATCCCTATACACGCAATATATAATCAATTAGTGCATAGAGGGCTGTATAACTGTTAAAAATGTCGTTGAAATAACGGCGCAATCCTAGTCCCATAAATATGCTTTCGTTATTTTAACCGTACCTTACAAGTACATTTGTATACCACCATACTGCCACCTGGGGCTTCTTGTTATAAACTACACTGGTTCAATGCTATACAATTACAGTGGACCACTGAACAGTTTTACGAGGATCCTTGATAGATTCAACAGTTATTTTTTACAGTGTTGTCCATAGCCACTCCACACTTGCAGGCTTAAATTCTTAAATAAGAGGTTTGAAGCCTATACATTTCATCGTGTCTCAGAGCTTTTCAGCATTCTTTTTATACATAACTATTGTCCCATTTTCAGAATCGTATGGAATAGCTGGCTAATCATCACAGATCTCTAGTAAGTCGATTTTCTACTTTCCAACACTGGCTAAATTCTGGCAAATGCTTTCCTTAGGCTTCCAAGGGGACGATTCATAATACATTGAACTCTCAGGGAATTGATGTACAGATCAAGGGGTTATCCATAAATGACGTCATGAGGCAGGGGGAGAGGCCCATGTCTACTATACGTTTCTATGATAAAAGCCTGACTGGAGAGGGCTGAAAAACGGTCTTAATATCTTGACGTCATCTATGGATTGTGACTTATACTACCCTTCAAGCACCTGTACTGCATTTTGTATAGATACCCATTGAGTTGACAGTTGAGTGATGACACATACTTATTAGTTTAAGAGTTGAGCTCCTCTTGGATGGTTGACATTAGGCAATGGGCAATACGCCAATGCTTCAAGAAAAAGAAACCTTTGTATAAATGTCAAATGTTCCTGTCATGATAGCACTATAGGTAGTTGATTATAATGCCGCATGTTTTGGCTTCTGCTGGTGCCCTGCAGGTACATTGAGGGTATACACATGCATGCCATGTCTGATGACATTTTCCCCCAGATCCTGGGGAATAGTTCACTTGAACTCCACTATATGGTAGTTTGAGATCTCCAATCATAGATTATGTTCCAAACATCTGTATATAGGATAGACAGGTAAACCATTGAGGTGATAGCTTAGGGTGCACTTTTGTGAGTAAGGATGGAAACAGGGGATGACCGGTAACTTAGGCATGCACTGCCTGTATTATGTCCCCAATATACAGGGAGGTAGGCAGCCAGGTTTTGGCTAATCTCTATCACTTTATTCACACCCACTTTAGTAGGACCCTATGTACTTGAGTTACATGCATCTCATATATATTCATAAAAGTTCCTTGGACCACTGTACTTAACGCTGCTGTCATCTAGTACCTCTATTACCTTGCTACTGGGGTCAATATGAAATGATGTGACCAGGCAAGCAAAAACACCCTTCTGCAGGGAAACTCATTATCAAAGTTCATCTCATTGGCTTAGATATTCCTAGTAGTTATGTCAGAGCTCTGCTTGAACATAGGTCGTTATTCATATCTGAAATCAATGATTAAGCTCCTAATACATTATAAACCATAATAATGCCATAAGAACACAATAAATCAGCCTTTTCATGAAAAATACATAACAATGACTTATGGTGATTTTTATCATATATTTTAATCTAGAAGGAATTTTCCATTTCTGTTTTCAGTTTTGGGTTCTTGATGAGTATCCCTGAAAATTGGCATACAAATCTGTGGTTTTTGATTTGGTGGCCTCATTTCCCCGGCACTTATGGAAGACAGACTCTTATTCAAACTCTTATTTTCAGTGCTTAAGTAATATTTCATTACCCCTGTACCCCCGGCGCTCATTTGAGACAAGCACTCATTCAAATACTGGCTCTTAAACACGACGATAGGGTATTGGAATGATTGCCATGGCAACCAGGAACAGGCATATGGGTTGATTTCTCATGAAAAAATGTTCATTTTACCATCCAAAATATGGGCCATTTCTACCGAAAATGGTGCATTTAAATGAGACCATTGAACTCTGCATCAAAAATTTGCTTAAAGTATTTTTATAATGATTTTAGATTTTAGAGGGGTGTTCTCCCTTGATGGGTCACAGATGCTTTTTTTATGTGAGATGTGCCACTCTTTATGGTAATCTCTTACCAGCAAGGCTGGCTGTATCCAAATGGTGAGGACTGTACATGGACAATCCAGTCCTATAAAAGATTTCCAAAGAATAACAGAGAAATGCACACACACATTTCCCTTTCATAAGTCAACAACTTGTCGTGACTTTCCAAATGCCCTTCTATTCAAATGACATGGACGGTGAAATATAGTCTTTCTATGAGGATACCCAAATGTATCATAGCTAAACATACGAAAAGACTTGCCTGTGGGATGGATGTGATATAGGGCGAGCTTGACAGAGACTAGGAGTTAAAATGGGCAGGACCAGCAAATTGCAGAATGGTGCATCTAATGAATACATTTCTTAGATGAGCTGTCATCCTCCGTCATATTTTTAGAGGAGGCATCCATTTTTTCAACATTTCAAATGTTGTCATCAGAGCTGGACCCCTGCCTGCTGAATTTATAGAAACAACCAATGTTAGAGGTGCGCCTCATACGTGAGAAAATTACACTACAACAGTAATAGAATGGTCAGGAGGCCATTTCTTAAGGCACTACGACTGCACACAGTCACTACAATTTGAAACTCCCCATAAATAGTGACAGTGATCGGAGGGAGTGCCCTACGACTGCTCTCTATGATTTATGTAGCCATTACAGAATAGAATAGCCACTAATGTTGGGCTTTGGAGGGTCTTTGGAGGGTCCAAAAGAAAACTAGGAGGTATGTCTGTACGTTTTTTTTCAGAGAGTGCCGAGGTAAATGTGTATGGCCTTACTCGTTTTCATAGTATTGGCAAAAAAAGAGTACAGCAGAATGAATGGAAATCTCTTTTTGAGATGCATGTCTCATCCAAACGATTATCCAAACATTCTTTTAGCAACACAAAAATGTGCATGTTTTCCTTGTTGGTTCACGTTTCTTTTTTGGAAGGACCCTCCTGATGTCAATAAATTAAGAGTTCCCACTACAATTTGAAGGTAACCAGTACTTGCATAGTAATATCGTAATGATCTACACCCAAAATGATGCCTGCCTGATGTAACTTTGTACAACCTGATTGAGCGCTACACTATTTCTTTCCTGTTGCCGTGTTTTGGCCGATCTGAAAATCGTACATGTATGATTTCTGCCAATAAACTTGTTAAAACTCAAACTCATGTCAGGAAATAATGGCCTCCAGAATATGACTGTATGCGCCTTATAGGAAGTTGCTTAGATATTCAGGGTGTGTCTTATAGACGGAGTATTACAGTATTAGAAATATCCCTGTAGAAGGTAGTGCATAGAGTTTAACAAACTGAGTGGTAGAACGAGTTCTCAGTCTACAGACAGCACGCTTCCCTCTAAGTGCATGTCTGTGTTAAAGGGGCAAAGAACATTACTCTCTTTTTGGCCTCCCATTCTTCTTTTTTTTCTGCCATTTCCTTTTATCTGTCTTTTTTTTCTAATATGAAGCTTCCTTTTCTGTGTTTTTATCAGTGATGTGTTGTAGGAGAGAAATTATCAGATGTCCCTTTGAAAGGGACATTCTGTGCTTTCATCATGAGGTGGCTATATCTTTTGCCATATATAATGATATATAATAGACCATGGTTCAAAATAATGCATTTGTAATTCTAGACATGCATTTATGTCCAGGATTAGGGTTCGTAGACCGTATTTTACGATGCCCATCATAAAGCAAAGATGAACCAGGGCCTCAGAAGTGATGAAACTATGTCTTTAGATTAAGGATCAAAATGAACCTCTAGATTCCAGTTTATGTGACACTGATTAATTCTCATACATGTATATCGAATATTGATATATCATACGTTTTAATGTGTGTGCTTTCCTATATATGCTCTACATGATTCTAAAATGAATTCTCAGCAATCTATTGCCGTCGCCATGCTCTTTGCTTGGCTACTCTTTTTGGATTTTTACCCTCTCTGTGTCTGTGTGTCTGTGTCTGTCTTTCTATCTGCCTGTCTGCCTCTCCCTGTCTATGTCTGGCTGTTTATCTCTGTCTGTCCTTTTTGTCTCTGCCTGTCTCTGTCTATCTATCTCTGTCTGTCTCTCTCCAAAGTAAAGTTAATGTCCTAGGTGGGGAAATCTTAACTGGGGAAATGACCAGGCTGACCAGATAAACTGAGTTACCTTGTTGCAAGTATCTCTTTTCTTGGTTGCTCAGTTATCGTATACTCAAGCAGGTTTATAATTCCACCCAAAACCCTACCGCTTTATCTGGTTAGTACTTAACTCAAGGCGGACCACCCCATCTTTAAACAGGCAATACTTTTGTGTTTTAGCAAGTTCTTCCTTTTTTTCTTTCTCAAATGAGGTACAGCTATTTGTATGCTATGCGGAAGTCATTGCTGGGATGGTCGGCACCAGGGGCAAAACAGTGGTCGAGTCATGGGTAGATTCCCCACAGCAATTGTTCCCAGAAATACATGTAGTTGCAAAGCAATAAAAAAAAGCACTTTGCCTTTAGGGGAATATTCAGCATAAACGTCCTTTAGGTATTTTTAAGTGAAATTATGTCAATCGGGTATTGATTTAACTTATACATACATATCTAATCTAAATACTTTATATTCATTTATATACACACATGTATAAATCAATGGATAAGTTTGTGTGTAAGTATTCCGTACGTTGTAAGAACACTTCTTTTGGTTAATATTTTGTATAGTCTTAAAATGGGGCCATAGAAACAATCATATGCCAAACATTGGACCTAAGTATACCTTTACTGGCCTACTTATCCTTATTCAGTGACATATCTTATCTTTATTCGTTAAACTCATTCATGCAAAACCCTTTTACGACATGGATCATTCCCTCCAGACCTAGGCGCATCATCCCTCTTTCACAACAAAGGACCCATAAATATGTGGCAAGGAAGCAGGGTCAACTATCTATAGGTGCAGAGTTTATGTCTTTGATTTAGAACATTGCCAATTTTTCTATTGTCTCAAAAATATTCTATGTTAATGATATTGTGAACTCGTTTAACTTGATGAATTTACAAAGTACATGTAGCTTGAGAAATTAATTTAAGATAAACGAAAAATAATTAAAAGTCTTTAAAGTATGTAGAGGTTAGCATAGATTGTGAAGTTTTCTCTACTACTACTTATCATATATGCATCCTTGTAATACCTCACATATAAGACACACCTCCAAATTTGAGGCAGTCCTATAAGGCACACCTTGGGCCTGCTTTCAACCAGTGGATACAAATTTTGAAATCTAATATCCTTGCCTATAAGGTGCTCCCTCAACCTTTGGTGATTCTCTAAGGTGCACGAGGGGCCCGTCCCATTATATGAACCGTGTCTTAAGCGGGTATTCCATCAAAGGCAATTGGCCTGATATCGGCCCAATTTTAATCGGATTTCAGAGAAATAATGGAAGAAATTTCATAATTGTTGGTGGATTCCCGATGCATTTCCCCACACTTCTGGTAATATTAAGTTTTTCTAAATTTGAACGGAGGTGGGCAGAAATGCATCGGGAAGACGACCAATTTTGTTGTAAAAATCATTTATATGACAAGTGAGGGGTAATTATCACTATCTTGTATTTAAAGTAGACTGAAAGTGCCCCAAATTGTTCAAAATAATCGTTATTATATCTTATAATTGTATGAATACCGGTAATGATTTAAATGGTCAGATCATAGCAACATTTTTGAAATGACGATCTGGTCATTAACTGTTTGGTCATGTTATTATAATAATGAATTACCTTATAAAATGGGTAATCGTGTAATATATCAACGTATGTACTTAGGCTAATTTATATAGATGTTATAATTTCCAGTACACAACGACAAATACATAGCATGCCTATGCTTACATGATGTATGTACTACTAGACCAAATAAAGTTTAAATCTGTTCTAAAAAAAAAATTGCTTCCGATACAAATTTAGGAATACATCGACTTCGGTGGAATACCCGCTGTGTACTTTTGATACTAGGTCGATAAGATTAAGCCACAGAGCCAGTTCTTCCCAGTTCTAAGAACATCACTCTACCTTTCTCAAGTGTCCTAGTTGAATAAACCTTTACCTCAAATTTAAGGACATATCCAGTGACAATCCAGGGCCTCTTTGATAAAAAATAGATGGCCTTAGGTTTCCTGAGTGGGCAGCATTGGTAATAGTAGGCTTCCTGAAGATGCTATCTTTATAATTACATAGTGCATTGTGAACCACTACCTTTTAACCCTTTAAGGACCACTAATGCAGGAGTGCATTATGCCCATTGGTTGGCATGATGCACCAATGAAATGCTAGCTACTCTGTTTACCAGCACTTCATTGGCACATCATGCCGACCCTCCGGGAGTGTATCAACCAGCATGATACATGATGCCCTGAGAAGTTACTTGGTAAGGCTGCATTCAAGCATCGTGATGACCAATGGGAAAAATGATACAATGATGCTTTAATGACCTTTAAATGGGGGAGGGGTTAACCCGTTAATGCCGGGATATCTCATATTGAATTGTTTTGATGAATGCCAAATGCAGTTCTACCGAATGGCCTGTTGGAAGAAAAGCCTTTCGTATATACTGTGCAAAAGATGAATCATTCATGCTTCATAAGGCAATATTTTATAAATTCACCGAGACCCTTAACAGTGTTTAAAGGGTTAAACATCTCCCACCTGTGTAGTACATTACCACACTAAGTACACTTGGTTACCTTGACAACAATGAAATAGTTTTTGGACAAAGGCAGCAGCTGTACAGAAAGGATGGTCCATGTCACCTCATGTTGAGCATCCTTTGTATGTTATTATGTAATCAGACCAAGGCCTTTCAACTGACTAGTTAGCTCAAGTTTTCTAGAGTATCTCTTGATCATGAAACCATGGAAAGAGGATTTATATGCAGGTATGCATCTATAATAAGGCATACTTCTCTGATAAACCCGCAATAAATAGCAGGGTTCTCCCCACACTGCATTTTTACTGCTGCTGTTATCGCATTAGTGGATTTCAGTATCCCCCCCATTGTTTTATGGAGAAAACAGGGGCTTTCTCTTACTGATATTCACCAATAGAACCCTTATCAGAAATGTATTGCTTTGATTGTATTGAAATTGTGCCTTCGGTATGTGGATCAGTTAGACTTTTACGGTGTGATTTTTCAGTCTGTCGAGAACCCTGAATAGGTTGAGGTAACATTGCATTAACAATTGTGATCGTGTTCCTACTGAAACCCTGTCTATAGTTCTTCTATAGCCAGGGCTCCACTAGTGGCGCAGCACAGTAGCGTTCCTGTCCAAAACAATTTTCACTTTGTTCTGTAACTTATTGTTTATAATAAGGAAACTGGAAACGAGGGCATTTTTAGCCAGCTCTTCCTTTTACTATAGGAGCAACATCCTCCTGCTTAACTAGGTGTCTCCACATGCCAAATGCATTTCCCTTTCTTAAGATGGAGAGGGAATGTTCATTGTTTTTTTTCTGATTATCTTCTTCTCAATAAAACATGGTTGTTATATAACCTTCTTCCTTTTTATGAGGGTATTTCTTTAAAAAAAAAAAAGTGACAAGATGGCACATGTCCCAGAAAACAGTCATTCACCTCCCTCTTCTAGATGCACACAAATACATCTAGAAGTGTCTCTTCTAATTGTATACCATTTAAATTAAACTGAACATCGATTACAAATTTTCATTTGTATTGACCCCTTGATTTAGATCTACAATCCTGCCTCACCACTATAAATGATTCTCTTTGAAACATAAAACTTCACCAAAATTACACCTAGAGAATTATTTTTCACATCAACCATCACCTAACCCCCCCCCCCACACTGCTGGAATCTGGAATCATTTCAAGAAATGAATTTATTTAAGAATATTTTCATTAATTATATTATTTTGAATAACCCATACTGAGCAATATCCATGATATGGTATCACCCTACTTGCACCATATTCTACTGGTAAGGTAAGGCTAAGCCCCATTCATACATTATAACTTAAGCTACACATAATCCAACTAAACAGTACACAGTTAGACATATTACCCCCATTTTAGTGATGGTAACCTATATATATATATATATATATATATATATATATATATATATATATATATATATATGTTTCAACCTCTTTACACCATCCCCCAACATATATATCATATACATTAATTATAACTTCCATACACTTATTGCCCTCTGGGTGTTACACTGTCCTGCTTCTGACATACCGAACATACCGGTAAGATTCTTCTGTGTCCTGGGCTTACTACGCCTTCGCCCTATATCCCTTCACTACCCAGCACTTCAGTGAGATTCTACTAAACAACTTATAGGTGTTTGTTCGTGCCACCCGAAAAGTAGAACAGGTGGATCTCTGATGATGGGGCTGGTGGTTAGTTGGCAGGTCTCATGGTATACCCCCACCCCTCTAAGGAACAATCATTTGACATTCAATGAGGAGGGGGGTTAACATCAAAGAGGGTTTGTATAATTTAAGGTGTGAGAGGTTATTCAAAAAGAAGAACAAGGTAGAACTAAAGGGGTAAAAAATATCAAGACTGAAGACAGGCAATGTAAAATGGTTTATCCGATGTCCTGTGTTATTTTCCCGAAACATGCAGCTCGCGGGGTGCTATTTTTCTTACCCTCAATAGCTTTCATATATTGTTTTTACTTATGAATAACATCTACAGGGAGCAAGGGGAATTTACAATAAATTATATTCTTGGTGAGAAAAATCCATCTGCACCCCTGATCTAGTAATAAATGAGGCACCCTTAGTCACAGTACCCCCCTCCAAATCCAGTCCTCCACACAGGCAGCACCTTGGAGTGTCAATGCACACTAAGGGCTGGGGATGGGTAAATAAAGGGAAACCTAACCCCACCATGTAAGTGACATAACCAATGGGAAGACAGGTATATATAAAACAGCACTCTGAAAGATATATACAGGAAAAGGGAGCTTTTGATGTCAGTAGTGATAAAAATGGGGGGAACTGAAGCAGAAGGACATGGCCACTTTTCTATTTCTTTATTTTTCTTTGCTCTAAAATGTAACTTGAATTGAAACTTGTTTGTGAAGTATTCTACTTTAAGATGGTTATGCTCAGCATGATGGAGAATGTGTGTCTAGAGTTAGAAACAGTAGCAAATTTAGAAGTTCTAGATTTCGGAGATGTACGCTCAGCTGATGCAATCTTTCGATCTGATCTTTTCAGCATTTTATGGGATCCTTATACCGTGTTCGCCTTCATGTATACATGCACATTTGCATGCTTGTTAAGTTCAATCAGACCAGTACTCTAGCACTTATACGAAAATTGTGCTTATTGATACTTAGATTATGGTGCCTTTTTATAATTACAGTACACTCTACCCCCAGCATTTATTCAAGATCAGCCATCATTCAAACGCTCATCACTTAGACAAGCTAATATGGTGGAAACATATAGACTTCTGCATTATGCTAACATTTGATGAAGTGTATGCGAATTGACTTTTTATAACTTTAACTTGACTTTCAACTAATTCACACATTCAGCTATGAAAATGCATCTTTATTCTTTAATATTATAGAACAAAGGTTATAGCTCATGTGCAAGGGAGTCCTTTCCTCCCACCCAGCTACTAGTCATTGCGACAAAATACACATCCAACTGTGAAAAAGACATAAAACATCAGAACACACAAGGACCCACAGACTTGACTTATATCACTTATATTGGTCTGTAGGTTATGTCAACTGCTACTTTCAGCATACCACATAAAATGACTACTTAGAAGTCTACTTTACATATGTACACTTTGACTATTGGAACAGGACACCAAACAGTGCCATCATTTCTCTCAATAACCATTATTACCAACTATATACATGTGTCCAAGTGACACTCAGTGAAATTTTTAGAAATTGCAAAGGCAGTTGCTTATTGATTAAGTCTTAACATATACACCCAAGCAAATCTACGTAAAAGTCTTGCACTTCACATTAAATTTTGTTTTTACTCATGGAAGTGCTGTAAGAGAGATTCAGGTGGATTCAAAACTGCAGCAGTAGTCAGGAAAGGGGTAATGCCCCTTATGAGTCATGTATCCCAGGGTTGGTGCTCTATTTTCTGGTCTACCAGTGCTGATGAAAGCTCTATTGCACAAAGAAATGAATTCTTATTGAAAATCTTTGAAAATGCTATGTCATATATGGGGAAATATGAAGGAAAAGACTACCCTATTTTGATAATGACTCCTTTTGTTTGGTAGTCCCCACATTGAATGAAAGATTTTGAAAATGCTCTATGACATGCCTGAGCAAATCTAAAGGAAAAGACCGCCCTATTTTCATGATGACTTCTTTTGGTAGTCTTTACATTGAATAAAAAGATTCAGAAATACTGATACTCGTTGGTGCATCTGCTAGAAAAAAAAGGACAGGAACCAGGCCTCTCTTGTAGTCTATAACGTCAACACAGACCATATGCATCAGGTGCTACATTATCTTCTCCGCATGGAGAGTGTCACAAAACATGATTTTAAATGGTAAAAGTAAAGTGTAAAACCATTATATCATGTAGGATAACTCAGTAGGACTATTTAGGTTAGTAATGGATAGAAATCTGGAAGGAGACTCAAAGGCCAGTTATTTGAAGATAGACAGTACTGTGCAATTACACCTGGGCTGCATCTGGTCTATTGTGAGGTCATAGGCAGCATCAGAGAGGTATCCAGTCCACCCTCATACTGACAGGTGTGCTAATGAGTATGCCTTATTCTCTTTATTCAATAAAAATGCTACTAAGAGAAGTCATCAGGAAAACATGGTGGTTGTTAAATAACATTATCTTAAAGCAAAAGAGGTACAGTCTATAGGTACCTCGCACATGAGTCATTGAACATATATATGCAAGGAAAGCCCCTGCCCCCCCCTTTTGTAATCTATATGAAGGCAGGTTAGAATAATATTAGGTAAAATGGTACACTCTAAGAAATAACTGTTGAATCAACCAGGCTTCCTCATATAACTGGACAGTGAACCATTGTAATCGTAGAGCAGAAAGGCAGTTTAGTTTATGCAATGAAGCCCCAGAGAGCAGTACAGTTAAGCATAGTGGCACAAGGAATTTCCTTGAAAAGAATGAAAAATCTCTGGCAATTTTGGACAAGGTCACCATTATTTTGACAACAGTGTAGGTAATCCTTATAAAGATTTTATGTATACTTATAATCACCACAACCTCCTAGATATAACTGAGTGCCTATCTACCTAATTGGGTTAATCACAATTTATCAGATTCATTTCTTGCCACGATCTAGATTATGTGTACTTTAAGATCTATTTCCTTGATTAATTGGGACATCCATCCTGTGACTACAGATGTATCAAATGCACCATAAGTAATATCTTTGTACATGTGGTAATGTTTTGATGGGGCTGCTGTCGATGATTATTGGCACATCTTAATAAAGTAAAAAAGTAAATTAGAGCAAAAAAGGCAGGGGAAATAGCAGATGAGGGAAAATAAAATAACCTGGATAAAACTCTAAATTCACTAGACGCACAGTGTATTGCATGATGGAAACAGTGAGGAATAATGTGTAAAGCAGAAAAATGTGTCTGGTCAATTGATTACAGGTGGCCTGCATCCCTTGCATTCACCCCGTAGCCTTGGCTAGCTGATCACCATAATTACAATAAATACAATATGGTCTCCATGGTTACAGAGGTAAACATAATCCATATTGATGAGTGTTAGTTTTAGCACAATCACGTGACCATTGACCATGGCATGCAGGATCAGCAACAGCTTGCAGAGAATTAGGTCTGAGTCCCTGGAGCACCTGGAGGCTGTAGCGAAAAGATTGGGACTTTCATTCTCACTGTAGCTAACGCACATTCCGTTCCCCCTATCCCCGATTCTCCACCCTGAGAGACCGAGATTTCCACATTATACTATAATGGAATTGACTTGCTCTGAATTAGATTGTGTTGCAAAAAGTTGGGGGGAACTGGTTCCATGATTGGTTCCACCTGAATGCGTCCCATAGTAGGTAGGACAGGGCATCAGAGGAGGGAACTATCTGGGAATTGGTTCTCAATTCAGCATTCTCCAATTGCCGACCACTCCTGAACCACTCCTCTGACCAATTACCTTTGGCAACCCAACAGGAAATTGATTCCCTGAGGTCAGTCAGTTCCCTTTTAGGAATAGTCCCTCAGACAGAACCAAATCCCAATTTTTTTCTTTCTTTTTATTCATCAAGTTCAGGACAAATCTGTTTCTTAGTACGCCCTAAGATTGAATGATATTCCTTGGATCATGGGGTGTACTTAGAACTTAGTACACTTGTTAATCATCAAATTTCTCTTACTTCTGCATCAAAATAACACCATAAGTAGAAGGGGTCTATATTTTACAAATGCACTTTTTTTACAGAACTAAAATCGGAATATTCTCTGAAAAATGGCTATACGTATGGATTTCCCCTTAGGCTTAGCTATGGTATAGTAAAATTGATTTCCTAATTTTTTGTCAAATTTCCTAATAAATATGAACCCACAAGACTAAAGAATAGATAAATGCCTACAAAATGACGTTTTCATTTTAGCTAAGGGCTGTTTAATAAGGGAGTAAATGTATCATTTAATGTAAACATAAGTACCAAATGGTGGAGTGGTTTCACCATCCCAGTTTGACCCCTATAATGTATGCACATGTAGAGGTCATGGTCCAGTGGCCAGCACTCCGATTGGCCCATACACCTGTAGAAGTGAGTGTCATAGTCCAGTGCACACACAAGGGTACTTAGATCCCAGTACATCCTAAGACTGTGCATGGTACTAGAATCTTAGTACAGACTAAAATCAGACTGTTGTACTATGATCCTGGTGTGTCCCAAGAACATATTCCCGTCCTCAACCTTGAAATTCATACATTCATCTCGTGCATCACCATTAAGATAACAAAAGGTCCATGTCATCTATCACAATGTGTTTACATGTCCTGCCTTTGTCAACTTTAAGTCAAAGGAAAGGGTCATGTTATCCGACATAATCTTTTAATTTCCCTCTCTCCTTGACACTAGGCCCCATCAGCTCATAGATGTCACCTAAAGAACTGAAGAAAGATTCATGCTACACTTTACCATCCCACTGTGCTCATGTCTTCTTCACCAAAAGCTACATGACCTCTATCAATTTTGATAAAAAGCTCATGTCATCCTGTCAAACTATGAGGTCTAAAAGATGACAGTTTCATGATACACACTTTCCTGATAGCATGATACATGGGGACTTCATTTCATTACATGTCATGATGTACCTATTCAGCACTGGCAAATGTTCTCTATACGGCACATGGCTATTGTATTATTAACCAATGGGAAGCATCTCTGGCATTTACTGCAGAGACGGGGGCTGAAGGTGTTAGTCATAGTGCAGTCGGGGTCTAATGGCGGCCTCCATAGCCTAATGTGCTAATGCCCTATAAAAGGATGCTGTCAAAATTGTGTTTTATGGCAACTCTAAGACCGGATTTCACCGTTATACTTCTGGAACGTCCTTGTGACACAGTGCATTAAATGTATACTGTACTGCCATCTGGGGCTTCGTTGTAGAAGCTACACTGCACCACTGCATTACGGTTATTCACTATTCAATTTTATGAGGATCCCCGGTAGATTCAACAGCTATTTCTTAGAGTGTGCTCTGCTCTGTGGGGTGTTTCAGAAGCAGGTAATGTTTACAACCGGTCATAAGGAGATATGATAGCAGTTTTAATAGTGATTGTAGACTTATAACTGCATGTGTTTCTAAAGCATTACCATTATCTTACTGTGTCTATAACTAAATGACTGGCGAGAGATGATAATGGTTGCAGTTGTAAGTTTAGAATCTAACAGTTTTAGAAACAGATATTTAATGTTCATTATCATGTCTGGCTTCTGAAACACCCCACTGAGGTCCTGCTTTCGAAGTGACCACTCCATTAACAACTACACTGCAAAAATGGTGTTTAGATTTTAAACATGTTTAGGTCTAAACATGTTTAAAACCTAAACATATAGGTCAGTTAGGTGTCTCATCGACTTCACATTTAGGAAATGAACACTTTTATTCTAACTACATAAACATTTATGCTAAACATGTTTAGATGTTTAGAGTTGAGACAGTTGAATAATAGGTGTTTAGATTTAAAGGCGCTCTGAATCGAGGACCTACGTCCGCCGACGTTAGCACTGTGGCGGACGTAGCCGATTCAGAGCTCCTTTAAACATCAATATGTTTAGATACTTGGATGTTGAATCCACACCAGGTAGCAGCACTACCTTTGACTGGACTATCTGCACACAGTTATAAACAATTGTTGTGACAAATGTCCCCAAATCCCATGTTTATCATGGTTTCATTTCAAAGAATGTAATATGAATAGAAAGGGCAATAGAAAATTGACTAGATTCACCTCATGCCACCATCATTACCATAAAATACTCAATAAACTCCATGACTGACACCTATTTGATGTTATTCTGGAATAGATAAGGCAATGTCGAACCTGCCAAGCTGTTGTACTTTCTCAAGTCTCTCATTCTGATGCAGTGTGTAATATATGTACACATATCTAGGTATGGCTGACATCTTTGGAGACTTTGACAAGTAAATACCTGCTGATGCCCCCCCCCCAAGTAAATGAGGAAAAAACAAAATATATCTCTGTTTTTTAATGCATACATGTCTGCAAACCTTAACTCTCCATCAAATCATTTAAACATCTAAACACGAAAACTCTTAAACACCTAAACACAAAAATTCATATATCTAAACACAAAAGTTTTAACCTAAACACCTACATTTCTAAACACTTGAGCTAAGCATATTGTTTGGCTAAACATGTTTAGGAAATTAATGTGATTACAAAAACGTTGCAAGAATATGTTTAGAATTGTGTTTAGGATCTAAACACCATTTTTGCAGTGTATGTTGGTAAACACCTGGTTATGAAACAGATACTATAACGCTGGCAATAAAATGGGTGCTAAAAGATTGGTGTGTAGAGAGTGTGATAAGCACATGCTAAGCTTTTAGAGGCTAAACGAGGGGAATCTGGACAGGATGGGGAGTTTGGTGTAATAAAGGGGAATGGAGGTTGCATGCCGGGTTCAGCTTTGCGACCAGCCAGTTTCCAACCACTACCAGTGACAGTCACTTGGCTGGTCCCCGGGGACAACACCTCACCGATTGCTGGCCATAAGGTACCAGCGAAGATAATAACCAAAAGTCTCTTGATCTGTGCCAGTATAACCAGGGGAAAAGAAAGAGGGTAAGGATTGGGGAAAAGGGTGATTTTAGATAGTGAAAAATGTCATTAAAACTGTATTTAAAAAGTGGGGAATTTCAAATAAAGCTGTGATAAAAAGCTATAAATTGTCAATTACATGTGTGTTAAAATATTTGGAGTATTCCAGAGCTGTGTTAAAAAAGTGGAAAAAAAATTTCTTAAGAAGTCATGAAAACTGGCATGTACCTGTAAAGCATCACCTCATGTTTGATAGCATCTAGGGCCAAATCTTTTGCTTCGGCCAGGGGCCTGGATAGGGTGGGGGTGTCAGTGGAATTGTTGGATTACCTACAGTTAGAACCCTGAATGTATGCGAAAGCGGCTCCAAAGTAATCTATTTGTAGGACTATAAAGTGACTGGGACAGGGGCAGTCGCCAGATAAAGATCAGTGTACATTCTAAGAAATAACTGTTGAATCTACCAGGCATTCTCGTTAAACTGAACAGTGAACCATTGTAATTGTAATGCCGTGAAGCCGTGTAGTTTCTGCAATGAAGCCTCAGATGGCTGTAGAGTAAAACTCTGTTGTACAAGGAATCTCCTTGCAAATAACAGTGAAATCATTAGCCTTAAAAATGCCACAGATATGCCATTATTTTGACGACGAAGTTTTACTGTGTTCATAGTGCATCGAACCCTATAGTTTTGATGTAATATTACCCTTTGCTTTTATATAAGATAGGCTTTTATTTGAGGACTATTATGTCTGGCACCTATTTGAGCAATATTTTGAACCCTGGCACCCATACGAGTCAGTATGGTAGTCATGATCGCCCTACTCTCTAGGGGATTCAAACTCTGCACACAAAAAAATAACCCAAAATAAAATAAAAACAACAAAAAAAACCCCTAAAAACCAACAGTTTTCCAGTAAATTGTTAATGAAGAAATGGTTGAGTCATCGGAGAAGGCTTTAGGCATCGCCCAGAAATGAGCGCCATATGGCATAACATGAACAATGCTACTTTTGTAAGGACAACACCTCAAATTACTAGACAAAGAAGATGTCAATAACAATGTTCTCTTCTACTGCCAAATAATATATACAGAGTATAATTGATTCTCCCATCATTTTCTCCAGGCACGCTTGAGCTAGGGTAGATTAACCTAAAGACAACCGTTCCTGTGCAGGCCTTCAATGAGGGATTTGTAGTGGGTAATATCTCTGAGAGTTTTAGATCCTCAGACTTCCAAAAGACACTGAATGAACGATAATTGTTTAGGCCTTCTTTTTTTATCTGCTATATCTTAAAAATCCATTTGTATGATATATATTTTATCACCCTTACTAAGAACCTTCCATTTAGTTCATTTTCACCTTGAGATGACCACTTTACACCTTGAGACGACCACTTGAGACACAGCCTTTGAATGGGGCCATTTTCATTAAGCCATAATTTCAAAAAGGAATAAGTGTCTTACATAAATATACAATATAATGTTACTGTTGATGCTGCTGTATTGTAATGAAAATGTATGTTTTGCAGCAGCTAAATTGGAAGGGGTATTTCAGTAAAGGTTATGTTCATCGTAGTTGCCATTACCATCCAATTAGAGGTAATAATCATAGCCCTGCATTAAAAAGGCTTTGTTTTATGATCAATATCCACCACAGTAACATTTTGCTTGACTTAGCATTTATGTTCTTGATGTCATATGGTTCCTTTGCATACTACTCATAATAAGAAAACAGCGAAGTTTGAAACCCATGCATAGAGATATCATCTAGAGAATGCAATGTCCCAAGATATTATGGATATGAATCTTTTGATGTAATCCTACATAATCAGTGTTTTCTACTCAATTAAAGGCATAACTCTCTCTGTGAGTGGTCGACTCAAGGTGAAATGGTGGTCATCTCATGGTGAAATTGGCATGCCTGGGAAAACGAGTCATAAACTGAAAGTATTTAACATTACTGAACATTTGTTTATGTCATCATTTACTTATGATATATATCTATGTCTAGAATCAATATTTGGTACATGTGAACAAACTCAATGTTTAGAATCTGCATCCAAAGTTAAAGATTTCTGGAGAAATGGCCAGTTGGCCATGATAAAAACCAGTCAAACATGGTTACTTTGGTGTATTGTTATACAATGATAACTACTCAACATATCATAGGTGGCCAGTCCATGGGATACCATAACACCTATATTTCAGGAATATCAGAGGTACAGGCCCATACAGTAGATGTAAAAGTGAGAAAAACAAGGTGGCAGGTGGTCAACTCAAGGTATGTGGTCGTCTTTAGGTTAACCTACCTTAGCTGTTTATTTATTGTATATCCTTCTGGCCAAATTCAAGGTCTTTTTTTATAACAATATTTCCATTGTCAAAGGTAAAAAAATGAATGGAAATTTTCTGGATCATTTTTAATTCGAACAAGAAGTCATCTCTGAACTCTTACTTTTAGCTCACCAATATAATGCATGACTGCAGCTCAGGTGAGTAACTCGCCAGGCCAGTGAAACATTATTTAACCCCTAAAGTTGTTGCTTATGTCAAATTGACACCTCCAGGGCTATGTAGGTACGTGACTTCTTGTACCGAAATAAGTCACTCTCTGCTTAGGGCATCTTTTATAAGGTTAACCTGGCTAAGTGTCTTATGACATTAGGAGATGGATGGGTTTGATTGATACTTACTGTAATACGTATACATCGCATCGGATAGACCAAAACTGTGCATAATAGCATCTGTCATGGCGCGCCTTATAGGCGAGCATTTTTGCCTGTAGCGCGGTACTAAATTGTCTAAAATATGAGCCGATCTGCACCTTATAGGTCTGGCATGAACTGAGGGCACGTCTTACATGTGAAGTGCACCTTATACATGAGGTATAATGGTGAGTGAAAAGAAACCTATAGATCTCTGACTCAATGAGGTTACTAGAAAGTTTTACTACAAAAGTCTAAAAACCGGTTTAGCTTTACCATTTCCCCTTGCATAGATACTATGTGAATTGGAGGGCGGTCAACTATAGCGAGCCAGGCCACTCATGTCCGGGACGTACCAATTATTCTTTATAATGGACTATAAACTAGGAAAAGAAAGCTCTAAATATCACCAAAAAGAAGTGTCTATAAGCTTATCCGGTGAGGCAGGGACCTGGTCCAAAAGAACAGTTATAGTAACTCTAAAAACTCCCTTTTCATGTGTCAGGTTATGGATGCTGGTAAGCAGGACCTTAAAGTTAGTATATCCGATGATTAAGTCTAAAAAGAAATCTTTTTTCAAAATGTGACAGGATGTTCATTTAGACCAAAATTTCTTATCTAGGGTAACTCGCCCCTGACTCGACCACTAGGCATGTTGGTACCTTAAGTCGACCATTACACCTTATTTCAAGTTGTTTTCACAATAAAGTAGGATTGTTGGTGTCAGATGCAGGATATCTATAGTGTAGTTAATGGTACAAAATCAACTGGTATTCATATGCTATCTGAAAGAAGATAACCCAGGGTGGTTGACTTAAGGTACCAATTTGCCTAGTGGTCGAGTCAGGGGCGAATTACCCTATATACTTTGATATTCCCCATTCTCACCAATTCCAAGAATGGTATTTATATTGTAAGCAAAAGGTGCACATTTTTGTGGGCACAAATTAAGTTGCACCCATAAGATACTTCTCCAGATATTGACGTCAAGTTTCTATTCCAGTTATCAGATCTGGTGAGCATATTTTATTTCTATCCCATAATGCTGTTCAAAGTGAAAGGAGCCAAAAAAGAACACTTTTGTTCCATTTTGTTTCCATGGCACCTGAATCGTCATAAAATGCAGCAAATCTGATAGAGGCAATAAATATGGTCAAATTGATGTATGATACATATATATCCGTCAATTCTGTGTCAGATTATACACAAAAATGTTTGTCTATAAACAAACCTACACTGCAAAAATGGTGTTTAGATCCTAAACACAATTCTAAGCATATTCTTGTCACGTTTTTCTAATCACTTTAAGTTCTTAAACATGTTTAGCCAAACAATGTGTTTAGGTGTTTAGGTTTACAATTTTGTGTTTAGATATCTATGAAATTTTTTGTTTAGGTGTTCTTGAAATTTTATGTTTAGATGTCTAAATGATTTGATGGAAATCTAGCAGTTACAGACATTTGCATTAAGAAAATAAAGGATTATCTTTTATTTGTTTTCTCATTAATCTTGTGGGGGACATCAGGTATTTAGAAGTCTCCAAAGATGTCAGCCATGGGTGTATACATGTACATTAATGTATACACTTGCGTACATACTGCATTAGAATGAGTAACTTGAGAAAGTACAACAGTTAGGCAGGAGGGACATTTGGCCTTTACAAAATAACATAAAATAGGTGCCAGTCACAAAACCTATTGTTTTATGCCAATGATGGTGGTGTGAGGTGAATTCAGTCATTTCCTTATTGCCATTTCTATTTTCTTGACATTCTATGAAATGAGACCAAGATCAATATGGGATTTGGGAACATTTGTCACAACAATTTATTGTGATTGTGTGCCTATAGTCCATTCACAGGTAGTGCTGCTACCTGGTGTGCATCTGACATACAACTGTCTAAACATATTGGTGTTTTAATCTAAACACCTAGTATTCAATGTGTTTAAAGTAACCATGTTTAGCAAAAATGTTTATGTATTCAGAATAAAAGTATTTATTTCCTAAATGCATAGTTGATGAGACACCTAACTGACCTATATGTTTAGGTTTTAAACATGTTTAGACCTAAACATGTTTAAAATCTTAACACCATTTTTGCAGTGTATCTAGAGCCCTTAAGAGGATGACCTACATGTATGTTTCTCACAAGCTCAGGCATTCTGCAGTATATTTCAAATGGGTGGAATTATGGCATACACTCTAAATGTAGGAAATCTAATGATTCCTGTAAATATAAGCTAAATTAAGACGAGCTGATGGATAAGCATTCATTGGCCAAAAGATGTTTACATTTTCTGGCTTCTATCTCAGAAAATTGAACACCACTTTAAATTGATTTTATGGTCTTTTTATCTAGTTAGGACTGGGTCTCAATACACACCTTGGAAAACCCAATATTAATTAGTTCTGATCAAATCTCCGTATTGCAGCACTGAACAGTCTACAACTCTGCAGGCCACCCTTGGAAAAGTGTCATTGCAATAGAAACGCACCAGGCTGATTTCCTAACTACAGGTGGCACTACTGAGCTGATGTAATCAAGTGCTTGTCATCAAAGATAAAATGCTGGAAGTGTTGGACTTCTAGACATCTATGTCTTTGATATTAGCATAGTTAAAACTCCCACATTTGGTTGAGATGTTTACAGTACACACAAGCAAGTGGGCTGATTCTATAGATATGCCCAAAATGAAAACTCTGTATATTTTATGTCTTGTACTACCTTTACGCTTTGTGACTATCTATCCGTACAGGTGCTTGTGATAAGTCATATATATCCCCCAATAAGGGGGGCTGCCGAGTTCTTGTAGATCCAGATGAACTTCAGATGCACTTGAGTCAGATTTCCTGTTCTTTTTAATGCTATAGCTGCACCTATATAATGTCATCTCATTTTTCCATTGTGGAAATACCTAATTACATGTATCCAGTATATTAGACATGCAAGCTGCACTAGAAAGACACAGATGGTTAATTAGCTGCTTCCTCCATCCTCCTCTAATGTTCTTTCTTATAGGAACTCCCCATGCAATTAGTACTTGGTCGTTTCCTGTTGTTTTTAAGAGCTCTTGTTTTGGGGACAATCTCAATTTGATAAGGCCAATCATCAGAGATTGTATCTGATACATTTTAACTGCATAAGGGACCTAGATAAGTGCAAGCACAAGTATTCTGCTGAAGATATTATCCTAATAAACAGGTACTGACAAAACCCAACCATGTCAGCACACCATGGTCTACATTGCATGCACCTTCAGATTGAAGCACGTTTAAGCAGAACTTAAAGTTGATTAATGGCCATAGCTGCTGCACCCTCAATCAACTTTTAGCTTGAGATATCTAAAGCCGGTCAAAGCTCATCAAAATATATATTATATATATATATATATATATATATATATATATATATATATATATATAGCCTATCAAGGTGCTAAGTGCAGAAAGGCCCTCCAGGGTTACGATTAATCATAGATACTGTTTGCAATTAGATAGATAGATTGTGTATTGCACTGTACTGATGCAACATGCATATGATGACTCTTCAGCACTAAAATCAGCCCCATATAGGTTCAACAGGATGTATAAATGCAGTCCTGTGATTAGACCCATCCTGGTATCATTCATACATCATGTTGACAAATAGCTATAGCAATTCACCAGATAAAGGGTTAAAAAGCCCATGGTAATAATTTACCTGGCAGAGGCAACCGAACCAGGATTCAGTCTAGGGTGTACCTGGATGGAGATTAAGTGCACTTTTACATGAATAAGCAACCATTTATACCAACCCAGGCATCCTAGCCATCATGACAAATGGCTTATCAGGTAAATTTTAACGTGCATGGTATATGTGAAAGAAAAGTGGTATACAGTTGATCCCCACAAAAATGTGTCAAATCCTTGTGAAAACATTAAAAAATGCTTAGAGATTCCCAACCTTCAAGTGCCTCCTATAGATTTAGGGTGGGCTGAGAACAGGGCTTGATGCTGTATCCACACATGGCTGGGCCCACCTGGGAAAAATGATAGAGATTGGCATCCACAGTTTTATGATGAAAAACGTTATCACTGCACATCAATCATCATAGTCATTCATTTCATATTCCCATTAACAATGCACTTGAAGAAGTAGACAGTAACTTTGGTTCCAGTACATTTTGCTGTAAATCTACAGGAGGTGAATCACTGTAATTTTAAAGAACAATTCAGAGTAATCATACAGTAACAGTCACTGTGATCATACAGCAAGCTCATTCAGTTCTACAGAAACATATGCTGTAAATTTACAGCAAAATGTGTTGTAGAATTAGAGAAACTTCTTTTAAATAGACAGCAATATTTTCAATTTTGCTGTAAATGAACAATTAAATATACTGTAAATTTACAGAAATATTTGCTGGCAACTGAGGTTCCAGCAACTATTGCTGTAAAATTGCAGAAACTTGAATTGTAGAATTACAGCAAGGATTGTGTTAATCAACAACATATGTATTGTATATACAGGTATGTTATAAAAGACACTGCTATGTACTCTGCTATTGGGGTCAGTTCTTGGTAATCATCCCCATGATATCATTTATGTGAGTGCTTCATGCATGCATTGATACTATAAACCATGCATGCATAATGAAGACTATTGAGGGTAAGAGAAGTAAAGAACCATCTCACCCAAATCATTAAATCTTCATGGTCATTCAATTTTAACACTAAAATGACCTAAAGGAGGGTAGGCCTATGTTAGTTGCAACCCCAGAGTCCAGGGACTTGTATTCCAGATTTAGACACAGTTATGGTGTCATGTATTTATACCATTGGTTGTTCCTAGTTTCTTCTCAGGTAACATTGTACAATATCATTGGTGCACAATGCTAGATTGAACCTGTTGAGGTTATTATCATATTGCAATTCATTATTAAGCTCTGGGGACAATATTTGATTGGGGTGTGCAATATAAGACTATACATACTAAACATATGGTATACTACTGGCCTCCGGTGGGGGGACAGTGCATGTAGGGCTATTTTGGTAAACCCTTTGAAGGGCCACTAGGGTGACTGGCTGGCCTAGGGCATACTGCATACAGAGTAATTATACAGGATCACTCACTGTACACATATATTATCTATACCTACAAAGCCTTAGTATTACAGTAAGAGTCACGGTATTTGAGAGTACAGCACTTTCCCCTGTGAGCTTACAAGAGACATCTCTGTTATAAAACATAAACTTCTTACAGTGTGGCAGTTCAGAGAATTGTTGATGTTCTCTGACTATTCAAAGCCACCTACCTTCCCTTGGTATTCTTGATATTGAATCTTGATTTACCACCTGTGGTGTAAAAAGCCAACCTGATAATCGATAGATAATGTGCATATCAAAAGGCGATCTTAGATCTATTTAGTCCTAAATGATTGCATGATTACTCAGGGCTTGATGCTCTCTGATTCTCACTTACTTAACCATCATGCTAATTTCTTATTTCTTCCTTGATCACTGTCCTGCATAGGGGGATCGCAGACAAGCCTAACCCAATTGGTGATCAGGGGTGCTGATCTGATCCATATGTGTGCAGTCGTAGTGCCTTAGGAAATGGTCTCCAGACCTGTCTGTGGTCACCTAGGTAGATCTAGCATGTGTTGCACTGCAATGATTCAACACAATAAATCTCCAGAAGGCCATTTCTTAAGGCCGCTTAAGGCATTATGCCTTTACACAACCACTGTTATTTTAAGCCCCAAAATGATTGTCAATAAAATTGTATGTAACTGCCCTACAATATGATCAGCACTTATGTATAGGCATTAAGTAGCATTTGGCAGGGCATTCGTAGTGCTGCTGGCACTACATGACCAACGCTTTTGGGCTGTAATGTCACTAAATTAAGGGTACCCACAATGAAAATGAACAGTCGTAGTGTGTTAAGAATGGCCTCCAGCACTGGGTCAGCCCTAGAGGCTCAACACGATCTATAAATCCAGACCTGGAGGGTGTTCCTCCTATTGTAAAAAGAGCTGTGAGTATGTACCCTCTTTTCTAAACAACTCGTGCACTGCTTCACCTAAGTACTTGCACTCACCACATTAGTCTGAAAAGTCACCTGCTTTGTTTTAAATAGAGAGAGCTGCACTACCAGGTACCAACTCATGCCACACACTCTATAGTTTATTATACTGACTGACTTCTCCCAACTAGGTAGCTACTCAAACCCTTTTATTAGCACCCTACTTGAATGACCACTTGTGAGCAACAAAAGGGACAAGTTATAGCTACATGAAAAGAAAGGACTAGAAACAAAGGCATTTTTAGCCAGCTCTTCCTTTTACTATAGGAGCAACACCCTCCTATGGTTATAGACCCACCCTGGCACCTTCATATGCATGTTGGCAAATAGTTACTGTAATTCATCGCACAAAGGGTTAAAAAGCTTATAGATGGCAATAATTTACCTGGCAGTGGCAACTGAACCAGGATTCAGCCCAGGGTGCTCGTTGACTAAGGTTAAGTGCACTTCTACATGAATAAGCCACCATAAACACCAAACCAGGCATCCTAGCCATCATCAGATCATGACAAATAGGTTGTCAAGTACATTATAGCATGCATAGTAAATGAGAAAGAAAATTGGGAGTGGTGGATCCCCACAAGAATGTGTTAAACCCCCTTTTGCTAATTTATAAAACATATTGGAGATTTCTAACCACCAAGTCCCTCCTCTAGACTGAGGCAACTGTTGGGATGATGAGGAGGCTGTTGCTAAACCCTTGGTAGTCACTTCTGTCAGAGGTGTACTTCCAAAAATGGGAGGCACATATCTTTGGTAGTCTCTTCTCCATTGCATTGCCAAATGGCACTTCCCAACAGAAGTGGTCCAGAAGAGGTTACTAACAACCCCTCAACTGGAAGTTGCTTCCTACACTCTGTCGCATAAGTATGTAGGTGTGGGCAGTCTGGGAAACACGCCGGTGTGACCACTTTTCGCAACACAGTTTGATTTGTGGGAAAGTGACTACTTCTGGGCTACAGTTTTGGCCGTGATACTGAGTGGTTAAGTAGAGGAGGGACGTGGGAATTGTGGTACCTACCCTGGAAAGCAACAACTCAATCTTTTTGCAACAGCCTCCTGGAAACAGGGCTTGAATTGAAATACTAAACTGGGTCCACATTGATTACCTGATTAAGATGAGCATCCACAGCCATTCATTCGATTTATTCTCATTCATAGTAGCTGTTCAGTGAATTGTCAATGTCTTCTGACCACTGCTGACGAGACAAAGCCAGCTACTTTCCCAAGCTTTTCTTGATCTTGATTCTTGATTTTCCACCTGTAGTGTAGAAAGCCAAGCTGATAATCGATTGAGAGTGCGAATATGGAATGGCTATCTTAGATCTATTTAGACCTGAGTGACTACATGATGGTCCTGATGCTCTCTGATGATAACTTCATGTACTTATCCATCATGCGAGTTACTAATATCCTCCTTGATCACTGTCTTGCTTATTTAGGCGACCTGTTTTGTGACACGGCAAAGCACCTCATTATGTTGATGGACATGTATAGCAAGAGTGCCATACAAAATATTTAGAACTCTTTATTATTTGTACTTTCAGAATATGACGTCACTACACCTTGTGACATGGCTGGCGTTTATGACGTCATTCCTGCTTTTGACATGGGGTCAGAATGTAGGTAAGTTGAGGTGATGCCTAACATGACATCAGCATCTTTGCCGATGTCATTTTGGAGAAAATGAAGTTAGTGTATAAACTTTTATTTTCTCCCGTTTCTATCATTTAAGCCTTTATGTGTCTTTATACTAAAGACACATACTTTGATATAGGGATAACTTTGTAAAACTTGCACAGTTATTATTGTGTAGATATATCAAGAGCTTGCATACGAATTGTAGACAAAAGTAGATAGTCCAGGTTTATGTGAGGGAATCCATTCGGGAAATGAGTATCCTATCGTCATAGTAAGTCTCTATAAGACCACTATCATTGTGATATATGTTAGACAAAAATCAGCATGTAGAAACACGATTAAAGAGAAATGAGATCATTTCACAACAAAAATTAATGATTTTCATGTTTTTCACCCTGTTTCTTTCAGATGGCACCTGTGCAGCAGGATGTGATGGTAGGTATTCTTTTTTATTGTTCTGGAAATGAAAAAGAAGAAGCAGAAAACAACAAAAATCAAGAAAAAAGAACAACTTCTTTTTGCCAACTTGATATAACAATAGAACAACACTTTGAATTTTAACCAGCTTGGTAGTGGATATTTGGCCAGCTGTCATCAGATTATATATAATGTATATAATGAATACAGACAGTTGTATCATTTTCAGGAAGGGAAACTTTTCGTTGCCGCCCTAAACTTTGCTTAGATCAGTCATGAGTCAACCATCTGTTGAATCCTTTGTAAGACATCCTAAAAGATATCAAACAGTTTGGGGTGTGCCCATCTTTGCTACAGTAAGTCTGTTCACCTAAAACACAAAATTATTCTTATCTTCATTAAGATTATGATATCTACAGTATTGAAATATCAAGCTCTCAAATACTAAGAGAATCTAAACTAAAACCTTATCTGTATTTAGGAGCCTGCTGCACCAACTTTGTGATGGACAATCCCCTGCTGGAGGTGATAGACTTTAACACTACAGTAGCACCAGGCTCCTACTATGGACTAGCTGTCAAACTCTGTGCAGAGGAACCCTTTGCCATGGGCCTCTGGGGGCCTGATGGTTCACGAGAGGATATTCAAGTGGTAGGTTTTCATTTAATACATTCTATGTTGTAAGAGGTGCTTATAAGAATAAGAGAATTAAAGGAGTGGTGGCTTTGTGGGATTATTGCATGATACCTTGGTTTTTACCTGTAGTCATGATACATAAATGCAGCAGCTCTTTAATTTCTAGTATAAACACACATAAAGGTCAAACTAATTGAAAAGGGGAAAGGGGGGAATCTATATGAAGTACTAATGTATATATACTAAGACCTGTGGGACACATAAAAATGCTTACAGGATAACGAGAAAGAACTGTCAGCCTCATGTAAAAATAGAACATATTTCATATATGTTATTGTATAGTAAAACACTCGGAGGCGTGTATGTGGTAACCCTTTAAGAGCTGCATGTCTTTCCGAAATCCCTAGCTTTTGTTGGCATGATGCATTGATACAGTGCTGCTGAGTCTGCTCACCAGCACTGGAGGGTGTTGCTCCTATTGTAAAAAGAGCTGTGAGTATGTGCCCTCTTTTCTAAACAAGTCGTGCACTGCTTCACCTAAGTACTTGCACTCACCACATAAGTCTGAAAAGTCACCTGCCTTGTTTAAAATAGAGAGAGCTGCACTACCAGGTACCTACTCATGTCACACGCTCTATAGTTTATTATAGTAACTGACTTCTCCCAACTAGGTACCTACTCAAATCCCCCTTTTTTAGCACTGTACTTGAATGACCACTTGTGAGCAACAAAAGGGACAAGTTATAGCTACATGAAAAGAAAGGACTGGAAATGAGGGCATTTTTAGCCAGCTCTTCCTTTTACTATAGGAGCAACACTCTCCTGCATTTGTGCATCATGCCAACTCGTCACCAGTGCATCAAAGGTGGCTTTGGTATCAAGCCTGAATACAGTGCCAGCGAGCAAGTCATAACAGGATATCACACATAGAATTTTTGCGGCCCTCCGCCCCCGACCCTTTGGCCTCCCTATAAAAACATAATTACATTTTGACTTATTATGGAACAGCTGTGAAGATTACTTGAGGCACATCCTGCTCACCTATAATATAAATTCCCAACAACAAAAGGTGTTTTTTATCCTTGTTGATCACTCTGATATACAAAGTAAATAATGGTAAGTTCCAGGACATATGGCGGTCGGTGGTTTTACGTGTTAGGTATTCCTCCAACGTGCTAAGGGGGAGGAGGGTAAGTAAGATAGAATAAAACAAGATATATTTCTACCAGCTGCAGAAGAATAATGTATAGTCAGATCTGTTATTTTCAAAATTGTTGGGCCAGTGTGGGCCAAGGATAAACTGCAAACAATGCAAAATCACTGCCTTAGAGCACATGAAAGAATCCTGGACCCCATTGAAGAAAACTTCGATGATCTGCACTGACAATGTGACTAAACTCATTGTCTCTAGAAATCAACAGCTTCTGTACCAAATGTTCAAGGTGTCTAAAATAGCTGACATGGTAGTTGTCCCCCTGAGAAACCTACGAGGGGATGAGAAAGTGAAACTGTAAGTAGCACGCTCAAAAACTGAAATTTATGACAAAAGCCCAATCTATTGGGGTCAAATGCTCTGGAATGCACTAGAGACTGAAACACAAAAGTGTGAAACCATGAAAGACTTTCAACGAAGTGTTAAAGAAACACTAGCAGTAAAAAGTCATAATGCACTAAACAGACAATGATATGGATGGTTTAGAAACCTCATATCCCCAAATTCATCAATCACAAGTAAATTTGTAACTTGTTTGGCGCTAAATGAAAAACACCCCACGTTGTAATACTAAGTAACCAATAAAATATTTGCAATTCAATTCAAGAAGGGTGGTATGATTCTACAAATAGATAGTAAATTGGATGCTGTTATAGATTGTGATTTTAGGTAGTGAAAGTACCTAATATAATCAACATTTATATGTCTTATGAGGATGACTCCTGAGTTACAGTATTGAATTGTGAACAAAATTCACAACTCTAAAATAGCCCCAAAATCACATAAAAAGGGGAATTTCCTCAATATCGGCTTAAATCTTCTATCTAGCCTGAAACACACCAATTATCCTGTACTTGGCTTAATGAAACACCACCACTTTCTTTCCTTTATTTTAGACTCAGACTTAGATGTGAGTCGTGACCACTTACGTTCAGTAACCCCAGAGGGGTTCCTTAAATGTGTCAGTTATTCTCCATCCCTATTTGTAAACCAGCCAAGCTAAACAGTTTAATTTTAGTGAACGGTTAGTATACATTAAGGTTTTCCCCCAGGTCTTTTATAGACCTCACCTGTTGAACCCTTTCAAGGTCACTTTATATTACCCTTTGGTCATATTGTATGGATGCAGCCCCTCTGAGTTGATTGCCAGAGTTGCCTTCATACATGATGCTGACCATAAAGGACTATTAGATATTAAAGCATTAGGATGGTACAGAAAGCCAGTGTTGGTGAGTAGACCCACCAGCACTGCATTGGTGCATTATGAGGACCAACACCATAGATGCATTATGCTGCCCTAAAGGGTTAACTCCCACAATTTTACTAGGTATTTATAGAGGGTTAACTCATATGGCCTGGTGTTAAATCCTGTTGATGTTTAGCCATTAACAGAGGTTTGAAATACCCCTCAGGCACCTTGTAACACTATATTGTTGACACCTTAAGGTGTTTTAAATAGTTTTGACACTGAGCAAGTGTGATGATTGATGTTCTCACACTTTAACAGTTTACCTCCAGCAAAGTGCTTTAACAAGCTATAGCAACCCTTGGGGTTAAGTCATGGGTGCAGACATGTTCCCTAACCCCCGATCATGGGGCCATCTAGTGGGCACAGACATTGGCAATGTGAATGCACCTGTCCAAATTGTCCTTGGTACTTCCAAATAGTACCAACACTCTATACTATCATATAGTACAGCCTCCAGGGGACATCCAGTTCCTGGGGTGTGCATTGGACAGAAATAAATGTACCTGGTGAGCCCCGAGGTTTGGGTGTAGGTTTCCCATCAGAATAACGCGGGAGGTTCCGAGATCTGGGGGGGGGGGTGTTGCTCCTATTGTAAAAGGAGCTGTGAGTATGTGGATTGTAGGTCATTCAGCCCCTGCCATCCAGCACCTGCCATCCAGCCCCTCGTCATCCGGCCCCCTGTCAATCCGGCCCCCAGCCTTTTGGCCCCCAGCCATTCAGCACCAAATGCGTCATAAATACGTCATATTTTCGTCATAACTGCATCTTTATGTCTTCTCATCCCTTTTATACATCATTTGTACATCATAAATACATCATTCCTGCATCATAAATACTTCATTCCCGCATCATAAATATGTCATTCCTGCATCATAAATACGTCATTCCTGCATCATAAATACATCATTCCTGCATCATAAATTATACATCATTCCTGCATCATTAAATACATCATTCCTGCATCATAAATACGTCATAACCTCCAAATGAGTTGGAGAATCATTTTTATACATAAATACGTCATAGATACATCATAAAAACGTCATTAATACATCATGTAACCAGAATTTAGAAGTTATGATGTAGTGATGACGTTGTTATGATGTAGGAATGACGTATTTATGACGTATCTATGTCCTGTATGATCAAATCTCCATAATAGAGAGTTAATGACGTATTTATGATGTATTTATAACATATTTGTGACCCATCCTTACAAAATGGTACGGAATTCGCACATACAAAATGTTTAGTTATTGGCATATTCATTTACAGCTCATCAAGAGCTTTCATTTGGTATATAACACTTGCCTATTTGAACCAGGTGGTCCTCTAAGGATCTTCCATCTGTAAATTTAGTCGGATGAATTAAAAATCGAATAAACTGAGATAATTGACATTTTAAACATACAAGGATTTATGAATCCTATATAATTCCCATATAATTCCATATAACCAAGAAAACTATAGCTATGTCTTCTAGGCATTTGGGGCTTAAATTTAGTTTAGTAGGCAAGGATTCTGAAAGATATCTACCCATAGGTTAGAAAAATGCTAAAATATCAATTTTAAAAAATATGATATTTTTGACACTGTATACACTTGAGAAGCCTATATCTAGGCTTCTAAATGTGCGACTTCGGTACCACTTTGTTAGGATGAGTCACATTTAAGTTATGACGTATTAATGACGAAGTTATGACGTAAGAATGATGAAGTTATAACGTAAGAATGACGAAGTTATGACGTAAGAATGACGAAGTTATGACGTAAGAATGACGAAGTTATGACGTAAGAATGACGAAGTTATGACGTAACAATGACGAAGTCATGACGTATCTCAACATGCCAATGGAAGTGACGTATTTATGACGTAGGTATGACGTATGGAAAAATATAGTACTAAAAGAGCAATTGACACAATTGATGATGTATTAATGATGTAGTTATGATGTATGAATGACGAAGTTATGACATTTTGTGCAGAACGGTCAGGGGCTGAACGGCCAAGGGGCTCAATGGATGGGGGCTGAATAGATGGGGCTGGATGGTCGAGGGCCGGATAGATTGGGGCTGGATGGCTGGAAACCGAGTATGTGCCCTCTTTTCTAAACAAGTCATGCACTGCTTCACCAAAGTACTTGCACTCACCACATCAGTCTCAGAAGTTGCCTGCCTTGTTTAGAACAGAGAGAGCTGCACTATCAGGTACCTACTCATGTCACACACTCTATAGTATATTATACTGACTGACTTCTCCCAACTAGGTACCTACTCAATGGCGGCTTTTTAGCACCATACTTGAATGACCACTTGTGAGCAACAAAAAGGACAAGTTATATCTTCATGAAAAGAAAGGACTGGAAATGAGGGCATTTTTAGCCAGCTCTTCCTTTTACTATAGGAGCAAAATCCTCCAGAACTTTCATGGCCGTGCACACACATTAAAATGATTGGCGGCTCTACTAATGTGGTGTCAGAATGCATGATTCATCATCTCCATCCTCAGGATTGTATCAATCTGACAGGGTTAGAGTCATGATGCACAAATGAGCTTCTTTTATGCATCATGGCAACTGAGGCATTACTGATAAAAGGATGTGTTAAAGAAGTGTGCGGTACTTTTGCACTATTTGCTTAAATATTTCAAATGTCAACTTAATACATTTCATCCTTTTACAGTTGCAGGCAACATGGTCCTATCCTGGATCATCTAATCGCTGGAGGAAAATTACTCGCAACGGTGAAACCTACTATGCAGTGAGTGATAGGATGTTTTTCTATTTTAATTTTGGGGTTTAGCAGTTTTTAGACCAAAGGCAAAAAAATGATGTTTATCTCTTCTAATATTTGGGGTATTTATTCAGATTTGATAAGCTCATGCCTCATTTGTCACATTATAATGATATATAGTATTGCACATATCCTTCCTCTCAAAATATCTTGTATACATGGGAAATTATTCACATATAGAAATAATGCATTTGCACTTAAAAGCACTCATTTGATAAATTTAGATAGACCACACGTTAAAGAGAGAGGCTCCTGCAGAAGAATACCACGTGGGGCCCTTGTGGATGTGCTGGCTGGGTACTACATACTGCCATTTGGGGCTTCATTGAACTACATTGCTCCATTGCAATACAATTATGGTGGTTCTCTGTTCAGTTTTATGAGGACCCCGGACACCCGGTAAATTCAAACACTTACCTTTTAGATTGTATGTCTTGTGATACAATATCTGATTTTGATTTCAGTTAAACTTCACCACTCCATTAAATGTAACTCGACTGCTAAACTTTGGTGTTATGGGAATCTCACCAATCATCCCCCTCCCGTACAGTAAGGATGCACCCCGACCAAGGTCCAATAACTCACCCTATCACTCCATCCAACTTGGTGAGTGGCTACTCTTTTATCTTTTAATCAAAAGTATGAATCTGTATTTGTTAGGTGTCAATTGTAGTATGACTTAGTCTTGAATAACTGTTAGTCCTGAATTGTAAAACAGAAAAAAAAACCAGAAAAAAAAGCTACTAGAGTTGTGGTGCTATCATTTTATGGACATCTAAAATGCCTTCAGTCATCATTTAGTTGTCATTTTTAACAATAGGGGTTGGTGTTTTTTTTGTGTTTTTTTTTCCCCTTTTTTTTTGGGGTGGGGGGGGTGGAGGTTTGTGGGTTAAAACATGTCAGACCCCTTTGAGGGTGGTTGCACAAATTTTACCCCTCTGTCTCCGTGCGATTAAAGCCGTGTGTCCACAGGGCGTCAAAATTTCTGATGACAAAACCCAGCGTTTTTTCCCGACAATAAAATGCTTTTGTTGTCCATTTTTGATGATAAAACCACTTTTGTCGTCTAAAATAATACAATAATATCTCACATGTGTGATTTTTGTCATTGGGAATGGATGACAAAAGTGCTTTTGTTGCCAGGAATGGATGACAAAAGTGATTTTATCATTCTGAGATGTTGTCAGTCACAATTATATCGCCCTGTGGACACAAGGCTATTCAATAAAAAAATATTTTGATCCCTGTAAGGGGGTAAAAGCAATTTTGGCATGTGAAAATCCACCACCCCTGTTGTTAAAAAAAATTACCTCTCCCTTAAACAAATTTATTCAAAACAATTCTGACCAAATAAATAACATCACTCATGCTTTCTTTCTTTCTCAGGTAACCTCTTCAATGGTGGACAACCTGGAGTCAGAGTTCCATTCACCTCACGCGTTCGTGTTCAGCAGTACACTTGGAAAAGGACCTTCCGGCCCTTCGTCCACTTCTGCGGAGCACCAGGTTGCATTGATGAAGCGCTATGTGTTGTGAGTATACTCTAGTACCTCGCATATAGGGTAGATTAACCTAAAGATGACCGTTCCTGTGCAGGTTTTCAAACAGGTGTTTGTAGTTGCTAATATCTCTGGAAGTTTTGGGTTTTCAGACTTCCAAAATACACTGAATGAAAGATTATTGTTTGGGCTTTTGTACCTGTTATATTTCAGAAATCCATTTATATATGTTATTTCGAGTTTATCACCCTAACTACAAACATTCCATTTAGTTCAATTTCACCTTGAGATGACCACTTTGCACCTAGAGTTGACAACTTAATATCCACCCTTTTGATAAAGCCCTTCTGATTAAAATGTCAAATTAAGTTCCTTAAATATATATGAAATAAATAGCATTGTTAAAGATACTGCAACACAAGGAAAATATTGATTTAGAGTGGCTAAAATAAAATGAAAATTGGAACAATGGCATGCCGATTGATATCTTAAATCTCATCAAAAACAGAGGTGATAATGCTAACCTTGCATTAAAAATGCTTCGTTTTAACTATGCTTCAATCAATTTGAAATATGCACTATAATAACCCAGCTCTTGATTCTATAATCATTCTCTCAGTATCACACACTTACTCTACATACTACTAGTAGTAGGATATCAGTAAAGGTTGAAATGTGTGTGTTAGAACATCATCTAGAGAAATTTTGTATCCGAAACTGTTCTAAATATGAATCTTTGGATGTAATGCTATATTATAAATGGTATCTATTCAATGAAATGCATTAATAACTCAGTAAGGGGTGGTCTGCTCAAGGTAAAATTGTGGTCATCTCAAGGTGAAATTGGTATGTTCTAGGAAATAAGTCCTATACAGAAAGTATCTAACATTTCTGCACTGTTCCTTATGCTATCATTTAGCAAAGATATTTATCTATGCCTAGAGTCAAAATGTTGTATATGGGTCAGGTCGCCAGAAAGCAGTAGATTTTGTGTTTTTGGGTCATTTTGGACTTTTATGGCTCTGGAGAAAGAAGTAGTGAACCAATCCTGTCTTACATAGACTCATTTGATAGAGAACACTTAGGGCTATCAGAAAAATGTAAATTTGTGGTCATCCATCAAAGACTTTAGGACTTATAGCCTGCCGAAGTGAAAAAAACGGCCAAATTTGTTCTTTTTTATACTTTTTGTATTTTTTTACAAGTGTCCTGTATTGAATAAAGAACACTATAAAGTATCCCAAAGTTATTTTTGTATTGTAGATGATCATAGGTATCATTTCAATGAGGTTTGGACATGTTACTGAGTGAGAATATTTCATGATGTGTCTTAAAAATGGAAATCTGTAATTTGTAACGTCCGGTACCTAAATCTAAATTGGTTATAAAACATGGAAAAAATGAAGCTGCAAAATCTTTGTTATTACCCATATGAAGGGCCCTATCATCCCCCACTTTGGTGAAGAAATTGTGTGTCTACCAGCATTTGTTTCCATATGAGAGCAGCTTATGTGAAATAATTCTGATAAAAGTACTGGACGTTACGTAATGTCCGGTACTTTTATCATCATGTAGGAGGCAGTCTACTGTGCATGCATAACTCAAATTTTGTTCCATTCTGTAATTGAAGTCAATAATAGACGTATTGGCCTTGTTATTTCATGTGTTTGTTATGCATAATGGGACATTCTTATATTACTGAGAGCAACTTCAATTACCTCCATATTTCATTATTTTGGTACCGGATGTTACATGACACAAAACAAGCAATAAAAATGGAACCGGATGGCCTAGATCAGTATTTTTTGGTCTTCTGAGCTGAGGAGATGTACCTTGACAATTTTGTTAAGGTTATATAATGTAATTAGAAAATTAGTTTTTCAGGGCCTTCAAGGGCAAAATCTTACACTTTCTGACGACCTGACTCATATGTGAGCACTTGTCATCTTCAAATTATCGAACCAAAGTTGGAAAATTCCAAAGAAATGACCAGCTGGTCATGATAAAAACCATTCAAACATGGGAACTTCAGTGTATTACCATAAAATGACAATTACCTCTTGTATTCCAGGACATCATTCTATGGGGTATTATAACACCTCTATTTCAATAATATTAGGGTTTAAGACCAATGCACTACATGTGAAAGTGAGAAAAACGTGCTGATAGGTGGTCAACTCTAGGTATGTGGTCGTCTTTAGGTTAATCTACCCTAAGCCTTGGCTTACACACGAATCTAAGGCCTCCTGCACCTTATAGTAATTTCCAAAGGAGGTGGGGTACAAATTTACATTGGATTAGTACTAAATTGCCCCTAAAATAGCCCCTTCGTTCTACTCAGGTGAGTTTATCCGCGGGGTCAGTTTATACATTGATTGGTACAGCAATGATGTTTAGCATCAACTCAAATTTCTCAAATACATTTGATGTACGTCACCTAGGTTGTCATAACTGGCCACTTTGAATTCCTTGACCTCAGAAAAGCTACTCTGTGCGACATTATATTCATGAATGAATGTATTTTCAGGGATGCCGTGGGCCGCGTGGGTTCCCTGGACCTCCCGGACCAGCTGGGCCACCTGGAGCTGCTGGCATTCCACCATTCTGTATGTAGAGCTTTGTATATCTTTTGGCCAAGAGAAATATAATATTGTATTCAACTAAAAAAATGTTAAACCTAAAATCAATGTAGGTATATGTGCGGTTGTAGGGGAAAGCTTTTAGCATTAGGGGGATAAGAACCTCTTCATATAGATGTGAATCAAATCAGATAATTTGTTCAGAATGTATTGTTTCTACTATATTGTTGAATGGAATGTATTTTAAACTGGAAAATCTTTGATTAATTGCAGTTGGGTGCGATAGCCCCGATACTCTTGAGAACAATCTGAACAATATCGGCAATCAAGCCGACCAAATCCTCAACCGGGTCATCAAGGTAGAGGATGATGTCAACAAGATTCTGAAAGGTAAGCCTCAGTTTCATCATTTTTTTAGTATAAGATGGCAAGCAATTGAAATGCTTCTAAATTTGTAAATTTTGTCAATTGTTTAACCCAATGGTGAAACAAGAATGCACTTTCCACCATTGTACCATTCATATTACTGTATTGGCCCATTTGGAAGGTACACCTTCACTAAAAGAATTCAGTCTACCCCGCTAAACAGATATGGGACCTGTGCTAATTTTTAATTGAGTCTTAAGATTTGGAACTACCTTCTACCCTGTGCTAAAATGAAACCTGAGCAATATGAAGGCCTGCACTAAAACAGTCCAGGACGGTATGCTTAATCTGTGACTACTCCATTCAGGCGATCGCGACACCGGCATATGTCCCAGAAACTATGTGTCTGGCTCCTATGGAATCGGTTACTGCTACAACGCATGGATCCAGCAGTCCAAGTCTTTTGGTGAGGCAGCCCTGGCTTGTGCTGCAGTAGAGGGCAGTCACCTCTTGGACATCGAGCGTGCTACTGAAGATGAATTCTTGGCTGAATACATAGTACCTCAGTTCCGCGGTACGTACGTTTTCTAGAGGATAGCACTAGGGTTTGATACTGAATTAAGAGTTAAATTTTGTTCTAAGTACTTTATCAGCTTATAGTATGATTTTACAGATTGTTCATACTGAAGTTCTTTTAACCTTATTATTACAGCTTATGCATTATGTTTAATCACCTGAATTTCTAATGCTATAATTTGCCATCTTCTAGCTTAATGTATATGTATGTTATATATCATCACCATAACTCCTATTCTTTCTTTTCCGTAATCATGACTCTACTTCTTTTGTGTATCTAAAACAATTATCTTTTCCCAATAACTATTAGATAATTTCACTTTTTCAGAGGGTGAAACCAACTTGACTTTCTTCACATCTGGGCTCTTCTCGGGTCGCTTCGGGGACTGGGTTTGGTACAGCGATCAGGTTCTTATCCGAAAGACCCTTGGGTACACCAACTGGGGACCTGGAGAGCAAAATGGCCCTGAGAAGAAAAGAACCTGTCTCGTCTATCAAGTCTTCCGCGACAAAACCACCAGGTGGATTTCCAGCTCATGTACCGACAAGCGAGGTTATATTTGCAAGACAATGAAGCAATGTTTCTAGTGCATCATGTGTGGTACCATATGTTGATCTGCAAGCATCCAGAATCTGATTTAGTTCTGAGTGAATGATTCAGTAGGATTGTAATTTGAGTTTGTCGACCGCCAATTCGCACAAGTCTGAAAAGTCAAAGCAGAGCTACTGCAATATAATGATATGGAGATTGCATCTTTGAAATACTCAGTTCATTGAATTGGAGTGTACATCTTTTTATAATTTGGTATGTAGGATTTCTTTTTACATATCAAGAATACAGACCTTTCCAGATGTTGCCATCATATTGTCTTCAGGAGAATTAGATATGTTCAATTGAAAATGTTGGATTCTTTTTATCTCCAGATAACCATATCATATTTTGTATATACCACATTGCAAAAAAAGAAAATATGACTATTTCAGCTAAAGTTTGACATATTTCATATGAAATAAGAGTATCTATGCTGTGTAAGGAAGAAGTTGCCCAGAGAGGCCAGGAAATTGTCAAAACAGGTATACAACCATTGTTAAACCACATTTTACATAGAATCAACTGAATGTGTTAGACGCAGCAGTGTTATTCTCAATAAAACAAAAGGTAGATTCATTGAAAGGCAGATTGAAATTAAACCACCAACAATTTCAAAATAATTGTTCTAGACTTTTTAATAAATCACTAAACTAAGTAAAGGACAGGGAAGTGACAATAAAACAAAATTATCTTGGTCATGATTTTGAATTGGATAAAAATAACAACAATACAACATAGTTTATATGGTTTTTATGTATAGATTCAGCCTCAGTACTCACCTATAAATTATTGTAAAAGTTTTATCTATGGATAAACATTTCAACATGTCTATTATGGTACAATCTGAAGGAATATATCAGACATTTTGTGATGATTACACTGTTGTCAGGCCCTTAATATAATAGGCTATGGGCTATATCAAATATTTTTGGAAAGGTAGCAATTTATTATGTACTGCTGGATCACAATTTATTCTTCCATTTTCGATGTGATCTTGGCTAGAGTTCACTATAATTCTTTTACGGTAACTCTTGCATTAAAGCCACAATAAATCAAATTGAAAAACCAACTATGGGAGACACTATAATCAACACTTGGGGCTTAATTAAAGGTTCATTATTGTTTTGTGGGATTAAATACCCTGCTATAAGCGACACCTTGACCTTAGGAATTGACATAGTATGCCTCTAGCCTGCTGTGGCTTTTATGCAGGTGTTTGTCTTTATTCACTTTGATTATTCTAAATAAGTGATAGGTATTTATGTTAAATGTCCAGTAAATCATATTCCATGTATCTCATACAATTAAGTACTTATACTTATAAGTGAATCATTGCATTGCAACGCACAGACAATTAAGTGGGACCTTATACAACTATTGCTATCTAATATGCCAGAAATAATCTCATTGGTTCTATACATTGAACAGATGACATATGTATCAGTGTTAGATAAGTTAGAAATATAAGTTCAAGGTTCACAATAGCAACTTAACTTACATCACTGCATCTAACACATATTTTTACCATATATAGGAAGGCTTCATACAGAGACATTACTCTTCGCAAATATAGTACTGCCGGGTGGCCGGTCACTTAGAATAAATAAAATAACATTGCTAGGATATGTCCTCGCAGTGTTATTTTATGTTTCAGTGCTGCACATGTTATTGCCCTTAGATAGTACCTCAATGTGTATGTTAACCATGCGTAGATGTAAATGTGCACTTGTAACAAAAAGCGTATGTGATGCTTCCTCATTGACGCAGGAACTCAATTTACTAAAAATGGCCTTTATAGTTCATTTGTGTACACCAGTTTGCAAAAGGGGATCATTGAAAATAGATAATGTATAACATTTGCTTACCCACTTGTCTTATTCAGGAATGCACTACTGAGTTAATGTAGGGAATTGTCAAGCTTGTTAGTTCTGAAGAAAAAGCTGAAAGTTAGTTTGCCAGGTTTAATACTTTTGATGAAGGCAATCAATATAAGATGCATTCATAATATTATTTGAGAACTTGCTGTAAACTAAATCTGCAAAATGAAAAGTTATGCCAATACACTTTTATGGAAATGCACCAGACTTATGCTAGTGAATATGAATGATTTGTTTTTGAAGTGTATAAATGTTAATCCCACTTTATTTGCTGATTTATTTACTGGTTCATACTTGTCTAATAAAAAATGGCTTTGCATGTCACTAACATGGGTATACAATGAGGTGAGTAATCTGAAATGAAAATCTTATTGATCAAACTGACAACACACACAACAAACTTAATCGCGATGAAACAGGGAAAATCATAACATTTAGGGAAATACCCACAAAATGCTCTAAATACAATATCTAAGGAGATATGACCAAAGGTGTAAAATGACCTTTTTGAGAATCCAAAAGAATGTTTTTCCCTAAATCTAGCACATTTGTTGACATTCGGTTGCCATGGAAAGAACCACAAATTTTGTTCTTTTTGAATAATAAGTTACTCTATCTTATTAAGCTGTCCATAAGGTTTTCATAACTGAAAACAGAATTGAATTATCCATTCTAGATACAAAATGATGGATGATTATGTTTAAAAGATATCATTTTTCCAATAATGTCATTTTTATGCTTTATGCCACAAAATGTCAATACACAATTGACATTTTGTGGCATGTTACTGACATCCCATGTGTGAGATGAAAAAAAGGATTTTCCCCTTTTCTCATTATGGACAGGGGGAGACTGACTAGTAATTTTGTACAGAGTGTTTTATCTTTCTATCTTTAAAAGAATACACTACTGAGTGGGGGGAATGGTAATTTTTGGTGAACATCCATGGAATACCCTTTTTCCTTTTGAGTACTAAAACATGGTTTTTATCAACTTTGTAAAATAGGAATTTTCTTGGGAAATGCTAAACAGTGTACAACTGAGACTCAAAGATGTAGAAAGGCAGGGATAGAAGCATTTGTGCCTAATTACACACAGTCTCCTATAATTATCCACACCATCATTTTAGTTTTTAGAGTTACTCTTCTCTCATTTATGCTTACTGTAATATTCAGAAACGTTGCTTGTTTATAACGTTATAGGTTTGTGATAAACATAATAAATTGATGACTAGATCTAGTGAGTGTGTGATGCCCATGTACCTTAATTCTCAAAAAGGCAAGCAATTGAAATCCGCACATTTTATGGAGTTTTATATATTAAAGAAAGAGGATAAGGAAATCCATTTATGTTTATAAGAGATTTACAAGTGTAAATGATGGTACAATTATAACTTTTTTGACGGAATTGACTTGAATAAAGCTAATTATGTATACATGTAATAAAAGTCTTGATTGGTCAATTCATGTTAATGGGGGGATTCAGGTATATTATAAGCAGAACTCACTCCATCAAAGATTAATCTTGCAAATGAAAAAATAGACTCTGTTGGTTCTAATTTCGTTTTCTCTGCCAGTATGTTTTGGTTATCTAGGTTTTTCTATACCCTAAATAATATAGAAACCTAATTAGAATTCTTACAAAAAAATTTAACCAGTAAGAAATCCAGATTGGATATGATTGAATGTGTGTTACTCTATTGAGAGTATTCTGTCATAGGATATAAGATATTCTATGAAATGCTATGTGGAATCTCAACCAAAACGACTCATACTTTAGGGCTACACCACTTCTATAATACCAGAAAAATGCCAATTAGTAGCATATCTTTGATAACTGGCTACACTCCATTATATGCTGCAGTCATTGACCATTAACTGTCATATCGAGATCATGGCTTCTTAGTACAAGCTAAGCTCAGCGTAGAACAATGCCTCCCCATAATCTGGGGGGGGGCTGACTATGACACCCCTTTGGTACTTTCCACTGAAAATGATTTCTCGGAGAGACCAGACACCAGGTGGGGCAGTTTGCATATAAAAATTCTGAAAATGTCGACAGGGCCCTGCCAAATCTTGACACCTCATTGAAGGGGGATCCGATCTATTAAGAAATGAATGCCTAAAGCAAACCCTATAGTATCACATTGCTATTGGTTTCATGAGAGAATTAAGAGTTACAGCATCATGAATGGGGGAAATCATTTGTACAGTTTTGGAACAAGCTATGCTCTCAATCTGTCCTGGTCTGGTTCCTGAATCCTCCAGTCTAATTTGGTCTGTCAAGCTACCTTGTCCATCCATCTATCCACCCCATTGTCTAATCCTTTCCATATTCCAGTCTTGTCCAGTGTCTCATTAGTTATTTCTTTTTGAAGTTACTTTATTTTGACAAGAATGTAGCTACAAATCTAGTGGATAATTGTTTTTAGAGGAACTAATAACCTTTCCAGCACTATTTGATTTTGAAACACTGTCGATTTTTTTTTTTTATCAAGAAACGACAGAAATCGGGACGCAATCAGACGAAGAAGAAGCAGAAAATGAGTATAATCGTATGTTTCAGTAAAACAGCAGAGATCGAAAACATGTACTTTAATTCCCATGTAATCTTACATTGCATAACAAGATTGGTCAGAATGAGATAAGAATCTGATATTGCCTTTTGAAAAATAGCATAAGCTATATTATTTTAAACTTTCATTAAGGTAAACCTATTGATACACAAACTAGTTGACACATAAAGGAAACTTATATAAAGGATATATGCTTTATTGTTAAATTCTTTACGAACTTACCAAAAGGGTGCTACTAAGTTTAAAATTCAGAACAATTAGCAGTAGGTGAAATAACTTGAATCAGGTATGAAAAGTCTTCCTTTTATGTCACATTTCTCATACATATACAATAAATAGGCTGCACTAGTTTTTCTTTTGTTTAAAAACACTCTAGTTTATTAACAGTAATATGTAAACATTTGTTACAATCTTCTTCATCCATTATCATCACATCTACTTATTTAAATACTATATGCCACCATTGACTGTAACGGGTAAAATGTTCATAAATGATAAGGAATGAAGAAAGAGCATTATCTGGCTTACAAATCAAATGGCCAATCAATCAATAGTAGTATCTCAATGAATTTCATATTATTCTTTTCCTTTTTTTTTACACATTCATATGTCAGTCTTTGCTAAATATATATATTATATAGATACACATAGTATAAATGATCTGTCTAGAAAGAATATTTACATCAGCACAGTTCATTAAAATGGTTTGAATAACTATGCAGCATGATCACATTCACTCGTACATACATTTCCATTCATCCTCAACCATACTCCTAATCCCCTAGGCTCATTTACTGCAACCCACCCCCCTTTCGTTCACATAATGAGTAGCAAATATTCTGTATCACATTCATGCATTGAACCTAATCTCAAATCTTTTCATATACTATTATATCCCATTCTCTCATATGCCTCTCAGCAGATATTCTTCATTGTTCTCATTCACACAAACTAGCCTCAAACCTTTCATCTACTAACTTTCACTCATGCAACCTCTCACCAGTCTTTTACTCCCTCAGATTTACTCACTAATTCATCCACTTCTTTACTTGAAATTTTCTGCATTTTCTCATGAACCCAAACACTCAAGACTTTGCTGAATCAACTACAACTGATTCTCATGCACCTGTCACTTAACACTTTAAGGGCCTCAAATTGTCCTAATGCACTAGAACTTTTGGTCATTATGATGTCTGATTGCAGTACTGGTGAATAACTCGCCTCAGCTGCATTCATGCATCATACGTACCCTTTTGGAGCGATACAATTATAAACGGTCCGCTTAATACACAAACGCCATACAGATGTCTAGACACCAACACTGCATCAATTCTTTTTGACGGTCTAGTGTAAAATGAACCAGGAGGCATCATGCGGCCCTCGAAGGCTTAAAATACCATCATACAGAAATTCATTATACAAATTCATCCAGGGACTTCCCAATGCCTCACTGCTAACATCGACTACTAACACGGACACCAGATAGGCAAGTATGCAAATCATGACAAGACAATATTAATAGTATGCTACAATTGTGATGTGGATATCTAAAGAAGCCTGTGCTGCAACAGCAGAGCTGTGAGCTTAAAGTTGGGATATGAGCTAAATTGAGTAAAATAATTTAATATAAAATCAGATTCACTGAAACAGACTCTATATCATGACATACTGTAGGTTTCACAGAATTTCTTTTCCATTTTGATATAAATAGTTTCAGAATGAATAACTACATATATGCCTCATTTTATACCTTACAGTTGTGAATGAAAATTCTTTACTAAGAGTGCACATTATATACTAACTAAAATTAAAAATTATTGATTATCATGTATAGATAAAGTGCCTTGCCAACTTGACACAATCACCATTAAATGACAAATCATGATAAGCCAGCAGGTTAAAGTTGCTATCAATTGTCTATCCCAAATAATATCAAACATGATTGACCCAAAGCAAGCCCATATCCCAACTTTTAAATTGAGATGGATTCCTACTATTATCATTCGGCACTGATTTTGCCATGTACAACATAGACTATTAAGGCCATCTTCAACCAATGCAAACATTATAAACATGTAGAACAGTGGACTTTCTATTCAATTAATCAATGTCAGTCCATTTCCAAAAGAAAAATCACACTGTTTGCTAGCCTTAAGGAGCAACTCTTTTTGAAAGAGAATTAGTATACCCTTTTTAGGCAGCAATAGCTATTCATTCATTTACCCATAAAAATCACGTGACAACATTCAAATGATCTTAAGACCTAAGGCCCCCAGGTGATTTCTGGGGACAGGCTTAGGCATTTCAAATGACCTTCACCTTGCGGCAGGTGCTGCCACCTTGCGGCACCTGATGGCAGTGGGAAAAGCGGGCGCCATAACAGAGGCGTAGGAAGGAAATCCACTACAGCATATTTGACTTCACAACTGTCGCTATATTTTGAACTGTACATACATGACCAAATAATATATGAATTTAGATAAAAACCTCAATAATTGCTACTAAAATAGGATAATAAAATTCTCCATCTATACAATTTCTCAGTCTAAAATCAGGATTGACAATGAATTACTCCAATTTTGGCACGCTTTCCTCCCTACGCCGCTGCACAATAACTGGGTTTCTTTATACATAGTGAAGGCGGGTTTTTTTGAGAGGCGAGCAGTGATATCTTCTGTACACATGTTCAGGGCCTCTCTACACTGCTTCGCTGTGTCGCCTCCATGGGGTATCAGGGTCGCGGTCCTGAGGCGTGCTTGTAACATAGGCAGGGTACCGGCCGGATGACGTCACACCATTCGAGTTACGGTCTGCACCTTTAGGCTGGAGACAATAACAAAAATTGCAAATTTATGATTAAATATACACATACGCATACTCTATTTTTTTTACATCAACCTTCTTGCAAGACCTACTACTCCTATTTTTTTCAAATAGATTTAATGATATCTATTCATTTAGTTACCATCTTAGATTTGAATGAAAATGATCAGTGCACTTGAATATTCCTACTAGGAGTCAACTACCCTAGATCAACTACAATGTACTTTTCTTATAGCTTACAGAAGACAGGACTATCATAACATTTGCTATATGAGAAGAAATTGAAACAAACTGATAGGCCTAAGCATATTTTCAAATACTACAAACAGAATGTGGAAGAAAGTGGCCTAATGATACTTTTTCAAAGATTTCTTATGGATAACTTCTTATAGCTTTCAATAAAATATTATATCGTAAATGTTTGGTTTAAAGCCAGCACACAAAACCAGTGTTTCTCTTTACTATTGCTTTTCTCTAAAAAGATTTATGATTGTATTGACATCTAGTAATGAAGCATCAACAAAGACTATAGAACAAGCAATATTAAATCTATACACAGTTAAATATACTACATGTATATATCAAGCATTGGTCATTAAGTCTTGTGAGTAAAAGAGTCTTTAAGGGCCGCATAGTGCATTAGTGCATTATTCCTTTGTTGGCTATAATGCATGAATGCAGACCTGGTGAGTAATCCAACAGTACTGCATTCATACATACCTCTCACCCAACAGGGTTGAGACACTCTCAATGATTCAGCTGTGCTGGTGAATAGACTCACCAGCACTGCATTAGTGCATCATGACAACAAAGGAATATGAACCTAAATGCATCATGCGGCCTTTAAAGGGTTAAAAGTCAAGTAACGCACCCAGTCACGACGAGCAAGCAGCTCTAAGGGGGACAACCTATTGACACCTAGTGTCAAATTGAGGGACTATATTTGGTACTCCAGTCTGCTCCCTGGTGGGAAATTTCAGAACTAGATAAAGTATATCGGATTGGTTGGGGAAGGGGGAGGAGGGGGGCCGGGCAAGGGTAGGATTCTTATCTTTGCCAGCTGGATGGATGGGGAATAAATTTATAGATAAGGGAAAGAAGCAAATTGTAAATGGCCTGATTACCATTGTGTAGAGGGTTTGAGGTTTCTTATAATATTATCAGATTTAAAAAGATAGGTAGGTTAGTTAGAACATAAAATGTGACTTGTACCGGGAAAAGGGACCTTAATACACCTTGCACTAAGGGCCCTTTTCGCAGATCGTGTCACAAATAGGTGTTGGGTAGGACATTAATGTACAGGTTTAAAACAAAACGAAAATCGTTTTTATGTCCAAGGTAACTAAGTAAATTCAAAATTAGAGTCGGTAGATGAGTTGACCTGTCATTCATAGATCTACTTCACCTATCATAATTCTGAATACAAAATGACTAACACTAAACCATAATTATTGTTAAATGCAGCTCATTACACTTATTTGGGTTTAAATAGTTAATCAATTGATAATACATTCGTAAATGATAATAACCATGTTTTTTTTTCCATAGAAATGAATACTGAAGGGGTTTATTCCTCTATGCACACTGGAATCACCTAGTGGGAAGACAGGGTACTATAATCTATAACCTGAACTTGGATGGAACACAGAGCTGCCCTCTGGAGAGTAATACTTTCACCATACATACATACCCTCCACAAGTTGCTTTAGTTGTTCCTCACAATTCTTATAGTCTAAAATGAGCCTATTTGTGACTATCTAATTATATAATGAATTTATTCTATGAAGACAAAGCATCAGCTAAAATGTACTTTTATCTTTTAGACAATAATTATAACAACAGCTTAACATGACGATGCAGATAAATGAAGATTTTAATTTCTCTTGCTCACAGCACATTCTGCAATGCATTTAACTCGATTTTGCAGCCAAAAAGAGATATTAGTTGGTTGCTGTTGAAATATACAATTGTAGTTAGAACTATGTACACTAATTGACCATGATACTAATATGTCATCAACATTTGTAGCAAAAGCTAGTTATCATAATATAGCATCATATTGCACTTGGTGCAATATGATGTTTAAGCATTTGGTTAGATTCAGCTTGCTCTTGCATATAGCCTTATACTTGCTTTGCATAGATAGATAAGCTGCCTTAGACAAGCTGGTATGTTGAGGCAGCTTGGTGAAATTGGGTGAAGGGATGATATCAGTGAAATCTACTAGATACAGAATTGGAAACAGGGGTCTGACTATTCCAAATCAAATTGAATATTCTGAATTCATTTAATAATTACAGACTGAAAACTTGTAAATCTGAACAAGGGCATTACAACTTTTTGATTTGGTTAACTCCTTTCTACAATATTGTATTTTTCATTGGTATTGCTAGGTAATCAACACTATTATCTTTTGATTAGTTTCTACATTCACATACATTTCCTACATTCCAGGCATATAACCTCTAGCTATCGGATGTTATAGGTCTCAGATATCTAATTTATTTACACTAGTTAAATACACTATTGTTACTTTAACGATTCTGTTATTTGTTATTAGGGGGATGTCAATGGGGAGTATCGAGAAGTCCATATGGGCCAAATCATTTAAACAGAAAAGGCTTAGAAAAAAGTACCTTGGAAAACCTCATGTGGATATCTGAGGTGTCCCATGCTTATTATCAATTTTTCTTTATGCTGTAAAATGATATGGCCCTCATGGGTTTCCATAGTGCAACGGGAGGAGGGGACTGTGGCAGGAAGGCTGGGCGATATTAAAGCAGTTTCTTGTTATATGTGAATAAGGCAGGGATTGGTATATTGTGCTAGCTGGCTTCCTGCAATAGCAATCTCCCCAAATCATCACTGGCATTTATCACTTCTGGGAGGGGTATTTGGACACCCATTGTAGGGCTGTATATAATAGAATTAGTTTGGACAGCAAAAATCCCAGAAGCTCTGTGTCAGTGATGATTCAGTATGAAGAGATCGTTTGGGGCCAGCTTGGCAGGGGGCACTGCAGTAGGTGGGTGATAACAGGGAGCGCTGCTCATCGTTGGACCAGGTACATTACCGTTAGACTGTTGGGGCTCCCACCTTGGATATCGTTTGGCGTCTTCCAATCATGCTGTTCACTGTAATGGTGATAGAAATATTTAAATGAAAATGTAATCAAAATCATGTGTTAAAGATAAAAGAGTTATATGAGGGGAAAAAGCATATCAATAATTTTTTTTTTGTTACTCAAAAATGGCACCCCGAATGGGACCCTGTAACTACATAGAGTTCCATCTATATGCCGATGAAATAATAATATTCACAGAATTTTATATTCAACACTATAAGTGGTGTTTATTGATAAATCCTAGTGACTTATCATTCTTGCTCCTTACTCATTATTACTGCTTAGATTTGTTTCTAAATAGATCACATGTAATTTGATATGCACAAAAGCTATTTATCATGTGTGACATACCCATGTACTGGAAATAGGGTCCTGAAGCTTAGGCACCCTGTACTAAGGGCCGTTTTATCAGATTCTGTCACATATATCTAAATCTAAAATTTATTGCTGTTCATTTATGTTCAGATCTCATTGTCATAGTGTGTTTTTTTAAGTGAAAGGCAAATGTCAGTTTTGAAAACTCAAAACTAGACATTTCCCTCCTACACTCCAGCCCCCCTCCCTCATCCTCCCATAGGCTACTGCCACCTCTCTCTAGAGACACTTGAGTCTCGAGGGGTTTCTGCACGTCTCGTGGATCACGTGATATCACGTGACGTGTCCCGTTACTTCCGGTTCTAGCTGCACATGCCCGCCACGCTTGGACGCATGTACACTTAGTTTGGGCAAGTCAGGAAGTGATAGATGAAGGCTTGGGCATCTAACTTTGAAACTGCTCTTTTAATAGAAATGTGAAGATATTTCAAGTACCCATATTAGCTTGCTAATTCAGTGTACCAATCACAATCACTTCCCTCCATCTGGAGTTCCTCCCTCTCATCTTCCTGTCCCTCACCCCCCCCCCCCCGGACCATTCTCCCTGACCTTCCTCCCCCTGACTTCCATCCCCCTGACCTTCCCTCCCTCGGACCTTCCCTTTCTCTGACTTTCCTCTCTCTGACCTTCCTCTCCCTGACCTCTATTTTTTTCCTTTGACTGTCCTTCTATGTCTCTTCTCCCGCCATCCTTTTCCCCTATAATTATCATTCCTCTAACCTTCATCTGTTTGACCTTCCCCTCTGACCTTCCTCCTCTGACCTCCCTCCTTCTGACCTGCGATCTTTGATTACTGCTCCTTCTAATCTCCTCCTCAATTCCCACATTCATTTCCCCTGGCCTGTCTGCTCACGGCTGCTATTTCTTGTCTCAGTGACCACCCAGACAGATGTTCTTGAAGCTTCATTAAGCCAACTCCTCCCTGTGATACACCCCACCCCATACCAATCTCGGTTACTATGGCAACAGCAGTCAGATAAGCTCAGATCGAGGCTAGCGGGTGGTACTGTAAACTCCCGCGTATAAGACGCGTCTTATACGCCAAACAAAATGCTGGTGCGTCTTATACCTTACTCTCAAGTTGGGGGTGCATCTTACACGAGGGGTAATTTTACTATAGGACAGTACTGGATTTACAAAATTGAGCCCTAAGAGGTGCGTCTTATACGCGAAAATGCCTTTGCTGAGTTTGGGGTGCGTCTTATACGTGCAACACATCTTCTACGCGGGAGAATACGGTAGTTTTGGTGTCTTGTGGGATATCATCCGCGAGTCTGTTGTCTTATGAGAAGACTCTTGATCACTCTCCAAGCTTGATTCTTTTTTATTATCATTTTCACTCTGTCTCTGTCTAAAACCCAAATCTTATGGATATTGTGTGAATATTGATTTTTTTAATTTTCATTTTATGACATGAGAATACCTTTCCGAGCAAGTGGACTGGACCTTTTAAAAACTAAATTCGTAAAAAAATAATGCATAATCAAATAATTTTGCTATAAAATGAATAGATATCAGCATTCAATACGTCAATAACTGAATGGTACATTTGCAGCAAATCGACAGCAGTGGAATACTGCCTTTTATCCTTAGTCTAAAAATATGAATTGCAATGACTGAGTTGGAAGGTATGGCAACATCGTTCAGAGATACAAACAGATAAAGCAAGTCACGCAGGATATACTATGGAGAAGATTGGGACCTGATGAGATGGTGTCCCATGTAATACTGTGGGCAACAGCAGTGAGCAGTGAGCGACAATAGGGGACTTGTCTCTGCCAGACTGACCTCTCACTGACAAGTGCAGACAGCATGACAGACCTGGGCTTTATCCTATATCATTAAAACAGTAGAACTTAATTCTACCTACATCAGTCTGGAAGGATCTCATAATATGAGGATAACCTATCCATATGCTGGAAGGTTCAGTTACTCATATTAAACCAAAATGATTGAAATCATGAAAAGGTTAATCTGAATCACACTTTGACATTTTGGAAGAGCTCATTACAGAAAAGAATTTAGAATCGTATCAATATGTTGATAACAACTTTCAATGATTTGGAACAGTTCATTTCAGCTGTACATTCCTGAATTATATTATCATAATTGCCTTTACAATACCATACACTTGTCCCTAGGCCAAGGTCACACTCAACCCTTGGAAGTGTGGTTGGGTTAAGAACAGGGATGAAAATGCCTGGGTACAAAAATCCCTTAAAATGACCTCCATTAGAACCCCTTAAACATAGGTTTATATAGAAATTTATAGGAATTTGGAAGTTGAAAATCGCTGAGATCAGGGAAAACATTAAAGTATTGCATGTGTGCATGGTCTAGATGGAGGCTGTAATAGAGATGGAGGTGGGGGGGGGGTGTAGGGCTGAGGGAGGAGGGGGGTGTTGGGCTGAGGGAGGAAGGGTGTCTGGGGTCAGTAGGGGTAGGTGTAAGGGGTTGAATGGGTGAGTGGGTCTGTTATCTGGTAGTGAACAGTCCCACTGAGGCCAGAGAGCAGATGGGTGCTGGATTGTGTGGTGTAGGGGGAAGCTGGGCTGAGTGGGGCTGGGGGGGGGTAGGGTGAGTAGGGGTAGGGAAACAAGGGGTGAAAGGGGTGTGTGTGGGAAAACAGCCACTGCATCCTGATTGATACATTTGTTTAACTGTAGGCCACTGGTACTGGGTTAAATTGCAATGCCTGGACATGTCCTCTCTGGAAACGTGGGATTTGGAGAAGAGGTGGTAGAATCTATAGCTCATTAAGAAACTTGTGGATTATTTGGAAACATTCCTGATAATGGTTGACACAAATTCTTCATTCATAAAATCACCAAATGGTAGAATGGCACGATGACATTGTTGTTACCACAGATTGTGGTTGAGAACTACCGTAATCTCCCATGTAGGAGACGCGCTGCGCGTATAAGACGCACCCCAAACTTAGCACATGCATTTTTGCGTATAAGACGCACCTCTTAGGTACCAATTTTGTAAATTCAGTACATTTCTATAGTAAAATTACCCCTCGTATAAGATGCACCCCAAACTTGAAAAAATCCTATAAGACGCACCAGGGATTAGTTTGGTGCAGAGGACGCGTCTTATACGCGGGAGTTTACGGTATATTGGTAATGGTCATACTCACGTAGTTGGAATTTGCATATGTCCTGAAAAGAATAAAAATAAATCAGACTTAGTGTGTGCACATTGATCATCGTTGTAGGGAGAAGAAAAAAGACACATCAACATCCTTCATGTAACTACAGTATATACTAGCATAACAATTCTTTGTGTCTTTATTGTTTTTTTGTTTGTTTTCAAATCCGAGGGAATAATCTGTTCTCCTAGTATTTTCCAGATACCAATTGAATTTAAGATTCATATTCCTTCTCTTAGAATTAAATCTTATTCTTGTATTTGTAGAAATATTAAAATACCTTTTTTCTTTGAGCTTTTCTTTCGGGCAATAACAATGGCAGCGATAACAATGATGATAACGAGGAGAGCGCCGGCGGCAATACCGATGATAATTCCCATCTTAGGCATTCCTGTGGCTGCAACAAGAAGTAAAAGTAAATAAATAAATAATCATGAAATTGAAAATAACAAAATGTATTGCACAAGCTATCAGTGTGGGATGATTGCAGACGCGACTCAAGGTTAAGTGTTTATTTTTCATGATGATGCATACCGGTTGATAATGTTGACTATCTGGAAGTGCATCATGCATCATGAGGATGGCATAATCAAGATGATGCATAAATGCATCACTGACAAGTTACTGCAATGCTAGAACTCCTAGATGCAGATAATCATACTTATAACATTCATTACCAACTGCATTGAGTTTCATTTCTTCAGTCTAATATTCTCACTTATAAAATGCCACTTGTAGGACTTGTGTAAGGGGTCTAGCAATAGCTAAATTGGTTTTCTTCATGTCTACAATGGGGGGAAGGAGAGACAATTCACCTTCATAATTCATTTAATGTTTCTCCCTTCAAGTTATCCTATAGAGGAAAGGAAGTTCACAGTTCTCTCTACTACTAGACACCATGACTGAACTCAATGCTGCAGTTGTTGTATTTTGATGAAATATAAGAATGAAAACTAAATACCATTTCACTATAAAGGCATTACATTTTGCTAATACTGACTTACCATCCACAAACTGAACAAACAAGAGAACAACCTTGGGTGTTAATTCAGATTGCAAGGGGCTTTGTAATAATTATGTGGTGACAGTGAAAACTACTCAAATTCAGCACAGGAATATGCAATTGCATTCATTCAGTATGTGACATTCTTATATACTAAACAGTTCTACCAAATTGTTATAGCTACATTTAACCGATCCAGAGAAAGTGTTGCACTAAGCCCAGGGAATTGGAAAACCGATGCTCTACCACCCCAAAGACATAGTGATCTCAAGGATAGATTGTGTGTCAGGAGTTCTTCAAGGACAGCATCATCCCTAAACACCTCATATTCACTTGTTGTCACCATGAGGAAACAGATCACTTGCAAGCAGCTCGCTAGCACAGCATCGTTACATCATGCTGACCCTTCAGGGGTTTGTGAAGTACCGGGTATTCTACCAAAGCCGATTGACAAAAATCAGGCTGAATTTATTCAATTTTCTTTGGATCTGAATAATATAGTGGATCAAATTTCATAATTGTTCTATGGTGGATTCCTGATGCATTTCCCCAAAATTCCAGCAAAATTGATTTTTTTTTAAATTTCGCCGGAAGTGGGTGGAAATGCATCTGTAAGGTGACCAATTTGCTCCAATTCAAAATTGGGAATAAATCGACTTCAGTGGAATACCTGCTTTAGAATCTGTATGTTGCATAAATGCAGCGCTGATAAATTACTCACCAGGGCTGCATTCATGTACAGTGACCAAATTAAAAGGCAAGGTGCATTAAAATACAATACACCCGATGAAGAGCTAGCTTTGAGCAGGCAGGGAAACAGATTGCCCATCAGAGGATCCATGAACCATCCATTTTGCTTGCTGCTCACAGAATTAATGGTTAATGAGGTCAGGGAGTTTAGCTGACATATGGGTTGACAAATGAGCTAGGATGTTGACAAAATGGCCACAATTTGTTGACAAAGCAGGAGATGGATCCACATGTAGACCACTGGGGACCCCTGGTGGTGATCCTGATGGTAGCGGCACCGGTCAGCAAACTTTATGTCTAACTAAGGAGAATTTCTTCTCTGGTTAACACTTTTTGCCTCCCTTGCTGAGAAATGTGTTTCCATTGGCGGCTTTTCTTATCCGCAAGCTCACAATTTGGCCATCTGGTTTCATTCATATAATTTATGTTGGGGGATTACTTATGTAGTTTTTATCCTTTTTGGTACTAATGGGTTTGAGGTCCCAAATATAAAGGAATATCAACACAGTTAAGTCAAATACAAAGAAATATATAATTTACTAGCTATTCGCCACAGACTATTGACATTGACCAAAAATTCACAACTCTATTTCTAGGCCATAGACTGAGTAATCTTTGCACAATATAAGGTAAAAGATGTGCCATATGCCTAAGCAACCTATGTAAGAAATTGATTGCAAAATATGCAAGGAAGGACAACATGAGTGCACCAGACGGTTAAACATGCTACTTTATAAACAGCCATTTTGATTTGTACAAATGGCATGATCAATAGAAAATGCAGAATATGGGAACGATTGACCATTCTAACCAACTGGGGACACTGATATTGATATAGTGGAATATATATATATATATATATATATATATATATATATATATATATATATATATATATATATATATAAGATGAAATACTACATTATCTGTGGACATGCATCAAAAGATATAAATGATAAGAACCTGAAAGAATCTTTCATATGAAAAAAAAATAGAAATTGAAAAAAGTAAATTCTTTGAAGACTATGTAACATTCCGACAAAAAGACAAAAAGAATGACCAAAGAGAAGAGACTGACTACTTGTACCACAAATTTTACCAAAAGACAGCCACTGTCTCTGACCCACCTAAGATGGCTGCCAAAAACAAGATGGCGGCGCCATGACTCAGCTCTTTGGAGGAGGAGGCTGTGGTGCATAGAAGCACGCCAAAAACTAGCGGTGCCACCAGCCCTGCCAACAGCGCCCTCCCCAGGACACCGTCTGAAACACAGAAACCTATGACGTCACACATGGGGAACACCTTATGACGTCACATGTATGTGTAGAGCTTTGCTTTACAGGCATATCATATTAATTGGGGAGGAAGACACAGGGTGTAGGAATCGATGTAAAATCCTTGGCAGCATGTGAAAATGTATTGTCATTATCAACCTGTCAACAGAGAAAACAGCATCAGTGAAGGTCAGCTAAAATAGAAAGATGATGACAATTCAAGCCCCCTCCTTTTCAAAATCCTGGATCCGCCACTGTAATGCACTTTAACTTGAATTCAGCCATTCAAACCCCAGTCACATTTTCCTACCCATTGTATCAGATAATTATTATTCTGATGAAAACCTAATGTGTATGGCGCTATACATAATGTATTATTTGTATGGATCTAGACCCCTAAAATCGACATGGCGACATGGACCTTTTATGGCCTAGTGACATGGGACATGAACCTTTCTTTAAAATCGACATGGTGACATGAACTTTTCTTAAAATCGACATGGGGACATGTGCTTTTCTTAAATTCGACATGCAGACATGGCCATTTCTTAAAATCAACATGGGACATGGCGACCCCCCCATCAAGGGCCCCATTTGTGAAGGTCTAGGCCTACACGTCAGAAGACCTTCAGTCCCAAAAACTCGGGCTTACCTAGCCCACTTAAAAGGGTCTATTTCTCCTCTTTCCTATCCCCTCGGGATGTATGTGGTGCACATATGCGCGGGCACTGACACAATCCCCTGTGAAATTGTGTAATGTCGTTCTCGCCATGAATATGACCGTAGCTGTCGAAATTGCGTTAAACATCTATTACTCACTCACTCACTCAGACCCAAAAACTAGACATCATGTCTTTTTCCTGCGGCTACAACGTGAAATATGAGGCAATAGTACTAGGGTGCTGGGACACTACATTAAAGTAAGGTGAGTAGAACCTGATGAAAACCAACATTTCTATATACTACTAGGGTAAGTCGGCCCTGACTCGACCACTTGACATTTAGGTACCCTAAGTCGACCACTGCACCTCCAGGCAGGTAGGTTTCATAATATGAGTGAGGCTTGTTCATGTGCAAGATCTTTCATTTTTAGGTAATGAGCAGCAATTAAACACTTTTTTTTGTCTTATCTGATTCTGAAAGAGTTCAGTATGGACGACTCAAGACATCAACCCCGGGACATCAACATGCTAAATGGTCGAGTCCCTACCGCGGCCCCCTGTCTGAGGCTCTGACTTATTAGTCTTGTTCTTGTGATTGATGCCCTCAGATATATATGATTGTAAAACATTTATGATGCCCTCTAGTTATTAATCGACTGTATTTGAGGCGACTTAAGTTACTTGAGGGATAGTCTTTTGAATTGCAAAGTCAATACATTTTTTTTCAAATCATTCAGTCAAGTAGCAGGCCCCAATGATCTTATCACTACTAACATCCCCCCCCCCCTTACACTTGTGGTAGCTTGTCTCTGATTCATACACCACGTTTTACCACAGTTTGAACACCCATACATCTCCCAATCTTCCTCTCATCCCCTTGGGGTGTAACTTCTCCATCTTCTATCACATGCCTCCCAAGGGGCCTCAGAACTCATGACGTCACTACCACAGAGGTCAAGGTCATCCTTAGTCAAGGTCAAGGTCAACGCGTGCAAGACGCCATAAAGAGGGAGTGTGGTGCGCCCTCCGTGATGAAGGGAGGAACTAACTAACCCTACTGCCCTCTGGCGGCCCCAACAGGCAATGTTTGCTGAGAGGGTCTTTAACTGGATCACGTGACTAAACGCTGGCTTCTGATTGGTGGGTGGCTGACACTAGGTGGACTTAAAGTAGGGAAACATGACCTGTTGGGATGTTACTGTGAGATGTGGCACTAGTTAAACATCTTTTGAACATGGCTTAGCTCTGTGTCTCCCCCTGCCTTGAGGCCAGACTAAGATTACTATGAGTGGCAACAGTTCGTCCCACTTCTCTCCTGGAGCAATATCATTTGCAAGCGCTTCTAATTCAGTAAATTAGAGAGGCCCCAAGCTACACTCTCTCAGCGGGATTTGTTGTGTTAAGGAAGGCCCCCTATATATATGGGTCTAGACCCCTAAATTCGACAGGGTGACATGGCCATTTCTTAAAATCGACATGTGACATGGAGCTTAGTGACAAGGACATTGAGAATGAAAAAGTTAGTGACATGAGACATGACCTTTCCTTAAAATCGACATGTGACATGGAGCTTAGTGACAGGGACATGGGGAAATAGAAATTTAGTGACATGTGACATGGCCTTTTCTTAAAATCGACATGTGACATGGGGACCCCCCATCTAGACCCCCATATATATATATATATATATATATATATATATATATATATATATATATATATATATATATAAAGGGGGCCTTCTAGGCAGTTTGTAGGCAATATCTGTTCAGCTAGAACCAGCAGATCTAGAATAATCAAAGACTGAGGCCAGCATGATACCTCAGACCTTCTGTTCATATATCTTCACGATTCAAGCAAATCGCCTATCAACACTGCAGTTGGGCATCCTGCTAATCCTCTTATGAGAGATTAACACAACAAGGCTGCAGAAGGGCGCAGTGCATTACATCTATCATTCAAAGATATATAACAGAGAAGAACATAGTAAGATCACATCTGACAAGATGTAAAAGTTTGTGTCATCATTTGTCACATGTTAAGAAAGCACCCCGCAGCCTTTATCTCATAATCTCATAGGGGTATTGATATTTTGAGTTGCTCTATAACATATAGCATCTTTTTGCAACTTGGCATCTACTGCAGTCCCTGACTCCTTGTTTAGAATTGCTGAGTCACAGCACTGTTGCACAATATGGCACACTGTGACACTCTTCCTGCCACGTGTCATCACACTCTGTCAAAGCCTCGTTGTTCATGTTGTTCCACCCTGTCAGTCCATACTCTGAGGTACATCAGTCGCTAACGACCTGAACCAATCAGCTCTCACTCAATTAGAGTCCAAACCGTGTTGAACGACTCCCCCAGGGCAGGGGGCTTGGTGAGGCTTAGGGGACTGGTTTGGGGAATGGGTGTCTGGGAGGGTGGGCAGGGGGAGTGGGGAGTTAATGGGAGGACTTGTAGAGTGATTGTTCTTGCAGGGAGGGATGGGATATTAGAAGAAGGGAAGGGAGGAAGGAAGGAAGGAATGAAGGAAGGAAGGAAGGAAGGGAGGAAGAAAGGAATAAAGGAAAGAAGAAAGGAAGGGAAGAGAAGGAGAGAATAGAATGGAAGGGAAAGAAAGGGAAGGGAAGGAAAGGGAGAGTGGGGTGAGGGTGTAGACCTTTGCTGTCACACAGAGAACTAAGAGGGCATGGCTGGGAAAAGAAGTAAAGGAAAGGAGGTCAGAGACATGATAGATTGCATTGGTAGAGCAAGAATGGGTTTATAGGACAGGTCCAAAGAGCACAGGCTATTTAGTTCTGGGAGAGATGATAGAGAATATTGAACAAGTAATTAATGGATCTGTCATGACGCGTGACTGATATCCAACAATAACATGCAACGAGGGGGGCTTGTTGGATATCAGTCACAAGTCATGACATATCCATTAACTACCATATTCTCCCGCATAGAAGACGCGCTGCACGTATAGGACGCACCCCAAACTCAGCAGAGGCATTTTCATGTATAAGACTCACCTCTTAGGGCTCAATTTTGTAAATCCAGTACATTTCTATAGTAAAATTACCCCTCGTATAAGACGCACCCCCAACTTGAGAGAAAGCTATAAGACGCCCCAGCATTTTGTTTGGCCTAGAGGACGCGTCTTATACGCGGGAGTTTACGGTACCTATTTTATCACATGATAATCAATAAAAAATCAATAAATTCAAGTTGAAAACAAAAATTGTACACGATCAGTACACACACCTCGGCACCCGGCAGCTGTTGGTTTGGTCTGAACCCCTCCCGCAGTCGTCGCAGACAGCTACAGCGAAAAAAAGATATACGCCCGGACCAGGACTCGTCCCGTCTACCTCTAGCAGCTGAGTGCAATGGGCTACCCACTAAACCACCGGGCCACACACCTCGGCGCCTGGCTTGGCTTGGCTTGGTTTGAACGCTTCCCCTGTCTCGCGGTTATGGTAGTGGACAGCCCGGACCAGGACTAGTCCCACCTATCATATCAAGACCTGGTTCTAACCAAGCATTTCTCATCAGTCCCTGTGGCGCACTGCATAGGGAGTTGGATTTGGGATCTGAGACTGCAGGTTCAACCCCTACCCTGGCAATGAAAGATTTCGTAGGTTTTAACATGTAACATATGACATGTAAGGACATGTAAGGAGGCATATTATCCATGGATAGCATGCCTCCTCACATGGATAACATGCCTCCTTACATGGATAACATGCCTCCTTACAAAAGTCATGATGCATGCATCATGGTATGCAATATCGATGTGCATGGGAATATCCAGAAAAAGCATCCAAAATCACAGAAGTCGTGTAATAAACACTGGTAAATCAAGGTCTCTACTGCACTAAGCCCCCCATTAACATTCAACATTTTTTGTCAGAGCTCCATGTGCTCAAAAGCCATGAAAACTCCCAGGCCTAAAGGACATCAGTTACACTGTTTTCTGCGGAGCTGACAAAATGGCGGCATGGGTGAGTGAAGCTCTTCTCGCTCGGAGGCATGAAACCGCCATTATATTTGTTATCTCGTCACCAGGGGGAATTAGGCTTTGACCTAGATACTGACCCCCAAAGTGGGCCCAATATTGACCTCGTTCTGCCTGAGTGGACACAGTCATGGTTAGTTGGGTTGCCCAAAGGGGTGGCTTGAAGGTATGGGGGGGGGGCTAGACCCTTTTAGTACATCATAGTACAACACTGCTGCTTTGGACCCATTTTTCATTATAATGGTGAGAAACTCATGCATCATAAATGACCCTTTAGGATTTTACCACCCCTGCAAGGTCAGCATGATGCCTGAAGTAGAGAATGCATCACTGGTGGGTAGACTTGTCAGGGATGCATTCATGAATCACTATGGCAAATAGGGAACATGCATTATTACAATATGCAGCCCTTATAGAATTGATAATTACGTTGTACAAGGATGGCTGAATTGTGGGGGCTTTTATCAAAGCAGAGGGCATTGAAAAGTCTAACTAGATTATTTGATTATCTGCCATTGAGTTGACCACAATTATCTAAATCAGACAGACATGGGACTGTCGGCTTGTCTGGCACGGGGTCTGAGCTGATCTAATTTTATATAGGAATCTGATGGATTTAATGCATTATTTTGCCCTTTACCCAAATCAGAAATGACTGGATCATCTACATATACAAAACGTACTGTACATTTAAACAGCTTAAGCACAGGAATTATTGCTTTGAAGCCTTATTTATGAAATGGCCAAATCTACAGCAAAGAAAGTGTTTGCTGATAACAAAAGTCACCCTCCAATGGTTTACCATATTAGCCTATACAAGCTCCAATAAGAAAAGGGGACGAAGGGATATTGATGTTAATTGGTACACAGAATTCAGCACTTGCACATCCTACATATGTGGCCATGGGAATTGTGTAGAGTAAAATGCCATCTAGATATTAGTAAGCGCTTTTGCGGGTAAATACAGTAAGTTGGCACAAGTAAGCCAATGCATGATGACACACATAGACTAGATCCAGCACTGGGTTGTTGGCATGGCAACCCCATCTCATCATTATAATACCCCCAGATGACCCCCCCAGGCCCGGTTTGTAGGATCACCCACCTCTCATTCAATTAGAGTGCAATTAGAATTAGAGCCCATTCCCACGGGAGAATATGACTGGGTGCCATAGTTGCACAGAGTCCACATGGTTAGGCCAAAATAAAAGTGTGTTTTAGGGAAGATCTGATGAAAAGTTCTGGTATCATTATAGTCCCATAGGCCTTCACCACATGGCTTTCAGAATTGGAGGGAAAATTCCCTCAGCTCTAGAAATTTCTCCTAATATTAAGAAATAATTATGCCTGTTTCCTCCTCTCTCTTTCTTTTCTCTGTTCAAGAAGGTTATGAGACTGGAAACACATATTTGGCAGAACATGTGATTAAGGAGAAATTCTGGCCTTAGCCATAAAGGTCAAGGCTGTCTAGGGTGGTGTTGGGGTTGTCATGGTAACCAAGCACCCTACTCTGACACCATTTTCAGTTTTGCATGATTGAACGCCTAACCGCATTGTTGGCGGAAATCATTAAAAGTCACTTAGAATTGTGTAAGGATGATTAGAAGGATTGATTGTGGTTTTCACTCTAATGGTGTGTGATGAAGTGGCTTGTTGCGAGTAGAAATGGTGGTACTCGGCATTTGGTAGACACATGTTTTGTACCAAGCGAGCTATGATATTACGCGCATTGACATTTGAGCTGAAGGGATTTGTCTTATAGTTTCTTGTAGATTAGCTGAACTTCAAACTTGGAAAGCTTAGCTCTTGAAAAAAACCCAGTAATATACTGGTAAATTTTCATATTGGCTACTCTAGTCCACATAGAATATAAAATATATTTCTCTTCATGATTCAGGGATACCAACTAGATTTTGACACTGGGGTTGCCATCTCAGTTATGGATGTTTCATCTATGCTACTGGTAGGAAAGCTGAAAATCTTTTGGAGTATTCTGTTTAACTACTGCTTCTTTTTTTTGATAGATTAAATATGCTTCAAGAAAGGAAAACCACATAAACTATGTTTTAAAAAATTGACCAAAGTTTCAGCTAATTAAATCATCCAGCAGTATTAATTGCATTCCTGTCTAGATACAGGCCTGGGCATACATGCTCAAGCTGTTTCAATTGCTCTGTAAACACCATAACAGTCTCAATTATTCATGTTTTACTGACAGCTATGGGAAATAATTGAGTTCCCACTCCCAAATGAAGTGAACAAATCACTGGGCATAACCAATATTATAACACTCCACCTCACTTCCTGCTCTAACCCTAAACCTTTAAGCACTGCACAATGCCTGTTTTTTTATGTTCCTTTGTCAGCATGAAGTGCCAATGCATTGCTGGCAGTCTGCTCAGTAGCGCCTCATTGGTGTATCATGCTGACCCTTCGCAAGTGCATAACGCTATAGGGTCGGCTTGATGTGTGATTGTAATCCTGGTAAGTTACGCACCGGGGCTACATTTATGCATCATGGCAACAACCAAAGGCAATTATTCATTAATGCACAGTGTGGGCCTTGAGGAGTAAACCCCCTCCACCTGCCCTGCACTGCCATGCTTCAGTGTCTCCATGACAAATATTAATTAATCAAACAAGTTGGTGTTCATGTAAAATGTGTGAAAGTAGGCATCTGACATGGCCCAGCCTGACATGACCCGATGAGACCATTTGTCTCTGGGTGTGACGTGAGTGCGGATTCCACACAGCTGGGTGGTGCGGATTTGTGGAAGGAGCATCAATTAATTCTCTCTTAGCTCTTTAATCCTTCAAGGGTTGCTAAGTGAATTATAGATGTTTAATGCCATTTCGACAGCTAAGGTCATATTCATGGTGAGAATTACATTGCACAATTTCACATAGGAATGTGTCGGTGCCCGCGCATATGTGCACCACACACATCCTGAGGGGATAGGAAAGAGGAGAAATAGACTCCTTTTAAGTGGGCTAGGGAGGCCCGTCAAGGGTTGCTGATTTATCTCAAGTTGAATATGACAGCCCCATAGGTCATAGGTTTAACCATGAACCTCTGTATCACACCCCTGAGTGTGATAACCCTTCCCCGTATCACACTGCCAGGTAGATCATTGCAAATGGTCACATAACTAATGATGAAATGATTACTAATGCCAAATAAATGATTTTCTTTAACATTTCTAACAAAAATAACTTGAGATAAATACAAAGGAGCACTCGAATTGGTCCCCACTTAGGGTTATCACATCCGTCTTTGCCTCGTGTGATAACCCTCAGTAGGGACCAATTCTCGTGCAACTTATCTATGTATTAATACATCATGCCCATTGGTACATCATGCCGACATTTCAGTAGTGCATCCACCCTGGTTAAGGTTCACATGGTATAAATGCAGCATTGGTGGGTTACTCACCAGGGCTTCATTACTGCATCATGCCTGTCAATGGGCATGATGCATGAATGCACAGTGCTTTAGTGAAGACTGTGTGGACCTACCCTTCAATCATATGAATCAACCCCACTCATAATCAAATGTACAATGCATGCATATGGAACAGCTAGATCAAAATCATAGACTCCACAACGTGAAAGGGTGTAAAACAGATGCATGGCAATCATGGCGTTGGACACCAGGAAGAAGATTTGCACTGTCAATAAAAAGCAAAGAAAAGGAAACCTGTCAGATATAAAAAAGCCCTGTGAATTATGTTTCCCTGAATCTTGACAGGTACAATAAGGTGGAATCAGATAGAAAGCATCTAGTTTCTAGAACAGTTATTGGTATCAGCTTTCAAATCAGGATTTGAAAACATGCAATATCCTTTCCAGCTGTTACAACATCGACCTAGATCATGCTGATTTAGTACAACATGTATGGTATCAATATCATGATTAGAATAACCAATAGTAAATAGAAGGAGATACATAGTGGAAAGCTTTAAAATGTTACCACCTGTACAAGGGACACCTTATGGGACACCTTATCATTTTTCTCCCGAGAAATTAGGATCTTGCCATTAGTTATTGATAGAATGTGAACAAAGAAGGTTTCTCTTTTGGGGACAATAGGTAGATTACAGTAAATAAAATCCATTGTTAAAGTTATACTGATAGCAACCCTCACCTGAAAAGTTTGAGTTAGTATGTTTGAGTATTCAGAAATACAAGAAGTTGAATTACAGCACACATGTCACACATATATACCAATAATAGATAATTTTACTCACAGGCAGCGGTTCCACCATTCGTGCTGGCCCCCCTTGGCGCTTCTGTAAAGGAAGGAGATTGATACCAATTTTAATAACATGGTATATATGGGCTTGAATGGATATTGAATAGACTGCACAGTTTAGACCATTCACATCGTCTACAACATATATTATAATTAATGATTTTCAGCCAATTGTTAGCTGTTGGCATCAGCTAGGTTAACTAGTAACCTATCTATAGACCTATGCTTTGTTAGCATTGGGCTCACATAGGCTATCAATAGGCCTGTTTATAACTTGTGATTTATACCCTAAATAAATCATACTTTTAAATAATCCAAGCTATTACCAAAGTTATCTAGGAGAACCCGGATTTCATATTTTCCCAAGCTGTACTGGGCAATCAAAAATGTTTTGTTTCAAAATTAGAAAATGAAGATTTAAGTCTCAAACAAAGTAATAGACATCTGGTGTTGTGGACTGAAAAAAATATTCAAATACGCTGGTTCTAACAAAAATAACTTCTCTCTTTTTGCGTGGTGTTTTCTTATTTAAAGTGGTGTCTAATTTACTTAATCTATTTCAAGGGTAGAGGGATGTATACTTTGCATGTTTAAATCAAGCAGGGTTTGGGTTGGTGGGAATCCACTCTCTACATTATGGTTGGTGGGAAGCCACTCTCTACATTATGGTTAGAATTCTACCTTTAGCGGATAAGCAAGCAGACTATATAGTTTAGGCAATGCGCATGCTTCCTGGCACCGGAAATGTGTCAGTGCCAGTTGTTGTGTAGTCAATCCATCTTTTATGATGCTGTCAATCTGTCTTTTCCCATTAACACAATGTGCCCCTCTGAGGGACCCAGTCCATCTATTGTAGTCCCCAGACCCAGCACTCATGGGCCGATTGGTTCCAAGTCCTTGTGCATGGCACAGGCATCAATTCACTGGCCAACAGATCTATGCCAGACTGAATGCTATATGTGAAATACACTTTATTGTGAAAAGAATCTGCTTCCTATATAATTATGAACTTTTGAATGCCGCACGGTGGCCCCTATAGTACTGAGCCGCCCAGGTGCTTAAAGTTTTGGAAGGATAATTAAGCTGTCCTCTTATTCAAGACAGACACTTAATAAAGCTCCACCTGAAGTGTCTAAGATCTCTTTTTCAAAGCCAAGTGCTAAAACAGTACCGCCTCCTTACAGGCACATCTTTTATCAAATCCCTTTATCTATTAACTTAAGGGCCTTACTGTGCAAACTACACACAGAACAGTCAGTCCAACATGCTGGCCAGTTTAAGCCTGTGGTATTATATTGAAAGGCTGAGGGACAGCTGTAGGGTCTGAATATGTGAACAACCATACAGAATGGAAGGTCTGAATGAATAGGTGAAACTGGATTGGTATTACATGGGTTTGTAACAGCAAGTATAGCCACAAGGTGTCACCTTGGGTTTGCATATATAAATCATCTAGAGACAAGTTTATTTGAGCAAAGTCTTACAGTCAAGTTTTACTCAGCCAGCCAATAACTGGAGATCTCTTTTCTTTAACTGGTGCAGAAATAGAATATTCATCTATAGATCTGGCTGCTTCGGTGCATCATAAAGCATAGCATGAATTTAATAAAAGTTTCTCCTTTTCCTTTTTAAAAGAAAATATTGAAAATCTTATCTGAGTGGGGAAGAATTGAAATGTTATACTAATCATTGTTAAGATTAGTCTAATAATAGATAATACAATATCTCTTTGACAATGAAGTGATAAGTTTTTTTAGTTGCCTAAAGGGGATAATGGTTTAAGAGCACCTCCATGAATGATTTTGCCATAGCAGAAAAATATAGGATTTGATGGGGTTCTTTGAGCATCTATTCATTCTATAGCTCCCTAACAAGAGAGAATATATAACCCCTTACCCCTCCACTCCCCAGACAGCTGTCAGTTCTGAGGGCACTTTAGTGCCCCTAGACAGGTGCCCACAATACCTCCAGGGGCAGAGCGGGCAGCCAACTGTCAGTCATAGATTCCCATACTGGGAATTCTCAGGGCATGGAGAGCACTCATGGAGCATTGCTGTTTAACACATTAGCATAATATTAATGACAGACCCATTTGATTCACAAATTTCTGGAGTTGTCATACTCTAAGCTAAATAGAACAAAGATATGAAATTTTGTATAGAGCTTAGCCATTTTCTTATAACCTCTAACATTGCCATATTAATGCATTTAGTTCTGTTTCATTGATATAAATCTCTGTTATTTAATAATCCTGAAGTCATGCCTTAATGTATTGTTTATCAGATATGCCACTTAAGCAATACTCAAAGGGCACTTAATTGCTTTTAACTTAGAAATCTTTTGGGGCCTAGCTTCTTAAACTTGCTAGATAAATGATCAATTATAAATTATGATCTTAAGACAAATCATCTTAAAACAAGAGGAGACATTATTTCATTACGAACTGATTTCCCCCCTTCAATCCCAAGTACACATAGAGATAATTGGAATGGGCCATACCAATTGATAATTTCAAACAATAATAGCAAAGGGTAATAAGGGTAATTATTAATGAATATCAAGATGTTATCAAAACTGCATATTGAAGCACATTGGGTTAAATCAGTGTCAAATGTTATCAAAACTGCAACTGTGGTTATGAATTAACATTGTTATGAACACATTCAATTTAGTAATCAGGGAATGATAATGGAGTTATTCCAACCTTTGCCACAATTATGCATAAATGCAGCTCTTGAGAGTTACTCCCTAGGACAGAATCCTGCCGTCTGACCCAATGGGATTAAACATTTGAAAGCACCAATTAGGTGGCAGTGGGCCATCTGCATTGGTGCACCATGGCAAATTCAGAGGCATTTTCTAGGCTCAAAGCAATATTCTCCATACATTATTCTAAGGGGGTTGGTTAGAGGATATTACTAGTAAGCATCCCATATTTTTACAATCTTTTATGTTATAAGGTCATATTTTTAGGAGTGGGAGCAGGGGTGGGAAATTGAAAGGAAGGGGGGGATGGGGGGGAGAGCAGGGCAGCATGAACAAGAAGTGGGGTATGGTTTGAAAAATACCAGAAATTGGCAAGGGGGGGGGGGGCAATTTAAGGCAGATTGAGGGTTACAAGGGCATTGGAGAACAGAGCACTTGTTCTGGTATCCACAAGAATGTGCAGTTGAATATGGCAAACTGGGACAAGATAATGGATGGACAGGGCAGGGCTGAACAACACTTCATTAAAACATCATTTATTTCTTATCCACCTGTGACCTAACCCTTCACCAGCAATTTCTTTTGCGGAATGCCTTCCTCGCCTTATTGCACAGCGGGCACATAAATATTACATATCATCACCATCGGTGTAAAAAGAAGCCACTTTTCCTGACAGTTTGTCAAAAAACATTCATCACGCAGGCTGCCATGGTGCAATAAGGCTAAAGAAGTCATTTCACTTAAAGCCTCCCATTGGAGAAGAAAATGGCAGGAGGCAAGCCAAGCTAGGCTGCCTTCAGGCCTTCAGGCAATGTTAAGAGACAGTCACACTGGTTGTTAACCATTTGAGGGCTGAATAGTACTTTAATGCATTATTCCCATTTGTCATCATGATGCATTTAACAGGAATTGTGATTCTAGCAACCCAGCTTAATCTTATCAATGGAGCTTTATGAATTCTTCCTGCTAATCCTATATGGGGTGAATACCTTCCCATAGGGCTGGTATGACACATGAATGCAGAACTGGCAAATGGGTTTGCAAGTTCTGCACTCGGGAATGCTGCTAACAAATGGGCCTCATGCATTAAAGCATTATGTTGCACTAAAAATATAGTGACACAATTCTAAACCACATTCATGGGTATGTACAGATACCACAAGGAAAAAATCAGCAGCGGAATAAATTAAATATAGGAGATGGCATATGATCCAGAATGAATTGATTTAGAATTGTGTCGCTTTTAACAACCGCAGTGAGAATTTTGACAACAAACACACAAAATTGAACTCAAACTGCAAAGCACCAAATCTTACAACAGTAGCCATCAACACTGGTCCTCTCTGCCACTCATAAATAAAGCATTTAATGAACTTTCTACAGGATCTCTAGCCATTAAGTTTTGAATAATCAATGAATAGAAATTCTCAGAGCAGTGTTGAGGGTTTTCTGAAAGTATAAACAACCATTACACACTACATTAAACACTTAATTACCTACACATACACCTTATCATCTATGGATATGGGGATGATGGGGACCCAGTAAACCTAAGCCAGTATGAAGCGGAGGGCTATCATTTTTTGGCAGTGATACCATATAAGGTATTACTACCATATATGGCAACACGAGGAATGCCTTATAAGGCAGGAGTGGGCGGGGCTCACCAGTATCTAAAACCTCTATGGGTTTAGGCTCCACCTTTGGGCTTGTTACTTCAGGACCTTTCGTTTCTCCTCCAGGACCTGAATAAGAGAATGATCGCGGAGAAACCCGCCGTGTTTCTAATTTTCTATTATGACTGATTTGGAGTGGGGTCCATGACACCATAATCACATAGCGAACCTCGGCATATGTGACTTGACTGCTATAAAATGATAGTTAAACATCTGAAACAAGTATACATTACATGTGTGCATAATGCAACCAAGCCTATGGTAACATTACAATAAGAATCACATTGGATAACAAACATTTACTCAAATGCACAAAATAATTTATACCTAGAGACAGTTACAGACTTTCTGGATGTATATATGATATCAAGGGTTAGTGATATTATTTCAGGCTGTCCTATAATATGTCATGTCAACATTTTCTCATAGCGGGTGACATTTAGAAATCCAAGCATATCTACAATAATTCACATAGAGATGTTATCAGGAATTCATGGAAAGTCTAAAGTATTCTATAGTGAGATGTGACCCATCAAGGGAGAACACCCCTCTGGGGGGATTTTTGATTCCCGATTTGACCACCAGGGGGCATTGGAGGTGCAAAATAACTCTAAAATGATTATAAAAATACATTAAGCTAATTATTGATGCAGAATTCAATGGTCCCATTTAAAATGCTCCATTTTTGGTAGAAATGGCCCATACTTGGATAGTAAAATGAATATTTTTCATGAGAAATCGACCTATATGCCTGTTCCTGGTTGCCATGGCAACCAATCCAATAATCTAAATTTGCCGATTTTTGCATTTCCCCCATGTGATGAGGTGTCACAATACAGAATCACCAAACTGGCACAAGCTAAAATCTTTATATCCACTGCAATGCACATGTAAGCAAAGCATGGTGTACTAAAATAAGGTATGCTGGGAGGCCTTTTTTTACGCGGTCACAACCGCATTTCTTGTTATGCCAATTTTTGGGGATACTCACCAAAAACCCAAAACTGAAAATAGAAATGGAATATTCCTTCTAGATCAAAATCTATGATAAAAATCACCATATTGTTATGTATTTTTTTCTGAAAAAGCCTGATTTATTGTGTTTTTAGACATTATTATGGTTTATAATGTATTAAGAGCTTATTCATTGATTTCAAATATGAATAACATCCTATGTTGAAGGAGGGGTTCTGATATAACCACTAGGAATATCAAAGCCAATGATGTCTCTTTTCAAAGATCTTGAGCTGAACTTTGATAATGAATTTCCCTGCAGAGGGGTGTTCTTGCTTGCCTGGTCACAGATGTTTTCCAGGACTCAAATGATATTACCATCATTTGATCTTAAACCAGGTCATGAAACTATTGAGGCCATATCTATTTTCATGATGTTCTTACCAGCATAATAATATCCATTATATGAGATATGATTTTAAATATGGTTACATTCTAATATCTACCTTTCTATCAAATCCATTGCAAGCATGATATACCTGTCAGCAGACGTGGACTAATGAATAAAGCTGGTGTGGGCACACCCATTCAATAAAGCTCTGCTTTCTGAACCAGCTTTTTCATGCCCTTCATCCTGGGTCTGAATTCTAACCTACATTCAGTAAACCCACATGAAATACCTTGTCATAAACTACAGACTTATCAGGAAACCTGACCCCTGTGCTGGTAAATGATTAATTGCTGATGACACAAACCAGCTTTTCAGGTACATGCCCACTCCACAATTACATGTTGAGTTCTCTCTCTATGTGTCTGCTCCAAGCTGAAATATGCTGTTTGTTAGGGGAGAACGATGAGTAATTAATGGCCATAATTACTGCTTGTATCTCACAATCCCAAATGCTTAGAGCCATCTTCAAGTTCAACTCACAGCAATCTATATCGGATACAGAGAAAGAAGGATATATATATATATATATATATATATATATATATATATATATATATATATATATACACACACTGAAAAAAGTCTTCCTGACAAAATGACATGTATACCCATGTCAACTTGATTTGACACAGAGAGCACACGTCATTGGGACATGTGCACATATGTCATCATGACAACTGTAGCACACAGTAATCCTCATATGATATGACATGCCTTAAAATGCCATGTCATCTGTGAGTTGACTAGGGTCACGGCCATGTCGAAGGCACTTGACATGTGATGGTTTGACATACATAATTGTTCTAGGATATTCCACTAGATGGAGCAAACAACCATTTTGGTACCAGGACTAATCACTACCAAGAAGTACTACCAACACTTGAGACATTTGATGTATCTGTGTCATTTTGTTTTCATGAAGAATAGATCACTAAGGTCTGTTAATACTATCAATGAATGGTAGTGAATTCTATTTCATTGTTAAATCTGCATTTGTTATTGAATATCAAAATAGACACCCACCATCCTAAATACTCCAACTGGAGTGGTAAGACACCTTATGTGTGGGTCAGTGAAAATACCAAAGGACTGTATTCTAACCCACAATCTATAATCTCAGTATCTACGGTACAGGGAGACATATGGCATTGCCATGCACCTCCATGCCCTTGTCTTATGGACTGCATAGAGGTCCTCAGTCAAGTAGGAGTTCTGTAGATAGGAAAAAGTGCCTTAGTGTTGCAGGCCTGTGGGACTATGATATCCCCTGCCTTCTATTATAGGCCTCCCTTGATTGAACCATTGGTACATAGTTATTGACTGCTCTTGACCCTTACATAATTGTCTCACAGTATTACCTAGCACTCAGGTGAATGGATCAGAAATATGTGACGTGTCTTCATCACACATGTCAAATGGAGTTGACGAACCAAATATGAGAGGGTCAACCTCATTTGACATGCCTTCATACATGTCATGTGGGAGACAAATTGTGACCTGTGCAGTATGCGTCAAAGTGATCAGTGTTCTTTTCTCTGTGCATATACATATACATAATGTAACCCCTTTGAGAATCCTTAAATGATTTGCTAGCAGTCATCAAAGATCACTGAGGAGTGACTTTGATTGCGAAAAATGCTATCAGCTGTCTAATAGAAGAGATGACCTAGGTGCTGTACACAGAGTATCCCCTCTACTTGGCTTCTCATAAATCTATCGTAGCTGTAAAAATACAATCTTAGACTATTTGCAGCAAATATACAAGTGAACAAGCTAACCAAAGCAGCATGTTGATCTCTGGCTGAAGAGTGGAATGGACCATGGACTGATCATGATTAATCACATACTTGACATGCTAAGAAGGCCTAAGGTGGGCATGAGCATTAGTGCCTGGAGGGGTCCCCTTAGTGGGAGTCTGGAGATGGTGTCAAGGAGCCTGGACTGTCAAGGACTCTCCTGAGTGTCAGTGCTATCAGTATAATGTGATAAGCAACTGACATTGTGACTAGGCACGGTGAATGGGGGGTTACTCTTGGGTAATGTTTGCTTGTACTATACTTAGGTTTTACTTGTATTGTGAACTTTAGGAGGAGACTTTTCATATTATTTGTCAATACTTTCTTGTATTAACTATTTTTCATGACACAAACTTTTGCTATTTTAGACTCCGTGAATTACAAATTTCTGAGAAAAAAATTGAGACATTGAAAGGATTTATCCACATGTCAGCCTAGTGCAAAGTTGCCATTTACATGACCGTGTGGGTTTGGTATCAGATGTGTTCTACTTTCTATGGAGGGACCCTGACTACGTGGGTGGCTGTCTTGCCAACAACTATTGATCTTCAATAAGATTACAGGTTACCCCAAGTAGTCTCACCACTGAATTACAACCAAATAGGAGCACCAGAATAAGGGTATAAACTATAAAAATCAGACCTAAATCTCTGAATTAGAGCAACTTGAAAACCACTATACATAAAAAAGGGAAAAGAACTCCAGAAAGGTCCTTGCTTGCATGGTAAAATAGTAAAGTTTTATCAGGAATACCTAATATGAAAGCAAGTTTAAGCAGCCAAGGGTTCCATACAGTGCTACCTACTTGTGGTGATTTACTAGTTGCATGGACTCAATGGGAGCTATAGGTAGGGGTACATCTCATTCAGAACACTTCATTCTAAACATTCAACAGCCAGAGTGTGCCTCAAAGAACTGCATACACTCTCCATCTTCTCCCTTTACATGACCTTCAACCTCCTTGACCTCCTTGACCTACTTGGAGATAACAAGTCATGTAGGAGCTCCCTAAACTAAACTCTGAGTCAACAACCTCTAATATATGACGTCACAGTCAATTGGATGACGTAATTTAAATGGCTGTTTTCACCAGATTCTTTGCTAAAGGTCAGAGTGGGGCCCTGTCAAGGTCAAGAGACACTGTATCAATGTAGTGAGGTGAACTTTGGATAGTGAATTGAGACTCAAGTGTGACAGACAGTAGAGCAGTTGTTAGAAGGGGGTTGCTGGTTTTTGTAGAGTATCTAGGACTTGAAGATTCCTGCTTGACATAATCTCATATTTTCCTTTTATCCAGTGCACAAGTACCCACTCCTAGGGATTTTATGTTCTTTTCTGTTTTGGGCTGCTTGTTTGCCATGTTTTAGTCTATTCTATTCAGTCAGGGGGACTGCTTTAACTTGCCATTCCCTTGCTACATGTGTTTACTGCACAGCCCTGTCTTACCCTGTAACTCGATAGATACCCTCTCCTACCCTACCCTTCATGCCCTACCATGTATCAAACTGGTGCACCATTACTAATATAGTCCCTGCCATATTCAAGTCTAACCTCTCCAGCCCTTTACTACCCAAACCCTAATCTACCATCCCTAGACCACACTGACCTTGCTTTCCCTTCCTCTCACTAAATCCTCCCTCTCTGCTGCTCACAGTTAAGTAGATGTGATAGTTAGCACTTGAAAAATTCTGCTTGAACAACTCCCGCCCTAGACTATCCTATAACCCTAATTTACCATCCCTTGACCACACTGCCCTTGCCCTCCCCCTCCCTCTTACTCAGTACTCCCTCTCTCCTGCTCACAGCAATGGTTTATCATTCCTCTTGCCACCTGGTTCAGCTGGACCCCTCCCCCTGGAGAACAATGTGTGTTACATGGGTTTCACATTTACCATGTCTCAGCCACATGATTAACATGATAAGTAGACTCCACAACATGGCTAACCCTTCGAGAGCAACATAATGCATTAGTAAAGTATCATCTATGGTCTAAATGGCCCTGTGGCATCTACTCACTAGGGGTGCATAATCCGGCATGCTGATTTTATGGGTGATAATATAGTCCCAAATGCCTGATTCATGAATGCAGCCTTGGTTAGTAGACCTCATTCCTGCAGCATGAAGGCAAAGTTCAATAAACTATGATGTGACTCTTAGAGAACTAGCATGTTGACCTGCCATGATAAAGGTGAGTGATGTTGGGGAAGTGGGGAGAGTTATGGGAGGGTGGGTGCCTGCATTCAGAGACACCTGGGAGGAATACAGAGAACAACTGTTATCAGGAATAGCAGAGGTATAACATGTTATTGACCTAACTGGATACGGTAAGGCTAAATGAGTGGTTCCGGCAACAGGTTGAAGAAATCTGTTATAAATCCACGCGATTTCCATGATTTTCATCAATATTTGGTGTCATGAAAACATAATAAAAAATTCACACTGGATAATAGTTGACCCACATCATATGGATCATTATGGATCCTGGTACTTGACCTATTATAACACTTCAATGCTCATGATGCCCATTTGTTATCATGCAGCCCTGGGGAGTATATATGCCAGGGCTGCATCGCTACAAAATACCAATCATATAGGTCTATAGCACTCCCAAAGGACTGGTGAGTAGACTCACTGGGGCTGCAGTTATACATTACAAGTTAAACGCTTTGCAACACTTTAAGCGTTAAGTATGGCGGATTTGTATGGTTTGTATGAAGCAAACATTTACATCAAACAAGCTTCTTATGTAGGCCTTACTACACCTAGTGGGATTGAGATGTCCCCTGAGGCACTAGGACTATCAGGATGGGGCCTTGGCAGTGGAAAATGGGGGCTCGAGGGCCTTTGATATATGAACCCAGGCTACAGGCATTGGGAGCCTTTCAGTGGCAGAAACTACATAGGAAAACAAGTCTCATTGAGCTCCCCTGACAAAATTACAAGGAGGCAATGGATATAGATATCAGGGAATTAAAGGAGATCAAAAGGAACTTGTCCAAAATGAGGAAAATAATCTGTGTGTAAGGTATGACAAATTAATTAGGGACCTATATAAAATAGGTGGATGAGGGAAAGAAGGAAGGAATGGAAGAAGAATTCAATGCCCTTCCATTGTAAAATCCCCACACATCCCCTAATTGTAAGACAGCCTTAGTTCAGTTTCTGGACACTAGAAGCCTCCTTCTGAGAGGACCAGCGTCTGTTACCTCAGGGCATCATGGGAGCTTTTAGAGTAACATTTAGTCTGCACACATTAGGTGAGACACAGACAGACCACCCACTGTGACAAATGACCTTTACCTTGACCTATTTTTTTACCTAGTTTCTGAGGAGGACATTATTATAATTCTGGATTGTTTATCACTTCATTATAATTATATCCTGTCCAATAGGTATACATAGCCTACATGCATGTTTTAAGGTTCCTGACTGGCTGATCTCCTTTGTAAGGTTTATGTCCTTTGGGTGATGGGGAGAATTCATAAGGCCAGTATTTCTTAGGGCCTTTTGGGGTCAGATGTCAATGTATAAGGTTCAGAATATTGTTTTCATGTTTTGATAGCTTTCGCAGATTTTAATGCGCTCAAAACAGTCCTGAAGGTATGGTATACAAAAACAAAAGCCCAAACAATACCTTCATCTAGATAGACTGCACGACAGGTTATGGCCTTTTATTTACCTAGGGCATGGTGACTCAGGTTGTTTTTATATTTTTGGCATTGAAATAAAGAACAATTGATGTTACATATTTGTCCTAGTTATATATGGACATTCCTGGTCAGAGGTTAGAGGTAGGTGGGGGGCATTCCTGGTTAAGTATGTTCATGATGAGAGGACCTTGATTTGTGTCATGTGTGAACACACCTCAAGGGGGCACCACCATCTACACAACACCAGCGTCTCTTTGACCCAATTTGTGTACCTGTGCCTGGGGCTGGAAACAGGAAAGTGTGCCTGGAAGGGGGGTGGGGGTAGAGAATGGAAGTAAGGGGGGTGGGTGTTTGGGGAGACGGAGGAAGTGATAGTGGTCAATGGAAAGGAGTAAAATGGTAGGGAAAGGCTTTGGAAAGGCCACTTAAGTGAAATAGAAATGGAAAAGAAGAGAAGTTAGACAGACAGGGATGTAGGAAGGGAGGGATGTAAGAGGAAGACACTGGGTTGGATTGAGGAGGGACATATGAAGGGAAAGAGAAGAAGGGAGAATGGACTATGATATCTGTATTTATCCTGATACCTGTCCATGCAGTGGCACTACTCCTTAGATATACATACATATTGGTATCAATAGGACTGGTTATGAGCAGTATGTGAAATGTATCCTGATATAGAGCCCAGTATCATGGCCTATAGCACATGTATCCAGTCCTCAGTCCTCAAGACATTACCCTTGGGGCAGCATCCAGTCCTTATCACATATACATGCATATGTTATACAATACACCTCCTGTATATACATACATTGTATAAAGGTTACAATCATGGACCTCTAACATCCGGGCAATTCACACCTATACCCATCTAATAAGATTCAAGGTCATTTGGGGGTCAGCCAAGGTCAAGCTCAAGGTCACGACAGCAGCATCAAAGGCCCAGGTCGGCCATATTGATTGTGTCTGAATGTGTTGAGCATTAGGAAAGAAGGGTGTGGGCTTGTATATATACGTCTGGTTATTTGCTGTTCATTGATTGTAGTTGATTCTGTGTCTAATTTGGTAGTTTATCATTCCTTAAAGTGCGTGACATTTTAGAAATCAATGCACATTGAACGAGCCAGGGTTCCCCAGGGTTTCATCTGAGATCACCACGTCTGATCCATTAGAAAAAGATTTCACTCTTTGATATGATGTGATGCTGTCCATGACCTATGTCCGCTAATCGACCAATGACAAGCAGTAATACAGAGCTATATCCAGGCTATCATAAGATGTGCCAGCATCTCTGATTGGCCCTAAGGGCAGCCCTTTGGCCTTGACCTTTGCATATAAAGACAATACTGGGTGTGGACAAGTAGGGCTATGTGTGCCAGTGGGTCTGTATTATCTGTCTCTGGTTTAGATCTGAGATAAGGCAGGCCCCTTTAACATTAATATTATTTGCAGTCTCAGTGTGATGATATCAATATCTAATGTTGAAATTACATCAGTTTTTCTTTTATTAATTTGCTATATTGCATAATGGTATATTATACAATCAGTCCGAGGTTGATGTTCATATTTACCCATCAACATATCTAAAACACCAACGTATAATATATCCATTATACCTTGGGTCTTTAGTCTCATACAACCTTAAACCTCCAGGCCACCATCCGATCTAGCAGTTTCTCAATACAGGTGGTGCAAAAGTTTGTTACTGAGATGCAAAGGATAAAGGTTAACCAACTTTACCTACTGATTTTTGGCAATAAGCCTCTGGGCAATGGAATAATGAAATAGGCTTAACTACTATCTAGGGAGACCTAAAACAGGATAATTAATTTATATTAAAAAGTAGGATTGAATTAATTTAGCATTATATAGAAGTCTTGCAAAACTAGAAAAAAATACCCTAATAGAGCAATGAGTTACTTCGGTAAGCTGACCGATAGTCTATGCGATGAGGTTTCAGAGAGGGATATGACTCTGCATTAACGAGCGGAGACTGACACCGAACACAGTAATCAGGTTCAATGTAAACATGGCACTCTGTCTGACAGCCAACCAGGTATGTCCCCCCTGTGCCATAACTCTAGTGCTTAAACGAATGGAGGAGTGCATCATGCCCATTGGTCGGCATGATGCACCAATGAAGCACTGGCGAACAGACGTGCTGGCGAGTCTGTTCGCCAGCACTTCATTGGCACATCATATTGACCCTCCAGGAGTGCCACAACCCATAGGTTTGTCATTTTGCCTGCATCCATGCATTATGATGATCAATGGGCATTCCCCAGTTATGTACTATGGACCTTTAAAGGGCTAGTCAGATGGAGTATGGATAGAGAGGATGGCAGGGGTGGGTCAAGAATATTGACTGTTCTCTGTATACAGAGCATACACTTTATTTCATGGTGGATATGGCAGCTCCCTTGGTTTAACCAAGAACCAGTGTCTGATGTCCCCTTTAGACGAACCTCCCTTGTATTTCACGGTCTCTTGCAACTTGCAAAATGTTCATATTCATAGGATGAATAATTGACCTGTTTTAATTCCAATAAAGCATTCCTGATGACATAACTTTGAAAAATGTTTTCAAAAGAATCTTTCTCAATGAAGTCTCTGATAAACCTCTGAGGGATCAATTCTTTTAGATCTTCGTGCGGCTACTTCAATTGGAGCCAAATTCAAACCATTGGTAGCCCTTGTGAATTTGAATGTAGCTGTAATTTTAATACTGCAGGCTGTATTCCATTTTTCATTTTCAAAATCTGTTCAATTACTGTTTATAATTACAGTCTAAGGCAAGTCTATTCTTGATGGCCCACTTAAGTTATTTGAGGAGGGAGAGGAGAAGCACCATTGGGAATTCCTCCTCTTGATTAAATAATCAATAAAGTGTGTAGGTCAATATTATGTCAATACATGGATCTGACTGTGAGCTGTGAAGATTGTGAATTACTTCTAGTTCCATGGACTTACATCCAGGTCATAGTCTTTAAAGTCATTCACGGAACTGGAAATTTAATCGAAGCGGCATTTTCCAGAGCATTAAAACTGCTCGCTCGAAGGTTATCTTTATCTATGGGTTTTAGGAGATAACAATGTATCAGTCAAGAATCGTTTTTATCCAGCTATTTCTGTATGATCTATAAGATGTAGATGAATTTGAAACATCATGTTGACATGACATATTAGCCTCTCATAATATCACCAACCCTATTATATCACTGATACAGATATTAGTAACTACATGTAGATAACAGACAAATGTTAGATTTTAACACTTGCTAACAAATTACAATTACCACAATATCAATAATAATACATCTGTGCACAACTGAAATTATGGATCAAGTAAGAAATATCATATAGTGCTAAAACTATATTTATAGTGTTTACTTAAATAGACATCAATTGCAAGGTGAGGCTTTAACCAAAAAAGGGAAAGAACAATATTTTGCTCCAAGTTAAATCACCAGAATAGGAAATGGAAGGCAGTTCACCAAACTTTTTGAAGCTTGAATACTTCAAAAAAGACATGGGAAAGTTTTCTGTGACAATCATCATTTCATTGTGGGGAGGATGTTGTAACAGGAAACACACTTATTTTAGTGCCCTTATGACAATTATTGCTTAAAACCTCACCTTGCAACAAAAAATGATCACGACATTTTCCACCAGCAAAACACATTAAGACTGGCAGCAGCAACACATAATGACATTTCTTTCTATAGTCCTCTTGCCATGGCAGACCAATAGAGTTATTCTGTGACCTTATTTTTGAATTTTTTTTTTCAAACAGTGGAACCTACCTTTTGGTGTGAATTCAATCTCCTTCTCCAGCAGCTCCGTCTTTGTGCCCATCATATTGCTTGCTGTGCATTTAAACATCTGTTTTTTATCCTGCATCTCAGGTGTAATGGTGAAACTCCTTGACCCGCTGCCTTCTTTTTTGGTGCTAACTTCTGGTGACCAGTCTATCGTTGGCTCAGGGTTACCGCGGGCTTCGCATGTTATTGTGTCACCAACATTGTATGTATCCTTCTCCGGGCTGATCTTGATATCACGGACAGCATCTGCAGAAAAAAAAAACAAGATTTACCGTTATCATCTAAGATAATAAACCACAAGTTACATTTTATAGGAGATTTTATATTTTCCATTAGCACAGTTCATGGGGAAATACATTGAAGTACTTATAGCCCAGCAGTACCCATAACAGAAGTTTCCATTCCTCCATAATCACATTCCATTGAAGCCAAGATTACTGATCGTTGTGAAGGAGAGTGAGTGAGTGAGTAATAGATGTTTAACGCCATTTCGACAGCTAAGGACATATTTATGGCGAGAACTACATTACACAACAGAGGAATGTGTCAGTGCACCACACACATCCTGAGGGGATAGGAAAGAGGAGATATAGACCCTTTTATGTGGGCTAGGGAAGCCCTTGTGAAGAAGAGTGGGATACCTGTAAATAATAGTGCTTTAAATCTCAATGAGCATGTGTAGGTACATTGTATGCATGGAGACCAGTGTCGCTCATTCATTGCACCAAACGAACAAGGCTGAGGCATGATGTACCATTTTGATTCTAGCGAGTTACTCTCCAGCACTACATTACAACTTTGTGCTGGTAAATGAGGAAGTACTAGGGGAATAATGTGGACTCTAATTAGCCCTATAAGGGCAAATGATAAATTGATGCATCATGCCCATTAGTCTTCATGTTGCTTGAATGCACCCCTGTGGATTGCCTCGCTAGGACTTAATTCATGAATACGCCTTGCCGACCCTACGGGTTTGATGCAATCCCGAAGGGTCGGCATGATGCTCCCATGAAGTACTGGCAATTCTGCTGGCTGATGCATCATGATGACCAATGGGCTTCAAAGTTGCATCATGACAACCAATGGGCATGATGCAATCCTGTATCAGCAGCTCTTAAGACTGGTGCTTGAACTGATACAGATGTCTCCTAGATGGTAGCTGGCAACCCTAGGCCAATAAATAATCAGTGCAAATATTGTGTGGCAAATAGTACTCAGGGAGCAAGAGGGTGGGTTATATGGCTACCAAGGTTACCCTGACAAATAGGGCAGTCTATATAGCCACTAACACAAGTAAAGTTGCAAGATAGGGTAAAATAAGATGAAAAGAGAGTATTTGGCAAACAGGAGAGTATTTCGGGTGATATCATTGGGGGAGGTACAGACATGATAATTACTGTAGAAAGGAGTGAGTGAGTAATAGATGTTTAACGCCATTTCGACAGCTGAGGTCATATTCATGGCAAGAACTACATTACACAATTTCACAGAGGAATGTGTCAGTGCCCGCGCATATGTGCACCAGACACATCCTGAGGGGATAGGAAAGAGGAGAAATAGACCCCTTTAAGTGGGCTAGGGAAGCCCGCTGTAGAAAGGAAGGTCTTCAGTTGATCCTTTTCCAGCAGATAGGATACTCTAAGCTTGATATATCTAAAATTATCATTTCTCATTGGCTGATCATCTAATGGCAAGCCTTCCAAGTGGACCTAGGCGACATACATGAATAAGATAGAATCTCTTATATAAATCTATGCTTCAGAGAATTCATTTTAGCTTTCAGGAGACAAATTTGGGCTTATTCTAAGGCATCCACACGAAGAGAGAATTGTCAGGCATAATGTGAGGCAATGCCAATTAGCTCTCCTATCCCAGGCTTTCCCGGACTATGCTTATTTAAAGAAAGCAATCTTTTTGTTAAAGCACCATTCAAAATCTCATCATTGTCTCATTGAAGTGGGCTTTCCATGTGTTAACCTTTTAGGGGCTGCAAGATACAGCATGGCTTTATAGGTTCCTTGGTTGTCATGATGCACCAATACAATGCTGATGAGACTGAGATGGAAACTGAAAGTGCATTGATAGCTCTTTTGTGGTGTTTACTACATAAGTGCTAGGATGACACAATGCATGACTGCAGCCATACAGAATAGCTTACCACGACATCACTCATGTTTCATCGCGATCAAAGGATATACCGTAATGGCCCATTCTCGAATAAGTGCCAGGGTATTGAAATTAATCTTAACAGTGTTCAAATAAGGGCCTGTCTGGTATGTATCAGGGGTACAGTGGGATTGAAATCAATGAGAGCCCCCCACCCCCCGGGGGGCCTATACGTGCCACTACGGTATGCAACATAGAAGCAGCAATTCTGGCATTAAACATGTCTCCTTGTCTTACAAACTTCTCTCAGATTTCAGACTAAAATTTGATCCCATAGGAAGTAATTGGGGAGCCATTAGATCTTCGTTCAGCCTTATAAAAACAGGTAACAGCTGTATTTTAGTGGTACATTGTACTTTGTGTTATGACACCTTTGCTGAGCCGGAAGTCGGGGCAAGGACATAATGATGACAGCACGTCATTAGCTACCCGATGCCTCGGTAGTAAGGGGAGATCACACCAGGTGGCGGGGCGGACTGAGCCAGATTCCATATCCATATCTGACACAAGGGGCCACTTTGGGGATTTCTTATCCATGCCTGTCATCAAAGGGCAGGGAAGGAGTTAGTATTAGGCCTCATTATCCACTGATGGATCAGAGTTTGGTGGTGTGTTGGTGTTGGAGGGGGGTAGATAGGGACTTCTGGGTCAGGGTTAGGTTATTAGGTCATGTCTCAGGAACCTATTCTCCAGTTTCAGCAACTGTAGTTTCATCTGGTGAAAAAATTATGTGTTCTCTAATACCTCTTATGTTTATGTAAAAAGAAATGGCTTTGTAGATTGATGCGCTCATGCAGTCATATCATAGGCCTAACCATTTTTAGTCTAACCTTCCCGCTTCCTGATGTGCCACACCTGAACTTCTGATTGAAGAGGTGGTGGCAATTGCCTAATGGTAGTTGTGTATGGGGGGGGGGGGCAAAAGACATCTCAAAGTAATAAGGGGGACTTCAATGAGAAGGTATGCACATTACTGTGGTTCAAGGAGTGCATCTGTCTTCCTTCATACTTAAGTGAAGTTTACTGAAGTTTAGTACCGTAATCTCCCACGTAGAAGGCGCGTCTTCTACGCCAAACAAAATGCTGCTGGGTCTTATACGCGGGAGGGTAATTGCCTTGAGTTGGGGGTGCGCCTTATACGCGGGTTTTTCCAACATCTCATTTGGGAAAATGCGCCGATGACAGCTTGAACTCATAGCGCTAGCACCGCGGCAGACCGGGAGGTGTCGACGCGCTCGCCGGGGATAAGGCCCACCATACGCCGATGACAGCTTGAACTCATAGCGCCTGCACCGCGGCAGACCGGGAGGTGTACAGGCGCTCAGCGGGTTTGACGCCGACCGTGTGCCGCTGACAGCTTGAACTCATATAGCCAACACCGCAGCAGACCGGTCGCTGTAGATTTGCTCGGCGGGTTCAAGCCGACCGCGTGCCGATGACAGCATAGACTCAACAGGTTGACAATGCAGTGTGGCTTGCTGGGGTGTAGGGAACACGTGGGCCGATGACAGCATCGACTCATAGCGCTAGCGCCGCGGCAGACCGGGAGGTGTCGACGCGCTCGCCGGGGATAAGGCCCACCATACGCCGATGACAGCTTGAACTCATAGCGCCTGCACCGCGGCAGACCGGTCGGTGTACAGGCGCTCAGCGGGTTTGACGCCGACCGTGTGCCGATGACAGCTTGAACTCATAGAGCCTGCACCGCGGCAGACCGGTCACTGTAGAATAGGGGGTGGGGAGGGGGGGGCGCCTTCTACGCGAAACAGCCCCCCTGTGAGTTGGGGGGGGCGCCTTATACGCGGGTTTTTCCGGAAATCGATCCAGAAGAGGTACGTGCGCCTTCTACGTGAAAAGGCCTTCTCTGAGTTGGGGGGGGCGCCTTCTACGCGAGCTGCGCCTTCTACGCGGGAGATTACAGTATTGCCACTAATGGTAGCTCTTAGTGATAGCTCAGTCAATGTATAAGACTATGTTTGCAAATAATCATCAAAGTATTTGACAATGTAATTGACTAAGACGTTACTATATAAATCAATATAATTAGCTTAATTTTTGTGACATATTATATAGCTTACCGAAATATGGTTTTACAAGACACTTGAAATTGCATAGCCTTTGCCCCCCCCCCTCAAATATCAATGTTGTATGATTCATTGACATTTTAACTGCTGGCAATTATCTGTACTAAAGATCTCTTCTCCCAGTGTTCTGGTTCATGTATTTTGTGTCATATTAACAATCTGTCTCTTTGATAGGCAGCCTGTGACAGCCACCACCACCAGTGACTGTCAGGAGGACATTTTTATTGAATATAAAATGATTAATCTTCTATTTTCACACTCTCCCCTGCTGAGGTTCAGTCTCTATCCAAACCAACAGCAAGATGAGATATCAGGATGAAGAGTGTGTTATTTACTTTTAATTTTCTCTGGAGGACAGAGACCAGGGCTCCAACTGCTGGCCATGGTTCACTTGTCATTTGACCCCATGACTCAGAGCCCCTATTATCGCTCAAGCCTCTATTATCGCTCAAGGACTGTTCACCCTCCCAGACCCCTCCCCACCCCTCCAACCAACCATATCATCTCCCAACACCTTACTTCTAAAATTACTCTTGTCTTTTTCCCTCTGGGGTAAAACAAGAATCTTGTGTGTTTCAAGTAATGTTACCAAACTAGAAAAACATAGAACCCTGGAATGATTTTAAGAAATTTTAACTTTTTTTCATCTTATCTTGAGAAGAATCTTCATCACCCGGGTTCATCATGATTTAAACGAGGTATCATATGTCTTTTGGTGAATAATTAAAATAAAATGTGGCTTTTATTATAAGATTTATCAATCTTTAAGGCTCTCAACATGTTACCTGAAACAGGTATCTTATTTGGGCCTGAAAGCCCATGTTAACAATGGGTTGATGACATTCATGATGCGCATGTGGTTTACCAATAGCTAAGTGAATGTGCCCATTTTTATGTCATGCTATATTTTCAAGGATACCGTGTAACATTAAAGGTCAAAAAGGTGTATCAAAATAGCAAACAATTTATTCAAGAGTCCTGACATTTTGGCCCTTCATTACTTTATGGAAATGATAGTAGGCCTATTGATGTATGACTTTGGGAAAAGAGGTCTATACAAATCATAGATCAGACAAAGTATTGAAATCTTCTGATCTATTGGTCTGAAATTCCATTTTCAAAATAATCCAATCCTGTCTCTGAAGTCCTAATGTTAATACTCCCCATGACAAAATGTTTCATATGGAGAATCAGTGATTTGTGTAAGCTCTTCAAACATTTCCCTTTACACTATGTAAGTGTCTTTCTGAAGTCTATGACCACAGAGAGCAGTATATTGACTGCAGGTCTACATGTTCTAGAAGGATGGTCTCTTAGTCCGACAGCAGTCCCCAGTTCTAGTGGCCAGTGATCACATTCATCGATTTACATTGATTGTGGACATAGTATGTTTTCTCGAGACAAAAATGATAAAAAAAAAGGTTGCAGAGAGAAAATGCAACAGAAAAAAGAAAAGACTTTTCACATCAATGATGATATTCTACTGCATTAGCCAGCCCATTAATATTTCCTTTTTATTATGATGGTTGTATATTTGTTGTGAGATTTGAAATGTGACAGTGAAAATGTAGATAGGAATAACAAAAATATAAAAAATAAATGTACAATAATTGGCAACAATACAGGTTTTATAACAGAATACACTAGGGCTACTACCTGTACACAAAAACAGCCTATTCAGCACGTGGCTACAGGGTCAGGGGTCAGGGGTCACCAGCTGACCCCTGGGGCAATGACACGTGACCGACATGTGTCAGGGGTCTCTGGGAGGCCTGGTGGGGGAGGTGGAGGCAGGTCAAATTGGAGATGGTTAAATTCTTGATGGCTGTCACCTAAGGGACAAGGCATGTTGTTGGTAAGGAATCATGGATAGGAAGTGTCACAGGTCTGTGACAGCGCATCGGGACCGCATTGTCATGGCACTGTCACTATACTTTCACTATGCTGTCAATGTGCGCAGACATTGTCTCGCACCTCTGACATACCTGCATTATCTACACCGCCACAAAGTCAACATATCTTATTATTCATAGTATTTTTAGAAGGTGAGGGCTTAGGAGGACATGGTCTTTTATCATGCATTTTGTTCTGAAGTTTGCATGTAACTACCAGGTATCTATGTAGAATCAACTTCATCTGTTTGCTTTGACTGGCTAATATATTCTTTTATACTCTTGATGGGAGACCTACCAGAATCCTGTAGTGTATAAAGTTCATCCATTCAATAGGGCCAACTTGGATGTTCTGAATTCTACTCTTTCCTATGTTATAAAATGATCCAGTTCATTTCTAATCATCTTCAAAGAGACTTGGATCTCTGGGTGTATTTTGGCTATTGCAATACTTAATTTATCCTGCTTCTGTTGTTTTTTTTTCTAATAATCTGCAGCGTTAGACTCAAATACGTCGATTACTATTCAAATTACTTTTTTTTTTGCTTTTGCTCTAAATCATGATATCCAATAGAATATCAGAGAACTTAGGGAGTGATCATTTTTTAACAACAGGGGGGGGGGCCGGTGGGTTTGAGGGGGGGTCAGAATTTTTTCAACCCCTTGACCGGGGGGGGGGGGTCAGAATTTTTTCAATACCTCTGATGGGGGGGTCAAAATAATTTCACCTGTTTTCAGTGGAAAACCCTGCGCGTTACTATAGGCTAAAAGGGGACGTTCGCGCGCGATTTTTGTCCCTTATGGGGGGGGCGCGTAAACCCACCAGCCCCCCCCTGTTGTTAAAAAATGATCACTCCCTTATTATATTGCAAAATGAGCACTCGTAAAACAAGTGAGCATTTTCACCCATCTCACTCAATAGTTCATTCAGCCTCAACCCATAAATACAGTCACAGACTTAGTATCAGAGATACTTTGAAATAACTCATACGTTGTAGTTGAAAGATGAATTTAGTCCAGAATTGGTGATTTCTTACATGGTGAGACCAAAAGTGTTTCATGACAAAATGTCCAACATGGAAGTTCAATCATCTATTAACCCATTTATTGACTTTGGGGATGCAGATATTGTGGTGTGCATCACACTTATTGCCTTGGAGCTATTTTTCAGAGGTCAGCCACTTTGTTGGCTGAAGGGGGCCATTGACCTGGGTGAACCCAGTAACTAAATGTCAATAACGGACATGGAAAATTGGCTGAGGTTCAAATTTAGCAATAGATGTACATGCAGGATAGTCTAATAGACACATGTTCAGAATAATACATGTCATGTAGGTTTCTAATGATATTATTCTTGTCTTTTATGTTGTCCCAGAAAATGCTTTATACTATGTGATTAGTTATATGTGAGCATAGATGACTTGGACATATAGACTCTCTGATTTATAGACCAGAATGTAACCATCTGGTTATCCTATATATCATAAAAGGCAATTTTATATCTGAACATAAATAAACTACCGTATACTTATTTTATCCTTTTTCATCCACCTTTATCTAAACAAAATCTAAGTCTGAAATTCAACTAATTTCATTTTCTTTGAAAATGAATAAATCAATAAAGAAATAGATATATAAAACTAGCACTTACATTTGACATTCAACTTGAGATGGCACTCTTCGCTCTTCCCAGCGATAGACACATTGCAGCTGTATGTTTCTTGATCATGGTCTCCAGTTACATCGGTTAGTCGTAAATTCTTCTGCATAGCTTCTAGATCACTGTGATCATCAGTAGACTGAGTAACTCCTTTGGTAATCCAATCCACAACAGGTAATTCATTGCTGTTTGAGAGAACCCGGCATACAAGTTCAGTGCTATCTCCCTCTGTCAATTCTGTATTTCCAGTACATTTTGGCATACCTGAAAGACAAGAAAAGATCTGTCACTGCAAGATATTTACCTTGAATCTTTGATATGATATACAAAAGTGGTAAAAATAATGGAATTTTTAATCACAAATCCTGGGTAGCACTACCACCTTCTATCACTTCATCCTCTCCGAATTTGACAATGATAAGCCTAATATAATCGCCAATAGTAAAATACGTTAAGAATCTATAATCGCTGATGGCCACATTTGTTGTACATTTCGCTTCAAAGAATTGCAGTGTTTCCTTTTTTTTTTTAGGATTTCAGTGAATTCATGGTCAAAGACGGAAAGCAGGACAAAATTCCCAAAAAGAGTGACATTTTTCAAAGGAAATACTTCTGACAATCATGAGGGAAATTCTGCGCTCTTTACATCCATCTCTCGTAAAATTGAACAAGAAATGGTTTTCTTAATTGCCTGATGAACAATGGTCATTGCTCTGGGCATTGTCTTACGTTTTAACTTTAAAGGCAATTTCTTCTTTTTTAATTACAACTTTCAATTGCCACAAGATTGACACAAATGGTTTAGTAGGCTCATTGGTTAAACCTTTAGAGCATTCCTTTTGTCCCCATGAATGCAGCCCTGGCATGGAACTCCATTGCTGCATTGCTGCATACTACCAACCCTCCATTGTTTATAAATACACCTTGTGAATTTTATTTAAATATCACTGACAATCTGATTTTACAGATGATTTACCTATCTTCAAAGTTAGCAGCATAGAATAAATAAGCAATTGTCCACGACCATGGGGTATTTTTACATCGTATTCCCCGAGTTGGGACTGGCTTATCCTGCAAAGCCATTATATGGCCATGTCATGGCCTAGGGGGTTATTTTGCTTTTAAATGAAGAAAAACGGCTCAGATCTGTTCCAAATCCAAGATGGCGGACACCCATTGAATACGGCCACATTGTATTCCATCCCCCCATTGAATACGACATATCCAGGACTGTTCTATAGTAACGATCGTATCTGCCATGAAATAAATTAATCAAAACCTGTCAAAGTTAACTTCTTGGTCCTGCAACAAACTCTTCATCTTAACAACTTAAGAAGGTCAGTAAGACCCAGGCAGATGACAATTCCTGACAAGCTTTGAGTTATCAACATAGGCACATAAGTTGTCAAAATGGAGAGTCTGTGCCAGGTATGAAAAGTAAAATTTGACAGGATTTACTTGGTTTATTTTATGCTTCACACTTTAAATACCCTATATTCCTTTTAGTTTATCAGTCCTCAAGGTATTACAGCGTGGAAGATGACTACTCACCCACTACAGCCAAGTTATATCTGTGCAGTTCTGTGTACGTATCATCCTCATTATGCAGCCGACAGAAATAGGTCCCCGCGTCATCCATATCAACATTGCGGTTTGTCAAAGTCATCCTTGGACCAACCACATAATCCTTTCGTCGCGGATGATCTTTGCTGATTTTGTGTTCTCGGTTACCCGCAGCGTCGAATATGAGTTTTGGGTCTCGGTTGGAGTTGTAAACAAAGTCGACCCATTGTAACCGTTGGACGACATCACTCGGTGTTGGGCATGGGAGTCTGATGGGTTTGTTGATGATTCCTACGACGTTTTTTGCTTCTGGCTGTGATTGTGCATGAACTGAAAAGAGAAAAGAAGAAGGTATAAGGAAGTGGTCATACTATGTCACAAAGGTTTAATGGATTTATATGCAAACATATACCTTTCTCTGTAAAGTAGATTTAAATCGGTATCCCATCTTGGATATTTAATACACGCTAATTTAGAATAATAGAGATTTAGTCTCATATACATTACCCTAAACCCTTCTTTCCTGTTGGTCACCAAAGAGTACTGCTTAAGTTCAAACTGTCATTGGAAGGCCTAAGGGAGGGGCATACACTAACAATCATATTTCTTATTCCTTAAATCCCATTCTTTCATGACAGCCATCAACCCTTTAGTGGAATCCATGCCTTTAAAAGGTCAATGTCTATTCCTGGAATTCAATTTGTCTAAATGGGGTCCAGAGTGTCCCTATTTTACCAAATCTCGCAATCCTACAGTAAGCTCACTTGCCCGCAGCAAATCCCTTTTTCCCTCACTACTCACACTCTATACATGTATTAGCCTGAGCTATAGTCCTTCAGTGTAACTATACCCCTATGTTCTTTGCGTTATACCCCCTATTGTTGGCCGGGTGCGTGAATGCAGCACTGGTGAGTAACTCATTATTACTGTATGCATTATAATATTGTTAATTAAAATGAAACTCTAAGGAATCATGTAATTCTTAAATGTCAATATAGATATGGTATCCGAAGTAATATCTTGTTGGTAATGGTTGGGAGAGGGCCCTGGAATTTTAATATCTTCAAGTATGAGCAGACTCATTCCATATTTACCCTCAGCAAGCACATAATTACATTGACCCCTCATCAAAGTTGCCTATGCATTTAGTATAGGGGTGAGGGGGGGAGTGATATAGGGTGGCTATGGGCGGAGGATGGGTGGAGGTAATAATACCCACCCTAAAAGGCCGTTGACCAATCCGGTAAAACCCCCTATTATCACTCAATCCTAGAACCACCCGCGCCACCTGGCACTGTGATGTCATCATGTGAACCCTCCTTGGGGCCACTTCCGGTCTCTACAGCCCTAATCTGATTGGGTGGGAGTGGGACCACGTGCCACTGCTATTTGCATAAACCCTTTCACATTTTCAATGTGGTGTGTGGCTGGGTGGGGTTCAAGGGTGTGAGAGTGAACTTGGAGTGATTATCAAGCCCAGACCACCCCCTAAGCAGACAACAATAGCTATATCAACAAAACCACAGCCCCCCAGACCCTGTGAGAGTTGTAACGTCATAGGGGCGTTCCCAGTGACTTCATATGCATGACAGGGTGGGAATTCCTTGAGGGTAATAATTTAGGGTACAGACTTGGATGCATCTGTTCAATGTGGTCAGAGTAGATATGGCCATATCTGCCATTGGTCAGTCACCATCAGGGGATTGCATATTTTTGATAAGCTTATCTCTATTACAATCTTAAATTCAGACTGGAGCTTTATAAATCTTTCTGAATTATTGATATTATTACCTTTACATCTTGTATTATTACATTTATTTTCAACATACTAAAGATCCATGTGGTATTATTCCACCTAGCCTAACCAAATCATCCAAACTTATGCATATCGTTATAATGATTTTGAAAATTGCTTAGAGCTGTGATGAAAATCTAGATACTGACTATAATAAATAGTGATCACTATGAATTTACAATTTTCTCTTTCAGCACCAGTATCAGTAAAGGGCCACGTATAATTAACTAATGTAATTATGCTGCAAACCTTCCAGGGATACAAAAGAGACTGCCTAGAATGCAGTTCAACATGTTCTCCTGCTCTAGCGAAAATATGAAAAAGAAATTGAATATTATTCTCAGGGGACAGAGTGAAAATCAGGATTTTTACTTCAAAGTGGCCTCATAAAAATTCAGCAAGTAGAACTAAGCTGACCCTGTCCATATGTCCGTACAACATGCTGTGTTTGTATGCAGGAGGGATTGACAAGGGGACTGAGGCCCAAGGACAGATGTTCTACTCGGCATTAACCCTTAAAAGACCACTGATGCATTAATGCTTCATGCCCATTGGTTGGCATGATGCATGAATGCAGCCCTGGCGAGTGACTCGCCATGGCTACATTCGTGCATCATGCTGACTCTACAGGGTTGATACAGAAACTCCCGGAGGGTCATCATGATGCTCCAATGAAGTGCTGGCGAGCAGTCTCGCCAGCACTTCATTGGTATATCATGACGCATGATGATTTCCTGTATCAGCGGCCTTTTAAGGGTTCGTAAAGGTTACTGTAATGTAGGGGGGATCAGGGAGTGTAAAGCCGAGCTGGATGAGTGGTGGGTATGAGGCTGAGGGTCGTGGATGGGGAGGAGGGAGGGGTAGGGGGAGAGGGGAGAGGAGGAGGGGAAGGGATTGGAGAGGAGAGACAGATAGACAGAGACAGAAAGAGAGAGAGAGAGAGAGAGAGAGAGAGAGAGAGAGAGAGAGGGAGAGAGAGTTAGGGAATGAATGAGAGATAGAGGGGGAGGGAAGGGAAGGGGAAAGTGGTAGGGAGGAAAAGCAGTAGGATAGAAGGGAGAGAAAGAGAGAAAGAGCACTTGGGCAGGGTCATTCTCAAAGGACGAAAGCGGGTAGAGGCAGTGGGAGGGGGAGAGGGAGGAGGGGGAGGAAGAGACGTAAGGGGAGAGGGAGAGAAGAATATATAGAGAGTGTGAAGAGAGGGGTGAGGTTGAGGGGAGAAAGGTAGGGAAGGCAGAAAGGCATGGAACAATACATGTAGACAGGTGTACAGATACAAGTCACGAGTAGCACTGAAGGGGAGGGGAGAGAGGGTTAGTAGAGTACCTATCGGCACGACCACCAGATGGCAGTGCTGCTTATCAGCCTCCTCATCTAAATGCTGGTCAGGCTTGTCACTAATCCAGTCCCACCAGACCCTAACCTCCTGTCACACACCAAATATCACAGCCTGTGCAGATTTACTGCCATATCAGGCACATCTAGCACCTTCATAAAGGCTATACATAAACCCCTCAACCATGCTGTCATAACTATACATAGCAGAAAATCCCAAAATATTGCTAGGCTAGTTTTGGACACATGTGAGCAGGGAAGCAGAATGGGTTACCCATATCATATCTCATGGTCTATCCTTTTTCTTTGTCATTGTACAATTCTCCAACGGCAGAAAATCACCAATCCTATGATCATACAGTTTTCTTTCTGTACAAAATTCCTCAATATCCAAGCTAATCAGACTTGTGTATACACACGTATATGTCACAACATTTTGAAGGAACAGCAGCTCAGTACTTTGTTTGCAATTAAAATAAAAATATGATTTTTAAAATACATTTCTGAATTCTCTGTGCATTAAGGGTGGTATTCATCCATCCATATTCAAGGCATTAGTAAAATGATAATAGCTATTACGGTATTTAGAGCGATGTGCATGGCCTCCCCTGTTATATACAAAGTAACCAAACACCTATTTACCACCAAGGAATTTGAGATTCAAGTGGCCCATCTGACTTTGGTAGTTTGAGAAATGGTATTTGTGATATTGATAGCTAGATCATGTTCTAGGTGTATACAGACCACCTGTGATAGAATTACCCTTTTGATGATTGATTTAGTTAAGAGTTTAAGTTCAAAACTTGCTATAGTCACTCTGTGTTCACTTCACCTCATCAGTGTCCAAAGGATTGCTTTTTTCCCAAGACCCTTTTTCAATTTTCAACATCACCCAAACATCCTGCTGCAATTTGAATCCTTTCTGTGAAGGTATTCCAATTACAGCATGGTGTTTAATTACACCTTTATATCAGCTTAATGAATTATTACTGATCTGGTGTGTTATAAGCCAGTGCTACTATAATTATTCATATATCTATTTATATAATCCAAAAGCCCTGGCTATCGAGTTACTCGCCGGGCTACTCACCAGGTTACTCACTGGTACTAAAATGGGGATGCAAATTCGACATAGAGCTTTGTGGAACAGCACTATTACATCTCCTTAAAGGGCTATGCTTGTGCCGATAATGAAGGTGTCTATACTAACCTTTATGTGCTAACAATGCCTCTTGTTAGTACAAGGAACACGATAAAGCACACAACATTATCAAGAGATTGTGATGCAGATGACCATCTGATACACCGAAAAGGTCAAGCACACAAGCGCTCTTCAGAAAATTAATCATGGCTAATCATCACATAGACTACTAACACTATGAATACTCTTTCCATGATTATTAATAATGCATTGCCAGGCACCAAGATTCAATCAAATCCAATGCATTTAATTTCATCCGTGCTTTTGTATATGTCGTGACAAATTGGAACGATTCGCGACACTGTCTATGATACATATGGGCTGATTTATGTGATGTGCTGACACCCTACCCTCTGCTTACCCAAGCTGACATTTTGCCTTCCACACAGCTCAGTAAGTGGAGAAGACTGACAGACATCCCACCATAGCCTGCTACACAATCTGAAATCCTACTCCGGTCACCGGCTACCAAGAGGGATAGCCCTGAAGCTGCAATTGCTGCTCCATTTTTGTCGGGGTATTTGAGAGCAATTTCCTAAGAATCTGACATTGACATGGAGATGATTTTAATCAAGATGATCTCCAAACGATATCCTTTCTCTGTGACTTCTGTTACTAGTTTACTCTATATACCACAAGACTGGACAACTGCAAATTGCCAAGTTGAAAGGATGGTCCGTGCTTGTTAGGAACATTTACTTTTCATGCCTGCTCCCTAATGAACAAGCTTAAAGGGGTTTCAGTGAAGACTGCCAAGAGCCTCATGGGGCCCCTTTTACCTTGTTAATCTTTTTTTCTACATATATTCCTATCATGTTCCCCACTTTAAATACATACATGGCAGTGCAAGTCAAAATGGCTCTGGCAAAGTCTGGATCTTTACAGCCAGCAGTTGGAGCCTGGTGGGTAAAAGGGGACACATTAGATTTACTACCCAGCTAAGTACAGGGGAGGTAAGGGTGGTGGGAGAACAGGGGGGGGGGTGTATAAAGAGATGCTGTGGGATGAGGTATTGGGAGGTGGGGGGATGGGGAGAAAAGGCATAGCCCAGAAATTATCCTGACTTTCCAGGAAATATGGCATTGTGTTGCCATGGTAACCAATCAATAGGGTCTGGCGTCCGTCCGGCCCGGTGGCCAGCCATCCTGCCTCTCTGTTAGGAACCGTTCATTTTTTGCTTTATGGGGGGGGGCTTGGAGTGCCACTTCATTTATACATAAAATCAATTTTTCATAAATATCCACAAACCTCGTTTCTTTACCTTGGTCAAAAATAAGGGAAAGTATGGAAAAAAAAGCAAAGAAACAAAGGGTACCATAACTTTTAAGTTCCTTAGTGTTTCTTTTCCATATCCCCAAAACAACTTCTACTAGATTACCACCAACCCCACCCCCCCCCTTCCACCTTGTCTAAAAGCCTAAATGACTTGTCCCATCTGATGGTAAGGGGTTGGACAGGGGTGGGTGGGGTTTCAGAGGTAGTGGTTAAAATAGTAGGGGAGAGGGAGAGGGGTGTCACTAGTGGTTCTGACTTATAGCCAAGCCCTAGGTTCTTTGACTATAACTCTCAGACATTGCTTTGGCTACCACACCACTACTCCCTATTCCCTCATCATATGACCTCAGACCATAGGGGATACTTCCCACCATGGTGCTGCCCTGCCTTCTCTCATTGCCCATCTAGTGAAGGCCTTCTATCACTGTCCATATAGTGCTGCCCTTGTATCATTGTCCACCTCATGCTGCCATTCTATCGTTGCCCACCATCTGCTGCCCTTTTATCATTGCCCACCATCTGCTGCCATTCTACCATTGCTCACTTTGTGCTGCCCTTCTACCATTGCTCACTTTGTGCTGCCCTTCTACCATTGCCCAATTTGTGCTGTCCTTGTATCATTGTCCATCTTCTGCTGCCCTTCTATCATTGCCCACTATCTGCTGCCCTTCTACCATTGCCCATCTTCTGCTGCCCTTCTATCATTGCCCACCTTGTGCTGCCCTTCTATATTGCCCTCCCTCTGCTGCCCTTCTACCATTTTAGAATTGCTGCTGACCTTCCTACGTCTCTGGTTTTGATTATCCGACCTGCACCCTCCTGATTTTCTTTTACACATTTCTCCCATTCACCTTAACTCTCTTTTATCTCACTTGTATTCCATGTCACAGATCTGCCTGTAATCATACACCCACCCGGGCAGCCTACTGCCTACTGTGATCCTACCAACACCCCCTCCCACAGCTCACATTTTGCCAATGTTATTTCCATCTATAGCATGGGGGGAGGGGTGACTGCCTGTTTGTAGGCGCCAACTGCAAAACTACATCCCTGTTTTGGGCCTCATGTGATAACATTTGGGACTTTGACAATTCTGGGATGGAGGCATTCCTTTTTTAGGTTCCTTCTCCCTATATAAAAATAGTATTACGGGTATTTGCAGTGCGTGTTTCTTAACTTTCAGGCCATTGACAGCCCTCTCTTTTCTCTCTTATATGCATTGACAGTTACAGCCCTTCGGGGCCAGCACTGCAATTGGTACTCAACCTAGACTGAGTAACCCCCCCCCCCACACCCACCCTACAGGTGCCCACTGCCCTCTAATCGAATACTCACCTATCCGACCCAGCACACCTACTGCTTTCCATATTATTCCATATTCTGGTCTTCAGATTAATTCTCTTTTCTCCATTTCCTCCACGGTATTTCCTCCCTTTGATACACCCAACCAATATTTCTACCCACTGAAACTAACACCTCCTAATGGAAATTGGAATGTGATGTTCCTGTAGTTAAAACCAGAAGTGTTTTTTATCTCTTAGTCCATATTAGGTACATCATATCAGATGGGGTAAATTTATGATTTGTATTCATATGGGTCCATTATGAACTCTTACTCAGCAGTACGATGTTTATCTAATTCCATTAACTATTCATCAATATCTAAAAGGATCAAAGCTCTTCCCTATCAGCTGTCTATGTGTGCAACTGAACCATTTTATCTACGCTGTTCATCAGCTGGCATGCTATTGCAACAGCCTAGATCATCCTCCATCAGCTGCAGTTCCACATAGCATTTTGGCCCAATATGAAGAGCCATGGTGCTTATAGATTTCACAAGTGCTATTTTTGCAATGTTTATATGGGATCGGTGCTTATTTGAGATACAGAAGTAGCCTTTGGTATATGTATACATGAGACTGGCGTATGTGTAAGACTGGGGCATACAGCCTACACCAAGGCCATTTAAATTCCCAACAAACATTATGTTCTACTGAAGCAGGCAATGTATTGGATATACCATGCAGGTGAAGTATATGATAAAGAGGGGCTCATGTAGTGCTTATTCATACAGAAGCCAGATTAAGGCACTATAAGGGTAAATACATTCTTCCCTCAACTGATGTACAGCACTGCACACTCTACTTTGAGGTGCTACACCGTGCTGTGCTGCACTGTGCTGCACTTTGAAATTGTGAATACCAGTGGCGGATTTAGAGGGGGGCGGGGCGAACGCACCCGCCTCCCCTTTTCCCAGAGTTTAATTACATATTTTGGAACCCAAAATTTGCTGAAAAATTGGGGCAGCGCCCCTCCTTTCGGGCCCGCTCCCTCCTTTTCCGAATCCTGGATCCACCACTGAATACTCCCACTTGTGTCTATCGTATCTACTCTGTCATGATTATGCTGTACAGTGCTTCCTATGTGCTCTGCCACGGTGTAATGTGTTGCATTGATAGTGGCAACTGGCAGACCGCTAACTATTATTCATGCCATAGGGGGCTTACACGTGAATATTGAATGTAAACACAGTATCAATGTACACTTTGTATTCAGTACACCACTCTACCCAGCATGCATTGAATAACCTACTTCCTACGCATGCGCAGAGATAGTGGCAAGTGCCTCTTAACACACACTTTACTCTTGGCCAATCAGGAGCCAGTATTGGTTTGGCTGCGGTGTTGCCTTAATGGTCACATGATGACTATTGACCCATTAATCATCTACCTCTATTATCGCCCAGCGACGCTAACTTTGTGACGTCACATGACGTAATGACGTCATAAAGCACGTTGGGCATATCGGTTGTTACGTCATTGTTGTGGGACGCAGCACTTGTAAGCTTTTCAGTGACATACTTGGCTTTAGGCCAGTTTCCCCTTCCTCCTCCCATACACCCTTAGCTACCCTTCTACCAACTGTAATATAGGTCAGGGTTGTGACTGCATCTGTCACGTCTACACACGTCAAAATGTCAAATTAAGGTCACGTCATTTACGTCATAGACGTCAAGTGAGCATTTCCGGTGTGAAAATGGTCTAGTTTGTGTTTTGGCCATGAGAGAGGGTTGTGGGTGTGATTGGGGAGGGAATGAATGCACGGGAGGAGTTGCAGGGTACTTGAAGGTGGGGGGATAAGGGTGTAACAACACGAGGGATGGATGTAGGAACATATCCACACTACTAAAGTCTATACAGGGGAAGGGGTAGAATACAATTTTACTTAGCCTAGGGCCTCATGCTGAAACTCAAAGTTTAAGGAGTCAATTGTGTCTTCCTGGACAAGAATCTATCCAGACTTAACTTCCCCCTATATTCAAGGACATATTGAAAGGACTGTAAAATTTGATTTCACATCTAATATGATAACATTTCTTACAGCATGTAGAACATAATTTTCTTCACATAGATGAGTCTGTCAGAATTATAGAAACTCATCATGCAATGCTTCCTAGGCCTTCTTCTGAAAACTAAATCTACTCTAGGCCTACATATTCACTATCTGGAAAGGTGATAATATGGATTGGATCTGCCATCTATGCTTGGTCAGACTTTAGATTAATGGTTCTATGGGATCATGACATTTACTCAGTATGACTATGAGTGTGTACTGTAAGGGTTTGTGGTTGGGGGGGGGGGGGTAGAGGAGGAGTTTGTTTTAGCCCAATGTTACAGCACCTATGTATACATGTATTCTCTGACATTGTGGGGATGTGAATGTAGTGCTTCCTACTGCGGAATCATTGAGTGAGGGGGGAAATAGGATATTATTGTATGCTAACACAGCTCATCGCAAAGAAGAACCTCAACTAAAAAGGCAAAAGCAAATGCGTAAAACCAATTGAGAGAATTTCTCGAAAACCTTAAACATTCATTCCTGTATGTTTTTCACCCCCAATCATCATAATGCAAAATACTACGAGCATTTTCCTTCTTTTCCTTTTTTTTGTGTGTAGGCAAAATGGGAGTTCAGCACCCGGCCATGACAGTTTTGTAAGATGAGTACGTTGTAACATGTGCTATGTAAACCCAGTTCCCCCTACAGCTACAGATACAATGTACACAACAATCCTCATGTATTTCCCCACCCAACACAATTCACACTTACGTTCTCCTCTTGTCTTCCCTGCCTAACAACATTAGGTGAGGAAATAGGGTTATAATAGGTGTATGTGGCTAGCTTTACTAATGATATGTGCTTTAGTAAATAATTATTAGTGAATGTTTCTGCAAATATCTTGGCACATCTTCGAATCTACCCCTTTTTCTTTGCCTGTCTTTCTGTCTATTAAATATTCTTCCCTCATTCTTCCAATAAACATAATCAACTCTCATTTGTTCCCCCCTGGGCTTTCTTTCTTAGGTCTTTCCTTTCTACCTTTCCTTGAAACACTCTGTTCTGATATGATTGATTCTGCTACTAGGATATGTCGCTGCATTGTTTCCTTAAACATGCTACCAATGATAGCCAAAGTGAAATATCTAAATTGATTTATTTTACATGATCTCAGTATGATGTTTTCACACATACTATTAGCTTTAATTTTGTTTTAAGTGTACTGCCCCTTGAACACTAATAGACAGGTTGACACCTACTTCCCATCATTTATCTATATTCTAGAAACTGATACTCTTTAACACTTGAAGGGATGTAGATGATGCCTTAAGGTTCCAGTGGCGGATTTAGAGGGGGGCGCGGGGGTGCGTGCATCCACCCTATCCCCAGTAACTAAGAGTTTAATTAAATATTTTGGACCCCCGAAGTTGCTCCAAAATAGGGGTTGCGCTCCCACCTTTTTTGAGGTCCTGGATGCGCCACTCCGTTCATGTTTCTTGGTTGACCCAATGCATTCCATGCGAGTGGAATTGCCACCACTGCATTGGTGCATCATGCTAACCAGGTGTGACTGTATCAACCTGGTAGGATTGGTATGATGCATGCCTGCTGCAATGGCGAGTTACTGGCCAGGGCTACAATGAAGCATCATGACTGCCAAATGGCATCATATTTTAGATAACTCTGGGGCATTTAAAGGATTAAGGCATCAAACCAAAGCTACTTTCTTCTGTAGTATCCTACAGGGAGGACACAAGCTTCGCTGTTTTTGTAAGCTATTCCTGCGGCGTGTAATATGAGGAGATGATTGACATGGGGATTCATAAGCCATATCTACATATATCATAACATTTCGTGTTATTGGCCAGATCACTGACAGTTATTCAAAAAGAGTGATATAAGAGAATGACAGATTGATATGATATATCAGTGCTGTGAAGGCAAAGTGAGGACATAGTCAACATGCATGGGTTATCTTGAGGAAAGCAAAGCCATTATAGCTAGCAATAGATATAGGGGGAGAAGTAAAACTTCATACATTGGACCGAGAACTTGATATTAAAGTGTAAGAGAAAGGGATATAAGAGCAGAGAGAGAGAGAGAGAAACTTTCAGAAAGAGAAAGAGAGAGAGAGACTGAGTGAGAGAGCCTCTAACTCACGTTCTCATTAGACGGTGTGATTGTTGTTGTGTAACATTCTACTCTAACAGACAGCAAGCTATTGATAGAACTAATTTTAAAACATAACTTTTATCGATTCCAGCTGTCCAACAGAATAACTCCATAATTGTCACACACAATTCAGAAGGAAACATGACTGACAATCAAACATTGATTACTGGTTAAATACAAATGTAAGGGCTGAAAGAGAATGTTACTATTCTCATAGTTCTTTTTTTGTCGAGAAGCTAACATCATAAATTTCCTAACCCTTTAAGTTGTACAAAGTGCTCAAAGGCACTAAGGCGTTTGGTGGTCATGATGCACAAAATGCAGTCCTGGTGAGACTTATAGCCAAGGCTGCATTCTTGTATCATGATTCTCATCGTATGCAATCAATACACTCCTCTTGAATGGTAGCCAAACTCAACAGCGCTAGCACTGCATTGGTGCATCCTGGCGACTGGGCTCATGGATGCCTTAAGGCTTAAAAACTCTCTACTTCTGTTCATGAGAACCATATTGTGGGACATAAATCTGGGCCTAGAAATAAAAGACCATGAGATAGGGCAGATTGTATCAAGCTGAATAACACATAAATCACTGTAATAAATCATATGAATTATAGGCGATAGTTTCCTTTGCCATCTTCTGCATTGCTTGGCGTTGTGCATTTGGCAGGAATAAAATGCCCTTAGAATGACCTCCATTCCCATATTCCTACAAATAACCCCTCCCTACGACCTACCATAACCATTTAATGGCCCCATGATGCATCTTTTTCCTTTCTCTTTATGATGCATGCATACAGTGTGGGTCTACTTGCCTTGAGGCATCATGCCCACCCTCTGGGAGTGTATCAATCAATGTGGTGTAGCTCTGGCGAGTTACTCACTAGGGCTGCATTCAGATACCATACTGAACAATAAGCATAACTCACTGAATCACATTCAATGTGACCTTCATTGGAGCATTATGGCGACCCGCCGGGAGTTTATGTATCAATTCTGCGGGGTCGACATGATGCATGAATGTAGCCCTGGCGAGTTACAAGCCAGGGCTGCATTTCTGCATCATGACAACCAATGGGTATGATGCATTGATGCATCAGCGGCCTTTAAAGGGTTAGGGTACTATGTCTCCTGCTCCCTATTGTGAGACCACAGTGAATGAGCTCAGGTGGCACAATTTTACTGTACAACTTTACTTCTTCTACTCCTTCTACTTTAAGTTCTTTGGTCCCCATTTTTCAGACCCAGTTTCCTTGTTTCTTACAATTTGCGGTGTCTCATTTGCTGGTTACATCTCTGCATTGTCCGTTCAATTTGTATCACAATCATTATATCCTTAGTCAATACTCCAGAGGTAATCTCTGACTGCCTTGTCCTGCCCTGCCTGCATGTGTGTCTCTTTAGAGACCTTCCTATAATGATTGGACCATTTGCCTATTCATCCTGTGTCCCAGGCTACCTTTACGGTTTACCTGTCTGTCTATCTATCTGTTAGTATGCCTGACTGTCAGCCTGTCTGTTTGCCTGCTCTCAATTGGTCTGGCTTCCTACTTTTCTGTCTCGCGGACTCGCTCTCTGATATCTGGCTTACAACCTGTTATTGTGTGCGCTTGCCTGTCCCGATTGCTTATCTGCCTGCCATTGCTCCCCTGATCACCCCCACCCCTTCTTCAGTATTCTCTCTACATATTCCCTTCCTCCCTTACCCCCCACCCCTTTCTCTTACCCCTAACCTGTGCCTATGTGTAGAGGGCGTGACGCTCCACCATGCCTCATTTAACACCACCAATACACCCCCTAGCGGTGACCTTTACACGCCTGCTGACCCCAGAGGTCATGGGACCCTGACCCAAAGTCCCCTGGGCATGACCTCCTTTTCTGTGACAAGTTCAGTGAGGCATCCAAGCCACTAGTATCCCCTACCTCAAAGTCCCTGAACAAATACAAGTGTGGTCACAGGGAAAGGGTAGTTTCATGGTGGCTAGGTTTGTGTTAGTTTTCACTTGGGGGTTGTCTGGGGGTTGTGTATGGGGTGGGCGTTCCATGTATGTGATACCCACTGGGAGGATTCAAATATTTCACAGATTGAATTAGGTGATTTCAAATGATTCAGATTTACTATATCTTGTATACAAATACCAGGACGTCCGCTCTGATTATGTTTTGGCAAGGTAATATTGCACTTTTAATCTGGACCTTTCACTGATTGCATTCCTTGCAAAAACATAATTCATAGTTTTGATGTTTTCTTTACTTACCCATTTTCTCCACATTCCCACAGACCCTTTTCAACTAGATAACATTAAAATACATGAATTTAAAACACCAAAGTACATGTGACATGGACTGGGGATAGGGACCTTAATGCACCCTGCACTAAGGGCCCTTTTCGCAGATCCTGTCACACATAAATTCAGCAATGTGATTAAAGTCAACACAGTTAAATCATTTATACTGTGATCAACCATCAAGAGGCCCCCATTTCAAGAACATAGAGCCCAACTATTCATTGACTTCTAGTAGGCACTGTAGAGAATGCGCTGATGAGAAGATACACATGCATACTTTTGATTGGTAGTGTACCATCGATCCCCTTTCTCACTTGAAATGTTGACAGACACTCTACCCACAATGCATGGCCAACTGAACCTTACAGGGAATATGGCCGCTACCCACCAGGAAAAATAGAAAAAATGGGAAAGAGAGAAGTAATCGGGAGGCCGCTTAGGCTAATACTGAATGTAAATAAGGCAATCAGGGGAAGCACAAGTTGATCAAGTGAAATGGGCGGTATTCATGGTTAGGGTGTGAATTGGGGGCTTTGGATTCACTTAGACATCCTGTCCTCATGTTCAATACTAGTGTACAGTGGCCTACTAGAATAGCCAAATAAGTATTTTGTTCTCTTCTTTCAAGAAAGGTAAGAAAAATAGACTTAAGGTTTAAGTCACAGGCTTTAAAATGAGATATCTTGAGCTAAAATATCCCCAGTAGTTTTGCTGTAATTGCTTGTCAAACATAGGTTGCAATGTGCAACTGAAATTGGCAAATAAGCCCTAAATGTGTTATATCCTGTCATAAATACTTATAATGCATAAAATACAGTTTTGTGGAAAAATAACCAAAGTAATGTAATGTTTATATTATAAAATTGGTTGTAGTGGGAATCTTTTGAGCTCTCTCTTCAGTTCTGAGTTCCTGAAGGGATTTCCAAAAAACAATTGTGGCAAAAATTCCCATTTGGAATAATGGGGTGGTTTCCATGGCAACCAGAAATTGCCATATATGTCAATTTTCTATGTTGCCATGGCAACGGACATTCATTTTTCATTCCAAAAATAGAGGTTTTTTTTCAGTGGAGAATAATTCTAAGCATATCATTGGATTCCCCATCAAAAATTGATATATAGCATTTTTTTTTGCTCATTTTTCAGTGTTGTACCCATATATTGCCCCCTGGTGGTCAAAGCCAGTACTAAAAATCACCCCTGGAGGCACAATAATCTGGAACCCATGATCATATTTCTATTAGAGCTCTACATAATATGGCTGATTCTAAGAGAGTGTGAATGAAACCAGTAGTAATAGCTTGCTATTTATATAGATTTGAAGGGAACAGTATAGATGATAAATGCATGTTGAAACATAGACTTCACTGACTGCTGGTGACGTCGTGTCAGATCTAAGACGCAGGGACCAGCAAAGAGCTCCTAGTCACGTGACTCACCTGAAAAATACAAGGAACGAGGTATAAGGTCACGTGATCAAAAGTACTTCAGATCGGCTAAAAGGGTTAAAGGGAACACGAGCAATATGGGATTTTAGAGAAGGATAGAGTTAATGAAATGGAAGTTGTTGTTTTTATGCTTGATGGAGCGAACAAGAAAATAGCTACACACGTAAGAGGTTATGTGAAGAGAAAGTCTCTACTTTGTAGCCTGACAGTGTTGCCAAAGTATAGCCTAGGTCTTCTAGATAAGCCATTTATAGCATATGTACAATGATATATATTAAGCTTAAACAACCATAAATGCGATGGAATCCAAAATATTTTGGTGATTTTGCTAGATGTAATAGGATAGGGAAATTAAAGGGAGACAACCATGCGCCCTAGAAAATGGGGAGTCATACAAGGGTGATTCACTCTTAAAAACATGAGTCATTCTAGTCCTCTGTCTGACTCACATAAGCAGATATAAGAGAATCACTGTGACTCTTTCTTTTAGACCAGGGGATATTAAAAGATACCATTCTAAATATCCCTTGAGGCATTTCTTAAGTACAAGTCGGCAGCAGCACAATTCTTGGTAATTTGAGTGTGCTAAACACGAAAATCACTGTTGCCAATCTCAAAAACGGCTCCATAATACTTTTCTGTGGCTAGGTTACATGTGTGCATGCAGTGTCAAAGGGAGAAATAGTGCAGCTTAGTAAAGTTTCTATTGACAGTGCCAAGGTGTAAGTGGTCAAAGGCACACCGGAGACACAGTAGCCTGTGGATAAAGCCAACACTCTAACATGGATCATAGATAGGGCACATGGACATTATCAAGATAACAATAACTACATACAACATCATCTACATATAGTTACCTCATAGAGATTCATGTATGATAAGAAAGTGGGTACCAAGGAAACACAACTACCCACATGGAATGGGTGATGGGTAAAAGGTTCAGAAATATAATGAATCAATATGTGCAAATTGCTGGACTTGTTGGAATGGTCTTTATTTCACAGAAGAGGATTTGGTGATCGAACTCTCTTTTGGAGGGAGGGGACATGTATTTCACCTATGAGACTCAAGATATATAAATGATATATCATTAATGGTAATATTTATAGATAAGATCATCTGATGGATCGGCATACTTCCCATACCTCTACCATGACCTAGCAATAGGGATATGTGATACATGTCTAGGGGCACAGAAGGGTGAATTTATATTGATACATTGCTTCTTCAGGTCATAGCACTGTCCCATCCCTCAAGGCAGAGCATGGCCCTGCAACAAAACACCTAATTCCAATGCCCAGCCCTAGCCCCATTCCTTTCAACCTTAAATCTCTGAGATACCTCGGCCATTGTTCACAAAATCCCTCAAAGTCCCAGCACATGCCCCACACTAATCCCAGCAAATATTCCACATCGTGTTACTCCGCAACAAAAAAAAGTAGTCCCATAGAAACCTCTGGTGCAGCCTGCACGCAGTGATTAAGCACCCGCGAAGTGGATCTACTTTTTGGAGCGGATGGATAATTATCCACACGCCCTGCCTTTTCATTAAATATCGACAAAAGTCGGTCAGTGAACTACAATCGTTGTCTTACTCCATTTCCTTTTGAATTTCTCAGATTCTGAGCAACCTCCCCAAGGACTCTTAATTCCCCATCTCCACATTGCCCAGAATGCATTGTAGGCAGCCATCTTGGAGCGTCTTGTCACTCGAGGCGGAGTGTTATTTGGATGAAATGTCTGAAGCTATTTCCATGGCAATGCGATGAACTATTGTCAACTTCAAATGTCAGAGGGCAGAAACAGGGAACAAGAGAAGGATGGGAACTACTCATTTGGAAAAGATCCCTATTTAAAAATAGAATCAAAGTACCAGATCCCTCATTTTTTTGTTCTCCCATGTTTTCCCATGAACTGCTTATCATCAGGATTTCATCTCTGACACCCTCCCCTTTTTCTATTCTCCGACCTTAATTATTTTTTATTGTAATGATATTTCAGAGTTGAGGAAGGCTTGATAAAAAACAAAACAAACTTGAATATTCAAGCAGGGCTAACTGTTACATACTATATGAGTTGTAATCTGGAGCAGTTTGACACAAATTCAATGCAATCTTTTGCCCCCCCCCCCCCTCCCTATATAGCCCAAGCTGGTCTAGCATACTGTTCTATAGGGATGAGTACATGTTATACAACAAAGTATACATGAACACCCTATCATCGCTTGGCGTTAAGAGTCGGAATGCTCTTTCCCCTTTGATCTTTCCCAAGTTGACCTAGAATAGGGAACGATCCCACCCTAAACGAAATGAGCCTGTCCCCTCACACTACGTCAATTCCGTTAGTCTCAAACGACCCGTTTTTTTTTTTGTTTTTTTTTTACAGCGTGGTTATGACAGCGCGAGATTTGGGTCACGTGGTTAGCGAGACTGACACCCTGGCGGGAGAATTACGAACTAGGTGCTCTAAATTGGGATTGACACTTATATCTGATTAAATGTTTGAATGTTTGAGCTTGGAGAGTCGATTGCGGGGTCTTTTTGGTTTTGCATTACCGGGTGACATCCTTAGATTCATGTTATTAATTATTGATAAGCTAGAAAAGATGATGAGATTTTGTTTTTCTATCCCTTTTTTGGGAAGCTCAATTATTAAGACTTTAACATGCTTCCTAAATCTGGGTTCCTTGTGACTACGTCATAACTTTTAATGATATTAATTGAATGTGTCATAGCTTAAAATTGATTACATTTAATAATCAGGGGTTCGGTCATAAATAATATTGCTATCGCTAATTTCCATTACGAGACCTATCTCAGTAGACTTTTGTATAGCAGCATACATAATGTGACATGTACTGGGAAATGGGCCCTTATTCACCCCTGCACTAAAGGCCCTTTCGTAGATCGTGTCACAATTATATCAGCCATCTGGTAAGACTGACTATTAGTTACTTTTTAGACCTAAGCCAGGCGCAGAAATTACAATATACAGCAGCTCTTAGCTCTATTACTCTTGTGTATAGGAGAAATAGAATGCAGCTGCACACTTACACATTACTATTCAGTAGGGCCTATAGATGTTCCACATTATGTAAATGGATGATGAGTGGCACGTTATATGATAGGATATTTTCCTAAACTTCCCAACAGTATATGATATGATGGTACCTGCTGCTTTGCATTGTATCCTTAGTGCTGTGTATAATACATTTTGTACATCGGCTTAATAAGAATGTGAATGAGTTGTTCTTGCCATCTCCCTTATCAAACAAGATATGACTAAATGTATTGGAATAACTGCATTTCATGCCATTATGCTGTAATAGCTTCTAAATCATTATCATTTAACTGCCAGTAGGAATATCAACTTGATAGTTTATATTCCTTTCTTATATTTTCTTTTTTCTATCCTCATCTTAATTTGGAAATTACTCTGAACACTGAATATGTGGGAGGCAAAAGCGTTTTCCAGCACTAAAATGGCTGAGACCATCTCAAGGCATTCTTTTTCATAGTGAAAAAATCTTTCTAATGGGTTACAAATGCCTAGACCTACTGCATGCCAAAACTACACAACATGAGTTACAGGCCTTTATGTGTACCCAGAAGAATGAGGAAGGACAGCTATAGAGAGGAGGGGTACAGATCACGTCCTAAGCCATCTCTGTCCGCCCCATTTGCTATTCGAGCCGCTTCCTTTCAACCGCTGCCATTCCGCTTTGTGACTACACAATCCTCGTTTTCTACATGATACTGACAGGATGGAAGAATAAAAAAAACACCAATTCAGCTGACAGAAGCAAGAGAAACTACCTTCAACAGTGGGGTAGACTAGAGACTCGCTGTTCGTGTGTAAGGCTTGAGATTTTGGGTTTATAAAGTCTAGGCTATAACGTTGCCATCTTGATTGCTTGTGCTAGCCTAACATGGAAATCAGCTGGGGTTTCTGGAGGTTATTTGTCACGTTCTTATGATAGTATCACGCTTAAACGTTAACACAAACCCTATGCAGACACAATGGGCTTTGCAATTGGTAATTGTACTTTATGAAATAGTCTCAGTACTGTTTAGGCCACTTCTAGCCACTGTAGCTCATATATACACCCAATATATCTCTTTTCTTCTATATCAAAGTGTCACCTACATGATATCTGAGTGAGGCTCTTATCAACAAGAGATGTACATCGACAGAGTAAGGTCTTGATCGGATTGGACCCTTGCCTCAAAATGAGGCTCAGGCACACCAACAAGGATGCCCCCCCCCCAACTATTGGAAATCAACTGGAGCGATGTGCTGCAAGTCCTATAGTCTTTGATTTATTTCTGTTTTAACAATTAGATGAGGATCGTTTATTAAAAGGCATTCATCAGTCAGAAGTCCAGGAAAACAACCATAACAACAACAAGACAACTACAACAGAAAACAACAGAACAACCACATAGATGCCTCCAGTCAATCCATGTCAATTTGGGAGTTATAACTTTGAATATCACCAAGTTTAGGACAAATGCCTGAAGGAATTTACACTGTTTGCTATTTTACTATCATAATGCCCTCAGGCATTAATGGTTCTGAAGCATAGATACTTTGAAGACCTCCTATCTTTATCTAAGCCCTCTGGACATGCAATCTACACAATGCGTATGGGGAGGCTCTATTTCAAAATGTGACCTAATGGCATGTTAGGCAATATGGGAAATACAAAATCGGTTACAGCAACGACCATATCTGATACAGTGCACCTTCCATGTGACTGCAGATGGAAAATGGACATGGTAGTTGGGGGTGTAGCAAATTGCTACTCGGAGTCCTATCCGATAAAAACCATAATGACAAGCCCCATAATCATCTAGAAGAACGTTCACATAGATTCAAACCCCTTTACCAATGCAGGCTACGAGATTTTGATGCCGGCACGAGACCGACAGGCCGTATATATATATATATATATATATATATATATATATATATATATATATATATATCTCAGACACTAGCCAGCCCTTTAAAGATCGTATGGTGCCTTTTCGACCATAATGCAATAATGCAGGGCCAGCGAGTAGACCTGCTATCATTATGAGCAATATTGACCCCTATTAAGGAGTGTAACAACTGTATAGGACTGGCACGATGCAGCACTGGTGAGTAACTCGCCAGGGCGTAAAAAAAATATTACCTGAGCAGTTAATTAGTAAGCACCCAATGTATCATCTCATAGGTTATCCTTTCTGGTTATGTATATTGGACCCTTAGAGGGTTTAGCTGAGACATTCAGTGAGGTGCATTTACTGAGGACACTGGTGTCCACAACCTCCTACCCTTAGAGGTTTAACTGAGAGTGAGACTTTCAGTGAGGTACATTTACTGGCATCTACTATGGACACTGGTGCCCACTACTTCCTACCCTTAGAGGGTTAGCTGAGACATTCAGTGAGGTGCATTTACTATGGACACTGGTGTCCACTACTTCCTACCCTTAGAGGGTTAGCGGAGACATTCAGTGAGGTGCATTTAATATAGACACTGGTGTCCACTACTTCCTACCCTTAGAGGGTTAACTGAGACATTCAGTGAGGTGCATTTACTATGGACACTGGTGTCCACTACTTCCTACCCTTAGAGGGTTACCTGAGATATTCAGTGAGGTGCATTTAATATAGACACTGGCGTCCACTACTTCCTACCCTTAGAGGGTTAGCTGAGACATTCAGTGAGGTGCATTTAATATAGACGCTGGTGTCCACTACTTCCTACCCTTAGAGGGTTAGCTGAGACATTCAGTGAGGTGCATTTAATATAGACACTGGTGTCCACTACTCCCTTACCTGAGACATTCAGTGAGGTGCATTTAATATAGACACTGGTGTCCACTACTCCCTACCCCTGCGTCTGAGTATGTATTGACAGTCACGATGTGGGATTGGGTCACCATGGAAACAGGACAGAATATCGGCTCAGCACTGAACACTAAGGTGACAGCCCCTGTGGATATTACTACATCACTGATAAGGTGAGGACTCCAGGGGGGAGGCTGGAGTGGGGGGGGGGGAGGGAGACTGGGTGGGGAGGCGGGAGGGTAGGGGAGTGGATTGACTAAATGAAAAGGCTGCAACAGTGTACATTTTCTGTTTTCTGCTGTATACAAACAGTTTTGGAAAGCTCATTTTATTTCTTGAAGATTTTCTAGTCTACCTAAACAAACTGTATACCTATTTACGTGTGAATTATCAGTAAATCTGGGCTTGAAAACGTTTACAATTATAAATCTAGATAGAAAGAAATAGATTACCCTTCCTTTAGATCAAAGGATAAGAAAAAAAAAACTGGAGGTTCCAGCTTTATGCTTGATGGTACAGTAATACTATAAGCTTTAAGCATGGCCAGCAGGTGCAGTAGGTTCAGCAGGAAGCTCCTACATGCAGAGAGAGCAGTAAGCACTGATGCTATTGACAAATGTAAATATTCATAGTCACATATATGTCCCTCACTTACAGACCATGGTTTAGTCTACCCACTTTCCCATACTACTAACAGAGTGGGGGATCATTGACTATACCCCTGTACAACCACTATCTGTGTAAATAACCACTATCTGTAGTACTACAGTTAGAGGCTGACCATCCAACCGCTATCTGGGAAAAAACGCTATCTGTATCAAATTCAGTGTGCCAAACAGCTGTTATTGATATCAAAGACACATCAGGTCCCCCCTACATTAAGTATATCAATATTGCTTGTGTGCCTTAACATATTGTTGGAGAAGTTTCTATAGATAGCGTCAATTTAAACATATAGTGGTTGGATGGTCAACCTCTATGTGTAGTACTTCAGATAGCAGTCGTTTACACAGATAGTGGTTGTACAACCCCCCTTCCCCCTCCAGGCCCATCTTGTATATATCCAAATGCTAAGGGTACACTGTAGAAAGAAAAATGTCAAAATACGACAGATCTGGGATAACTTTGGCCCTGAATCTCAGAATCATTTTCACAGAGATTTCTAGTACCACAGTGCTTTACTGCACTGCCATCTGGGCGTCACTATGGAAACTATATTGCTCCACAGCATTACAATTATGGTACTTCACTGTCCAATTTTAGGAGGATGCCTGGCAGATTCAAGAGTTATTCTTTTAGAGTAATATATAATATGTAGAGAGGGATGTAGACATGATTTGGCTTGTGGTATGATAAGAAGAGGAGGGAGAGTGGCTATCTAGGATGGAAGTGATTTGTAAGTGAGTAAAGGCAATGTGATGGATGGAGGTCATGCACATGCTGCCTTTCATATCAGGGATTACTAGGGCTAGGATTTCAGCCAAAAGGGTGGATAGTTAGATAGGTAAGTGCACATGACACCACATCTTATAGACCCCATCCTGTGATGAGGATGATGATGGGAGGCTTCCACGAAGACCTGGTGATTAGAAGTAGACTAGGAGCAAAGGAGGAGGCATACTTGGAACTGTATCTAAATTATACAAGGGGGGAAGAGGGTAAATCCTGTGGAGATAACATGTCTGATTTAAGCCTTGGCAAATAAGCTGGTTTATAGGTGTTGAACATACAGGAAAATAAACGGGTGAATACCCCATATTAACATTTGGAGTGTATTTGGAATGGCTTCAGCCAAAGAGTCTTAGGCTGAGCGAACACTGAATACATTATCTTTCTACTCTATTCTTACCACTAGACCAAGGGAGTACACGTATAATATTGAAAACAAATTCTCAATAGACTGAGTGCCGTCTGATAAATCAAATGAGTGGAGGGAATACATGCCAGTCTGTTCACTAAATTTATCATCAATAGTACTGTGGTAGGTTTATCATGATGGTGATTTGGGTGGCCAAAGGTCTATTTACCCAGGCTGCACTACAAGGGTTCTTATGCCCACAAGTAGTGTCCAAAGTCTAAATGTCACAACAGGTGCTGTTGTACTATATTGCAACATGTACTATGTGAAGCTTGCATTGGGCAGTAATTAATGCTAGAATGAACTTTCTAAGGATGGCCTAATGCGTCAGACAGTAAAAACCAAAATGAAAAAGAGAAGATCCATCGTCAGCCACAGCAACCAAGTTAAGATGGCTCACTTATATTCTGTCCCTCATGGATGGCACAAACAAGCAGTGTGCCTATGACTGTATCTTAACTAAGCCCTAGGATAAGTAAAGAAACAACAAGACCATTGCCCTTTGAACTATACAGTTTTTTTAAAACAAAGTAGAATGCATCCTTTATTTGAGGTAGAATAGTTGAACACACACACCTTCCCTCATACAATGGGTAGAGTATTATAGTATAATGATTGTATGTAGGAATCTATTTCTCCCAGTCTGCTATTCTCCTCATACCTCTTATCAGATACCTCCCTGAATAATGTGAATCCTAAAATACAACCATAGTAACCAGATGAACACTAACCATACAAAATGTACGCAAGCCAGCAGTAGACTTGGGACACCCTCCACAGTGCATTATTTAGGCAATGGCCACCAGATGTCCCCAGTAGTGGTCTCTATAGTAGTGTGTCAATAGCGGCTAAGGATCCCCAAGAGCAGCTCCTAGTGCAGAGCAGTCCACAGAGCAACTCATACCAGCCATTAGTCCTACACTACACAAATAGGGAACCAGATGGCATGTGAGCTGGTCACATATTTCATAATACATTTTATTGTTTTATTCTCATGCTTGCCAGAATAGACCTATTAATAATTTTCCTATTTATTTTCAGGCATCTTGTGTGGCTTAATATTCAAAACCAATGTGCATTGATTCGATCACTGCACTAAGGCTGATTTAATACTCTTTTTCTACTCTGGTGCCCTACATACTTTAGAGTGGTAAAAGATATGCCTTAGAATCTGAAGCACTACCAAAGACAAGTTGAAGATAATATTGCTTTGTGAATTTCACTTTAATGTTTTACTTTGATATCAGGTTGTATTACAATATTATTGATAGGTACGTGCTGGTGATGGCATATGTATGCATTATATATAAGGTATAGTAATCAGGTCATTTCAAACCCTTTAATGACAACATTATGTACTGAAGCTTTATGCCCATTTTCTGCCCAATGCATGGATACAGACTTGGCGAGTATCTTATGAATCATGATCATACTGATCCTGCAATATCCATATGCTTTCATTGGTACTGTGCAGCAAATGCAGTACTGGCTATATTGGCCACTAGCTGCTCTGGAACTGGTTCCAGCGACACACACTGATAAGAACTGATAAGATAGGACCAGCATTCCTGGAAGTGGGTGTTAACCTAGGACAAGGTACCCATCATAGTATGTCTTATCAGAGGGTTTTACCTCAACTAGCGAAATTCAAAATGGCGGCTCCACGAGTCCTATTCACCAGCACCGCTCCGCTTTGACGTATTATCATAACGAAGGAAACTGAATAACTTGCAGTATCATGCAACCCTAAAAGGTTGCTATATATACTTTATTTAAAGGCCCCTGTAATCAAGTGTTACAATCAGGAATGTTGACAAGTTGACACTAGGCAGTAGCCCGCATGTTCTGTATCCACTAATGGGATCACACAGAAGCTTTTTATGGCTGCTTGACACCATGGAGCACTATTCATTCTCACACAAATGGTAAAAAACACTGTACAAGGGTACAATGGGAACACTATATGCTTTATTACTATACCTGTGAAGTGTGAGGTCACCACCAGGGGTTGAAACAGTAAAGGGTATCAAGAATACAACCTGGAAGGCAGGGTCAGATGATTTAGACCAGCATATTTTAAATCGGCCAATGAGAAGGCAGGATTTGCTGCTGTCTATATCACATAGACCCCCGGCAATTAGGGCCAATTAAAATCCACTTGTCTAAGTTGGTCGGCTGTCTATATCCCGTAAACTAGCGATAAACTGATCTATCCTATACATAAACTTGTGTGCAACATATGCTGAAGCAATCTTTTAAGTTTAGATTGTCCATATGATATAATACATTAGATGAATTGGCACTGCATTGCTATCAGTCAAGTTTTCTTTTATATTATGTGTCAGATTTTCAGATGGAAGGGATTCTTAAAACCACTTTCTATATGCATTTACATGTGTCTGATTTGCTTTTAAATAGAAGATACATTATAGAGATCTATATTCCCAGACACATTTGACTTCACATAACTGGGGATTTCTGTAAATTCTTTTCCATGTATCTATAGGTATTAGGTAGAATTATTTCATATATTTCACTTTCATGTCCTTCATACTTGTATATCCATCATACATTGTTATCCCATTATAACTGCATTACGACCTTATCCAGAGAAGAGTCAGTTGACTCATATCTCGTTAAAATACCCTCACAGTATATGGCCATGATGGACTTAGCCTAGGGTAGGGGTTATACCCATTAAGGGTTAAATGATGCCTTAATGAATTAATCTTCATGATGCCTGAATGCAGTATGGGTGAGTAACAGACTTGTAATATGCCAGGACTGCATCCATGTTACAAACTGACCCTCGAGGGTTGATACAATCCCGAAGAGTCGGTGTAATACACAAATGCAGCGTAAACCGGCAAGCTCGCCAGCACTGCATTCGCGCATCATGATGATAAAGTAATGGCCCTTGAGGCATCATGCGCCCTGTAAAGGGATATATGGTGGGGTGGGTGGGGGCAAGGGTTGTGGAGCAGGGTGTAACTATGGTAACGGGAGGCCCTCTAATGAGACGCCAGGGGTATTAATGTTCTCCGCGAAGCTAATTACAGAGCTGTCATGTGTTGTTGAGTTATTGTCTTCTGGTCCCGTCTCCCTGCCCTCTCCCTGCACCCACCAGCAACAGCTCTCACCCAGCACTAGCCATTGAAGGACATCATTGGGCTTTAATGTATAGTATAGCCATCATCAGTATTGTGACTTGCTCTTTTACTGCATTATGCCAGGCCATATGGGAGCGATACGCTTACTGGTTTGGCATGATGTAAAAATGAAGCGTGAGTAACTCACCAGTGCTGTATTTGTGCATCATGATATTAAATGAATCAAAAGCATTCGGTCATCTTGCTGTTCTCAAAGGACTCCCCACCCTCCCTACACCATCCAACACATACTGCCCCTATGCAAATAACATAGCAGTTCCAGAAATCAATCTCCTTGTGTCTGCTTACCTCTCTCATTGTCTTGGAATTGTTAGAAAATAGTCCCTTGGAAAATACATTGTAGAAAGTTTTCTTCCTAGACACATTATTCTAGAGAGGATCAATTTTTCTAACTTCATACGGCAACATATATTGATTGTTGGAGGAAAAGGTATACATATCACAAAGCTATTCTCCCATACAAGACAGAAGGGGAATGAAGAACATATGGGGGATAGATAGAGAGTGAGAGAGAGAGAGAGAGAGAGGGGGGACGACCTTACTCACTTTCTTATTAAATGGTGTGTCTACTGTTGTGTGATATACTGAACAGACAGTGGGCTATTGATAGAAATGATTTTAAAACATAATTTCTCTCACATCGATTCCAGCTGTCAAACAGAATAACTCCTCACCATATTCATCACACACAATCTCTATTCAGAATGAAACAGAACGACAATCAAACATTGATTTCTGATTAAATACAAATGTAAGGGCTGAGTGAGAATGTTCATATTCTCAGAAGTGGGAAAGAGAAAAAGAGAGAGAGGGGAGAGACAGAGAGAGACAGACAGCGACAGAGAGAGTCTCAGAGAGAAAGACAGAGAGAAGGAGATGGAGAGAAAGAGAGAGATACTCAAAGGAAGACCGGAAAAGACAGAGGCAATGCAATAAAGAGTACAGAGGTATATAGGGGTCAGGGGGTTAAGGGTGTAGGCTGGTGGCAGGTGGGAGGGATGATACATTCCTCCACTTGTTGCCTCCAGGTATGGAGACAACTGTCACAGTTCTACTATAACCCACCATGAGGAGGGACTGAGAGGATGTGTGGTACACTACACAGCCAGGCTATCCAGTGAGCTATTTCTGCAGGAACTACAACTACACACAGCCACTAAAATCTGAGACCTTTAAAGTTATATACATGGTTATCACCTAAGGTTGAGTTTGGGAGTCGTACTGATGCAAGCATAATCTAGTTTAGGACTGCACTGGCAATATAGTGGGGATTGATAGAATTTGAAGAGGAGCAACCGTAGCTTCTGGAGAAACACCCCCTGGACTCGAGATGAAGATAGGTTTAGTATTAGGGGCATATCCTAAATGGTCCTGGTGGGAGGAGTGTAGGAGAGAGCACTGAAAGGTGAGGGATGGGTAGGAGAAGGGTTAGAGGCTATAAAGGAGGATAGGGGATCATTTAGTGCTTTTGGTACCCTGGAGGTGTGATGGTCTACTGGAGAACAGTCTCAGGTTAGTCTGCTTTGAGGCTAAAAGAAGCTGTCACTGCTTTGAGGTTAGGGTGAGAGGATCAGTGGTTTGAGGGTATAACGAGAGCATAATGGGTTTTATTTGGGGTTGTGTGGGAATGAATCTTTGATTTGTGGTTTTATCATTACCACAATGACTCTAAAGGGAGTGACTGTACATAATACCCCAATGAACACCATAACACTAGCTATAACATAGTTATGATATGAGAAATATCAAGACGTTGGCAAACTTTGAAAAAAGAGTATCCAAGCAGAGAAACACAAATGACGCTTTTGGTCTGGCTGCTAACAACTATGCACACCCCATTAGAAAACTTCACAGTGTCTGAAGCCTTCAAGATCACAAATAACTGATAACTATGAAGTGGACGCCCAAGCTACATTACTTTTAAAGCCGTTTTCGTATTACAGAGGCCAGCTGCTTTGTGATTACAATGAAGCCAACAGTGCAGTACAGAGGATTTTGATGTTCATCCCACATTAACCAACACTGCCGTTAATATAATGCAGGGATTTCACTAACGTCACCTTCTTCATCTCCATCTTCTAACAGCTTCTATGTAATCAAAACAGTGAGGAAAATCATTTGCCTTCAGATGTCTGTCTTCAGATGACTCAGGTTTAATACCTGGTTTGGGAGAAACTGCTTTGAGGGTACACAGACACACAGTAGGCCTATGAGTTCAAGGTGTGCTGAGACTATAGACATCCCACAAGGACTGTATGCACTGTAACCTTTTGGTTTTCATGGTGCATTGATGCACCCCTGGTGATTAACTCTCCAGTGTTGGATTTTAGCGTGGTTGATACTTGATTTACTGCGGAAGAGGTAGCATGATCCACCAATGCAGCACTGAGAAAATATTCTTACTCACATGAGTCTAGATCCAGACTCAGGCAATGTCGCCAAAATGAGTATTGTTTGAGACTTGATCCTTGAATGATACTCAGGCAGATCCTGAGGCAGATCCTGGTGTGATACTCTGGCTTTGCCTGAGTATCATAGAAGGGTCAGGCTGAGTCTCAAACAATATTCATTTTGGCGACATTGCCTGAGCCTGGATCTAGACTCATGTGAGTAAGAATATTTTCTCAATGAGTGCTGATGAGTAGACTAGCCAAAATGGCACTGTCGCATTATGGCAAACAAAGAAAATGAACCTTGAGGCATCATGAAGACCTTGGAATGCTCTTAACCCTTCAAAGTACAATAGTGCATGCATCATGCCAATTGGTCTCCACGATGCACCAATGCTGGTGAGTCTGCTCACCAGCACTTAATAGGAGCATCATGCCAACCATTTGGAAGTGTGTCGATGCTGAGGGAGTGTCATGATGCATGGGGTATCAATTGACTCACCTCCCTTTCTACTGTGTCGGCCGGGCCCATTTTCTGCTAATCCGATGATTTCTTCCATACATTTGCCATATAGATATCAGTTGGATTAAGCGCTGGTTCCACAAACGTAGAATCGGTCGGGAAAGCCCTAATCCTACGATTTATAATATATCAAAAGTATAGGAAAAAATTGGTCGGATCAATGCTAATCTGACCGATTGAAGCCTGTGGAACCAGTGCTTTAGCAGAAAATTAACCCAACCAAAACAGTGGAGCCAGCCCTTTAAAGGGTTAAGACTAGTCAGGGCCGCTCCATGTTGTGCACCCCTTGTTGTTACATTCCTCAGGCCTCTTTCATCAGTACAAGTAAACCACATCCTTCTAACCCCAGCCATTCCACCCCCCCCCCCATACCTCAGGGAAATCCTGAGAAAGAAAAGGTAGAAAAAACATGGGGAAAAACTAAAATGAGTATCAAGTTAAATGTGATTGCCAAGTATTTACGCAGCAAAAACCTTGAGGTGATGCATTTGACTCCCTCAAAACCGGCAATAGGCAAAACAGAAAGTGAGTTGCAGGTAAGCATGTTGTTATTCAGATGATCTAATAAAAACAGATGAGATTCTTTGATAGAAGTCAACATTACCCAAACAATAATTAATGGGAACAATGACTTATCAGGTTTGACTTGTCATTTTGTCAAGAATTGGAAAATACTATAACTATTGAAAAAAAAAAATAGGAAAAAGTAGTTCTTCTTGACAATTTTCTCTTTGGCCTAACATCAGTCTTTAACCACACTACCTGTCCTCCTAGTTGTATCACCTGTCTGTGAAAAGGCTTACTGTGTGACTCAACGGACCCGGTTAGACCGTCACACCCCGTTACCTTCAACGGTCATGGGTGAGTGACTTCACACAGATAGTGTTACCATAGCTACATATGTTGTACTATTTTGGTGTTACTATGTGTGTTACCATAGATACATGTATTATACTGTTTGGGTGTTACTATGTCTGTTTCCATAGCTACATGTGTTGTACTGTTTGGATGTTACTATGTCTGTTACCATAGCTACATGTTTTGTTCTGTGTTACTATGTGTGTTACCATAGCTACATGTCTTGATCTGTTGGTGTGTTATTATGTCTGTTACCATAGCTTCATGTATTGTACTGTTTGGGTGTTACTATGTCTGTTACCATAGCTACATGTGTTGTACTGTTTAGATGCTACTATGCCTGTTATCATAGCTACATGTATTATACTATTTGTGTGTTACTGTGTGTGTTATCATAGCTACATGTGTTGTACTGTTTGTGTGTTACTATATCTGTTACCATAGCTACATGTATTGTACTGTTTGTGTGTTACTATGTGTGTTATCATAGCTACATGTATTATACTATTTGTGTGTTACTATGTGTGTTATCATAGCTACATGTGTTGTACTGTTTGAGTGTTACTATGTGTGTTATCATAGCTACATGTATTATACTATTTGTGTGTTACTATGTGTGTTATCATAGCTACATGTGTTGTACTGTTTGAGTGTTACTATGTCTGTTATCATAGCTACATGTATTATACTATTTGTGTGTTACTATGTGTGTTATCATAGCTACATGTGTTGTACTGTTTGTGTGTTACTATGTCTGTTACCATAGCTACATGTGTTGTACTGTTTGAGTGTTACTATGTCTGTTACCATAGCTACATGTATTATACTATTTGTGTGTTACTATGTGTGTTATTATAGCTACATGTATTGTACTGTTTGTGTGTTACTATGTCTGTTATCATAGCTACATGTACTATACTGTTTGTGTGTTACTATGTATGTCACCATAACTACATGTTTTGTACTGTTTGAGCGTTACTATGTCTGTTACCATAGCTACATGTGTTGTACTAATTGTGCCTTACTTTGTGTGTTGCTACACTGATAGTCATGATTGTGTTGTCATAGGGTGCTATAGCTACATCTATGTTACCATATCTACATGCTCTCACAACTAAATGTGTATAGCCCTGGTTGAATATATCTCATACTATGTGTCTCATTTCTTGGTGAGACTTATCATAAATTATGGCTCTCAAAAAAATAGCACTGAATCTCCCATACCAGAGCAAGTCTAAAGACCATTTGTAACCAAGGTTTACATTGCTCTAAATCTAAGTATTTGTTAAAGGACAACCATGTGTTTCCATGGTAACATGTACCATACAGCTCCTTCATCATTACACACCACCAGCTGTGATTGAAGAGTGTCCAAGGGTCAGAAAATGTGCTTGGACAGTGGAGGTTGAGTCGCCTAGACGTCTGCAAACAGAGTAGGCCCTCGGCTACAATTATACTGTAATTCCCTCTAACCCCTGAGTAAAGACCCCCTCCTCCTGTGTACCCCTTTCTGTAACTGTTAGCACCCCCTCCCCTCTGGGCCATTCTCTATCCAGAAGTACTGGGGGGAAAAGAGGAAAAGCTGAAAAAAATTACAGAATTAATATGAGGAAAATGGGATTTTACTAGTGTCAGAAATTGACTTCATGGAAGGTATTGGATAGGAGATTCTTTGCAAATTCTAAGAGTTGGTTTCAGTACATTTCAGGTTTTAGGCAAATCGGTGTAATGGTAATTTGTTTTCTCTTTTGTAAAAATGAATAACAGAATTATATTGCAGATTATGTCTACATGAGATAACACGAGTAGTTTAAGAGGATCTCCTATCTAGACCAAACATGCCAATACACATAATGATACTTGGCATCTAAATGCTCTGGACGGAGTCTCACTTATTTCGGAAAGGCAATAAGACAATTCACCAAAATTGGCATTGTTCAATACCACAAACCAAAGTATACATTTCTAGCAGCAAAGCAAAATTGGATTCTCTGAATAGAATGTGAGCAACAGAGTTGGAGAGCAGTCAATCCATAAGAAACTTTAAATGGATCCAACTCCCCCTACCCACCCCCTCCCTACACACCAAATCACAACACATTCAGCTCGACCTTAAGAGTCCTTGATGTGACCTAGTTTCCACCAATCAGAGCACAGCTTACTTAGGCTACATGGCAGGGGGCAAAGTAACTATAAGCTTTTATTTAAGACCTTTTAGGGCTTGTTGTTTTAACTCTTCTCATGGTTGTTGATTCAGGTATTTCTCACACAAACGTTGTTTTCCCCCAGCCTAGGCTTAGTGTTTACCTGACTTAGGCTCGCCTAAGGGTAAAAGCCTAAGGCCAAGTGGGCCTCACTGTTGTGTGAGAGCCTGTTAGCATTCATGGGTTTTGTAGCTAGGTTTGTAAGAGTTAGGGGAAAAAAGAAGAAAATCAGGTTGGCAGTTTTCTGTCAAGTGGAACCATCTATTATGCCTAACTGCCAATTCCCTTTTACTTTCTAAACTTGAGTTTTATTTTTGTTTGGCTTTGGCAAATTGGATATGATAAATTGTATTAGCTACTGGGGGAGAAGTGGTGGTTTTATACCACTGTTTCTGTTTCAGACTTAATGATCTACCCATACCCTTTAATGTAATTTCCCAAATTGCCTTTCTGAGTAAATCAAATCTAAAACAGTAAAATCCTGTTCCTTTTTTATATACATCTGCATCGACAAGGTTACAATGCGCTACCAGTGGGGGCATGAAGCATGATATGATAACATCATTCCCTCTCTAACTGCATCAATAAAAATGTTTCTAGGAAATTGAAAATAGCCATATGAAAACAATAGCAAAATCTTTCAACTAGTGAAATAGATGTAATCACCCAAGCAACAAGGATGACAAATGCACCATCCACATTAGCATCCACAATATATAGAGCTCTACTCCTATATCATTTTCACATATCACATACAATATTTAAAGTCACTTTGGCTATTCTGTTTGAACAGAGTCCTAATAACCCTAATGGATCCTGACCACATAAGGTTACTCAAAGCACACATTGTGGTCGATAAAATAAAGGCTATTACATTACAAAATAATCAGATCAATCCTAGTAAATATATCTCAGACAAAATCAAACACCAATTTTCTTCTTGTTATGGCAGGGAATCACTGCTTCATGTAACACATAAGAAATGTGACAAGATCTGCAAAAAAGGGAAATCGGTGCAAGCCATTAAAGATCCCCCTCCCATTGTATATTACAACTTTTATGTCTGACGCAAAAGCAAGTTCTACTTTTAAAAGCTATGCCCACTGGAATTCTATTCACAAATTTATATATAAAATACAGAATATTTATAAATTTTATATCTATGTGAAAACATCAAACTATGTTAATCATCATCTTCCCCTAAGGATATTCACAGACTTCAAATTCCCACAACATTAATGAGTACTAGTTAACCTCTTCTTTTCTATACAGTCAAAGAGGTTTACATTTTACTTCTAAGTACAAAGTACATAATATTCCCCACTAGGAAAAAAAACCCAACAACAACTAAGGCTTATGATATGGTACCTCATGTATACAGACACTATCATGATACAAGGACCAACCAAGTACATGTGTAGCATTCCTATATTTACTATAAATACATATAAGTGATCTCCATGACAAATGTGTTAGCCCCTCAAGTGGAAAAACCATCAAGATAATAGCCCACACTATACATTCTACTTCGATTTTTGTACCGTCCCTGGGAAGCAATATGATCAGTAGCTGGTAACTACAGGGCAGTAACTAACACAGTTCTTTTGTTTCTCTTTTTTTAAATGCCTCTTTTTCTGACTTGTACTTTATATTCTACAGCATCAAGCATTATGACTTTAAGGTCCTAGTACATTGTTATATACTAATATAAATATATCTCAATCTGCTGGTACATCTTATCAATTTCATTGGGACTTGTTTCCAAGGTGTGTACATATTAACTCATGAATATAATTTCAAAAATATATTGGAGAGAATAGGTATCACTATTGATATCAATGAATTCATGCATATCTAGACAAATGGAGTTTTAAGCCAATATTATAGGAACCACCATAGTAGAAAGTCAATGAATATTTAGGTAGACCCATGCACAGGTGGCCTAGACTATTTCACTCCCACTATTCCCTGACACCTCAGTCAATGCACTAGTGTACATACAGTAAGTATGTATAGTGTCTATGTTTGCTCACCCTGTAGGGGCAGCATGGTACTTTAATGCACTGTAAGAGTCTGCTGGGATAGATTTTAGATTTTAGATCAATGGAAATATATCCTCCATTTACTGCTGCTTCATAAGGTGTAACCCATGGTTCCTACTGTGGTGACTGTTATCATTCTTTATCTCTCCAGTGCCAGCTTCATCAATAGATGCATCTACTGGGAAATGCGGGAGAGGCCTATGCATGTATCGTCAGCCATCTTAATGCTCAACATGAATGAAGCGCCAGCGAGAACATGTCAGGGTTACATCCATACACCATTCTCACCTAAAGGGTTGATACCTCACAAAGAGCCAAAATGCACTGCATAATTGCATCATGACAGCAAATCAACATGATCCTGGTTCCTCATGCAGCATTTAAAGGGTTAATGCACCTCTCTACCAAACTCAAAATCAACTCAATACTATATAGTAGCCCTACAAGACAAACCCACTTTCCAGCTGAACCCTGTGCATAACTCCAACAAAGGGGCCACTATTACCAACACCAGTTGAAATTGTGCAAATTTGAACAGGGATCAAATTCAGATGTACCCTTAGAAATTCAACCCAGAGCCCAATGTGGTGAAGTGGTGGCAGCAAATAAAGCAGGAAATTAGTTACAAAGGGCATTTTCTATAATTTACAGGATATGCACGGATAGTATTTTTCCTTTTCTTTTTATATTTATTTTGTGGAATTAGATTGTGAAAGTGGATCCAATAAGTTTAATTATATCCAGGAGCAAGCAACAATTCATATTTCTTCTGTGGAAATGCCATATCAGCCTCTATTAATTACAGTCACTGGATGGAAGAAAATGATTATTTTGAGGAACAATTCCCCAGTTTAATTTGATAATTCAATAAAAAAGCATAGGGGTTTCATGCAATGCCTTTAGGGCTCTGCCATGTCCTGAAGGGGTAAATTTAATTTTGAGCCTACTAACAATGACTCAGTGCTGGGGATTAGCAATGAAAATTGATCACTATTACAGAGATAATCCAGGATAATACAATGTGTAAGTTAATTGACTGGCCAATGCAGAGCATGTAGAGGCTACAGATAGGGTCATTCCACAGGTAGCCACACTGAGAAAAAACTCATGTGAGTAAGAATATTTTCTCAGTGCAGAGTACAATTTATTTGGTATGGTGCTCAATTTGTCACTTCTAGGAGGAATTGATAATTATGAATACAACTCATCAAAGATGAATTATTCCAATTCAGGAAATTCAGATCCTTATGTTTCACGTTATGTCTTTGAAATGTTCTTAGAACCAACAGAACTGAAAGATGGAATTTTTGTCCCTTGATTTACCTAGTCTCTGTTTCCTATATTATCCTTCATACAAGATGAATGGAACCTATGTGAAAGATAATACTCTAAATAACAGGTGGACTGAGTGTGGAGCCTAACATGTGTGAAATAGTGACTGAGAACTGAGGTGTTAAGTGAATATAAGCTGGCACAACTAGCCATTAAAGGTGTCAATAGTAGAGATTATTAAAGGTATACAATAGTACACTACACAGACTCCCTCTGTGTGGGAGCCTGTCCTGCCTGGGGCAGTTCTAGTTATACACATGACCACCAGGTGGCTACACAATGAAGTCTGTATCCTTAGCCAATCAATGAACAGGATTGATCCCACTCTGTATGATGGTCCATGTGTGTGTGTGTGTGGGGGGGGGGAAGTAATCTATTGTGATCCTTATGGGGTGGGGGAAAGTAAGGTGAATGTTGGATGGGGCTTGAACATGGGGCTGAGGACAACAAAATGGCAGAAAAGGATAATCTGATTTGAGTAAAGCAGAATGTATATTGTAAAAAATAAGGAAGCACTGTAAAGGGTAGGAGAAAGGATGTTTAAAAGTCAGATTATGTCCACTAGACACAAAGCCTAGATTTAGGATAAAACTTATTCGGGTACAATTTAGCAACAAGCCCCTTTCACTCAATATCAGGGGCAAAAACCTTTGAAAATGGTTATATCTAGAGAAATTTTCTTGTCCGGGCCATTTGACACTGCGATTTGTTGAGCCTAATATAGAGGCCAGTGGTAGATGAGGAACAGATAACTATAAGGTAGGCCATAGGAAAGGTAGGATTAATAATATCACACTATAATTTTCAAGATTTCAATCCACACCTACTTTCACCAATACCCCATGCATAAATTAATACAGCCATATTCATTGTGCACAATCTTTAGTGCCCCCATCAATGTGGCTCCATCTGGTGGTCAGCATGCACGTGACCACCCTGTATAGCACGCATGCGCAGTCATTGATGAGCAAGTGTCAGTGTTTAATGGTGAGTGAATGTGTGTGAGAGAGATGGAAGGTAATCATGTGTGAGTGACTCATTCCATAACTAGGTAGAGTCCCGGAGAACTATAAGAGGCAAAATATGTTTCAAGGTTTATTCAATCAATCCTAGGAAAACATGACTGCCTGAGCTTTTCTTTCATTTAAAATTGGAGAATAATCACTTCGCCATCAATTAGCGGTTTATTGAGGGCTCTTTCTAGTGGGAACAAATTCAAAGCCATTTTGAGAGTTCAATATTTTCAGCTAAGAGGGGAACAAGGTAAGAGGGCAGCAATGATCTGTAAAAGATTTTCTCTGAAGACAAATTGGGAGGAGAGAGATCCACCAAGAAGTAAACTGCATATAAAATCAATGGTGAGAATTTTGTCAGGGAAACTCTTCTAAAATGGCCATTGGATACCCAAGTCTTAACGCACTGATGCGACATCAGCAGAGTACAAGGTATGAATGGTAAACCACTGTACACCATGAGTGTGAGTGAGTCCAGTGTGTGTAAAGGTTGTAACTTGTCGTGCATTGTACTGCCACCTGGCGGCAGTTACATAAACTCCCTCGTCAGGTGTCACTAAACAAAACGCAGCTAATCTACCGTGGGAGGGATCGGCAGCATGCAGGGCACAGGTGGGTGAGGGTAGGGGAGGTGGGAGGGGGGGGTAGAGATGGGGTGATTACTGTAGGTGATGTGAATAAATACATTGATGGGGTTAGAGAGGGAAAGTAATGGATTTAAGGGGCTGGAGGGGGCAGGTTAGAAGCAATGAAATAATGCTGGCTCAATTAAATTAATTCATATCCTAATATTTCAGTAGGCTTAATGTAAGAGTAGGATTTGATTATCGCTTTTTCCTGGCTGTCCCTCTATGCTGTCTCTGTTTCTACCTCCCTGTCACTCTCTTTCTCTGCCTCTGCCTCTATCTCCTCCTGTCTCTCTATGCCTCTGTCTCTTTGTCTCTCTTGCTCTTTCCTCCTTCCCTTCCTTCCCTTCACCCCTTGCTCGCTTCCTCCCTTCCTCCTCCATCCCTCTCTCCTTGCCTCCCTTCCTACCTGCCCCCGTCCCTCTCTGTCTCTACCTCTATATCTCTTTCTGTCTGTACATTTCATAAGAAGTTTGAGGGCACAGTAAGAGAAGGGAACTAAGGGAGAGAGAGAGAGAGAGAGAGAGAGAGAGAGAGTAGGGGCTAAAGGTTGCAAAGAGTAGCCTCTCCTATGTTACCCAGTTTATTGTTATGTTACACAGTTACACTGTTATGTATACCTCACTGCACCATGAAAAGCCCCCCCCCCTCCCTTCAAGTAGTTACCCATGAATAGTGTCAGACCAGTATGTGTGACATTGATGTTTTGTTAGACTCAGTCAGTGTTGAACACACATTATATAAACGTGTGTAATACATCCACTATACTTCACCATTATGACTTTACAAACAGTTTACAGAAAGTGCTCCTGTTTTTACTCTCTTTCTGCCTCTACACAAGATAGACCAATAGGTGTTTATATTTCTTTTGAGTCCTGAGCAAAGAAATGTGTTGAGCAGATTTCACACACTGGTACTAGTAATTGCCATGGGGCACTTTAGTAACAACTGTTGCTAAAACATGTATTAGAACATTTTATGAGCTTATGGATCTGTATAAATGTAGGGTTGAACTTACCCAAATACCTATTCAATTCTGATCAAAGAATATAATCACTGCTCAATTTACAGACGAAGCAAATAATACAAATTGTTATACTTAGAACCAATTTCCACTGTTTGAGGTGGAGGTGAAAGTGTATTAAAAATGAGAGAAAATGGTTCTGCACTAAAGAAGAATATCAAAGTGGTGTGATGTATAGATAGATGACAAATTCCCATCAAACAGGCAATTATGAAAACATAGTGAGCCCCTATATAACCATAAATATTACAAAGAGCACCCCGACTTTAGCAGACTTGAATTCATTAGGTGAGTTGGGTGTAGGTGAATGCGATATGGATTATTTCTATGCTTCTGCCATGCTTACGTGCAAAGACTGTCCATTGACTGAGGTGGACATATATCATTCTTCACATAGTCCTGAGTCAATTTAAACAATTAACCCTTAACCTTAAGACATCATGATACATCAATGATAATACAGAATTGTAACCATGCATTAACACACGTGATCATTCATGTGTATTGTTGCTGATAAGACCCTAAATGACATTAAAAAAAAATTGTTACTCTTTTTCCAAACAGAAAGTCCACGTCAACCTAGGTACATGTGATAATAGATTAATCATACATAGAGGAATAGATGGGACTCTATTTAATTAGGGGGGGGGGGTGTAGGTGAAGGTGTGAGAGGACCGCAGTAAATAATCTTCTCATTAACACATAGGTGCCACCTGGTGTCATTCTGATGTCCTCACACCTAGGGTACACATCATTTGTACATAGGATCCTTAACCCCTTAATACTGCAAAATGCATCAATGCATTTTCCCACCTGTCATTTTCATTCATTAATGCAGTTCTATTATGAGAAGTTAATTGGTGCATCATGCTGACCCTTTGGTTGATACACTCCCAAATATTCAGCATGATGCATGAATGCAGCATTGCCTGAGATTTTATTTCTGCCAGGTATGCATTGTGTTGCCCTGTAGAAGTCAATCCCATGCCACTACATCAACCCAAAGTACTGTTTAACATCATTAACTAAACCAACACCAATGATTGCTTTGCAAAGAATGTTTGCACTCTAGCTGCATGCTTGTGATTTTAAAGGCATGATGCCACATGGACAAAACCTAACATGTTATCGCCCCATTAGTGCCAGGGTCTCAAGTAAACACCAGCATCAAAAGTTGTTGAAATCAGTATCAAATGCACAGACACGTACCGCAAAAAGTGCTTGTCTCATAAAAGTACCGTGGATAAAGCAGGCATTGAAATCTGTAGTCACTGGGGCGAAAATGAAAAGGAGAAAATACCAATTTCCCAGCATTTAAGTAAAAGGGGATCAGACACTCCATTTTGCCCCTTTTTTACCCTGTTTTTTTACCAGCCTGGTCACCCCCACCTCTACTCTAATTCTATACCTTTCACACCCACACACCCAAACCCCTACCCCTAACAGTTCTAGGGGTAATGGCAGGTTGAGTGTTGACATAACTTAGTAAATATTCCTCTCACCTGTTCACAGTATGAGGGGGAGGGGGGTGCATGTCAGACTTTCCACTATTTACCTTGACTCCTCTAGGGAGCGACCATAACACAGGTCTAAAATCAGACACTGCTCTCAGTTCACCAACATAAGGTACTGCAAGGGGGAAACAGAGCCACAGAGCCAGCTGGACTCTTCACTGACACACTATCCTGATTCTGCTTATAAGAAAGTCAGTCAATGCACCAATGACTTACTCCTATCGCTGACTGATGTGAGGGTATTTAGTGTGTGCCTCTAACAAGAAATTCTTGATGACTAATTCTAAGAATATATCCTGAGCATGGAAATCATTCTAAATGTATAATCATACAACATTATACTCTGTATACCCGTTTCAGCACCACACCCCCACCTCCAACTAAACCATCATAGCTTCCATTTCCATCCTGCCACAAGGCTTACCCCTCAGCCTATAGGTCTAAATGCAGCCTACCTCACTCCCAAATCCTATACAGCTGTCTGTCTCACCCCTTCTTCCTCTCCGATTCACATAACTTATTTAGTTCAACCAATGTGAATGGGGTGGCTTTTCCTGAGGCTGGAGATTGGTTATAGCTAGTTGTTCTAGGAATCAATGCAGATGGGAATAGGGAAAGGGAAAAACTGAGTAAATTGTTGAGGATGAAAGGTGTGTTGAGATTATGTGAAATAAGTTCCCATGACTGTGATTGAGTTGTAATTGTCAACAATAAGCAACCATAGAACAAAGAAGAGAAAAAGGGATAAAATTCATTTTACTTTCACAAGTGAAACCATGACGAGGGAGGCAAAACAGACAGGAAAGCCTGTGCACCCTCACATAACGCACCCTTTCTGTGTGGCCCTTAGATTCTATAGAGCCATGAAGGCAGGCCTCACAAAAATGTTACACAAATGAGGTTAAGCTCCCTGACCTATACCTAACATAGATGCATGCCCTTCCCCATAATCCCACCCACCTGCCCACTATACCCCTGATGCCTTTAAGGCTATTGGACTCCTCATCGCTAATGTTCCTTTGTGGTCATGTTTGTTAGTGGCACTAATGTACCACTTGCACACAGTAAAAGAAATTCCCTAAAAAAACAGTGATTCACTGACACCCGCATTGCCAGTGAATCAGTAAAGGTACAGTGAATTCCCATTGCAAACTGCAGAGAATCCTCATACAGTGAACCTTAAGAGGCTGAAACATTGTTATTATAGGGGAAACCACCGTTCTTTTAAATCACAGTGAATCACCATGACATTTGTCAGAGTTTCCATGCTAAATTTAGGGAATTTTTTAACAGTGCAAGGAACCTGTCAAAGCTCCATTCATGCATCATCACTAAAGAAATAAGCAGCAAAAAATAGTGTGATCCTCAAAGGGTTTAATATAGCTGCCCACCCTCCCACTCAGACCTTCAATATTTATAGAGTCTTGTCCGCCTCCTCTGAGTTAATCTACTGTGAAATGTTCATCCACCCACCTAAGGGGACCAATAGTAACTATTTACCCTCATCTGGACACCCTACCTCCATCCCAGCCTGACACACATATACATCGGTTATAAACCTTTAAGGGGTCCTTATTGCATTTATATGCATTATGCCCAATTCTCATTATGGTGGATGCCAAGACTCCCCAAGACTGCATTCATGCATTCCGCAGAGCTTAGGGGTTTGATACTGCCCTGAATAGTCAGCATGATTCTCACACACAGTGCTGGTTAGGAGGGTAGAAAGCACTAGACCCCATCTTGACGACCAGGGAATGTGCACGTGGTTGCATTTCAGAGCCTTTAGAGAGTTAGATCCTTACCTACCTATCCAATCTTCAGATCGTAATCACCTTACCAACACATTTGCTTGGTTATTCAGTGTTGCAATTTCAACCTATTCGCGTTCCTTTTGTATTGTGTGCCTGCATTTACCCTGGCCTTTCCTTCATTGCCTATAATGCCAAAATCTATGTTCTATATTTAACCCCCTTTTCCCTAGATTCCAGTTCTATTATCTCCTTATCATTCCCTTGTCCCTTCCAAATGTTGGTTGCCATCTGTTCTGCCTGCTCTATATTGCTTACAAATGTTCCACTTCCCCACCATTATTCCTAAGCAGTTAATCTTTTAATTACATACCCTACAACCATTCTCCTTTCACACAGGGTCCTTGCCTAAATTTCCAATTGCCCTCCCCCCTCTCTGGGCCTACAGTGTCTTCCTTGCCCCAGATTTTCACTCCCCTTTCCATATCCCTTTACATACTCTCTCCTGCTTTTTTTCAATATCTTCCCTCTTTATCACAGAACTCTATTATATAGCCCTGGTGAGTAGAGCCACAAGAGCTGTATGTCAGCATCATGATGACAAACGGTCCCCTCCAAAATTCAGGGTCTGCCTTATAGGTAAGGTCTTTTATAGTATGGGACAGTAATAAACTGCCTAAGACCTCAAGGTGCATCTTATATGTATAGAAAGTCTTAGGGTGCACCTTATACACTCGGTGCACCCTCTGCACTAGGACCTAAGGTAATATAATAGAGCCAAATACAGTTCATTTTGGGCTAACACATCTTCTCCTCTTGTGGACACAATCACAATTTGGCGTGCAAATACCATGGTGTGCCCCTGGGCAGGTGGTAAGATGATAGGGGGAGGTGTTGGGGTGGGGGAGGGGGATAAAGGGACCTGAAAACCTCAGTCATCATCAGGGAAGTGTCAAATTACCAGGTGGTACAGGGGATCAGGGAAAGGGAATAAAGGGAGGGGCGGGGGTAGAGTGATGGAGGGGGGAAGGGAGGGATTTAGAGACGGATGGAGAGTGAGGAGGCAGGGGATGGAGGGGTGGAAAGTGAGGGGTAAAGGAAAGGAAACAGAGACATGTGGAAAGGAAGAGGGGGGGGGAGGAGTAAGTGGAAATTTATAATGGATTTATATCGTCGCCTTGTAACTGACATTTTGGCAAAAATGAGTTTTCTCTGTTTTAGCATCTATTGGCCTTTATCTAGGTAATATGAAAGAACTGAAACTCTGTTTATAATATGTGTGCCTACAGACCCCAGTGCAGTGTTGCTGTTTCCACTTTGACTATAGCAATTGGAACACTTCTTTTGACTCTCCTGCAAAGCTTGAAAAATGCATTACAACCTTCTTGCACTAAGGCGACGATATGCTCTAATGGATGGTCAGGCAGCGAGTAGATCACAGAGGAGCAGGTTTATAGAGGGTAAAAAGGGTGAAGCATAAGACTCACACAATGGTTAGATGCTAATGCATATTACCCAAGGCCTGAGGTTGTGATATAGAATATAAGTTAGATCATTTAATAAAGGTTGAAGTTGAAAAAAGAAAAGATTAGATAAAACAAAATCCTAATGTGGAAAGGGCCTTAAGTGCATCTACATTAAAGGATCTATTTGTGAGGGGAGATCTAGGCTATTTAGGTTAATAGGGACAGGGGTGTATAGAGAGGTGAGAACTCCATCACTGGCAGCACTAAGGTAGGGGTGGTAATGGACTGATGGAAAGAGCAAAGGGTGTTAGTAGAAAGTAGCAGCTAAAATGGGGGTTACAAGGGGAGCACTAGGGGGAGGGTGGGAGTGTGGGGTAGTTAGGTATGTCTTATCTGATGCACCTTTTATTATCATCCCCAGGTCTTTTTCAGGCCTGACTATGAGGTGTGTAGTATACTCCCTTTAGTCCTACATTTATACCCCCCTCCCCCAATACACACACCCACTCACCCACACCCCCCTTTCCTTTTCATCTGTACATGTCCCCCATGATCAAGTTGGGAAAATAGCTTAGGGTTTAAACTCTCAGGGGAAAGCAGGCATAATTATCAATAATTTCCTCATTTAGCTATTTCCAAATTATTTTTCCAATTATCCACAGTTAACTTCAAGTCAAACCGCTTTTCCTATCTAAATAAGGACTCGTCAGCAAGACTGTCCAATCTTTGTACCTCTTGCCTTGTTACCTTAAACATACATTTTAAAGCATTTAGGCCTGTTCAATAGTGTGACATGGGGGCTTCCCTGGCTATTCCCCCCCCCCCCCCCACCACCCCAAACCACCTACCCACCAATGATAGGCTACAGTTAAAAGAGAGATTTATAAAGAGAGTAATAGGGATTAAGTAGAGGGAAGATCTGTAATCTTACCCTCCTCATTCTACCCCAGCTCCTTCTCTTTCTTTTCACTATTTCACCTAATAGCTTGGTACATGATGAGATAATTTGGGTTTCAAGACATTCTAGTGAAAAAGAAATAATAGAATGCTGTAAAAGATCACTTTTGAATGAGAATAATGTGTCTCCATCAATAAAATCATATCCATTGATTTCACATCATCTTTGAACAGATCCCCAACCAACATTGCAGCTCACTTGCAGTTCCCAACCCTAACCCTACAATTATAGTCTTTATGATTAGCTCCAAGCTTTGTATACCTGCAGTTTCTATTCATCCTGTATCAAAAGCCCCTGCCCTAGGGCACCTGTCAGTCCCGCCCTTTTCCCAGTGAAGTTCCATTGAGGCCCGTAGGGGGCGCGCGTGTTGTTCACTTCCACGCCATGTGAGGGCGTGGCAGGAGGTGAGCGATAATTGGGCATATGGGGAAGTATGCAAACAGAACCCTCTAGGGGTATGTCTAGGAACAACTGCTCTTTTTGATACTGAAATGGGGGTATGGTGAATGCCTGGGGAGCACCCCCCTCCACCCCACTATGTTTGACATAGATATGAACGTGTTGTCTCCAACAAGCATCAACGACACTTAAGAGTTACTACCCTAGGCACAATGAAATCGTCTTCTTTGTTCTTGCATACTAGCATTTAGGCGTCTTTGATAAATCGTATGTCAAACGCGACATGGCTAAGGTGTTGCCTGTACGAAAGCGACATTTTGATAAGAAACTTGGCTTTTAAAATTGTGCATCATAGGATATTGAATCTCCCTTAGTGGAGCTAGAGGCAATTGCATGCAAGAGGAGAGACTATTAGCAAAAGGTTGCTGCAATATGACTTTTGATAGTCCTGTAAATATATAATGGCGGGAGCTCAGATTAGTTTGTTTGTCTCTTTAGTTACTGTATTGCCCCTGCATTGCATTTTGTCATCAAGTCTACACAATCTGTAGTAGCCTTTTGTACAACACTGTCTAACATGGATTCTGTGTAGAAATGCTGCCTTTCATATATTTAAATTGTTAAAACAGTTTAAACCTTCACACGGTTAAAATGCCCCTAAGATATATGGGATAGAATGGGTATGTTGCAATAAAAGTCAAACCTACAGAATGCCTCCAAGCATACCCTTATCTTAAATACCTTTTTGTTTCTTTTACTTGATTTCAATGAGTATCAGTTTTTGTCTACAGAGCTTCTTTTTGTAGATGATGTAACAAGGCTACACTGTCGGGAGACACCAGATGGTGGGAAACTTTCCTGGGGACATCCTGCATGAGACACTGTTTGTTTGCCCTTCAGGCTCTGGTGTCACAATGATGATGTCCCTGTCTTTCTGCCATATACAAACCTGTACAACAGAATACCCTTGACATAGTTTTCTGGCAAAAGACTAAATAATTCCTCAGAAGCACTATTCCTTTACTCAGCTCATGGCCATGATCACAGGACTATGAACGTCTAATTTTCATATTAAATAATGGTCATTATTTTCGCTAGTGGCTCGCAGTTGTCTATACACAATGCTTAGTTATAAGATAGACATTAGTTTAAAAATAAGAGTAACTCCTGGTATATTCTTCATAATTACAGTCTACTATTTCATAATACAAAAATGCAGTGAAGGTCAAAAGGCAGGGAGTATGAGAAGGTACTTAAAAGCAATTCACACACAAAATAAGAACATTTTGTTCTTTTGTAAACCAATATCTCATCCATATCAGTGGCCTATGTTTACCAATCTACAGAAGTGCTATCTGTCACTTCAACTATTCATTTCTTGTCAAGTTGTAATGCTATTGGGCACTACCAGATACCATAGAAAAAATGAAACGACAAATGGGAGATCATGGCATTACCAGAGGCATGCCTGGGGTGACCTTTCACAGGTCTATGTCTGCACAAGTCATTGCCTTTGCTGTGCTGGCAGGAACATTGCACAAGTACTGACCCAGCCACACTATTACTACTTGGTCACCATCATGGATGCAGCTATCTGTGGTGCAGCGCTGCATCGTTCCAAATGCAACACGCTTCAGGGGAGGGGGTTAAGTACGAGGAGGTGCAAATTTGAGGAGTTTAGGATCTTTTTTAGGGAAATTTTCACAGCATAGCTGTGATGAATTATTTTATTATGGTTAAGGAACATAGTTACCATAGAACTATGTATGCATGCTGTCTGTAAGGGGTTATTGTATGGCATGACTAATAAAAAATCATGTTGCCTGTAAGGGGTTATGAAGGCCGTGTGTACTGGTCACGGCTGAGCACTCCCAATAAGCTATCAAGTTGAAGTATATACTTGTAGTACTGTCAGGTGCATGGAGGCCGTGTGTACGGCCTGGACAGGGTCTATGGGTCACTGAGTACGATTTGGACAAAATTCTAGCGCGTGGTGTTACATGTGAATGAATTATTTTCAAAATGAAAATAATTCAATAATGCACCTGCTGTGCTGGAGCATCCCGGGAGTATCTCTTGACCACATATGAACCTGGTCGTTCCATATTGGTCCTTATAGGGCTAACGCATTTGACATTGGATTTTTTCCCTGTCTCTTTGAGCATAAGAACGTCATACGTCAGCAATTTGTCTACATGACGTCAAAATGGCAGCAATGCAATGTCAATGTTTACATCTCTATGCCAATGTTCACATCTATGCCAGAAACATTTCTTTTTGAAAGAGATACGAGAGACCCTGGCCATAGATCTTTTACTTTTAAAGAGACAATGGCAGCCAAGTGGTCAGAACACAACTCAAAGACATATAGCAAGACGCCTAGCCAAATGACCCAACAAAAACAATAACAGAAAAACAGCAACAATAACAAAACTCAACATCAAGAAGCTAAAAAAAACAAAAAAACAACGTTGCTGGCGCCATCTGGCGTGCCCTATGGGCATAACCGGAAGCAGAGAGTCAAGGTCACTCCAAGCAGACTTTGCTGGGGTTGTGCTTCTGCTTGACCTTTGACCTCAGCTCCAGCAAGATGACTGCCATCAGCAACTTCCGGTGTCTACTCCAATATCGACCAGGCGAACAGGTGTCACAATGAAATATAGAAAATAGTTATTTTTTCCACTGGTTTCAGTCTGAATGATGTCTTGATGCTATTGTCTGGAGAAGGCAGATCGCCTGGCACAAGCAGAATATACCAGAAGTGGAGACATGTGCAACTGATGGTCTGTGAATGATATATTGTCTCCACTTTAGCATCCTAGTCGATGTCTAATTTATTCATTGCAGGATACTATACAGAACATGGATAGATAGTCTTTAGTTATGTTCTGATCCTGGAAGCGTTTAAAAAAACAACTCAAAATGTTTGGAATAATTGCATATCAATTACTTCAACTAGATTGTCCATGTAGGCACAATGGCTCAATATTTTAGAATCAAAGAGTAAATATAACCCAGGATGCGCAATTCACTGGAGGTATTTAGATGGACATTTGATATGAATGCTACAACTGTGTGTGTAAGTCTATGCAGTCTCTTAGACAGATCAAACCAGTGGGGACCGGGCCCAAACCTTACCTCTACCATGTCTGCCTTCTATTATCATCTTTTGAGTCATCCATTTCTTATGGGTACATGGGTGCCTTTTCTACAATTATTTGCTTTTTCTAAGGTGCCTATGCATGCCTTTTCACAGGGCCTGACATCCTATGTACTTTCTTTTAGGTCTGCCCCATAAGTCTGTATCTTTTTGCCTGTCCTGAAGCTTCTCTTCATGTCCAGCCCATGGCCATGTCATCCTTCTCCATGTCACCTTTAGGACAGCATTACCATCTATTTAGTCAGCATATTCCCTAGGTCTTTTTCATCAACACCTTTTTTCATCTTCTGAGGTGCCTTTGCATGTCCAGTCCCTAGGCCAACACCCCAGACCCAGGTCTCTCCTGTGCCTCTGTTTAAGAAGTGACCACTTGGACTAGAGGGGCTTGAGCCAAGGGGTAGTGAGGGGGTGGAGGAGGGGGCTTTGCGCATGCCTAGAGTAAACACAGGTGTCAACAAAGTCAAAGGTGGGGGGATGTGTGCATACAAGAGGTAGACTTGTCTGTGGTGGGTGGGTGGGTGGGGGATAGTGGTTGTGGCCCATTTCCCTATACCGTCTGTATATAGTAGGTGATACAGGAGTCCACAGGCCCAGCAGGCTGCCAGCAATGTCTACTCCTGAACCATTTTAAGTCTGTATGGTGCATTAATGCATGATACTCATTTGTTGTTACAATGCAACCCTGGAAAGTAGACTCGCTATGCATTATGAAAACCCTACAGGGTTTCTACACTCCCATAGAGACAGCATGATGCACCGATGCAGTGCTGGCATTTTGATTCAAGAGCAATGCATTGGTGCATCATACCATTGAAGGAACATGGACATGGAGAAATCATATGGCAATTAAAGGGTTAATAGTGAGAAATGTGAGGTCTTGTCACTTGTTGGTTATAAACTGCGAAAAATGCTAGCCATAGAATGCAGACAGAGAATACTTGAGAGGTAGTTTATGGATACATGGTGGGATAATGCACCGGTCCATCTCATCATGAATGGTGCAACATATGTGTGTGTCCTGGAAGATATTATGCCACTTTATCTCATGATTCAGGCCCAACAGCGTGCCTTTTTGGTCATAACCCCGTTCCGTTATCGGAGTTTAACTGCACTCTTTAATTATTTTTTTCAAGACCATCTTGGTTCAAACCTGGACATGTTAATAAATTGGAGAAGAATACAAAGTCACCCTCGTCATACATTTCCAGTTAAAACCATTCAGGACTCTATGGGAATCGTTCCCCGGCCGCTGTGGCAATAGACAGACTCACTATCCACTACACCAATCCGAACGGTACTAGAAACCAATGTACATGAAGTATTTGAAAAATCAGTCCGACATACCTGATGTTTACACACCCCGTTAGCATAGAATTCAATGGTGCCAGGTGGAGTTATTAACAGGGAAACTTCCTTAGATATCCTAGATGAACATGCCATGCCTAATTTCTCCATTTTGTTCGAAATAAATAAGAATCCAATGATTTTACATAGCGATCCAATGCACACAGCCATTCCGTCTTGTTGACGAAGCGGGGAGGTACCCGGATGTAAGAACTAGGTCAGATATGGGTCGAGCAAGGAATTGCTGGACGGGGCGGGTACTGACACGTATCGCTATCAATGGATTCTTATTTATTTATAAGAAAATGGAGACAAAAAGTAGGTGAACACGATCTAGAGATCATATATTTGGCGGTGCTAGAAGTACAGGACTTGCCATGCTTGGATTCTACCCGAAAAATGTGTGTAAAGTTGGAGGTATGTCGGGCAGAGTCACAACATGGCCACGACGGCTTGGGAAACCGAGCGGATCACATGCACTTACAAAATCTCTTATCCTGGATTAATTCTGGGGTTATAAGGTAAGAAATTCATACATAATGGATGAATAAGTGCGATGAACACATTAATGCATGGATAATATTGGAGGACGAGGTGAGGTTAGCTGGAAATATTCACCCGCCCACTGCGTGGTCGGGCGAATATTTCCAGCTAACCTCACCTTGTCCTCCAATATCCATACATTAATAGCTTAGTGCATTCTGACTACAGTAGCACATATATGGTACCTTATATATTATGTTATCTATGGCCTGTGCTCATGGTTTAAATCCTGAGTAGCCATTTATCAATCACTATTTCATATACAGTTCTGAATTGAATAGCTTTTAATGGCAGGCTAATTATACAACGAGAGCACCAATATCCATTTAATCAATCATATATAGCCTTGTGCCTTCATACGCAGTACTCAGTTTACAGAATTCAGGCTCATGGATAAGATAAAACCTCTAAAGGAAGGGTCTGTGAAACCTTTGCACACCCAGGGGCAATCTACCATCCCCTGTGGAAAAGCAATGACTATTCCCTATCAAAACCTCTATGAGTGAGCTGCACAATACTAAAGCTTACATGTCAAGAAGCACTAGGGTCAATGCAGCATTCTAGAGTGAACCCCCAGCACTGCATCAAGGCATCATGTCACTGGCGAGTTACTTTTTATGCCTGTGGCTTTTTGAGCATCATGACAATGATGGGCACTATGAGGCAGCCGCTATATAGGCTAAGCCTTAAAGTGCCCTTTCATGGCTTAATGCACCTTGCACATTGCTTTTCATGGGTCTACTCACTATTGCTACATTCATCCAAAATGCCTACCCAGCTGCAGGGTGGATACATCTACCCCCGAAGTGTCAGCATGATGTATGAATGTATCCCTGCACTGAAAACATGGAAGATCCGTAACTAGTCAGCGGTGACCACTTTAGGTCCTCGAGTTGACGATACCTAAAACTACAACCTTAGGTGGTCAAAATGACGACTTTAGGTCATCATCCTGACGACCTGAATCATCAGGATGACAATACTGACAGTACAGAGTCGTCATATTGACGACTCAGGTCGTCAGGATGAAGACTTAAAGTCGTCATTTTGACTACCTAAAGTTGTAGTTTTAGGTATCGTCAACTTGAGGACCTAAAGTGGTCACCGCTGACTAGTTTCAGAACTTCTAGGTTTTCAGTGTGGTAAATCTAATCACTAGGGCTACATCCATGCACTATGATAACAAATGGCCATAATGCATGCACATGCTATGCAGCCTTAAAATGGCCAAGATACAGGTTTAGAAGTAGAAGCGTTTTTGCTAGTGTCAGGGCTAGATGTGATATATGAGTAGGGGTAGGGATAAAATATACAAACAGTGGGATACGTGTCCTGTGGGACTAAACAGATGTGTGCTGAGGTGTACACACACTGCCCAGATAAAGACACTGTCTCCACATCCATATATTACCCAAATACTATGGCAAGACTGATAGTAGCAACATAGGGATGCTAAGCTAGGCTTTTTTGGTTATGATTTTGGTGTGTTTATGTTTGCATGCTATTGTTTGTGTTTATTTTTTTCCCGGAAATGTTGTCTTTCTCTTAAATAGAGTACTAGAATTGTTTTTTATTTTGGGGATTCCTTTTTCTTATCTTTTATCATTGATGGGTATTATCATCATTTTTATGGAAAAAAATGCAGTGTTTTCAGTTTTTTTCTTGGGAAAGACAAAATAACACCATTGCCAAATCTAGGTGTATCCCTCGGGGCAATAATTATGCATTTCAATCTCATATGATGCCTTTGTATGGTTAGATGATCTATCAGAAATAATTCTTTTTAAGTCATTTCAATATACAAAGAGATAGAAATGACATCATTTACAATATCATTATCCATAGGAAGGTAACAGTTGGGGGTCTTTAGAAGTAGAAGCATGTTTTTCAATACATTTGACTTTCTTGGAGCATTACTCAAAAAGCGATAACCTGACTGACACAATGATGTCTTTATCCTTCACCGATATAGCATTTCAATATTTTTCTACCATCTTCTTTTCAATTTGTTTACTTTTCCTCTTTCAATAAGTATCATATAGGGGGCAATTTTTCATGAGCACAAAGTCAAAAGTAGAAGGCCATTATTATCAAAGCATATTTGGTAATGTCGAGAATATGCGTTACTATACTGGTTGTATAGTGGCCATACAGTGTACATCGGGTAGACCTATGTGTGACTTTTGGCAGTTTTGTGATCCGCGACAGACGATTTATCACCCGCATCAGGTACAGTTGTGAAATAAAAATAAGGCGGGTGATACTCTGCATACCTGAGTGACTTTATCAGCTTTGTTGACATTGAATACTGTCTGTGTCCACTACATTCCCTAGTAGTAAAGGTGTCTAGCATGGCCATTTCTCATTTTTCTTTTTGTTCTTGGTTTTTTACTACAATGTCTTCTGGTTGCTGAATCTTTTAAAACTTTACTCCACTCAAGTTGCTCTCTTGATGGTAACATAATGAGCCACCTTGGAGTGCAAAGTTATAAACTTATGAAATAATGACCATGGCCAATCAAGATTTTCAGCCCAGAAAAATAGACCAATAATACCATCAGGCCAGCTTTGAATATGCATTTACTTGGCATATAACGCTGCCATTATTGACAATGTTAGCCCCCAGTGAGTGATAAAAATTGCCTCTTCCACGAATGTTCACACCAAATTTAACACAGGAAGGAGGCCCATCTTCAACATGCCCCTGACAAGGTTAAGTGCTAAGTTTAGCCCCTCAGGAGAAGATGGTTAGCTACTGATGCTCCCTTTTCTTTATCAATATATGCAATCTGAGTACTCATAGGCCACCTGCCTACCGGAGAAAGTGTAATTATAGGTTTACGTATAGTTCACAAAGCACCCTATAATCAATGACCGCTTTATCTTTATTTATTCTTAAACATGGTTTGGTGGCCCTTTATAATAGAAAGTGTTGTGATTCATTGGTATGTATCTCTTTTTTGCAAAGGAATGTAAATTGCATAGGGAGCTTCACTGCTATTAATAATGCACAACATGACACTACTCATTCAGATAGATTAACACGTGTAATTTAACAATTATGTGGTGTCTCAGGTCCTCTGATAAATATGCAATATAAATCATCTGATTTTAAACTATCAGATATCAAAGGCATTAGCCAGCAAATGTTTTTCAATGAAATCATATTGTGAATTCCTACCAAGGTACATTCAGTGGTATTGTACATCAGTAGAATCACTATCAAGACATTGACCTATTGATATTTTTCAGCTACTTTTTTTAAAGCATAGTTAACTATAAAGTAAAACCAATTGAAAATTTACTCTCTGAAATGTATCAAACATTCAGAGCAGCAGAAAAGCCTACTTTATTTTTCATGTAGGTCTTATAAATGTAGAGGTGATAAGATGAGACCTTACCAGACCAGCCATTTTTGATGTGGAGAATTGTAAAGGTCTCTTACCTGAAAAGAACAAGAGGATTTGTTAGAAACGTTGTTAAATCAGATTGTACAATGAATCATCTGTTCCCATAGATAAAATAGCACACATAGAAGGTACTAGTCATGAGATTCTGTGAGCTGCACCTGCATGACAATAAAGATAGTGCTAGCATATCTATGAATTATATTCTTAGGTTTTGTGAACAATGGTTATTGATTCACCAGGCCTACAGGAATGGACATCTTAGACCGTTCGATAGTGAAAGACAAATGACATTAATTTTAGCATTAAAACTGCTATAGATATTTGCATTTATTTATTACTTCTTGTTGGAAATACAAGATGAAATTAAAAGGCACCACTTTTTCTCCCCTATAAACAACTGCAATACATCTGCTTATATTCCCAGGTACGTTATAAGACAATGGTATCTCAACCTTCACATTGTCAATGTAATAACCCATCACACTTTCATTAAATGTAAAGCAAAACATTTCAATAGACTGCCATCTTCCATATGCTCTTGTTGTTTGGTTAAGTAGATGGGTTATACTTTGTACATCCTACTTTGGGTTGTGTGGGGAATTCATCCTCAGCATTATTTTATTTCTTTGCAAACTAAGAGGAGAAAAGTCTATTGCTTGGTGTCATTTGACTTTCTGCTATGAGCATGATATTGAGAAGTGGCCATATTAACAAGTAATCAGCTATCGGAAACTTGACCAATTCATATAAACATGTATTTTTATCACTAAGAAATGACCTAATATCCCATACCCAAAAGAGCAAAAACCCTTTATCCACAATAGAAGTCATCCTATCTAATAACACCCCACATAATAGGTGATAACATGCCATACAATAACATGCTATTATTACTGTTGGTCAACTGTGTGGACAGGATTCGCCACTAGGGAGGGCGGTGCGGATCCCAGGCTATCTGTTGACATTAGCATCTCATTATCATTATTCATTAACATTACACATTATCATAGGTAAATATGCCCCTGTCAACATGCCATAATCATTAGGTCAGGGAGTTGGTCCCTCTCATGTTGTCCTGTTAAGTCTCTTTCTACAAGTAAGGGAGGGTCCAGTCGGTTCATCCGCCTGTTTTTCCATAACTTGCTAACCCCACAGAAGAGATTCTCAAAACACTTCATCAAATTTAGCACCTTTTCATTAGGGCCTACCTCTTTTTTCAAGTCATTCTTTTTTCAAGAGAAAGTCCATAAAGTTTGTTGCTAACATTGTATTCCTGACCAATTGCATACCATGGGGAACAAAATGGTGTTGCTTCTCCCCAGTCATTTATGCAATCACTATGGCCCATATGGACTTAACTGCACTAGTTAAGGTCCTGATGATGAGTATCAGTCTCTTGTAAACACAATGTCAACTACTATAATCATTATATGCAAACTGTGACAACCTTCACACATTCGGAGGTGGACCATAAGGAATTAGATTGCACACTGTTGTGTAATACGCCAGTGTATGTACACTAATTGGATAACTTGTACACTTATAGAGGCCTACCATGACCATGTTACCCATCATATCCATTAAAGCACGTAAGCGGCTTTTATGATATAGGCTTATATGTGTACCGCGATATGAATATTGAAAAATGATAATTTTACTTGCAACACCTGCTTCTGTTTATTTTAACATATATATATATATATATATATATATATATATATATATATATACATATATATATATATACATATATATATATATATATATATATATATATATATATATATATATATATATATATATATATATATACTGATGTATATTAAAATGTGCATTGATGGACATATCATTAAAAATGAGTTACATATAAAACTACTACAGAACTGACTGTATACATCAGATCTTCTGCATTCTACTCACTACCCTATTAATCATTTTTAGAATTCCCTATCCTTTTGGTGTTACCCTTTAGGTGTTACCAAAAGAGGTGGCTTAGGTCATATAAATAATTGATAGAATATCAAATATCAAAGTACATATCATTTACAACAAGCCCATAGTCAATCACTATGCATAGGCTAGGTGTATGTGAGTACAGGTATGAAAATACCCAGATCATGTGAATATTGATAAAACTAATAGGATGCATTTAACACCTTGAGGTGGTAACCTTATTGTCTCCCATTGCCTGATGTTTAGCTTCTCTTCAATAGATGTATCAGAATAACCTAACCAAGGTAACATGACTATACCTCTGGAGGCTGTTCCACACCCATAAAAAACACAGACCTCCATATTTGCAAAAAGGAGGTCTGAATTTCAGTTCTATGGACCAAATTTGAATACAGAGAGGATATGCCTTATAGGGCAGGAGGTGTTCACATAGATCCCCATTTTTTTGCAAATACGGACATCCGTATTTATTAGTCAAATGCGGTGAAACCCGCTCCGAACAACAGTCTCACTCAATACATCAGAGGTGATGGCAATAGGATCAGACACTATCAGATCTAGATGTCAGCTATTCACTGAGGAATGTGCTAGAGGGAGAATACATCTTGGATTCATATTTGCTACTTATCTCATCCAATGAATATTAATACATGGCTCTACAATGTTGCCATACCCATTGGCGATCCTACATTGTCTAAGGCTACCTTTAGTGTATACAATCTGAGACTATAGTACAGTGCAATTGCCTTTGATCTGAAACCTAAATTAATTATCATATGCTTGTGCTTTATTAACTTTCAGATATTCTAATTTTGAACCACGAGATAATCTGAGTAACTTAATATTTCCTAAACATTATTAAGTTGAATAATTAATTATGATATATTTCCCCAAATATTCTCAGCCCAAGTAATAAAATACCATTTACCATCTTTTTAGTGTCAAATCTTCTCAGATTTCTCACCAACCTCAAGCTCCATCACCAAAATGTAGGTAGCTTAACCTTTCATATAAAGCTGCAAGCAGGGCCATCTTTACATTTTAGTATTAGAAATAAGAACAAATTAGTCAAAAGGTTTATGCTATTTCTAACAATTGAAATCCCAAACAGCAATGTGCCATTTACAGAGGAAATGTTATCAGTATTTTATTTTCATGGGAAACAAAGAAAAAGACCTGACCAATTGGAACAAATTTTCTGACCATGTCATCAGAACCACAGCCTTCAGTTCAGCTTGCCCAGTTCCCATTACCCACACCTCCAGACTTTGACACCTGGAGGGCTGTGAGAGTGTCACAGGTGTGTGGATAGCAGCACAGGATTAATGTAGACCTAATGTATAATTAGTGTGTGATTATTACTGCCTTAATGACCTCCTCCCATCTCCCACACTATAAGGTACACACTGCCTGGTTAGGGTCAATATGGGTGTGGGAGATGTAGGTTAGCAGCCATTGGAAAAGGATGCTCCAGGAGGGCTGATATGATGTAAACTTTCTGGCAAGATCTAATGTTTGGCAAATTTCTTTTTCATAAAAATTCTTGTTTTTTTGGAATTGTTGCTTCTTTTATTTTCAAAACTGTATTATTCCTAATAGACGTTTTCTCTATGGTGAAGAGTACCATGGGTGTAGTATTTTTTGTTTTATATATTTCTTTTTTTTCATGAAAAAAACCCCAAAAATCTGGGTTATTTAAGACATAAACTTACACATGTACGATGTATTTCATCTCCAATCTTCTAGGTGTTGATGGGCTTTATCTTACTGATGCTTAATACATGAGAAAACAGATATCACTAGCTATTAGAAAGAGGGAATTGGAGGTTGAGATATTGGGCAAATCCAACAAACAACTAATGTAAGGCAGATCTAGGGTATAGCTGCACCAGAAACAGTTACAATAATTATATGTGCTTCATAGATAGCACCCCTGTCCATAGACACTATATAGATAGGATTTTTATCATGAGAAGTGCTTACAATAAGGCTAACTGGCCTCTCTATGATAATACATATAGCATAATGACTTATATATATCGGCTGGTTATCAGCAGAGCCACTAGATACTATATACATTGTCTAGAGTAGGTTATCAGTGGGCCATATTATGAAGGTATAGTATGTGTGAAGTCTCTTATCTAGGAGACCCTTCTATCACTTCTATGTGAATGCGGAGGAGAGTCTGTGAACCCAAATATGTCTATGGTAGTATATACATATACATTGGATATTTCTGAGCCTTTCAATGGGCGAATGCTACCTTGAGAAAAGCTTCAGACACATTTGCCATTAAGTTGCTTCAAGCAGTGCTGGCGAGTAACTCACCACAGCTTACATAGTGCATCTATCTGCTATAGGGCATTTGAAGCTGATGTCATATTCATACCCATGGTCTTTTCATAATATGGGGAATAGTCCCTAGATAAATAATTTCATTTTTTTCCTCCTCAAAAATAGTTAGCTTTGACAGTTCTGACACATACTGTGATTTCCACATCCTTCTTCTGAGTGATGACAGTGTTATGATGCCCCAGCATATACATGGCTACCACAGTACCATGCTCCCACACAAAGACAATGTATTAACCATGTAGCATATAATGAAAATATTGGTATAAGGCACAAGTATGCTATGTTAACCTATAAAATTACTTTTCCACCATACAGAGGATTCTAAGAACAGAGGTGTTGGAGGCATTATAACAAAGACTGTACCACACTACAAAATGACTAATAAATGAATGGCTACACTGCAAAAATGGTGTTTAGATTTTAAACATGTTTAGGTCTAAACATGTTTAAAACCTAAATATATAGGTCAGTCAGGTGTCTCATCGACTACACATTTAGGAAATGAACACTTTTATTCTAATTACATAAACGTTTACGCTAAACATGTTTAGATGTTTAGATTTGAAACAGTTGATTAATAGATGTTTAGATTTAAACATCAATATGTTTAGATACTTGGATGTTGAATCCACACCAGGTAGCAGCACTACCTTTGAATGGACTATCTGCACACAGTTATAATCAAAATTTTGTTGTGACAAATGTCCCCTAATACCATGTTTATCATGGTTTCATTTCATGGAATATCATGTGAATAGAAAGGGCAATAGAAAATTGACTAGATTCACCTTATGCCACCATCATTAGCATAACACCTATTTGATGTTATTCTGGAAATGATAAGGCAATGTCCTTCCTGCCAAGCTGTTGTACTTTCTCAAGTCTCTCATTCTGATGCAGTGTGTAATACATGTACATGTATATAGCTGTGGCTGACATCTTTGGAGACTTTGACAAGTAAATACCTGCTGATGTCCCCCCCAGTAAATGAGAAAACAAACAAAATATATCTATTTTTTTAAATGCCTACATGTCTGCAAACCTTTACTCTCCATCAAATCATTTAAACATCCAAGCACAAAAATTCATAAACACCTAAACACAAAAATTCATAGATATCTAAACACAAAGTTTTAACCTAAACACCTACATTTCTAAACACTTGAGCTAAGCACATTGTTTGGCTAATCATGTTTAGGAAATTAATGTGATTACAAAAACGTTGCAAGAATATGTTTAGAATTGTGTTAACTATCTAAACACCATCTTTGCAGTGTAGGTCTATTAGCCTTCTTGTATGTGATGATGAATCTCCATTACATTATTAAAGGTATTTATGGGCTGCAAGTTGCCTTAAGGCTCTCTTTCTATGCATCATCTATTATTGTTCACCAATGTAGTGGATGCAAATTGCCTTGCCTTGCCAGCATTGCATTCCAGGATCTTAGAAACACTTTGGGAGTGAATGCATCAGCCCCATAGAGTACCATGATGCAATGATGTATCCCTCATACAACTACTTGCCATGGCTGCATTCATGCATCATGCCTACCACAAGGCATAATCCATTAAAGCACTACTTGGTCCCTGGAGGGCTAAATTACTTTATCTAGTTCTATGTCTGTCTGGCCTATAACAGATATGTAGCAGGAAATTAATAGCCTTCCCTAGACTGATCTATAGTTGTGAGTCTTAAGGCTAGGTTCTTTTTTTTTGCAGCTCTCTCTCTCTCATCTGATTACACTTTCCAATTTCAATTGGAATTAAATGGATAACACTTTATGGACTGAGTGATAATCATGATCAGCTGTTCTGATCATGCACTGATGAAAATATAAGTAAACACACTATTGATTCATTGGTGCATCATCTTGATCTTTTAATCCTAAACTGTATTTATGGCGTGGTAGACAACCCTCTGACTACTCTCTCAGTAGTATAAACTGTACGGTTTCAGTTACAATCACCTTAAATCCTCTACCAAAGATTTCTTTCTTTCCTCTTTTTTTTTGGTTCAGCAAATTCTAAATGATAATATCCTCCTAACATTAAATGATGCTATATTAAGCCTTTAGAGTCACGGTTCACTCATATCATGACTAACCCATACATTATGTACCAATGAGGTCATATTGAAAGGTGCAGTTTCTCCCCTACTGTATTTATAATTGGAGGCCCTGATCCAATTTCAGTTCCTGTTGGTTGAATTGAGTGAAATATGTTAATGATTTTGTAAGTGTATATGTGTGTTTAGTTTAGGTGGGGGGGGGGGTTTAACCCTAGGCTGCATAATTCATTAATGCATAATCCCAATTTGCTTTCATGATGCATGAATGTAGCCCTGTTGGGCCTATCCACCAGAGCTGCATTGATGCATCAGCCAACCCTTTATGACTGTATCATCCAGCAATGATAGGGCCTATATGAATGCATCCCTGGTGAGTAGACTGCCAGGGCTGCATTATTGCATCAAATGTCAAATTTGGTAGAACATTTAAATACCCTATGCACTCCTTAAAGAGTTAACCCATATCCCAGCTTTAGGGGATGTTTGTAGTTGTAACTCATGTATTTAGCACTAGTCAGCCCCAGACTACCTTGGGGCTTCATGACTCAGCATGAGGCCTGCATGTTTTACGCCTTTCATTTTAAAGGCTACATGATGATAATTCCGCATTAAAGTTACTTCGTCGTCACGATGCACTAATGCAGTTCTCGCAAGTCTACTTGCCAGCACTGCATCATGTAGGCCCTCTGGGAGTTTATTAATGCAAAGGGATGTGCACTGTACAGGAATGTAGCCCTGGTGAGTTACTCGCAAGATCTATATTCGGGAATCATTGCAGCCAATCGGCATAATACCGTTATGCACGATGTGATCATTAGAGGGTTATTTAGCAAAACTTAACATGTCAATGTCATGTATTTACCAAGCTCCATTTGCATTTAGTTTGCATCTAATTAACATATCATAGTGAGGACTTGTGGCATGTGAATTGAGATAGGGTTTCAGGTTGGTGGTTTGTCTCCCTTTACATGATGTAACATTCAGGATAACATGCGAAACCCATGTAACATTTAAAGGGACATGTACCGCATGTCGTGGTGGTGGTGAACCACCGACATTTTGAATTGTTCGTGCACACTCCCAGTGCGGTCATGCAATGTGGTGGACCACTGTCGTGATTGCACTTAAACCACTGCATTGATCTATGTTTTGTGGAATATTTCAGCATTTGAGGTGAATTGAGCAGAATTATAGGGCCGATATTTTCAGCAATCGATTCTGAAATCCACTCATATGTATGAAGGTAAACTTTGAATATCAGAACCAAATATCTAGTTTATATATATATATATATATATATATATATATATATATATATATATATATATTTATATATAGCTTTAACTAGTCCATTTAGAGGTGATTATGATACATTTCAATTTACCCAATTTAGTTTTCTATAATAGTCTAGCATTCCTTCTACACCCATGGTAAATACCTACAAAGGCCCTCTACTACTTCTATAGCATTGTGTACTGGTATTAGGGATATTGTATAATATAAGAGATGCCCCTCACATATGGCACAGTCAGGGATATGCCACCATAGTGCATAAAGCATAGAACAATGCACAGTAACTGTACAATATATTAAAGTAGGGGGCAATTCTTCTCTCACTCCTACCAGCATGACTATAGCTACCTCGACAACAGGTCTGGTGTTTCCACTGACGTTTACGACGTCGTTACGTCAGACCTCCCTCAGGTCGTCATGGTAACACGTCATACGTCATGGCTAGAGTTGACAGTATGCGGATAGGTGTGAACAAAGCATACTTTGCAAACTGGAGAGATTGTCTGCCCCTACCCCTGTCATCTACTATGCTAATTTGTACTGCTCTACTATTGTTCCAGGGGTGATCATTCTCTCTTTAGGATCACAGTCTACTATATATATATATATATATATATATATATATATATATATATATATATATATATATATATATATATATATATATATATATCATATAGCCGGTAGCACTATAGCCTGCTTTCATCTTTCTATCTTCCTGTTGCCAACCCCCTGCTTTTTTTTCTTGTATTTCTGTTTAATGTCCTACTTGAGATTAAAAGTTATCTGTAAATCTCTCGGACATGTACTCCACACAATCTCACTTAGACCTACAGTGTTCCTAGCCATTCTTAACTTCTTGAATATCTCTCCCTGTTCTTTTTTAGTCCGCCTTCTATGCATACCACCCCCTAAAACTCAATACATCCCCTCTACCATCTTACTCCCCCCCCCCACCTCCCTACATCGCCCCAGCACTGGACCAGCAGCACTCCAGGCCTCTTGCTCAATAATTCTGATCTCCCCCTTTCTATAAGAGATCATCTCATCTCACCCAGGGGGGACATGTGGACTTTTATAGAGCCCCTTAGGTCTTGTAAAAGGCCTGATGAGGTGCTTCTGTGTTATAGATATGCATACAGGGCCCATGGGTGTATTGGAATTATGGGGTGTCACTTCTTTAGACAGAATTTAATAGAGTTGGGAGGTTACAGTGATTCCATCTTGGGGGCAATGGACGCCAGGGATGTAGTGCTCAAGTTTTATAAGGGCTCCTTTCCTGTCAAAAATGAGTGCCCCCTCGAGGAACAACATATATTCATACATAGCGTAGCATGATACTTAGTCTTATTCTAATTCTCTCATCAAGAGTAGGCCTACTAATTGTAAGATTACTCCATCTGTTTAATTCGGTCTGCTTGTAATGCAGGTGTAACAATATTCTATAAAGACATTCAATGACGTTTATACCATCATCTTATGCATTGAGGAATTTTATACCATGGTTATCACGTTCTTGAACGATTTTACGGTGCCTGGAGCGGATATTGAAGTTCAAATAGTATGCGCTAAATGAACCCATGTTGACACAGTAATGAACCCATGTTGACACAGTGATTCTATGTGCTAGATAAGAAGACACTCGGCCTACGGCCTCGTGCTTCTTATCTGCCCATAGAATCACCTAGTGCACCTCTATTTGTTATATATGCCCTTACTAATGTTGGAACATTCTAATGTTAAAACATGTCATAGACATTTGGCCAGACATTTTGCCTATGATTTATTTCATCTAAGGGTTTCAGTCCAGCATTATGAAGGTGACAGCGTGACAGTTATTGTGACAGAGTGTTACACAGTAGCACTACTATCAACGCTTGACACACTTCATTGACAGCTCCTGGCACCCCAGCTGCGGGTCCCAGCGACGTTCATCCACTTGTTCCCTCCATGAAGCCTATCATTGTTGTTTTTTTTAACCAAAAGCCAGAACCAGCATTTCCGGTGGTTGCCACTTGGGCGATAATGGGGGAAATGAGTATTTTCGTAGCGCCACCTTCAGACAGACATCTGTAGCTTGGATCATGGGTATTTGACACCTAGAACCGTTAACCCATATCGTGTCTTGTCACCCTGTAGTTAAAGAGGTCTATATGTAAGTTTACACCCATTACCCCTATGCTTAACGTCTAACCCAAATCCATAAAGAACACAAAACTTGTGTCTACAGGTAATACCTACCCCTACTCTTGGCTGCCATTCAGCCCCGGCATTCAGCATACATAACTGAGACATATATTGTTGGAACACAGTTATAAATGCTACTGGTGGGATGGATTGGGATAATAAAGATTCATATTAGGCCAAGGTATCTATACTAACCATTCAAAGAATGAATAGAACATAAGTGCGGGAAGCACATTATAGTCATCATTGTTGCATTAATTCAGCTCTGGTGAGATGCTGCATTCGTGCATCATGCCGACCAGATAAGATGTACATTGGTGCATCATAAAAAAAATATGACCATGAACCTAAATCATCATAAGGCCCCTTAAGGGCTAAAATTGTATACAGCTTCAGAAAATATCACTAAAAAAGGAGAGATAAGAGTTTTGGTATCAACAGTCTTATTCCTTGACATAAGGGGAGAGATCTGGTCCTTTTTAGAATTAGTAATCATCTCCGGTCAGAAGCAATGATATGGTATGTACTGGGCGGGGTGGGAGGTGGGGAGGCAATCCTGACAAGCAGCCTCCCTCTGAGACTGCAAGATGTGTCTGACATTGAGTTATGACTCCAGCAAAATCAATACTGAATTAAAACATTTGCAATTTCAGCGTCAGCAGGGTTGTGGCGTGTCTTGGACAATCCTAATGGCAAATTGTGACTTCAGACAAATAAAATATTATAGATTTGGTGTTGTTAGAATAATATAAGGGAATTTGCTGCATTATATAATCTCATTTTTCAATGAAATGAAATTACATTTGGTGCTGATAGCTTTAATCTAGAGGACGGGGTAGACTTTGCAGATGTTCAAGGTAGTATTGAAGCTACAAACAGTTCCAATGACAAATATGATTATGCACTGTGTTATTTCGAGAGACATCCATGGTAATTCACAATGGGGGGTCTAGATGGGGGGTCCCCACTTCCCTTGTCGATTTTAGGAAAAGCCCATGCCAAATGTCACTAAATTTGTATATTCCTCTGTCCTTGTCACTAAGCTCCATGTCACATGTCGATTTTAAGAAAATTCCATGTTCCCTCTCACTATCTTTTTTTTGTCCCATGTCCTTGTCTCTAGAAGCTGCATGTCCTTTATCGATTTTAAGAAAAGGCCATGTCACACTGTCGATTTTAGGGGTCTAGACCCATACAATGCAATTGCAGGGACACGACAAATATATTCATTCCAATTGCAAGCATTATATCCTACACCCTCTGTTTTCTCAATATTGGAAAGAATGCCGGGAAAGAATGTCAAATAAATTGCATTGTTATTTCCAAATAGAGATTGCATAGTTGGCTTCACCTTTCCACTCAAAGGACAGATCTATCAAATAAAACCAATATTTGAATTATAAAAATGATCAATCAATCGGCATAGCACAAGTCTAATGCCGTGAAGCCAGACAATTCTCCGCCCACCCTAAACCTAGTTGTAAAACAAACTCTCGTTCATCTCATCTCGTTTTCCACGTGGGCGCACACGTCAATCCCCGCACACTCCCACGAGAGGCCACGAGAGGACGCGAGAGGTCACGAGAACGCAGTGACACGGCCAGATTGCGGCAGGAAGAACGCCAACCAATGTAAAAGATGAACTCCCCGAACCAAAATGGCTGCCCCCAGTGTGAGTGTCAGTCTATATCCGGCCGCTACTTGTTTCCGGCGCGTCGGGATTTAATCCAATCAGGAGATGACGAGACGCAGCCCCCCTGTGCGCATGTGCAGCAGGAAGTGGCCTGGTTCTCTCCTTCTGGTGATTCTGACTGTAGAAGTGCCCCCTCCCACTCCCACTGCTCGTCCCACCCCTCTGTCTCACCCACCAGCCATTGGTGTGTCTCTGGCAGTTGCTACTCCCCCACATTTAAACCTTTTAAGGGTAGCATATTATATCAATGCATCATGCCAATTTATTATCATGATGCATAAATGCAGCAATAAGTAACTCAGTGCTGCATCCATGCATCATACCCAGCCCTATGGGGTAGACACAATCATGAGGAGTCAGCATGAGGCCCCAAACAACATGAACCTGGAGGTATCATTTGGCCCTCAACGATCTAAAATACTCTTCCCACCCTCTCCTCATCCAGCTAGCCCAGTCCCACCATCACAGCACTGGCCATCAGCACCGGGATAGGCTACTGCAGCAGGCCTGGCAGTGGCCGATGTCCTACAGCCATCAAACAACATAGCTTCATACAGACCCTCTTATATCACCCAATAGCTGTATCTGCCTCACCCTTTATAATCACATCCCTCATGTTCCTTCATCCAATCCCTCATCTTTCTCTATCCCTCATCGTCCACTTTATTTCCCTTATTATACCTACATTCCCATCCTCATCCTTACTTCATCCCTCAGCTTCTACTTAACAGTCCTAATCCTATACATTCTATCCCTTTTCTTCTACATCCCCCCTCTTTCTTCTATTTTAGCTCCCTCATCTTTATCATCATCCCCGTCTTGACTTAACCATTCCTCATCTTCTATCCCTTCCTCTCTCATACCCAAAGTCTCTGAGCCCTCAACTGCCAGCTGTCTATTCCCAAACCACCCATCACTCAATGAACAATATTTCCTCACTTACTCCCACCCACTACTCCTTCATTCCCCCAACTATCCCTCATTGAAGGCCCAGCCAGCCCTCAATCTCCTGAGACACCTTCTTCCATCAGTCATCTCCAACTGCCCTCTTTTTTGCCCCCATTCCTAATTATCAAGCAGTGCTCTGCTGTCTATCCAGCTAATTATGTCTATTTCCAAGCAATTCCTGGTGTTTAAATCATTCTGTCAGCCCCTCTCTGCCATATGTAGCTTTAGTGTATGTCTGTTTCAATTCTGCTCTGGTTTTTTCACTGTCACTACCAATGAACCTCTGACCCATTCCTACTTTGTGCCCATGGGCATCAACTGGCTACATATGTAATGTCTAGAGTGTGAACCATATGCACTCAAAATCTCCTTTGCCACACTGTAAATTATACTTATGTAAATGAGAAGTTTTACTTGCAGTGGGTATAATACTACATACTAGGCCTTTTCTTGTTCCAGAATTCAAAATAGTGTCAAAGGTGGTATAATCTACATGTTATACCACTCATCTTAAAGTACCTCGCATCCCATTGGGAAGAAGGGCTTACAGGTTGGGAGAGATTTCTACTAAAAAAACACACTCAAAGTCTATTTTTGTGCTTGAGAACTTTTTCAACAACCACTTACCCCAGGTATATACTCTAGTCTAGGCCTTATTCAAAAGTCAGACATCATATTGAGGCTCCGCACTCGGCCTATCGGCCTCGTGCGGAACGGGCAGGAAGCGCTCGTGAAGAAACGGTCAGCTCAAACTGATCATCGTTCACCTTTACCATTTTATTGTTTTATTGCCCCCTTTGATCTAGATAAGAATCTGATCTAACCTGGATGTGTATTCACTCTTCAAGTTGAGTTTGGGTGACTGCAGAAAGGAGGCATCTGCTTGGGGAGTGAGCTTCCCCACTTGGGCGACGATCTAGTCAGATGAAGGTCTGAAGCCAGCCCGTACTCTGTTGGGCTGGAGGGGGCGAGCCTGCTGTCAGCCAGCTGGATTGAATGTTTTTAAGGCTCATTATATTTGCTTTAGCTGGTAAGGAGAGGGAGGGGTTGTAAGTGATATGTTTTGATCCTACTTGTGGCCCTTTGTCTTAAGTTTCTACCCACTATGTGTGACATTGCCAACCTAGTCTCTTCACCTATTACCGTATTGAGCCGTATAAGAGCCGGGGTCTTAAATTATTGCTAGGGTCTTGAATAAGTGCTGCTCCTGTATTACATACATTTTGATATTAAAGGGACATCAGTATTGAAATAAGTATCAAGCACTTAAAATACCTCTCAAATAAGTGCTTGCTTCAGAAAAGTGTAAGGAGTAGTATTGAGCCTGGGTGCTTACACGAACCACTACTGTATTGTATACTGTCACTGAAATAGGTGGTGAATACATCATAGTCCACCTATCCACTTTGTCAGTGCCGAGGCTCTGCTACTCTTTTTACTTCATCCATTAAACTAATGCTTTCTACCAAGCCTTCACCACAATAATTTTCTGTAGCCCATTAGGACATATATGGCAGCTTTCATGCATATAGTGCATTGCTTTGAAAGACAAGAACAAAGTCTGTATCTTTGATATTCGCTCTGGGAGAAATATGCTTTCCATTTCTTTCTTAGGATTCCTTTTCCCAGGCCCATATCAGATGATGCAATAATTCCTTATCATGTTATATTTATGACACTGAATCACAAACTCCTCCCTTTCATTGTCTGGATCACAGGAATAAGATAGTCTATGTAATATCCTCTTTCCTTTTCTAGTTGCGGGTGGCAAGCTTCTAACAACAGTCCTGCTTGGTGGCTTCAGGGGGTAGGGGATATTTTAAGGCACAGTCCCTATGGGCTACTACATTCAAAAGAAAGAAAACTCATGTGACTAAATTAAAGCTCCCATTTAGAGAGAGGGCAAACAATTTTAGATGCTTTAACGGTAGGGGTCGAACATTATGTCTGCATTGAATTCCTTTAAGCCACACTGTTTGACTTACCAGCTTTCTCACTCAGATAACAGGTAATCAGATCCCTGGTATTCAGTGACATGTTGTAATTGAGTACATGAGCATCTCCTGTTAGGTAATCTGTCAAGGTCCAACCTGATGCCTCCTGCACCTCCCAGTTTATCCTTTCTATTCTACTTTAAGGGCAGCATAGTGCCTTAATCCATCTTGCTCATGTTTCATCATGATGCATGCATGTACCTCTGGAGGGTCCACTCGCCAGAGCTACAGTCATGCATCATTCATACCCAAATTATTGGGGTTGATACACCCCCAAAGAATCAGTATGATGCTCCAATATGATGCTGGCAGATTGACTCAGTGGCACTTTATTGGGGCATCCTGATGACAAAGGAATCTGAATCTGAAATCATTCTGTGGCCAGTAAAGGACAAGAACCTGAAAGCACTATGTGGCCTTTAAAGGGCTAGAATCTCAAACTATTATGTAGCCTTTAACTTAGAACCTGAAAGCACTATGTGGGCTTTAAAGAGCTAGAATCTTAAACTATTATGTAGCCTTTAACTTAGAACCTGAAAGCACTATGTGGGCTTTAAAGGGCTAGAACTCAAAAGCATTAAAATGTTCTCTTTTAAGGACTAGAAATTGAAAACATTATGTGGCCTTTAAAGGGTCAGAAATTGAAAGCATTATGTGGCCTTTAAAGGGTCAGAAATTGAAAGCATTATGTGGCCTTTAAAGGGTCAGAAATTGAAAGCATTATGTGGCCTTTAAAGGACTAGAACTTGAAAGCATTGCATACCCTTTACAGGGCCAAGACTTGAAAGCCTTATGTGCGCTTTAAAGAGGTAAACCTACACTCCTTTATTAGAGAAGACGCCTGCACTGCACCCTCCCAGTGGGCCCCTACACCACTTTCCTACCCCTCCCCACTGGTTAGCATGACACTCCTCCTCCTTCACTGACCCCCTACCCCCACACACAGACACACCCTGGAGAACCTCATCTCACAAACCTCAGAGATCAATATTAACCCTTCGTGCACGGTCACAGGCCCTCCCATAGGCCAGCATGGTCTAGGGAGGTCTGGGGGTGAGGGAGGTATAAAGGACAGAGGGGAGAAGTCATTTCAATTAAAGGGGGTCTGGGAAGTGGGAGCTGAGGGGAAGGGGAGATGGAAATGAAGTAGTGGGGGGGGGTGTAGGGATGTCATGGTTAAACAAGGGATTTAATGAGTAACTAATATACTGCTTTAGTAGGAGAGATTAGGTACAAATAAGGCAGGGAAAGCATATTTTAACAGGGCAAGGTATGTATGAGTGAGTGAGTGAGTAATGGATGTTTAACGCCATTTCGACAGCTAAGGTCATATTCATGGCGAGAAACCTATACTCGACAGCTAAGGTAATATTCATGGCGAGAACTACATTACACAATTTCACAGGGAATGTGTCAGTGCCCGCGCATATGTGCACCACACACATCCCGAGGGATAGGAAAGAGGAGAAATAGAACCTTTTAAGTGGGCTAGGGAAGCCCAAAGGTATGTATGAGATAGTAAGAAAATACTGTGGTATTTAGCAGAGAAAGGGGGGTGGAGAGGAGGCCATGCTAGTCCCATGGAAGAAAGGAAAATACGAGGAGAAAAGAGAGCTAAAGGACGAGAACCCATAGAAGGAAGAGGAACAACAACTAAGAAATATGGTGAGGTCAAAGAGGACACAGAGAGGTCTCAGACAACTGTATCTAGGTAGGGCTGGGGTGGACAGAAAGGGGAGGGGCATAGAGATAAGGAAACCCCAATAAGAGATGGCAGTAGTCATGGGATGAACGTCCTAATGGGAAACATGCAACCAGTAGGAATCTGGGGGTGTAATGCATGTAGGCCTTGAGGTCAGACAAGATATTATAGACCTAGATACCACAATAGTGGGCCATGAAATCAGAAGGATGTGGAAGGCTATTATATTCCTTCTACCCAAGAACATATAGCCAACCTACATCAGAATTGCTAAGTAGAGGAAAGACCAAAAAAGAAAAGCATGAATAAATTTCAATAATATACAGCCACTTCCAATTTATTCTAAAGCAAGAGTAATCTTTCCTGCATGACCTTTTAGCACCCTCTATCGCTGTTCATTATTACTTTAACCAGACATTTCTTACCCCCAAGGCTCAAAATCATATTATCCCTAGATAGCGTTGCTATGACAACGAGAGGCGTTGGTAACCTAGAGACTAGTAGCCGCCAGTTCCCTTGGGTAACCATGACAACGGAATGGCATCCGTCTCCTGAGACAATCCCGCCTTTCCAGGCACTACTACCAGTGACCTCCTGCCCAGGCAGTCTGCTCCACTTTGGGGAACCTATGTAGCAAAATAAGGTGGGGGGGGGGAACTATAGGCCTTAGAGGCTGTAGCATACCAGGTTGAAATATATGTAGGAGAAACTATACAATAGAATATGGAGTATTGCTTAAGATATGGGGAAGATTCTACAACATGGTGGGGGGAGCAACTATGGAACAATGTCTTTAAAGGACACCTATAGATAATACTCTCTATAGTTAATAGTAGTATGTATGAGGAGGCAAGCAGAAAGGATAGCCCATGGACCCTTTGTGCCTGCCTTAAATATACAACCCCAGTGTATGCCACTATCGGCACGTCATACCCTTTCTGTGGTGGGTAGAAGTATTGAGGAGGTGTGCTATGGGGGGGGGGGGGTCACAGATATGGGTAGATAGGGGAGAAAGAGGCAGTGGGAGGGGCGATAATCCGTCTTGAGCTGGGCAGCCTATAGCCTTCTATACCAAGAGCCCACCATAGTTAGTACCAACAAACTGCCCTTATCCCTCCTTTCTAGTGCAGATTTCTTTCCTTATCTATCCTTGTGAAACCAGATTTTTATTTGCCCAAGTGGCAGATTTCCTTCCTGATCACTACTTCATTTTTCATTTGGCCCATGAGGGAAAACATGATCTGATCTCTGTTCCTGAGTGGAATTTAACCCTTTAATGGCTTTTGGGCTGTTAATATTGAAAAGGGGGTGGAATTTACCCTTTAAGGGCCGCTCAATGCATAAAAATCCATGTCTCTTAGTCGTCATGGTGCATCAATACAGTGGCGGTGGGTCTATATACAATTGCAAAAACTGCAATGGTGCATCATAATTATTAACCCTTTGGCTGCATTGGTGCATCATAATTATTGACCCTTTGGGAATGCATCAGTTTCATATGGTTGATAGGATGCATAGAAAAAAAAAGCATTCTGAGGCCGTTAAAGGGGTTCGTAGATTTTGGTTTATCCCATGTGGTAAAAAGAGTCACTGAGCTGATCCTTCCTACAGGGATGGTTTTATCCCTCTAGTCTATACATCGTGTGTGTTGTATCTAATAGAGTTATCCATACTATCACAGAATCTGTTTACCCCTACCCCCAGACAGCCACAAAGCTAAATGTCACAATCTAATTTTCTCTTGTTATCCAATTTAGCATAGAGTCGCCATAATGTCTTTTTTGTCTTTAGGCAGAGAACCAGTGTAAAAACACATCATCTGGGGGTCTGTAACTGCAGGGTAAAGCAGTTGTGAAGAGAAAGCCTTTACACCAGGGACTGGAGCAGGCAAAAGGGGAAGAAGAATGCAAACTATAGGACTTGACCTAAAAGGTATACCAGTGATGTGGTACAATGGTCACCCCCAACCAGTGTTAGCCCTATAGGTATACAGGGTGTACATAAGAGGTGGAGGGTAAGGATGGAGTGGGGGTGCAGGACAGGGGGTGCCACATTCTTGAGGGGTCCTGAAGAAGGTAAATAATTAGCAGAATCATTACTCAGCACAATAGAGTAAACCCCAGGGAACCATCACTAAATTGTGCCCCCTAAATGATCTGGACTAGTGTGGGGTGGGTACCAAGTGGTTGGAGTGGAGAATGGGATCGAGGTATAGGGCATCCAAAGACACAATCCAAAATGTGCTTCAGGTAACATGTTTTCAAAAAATTAAAAATGTTATCATAAATAATGAGGAAACGAACACAAAAGGACCATAGGTGTCTTCACTGGTAGTTACTTACTTTATATTTCCTTTCTCTATATTTTCAACAACATGAATTTTCTTTCAATCTTAAAACCAAAATGATCCTAGTTAATCAAGGGTTAGCGGAAACAAAACTTTCTTTGTAGCCGAGGGTGAAGACGGGGAAAATGGTGGGAAATAGGTATGTGGGGGTTTAGAAGCAGTTAGAGGTTACTGGGGTGGGGTGATGTTGGGCTGATGAGATAGCTGCAAGCTGGGTGTAGGAGGGGTTGCCTACTTAAATTTGGGTTTGGGATTTGGTATTAATAGGCAGGGGATTGGGATGTCTGTGTGTGCCGTAATGATAAGGCAAAGAAAGGGATGCTGATCTCTAAGATAGGCTTTTTGGAGAGCCTTAGGAATGGTTTGGTGATGAGTAATGCAGCTGTATGGTTTGCAATCTTTTGGGGAAAGGGATGAGGCAATGATGGAGAAATAATGGGAGAACGGGGAGAGGGAGAGCCCGATGCATATGAAGAATCAGAAGAGAAAGGGAGCGCGCGCGCGCGCGAGAGAGAGAGAGAGAGAGAGAGAGAGAGAGAGAGAGAGAGACAGACAGACAGACAGACAGACAGATAAGCAGACATAGAAATACAGAGACAGAGAGAACACAAGAAGCTGTGGCAGAATTGGAAATAAATGTAAATGAATAGGGGGATTAAATGGAATGTGAAAGCTATCCCTTTGATCAAGACCAAGAGAGAGCATCCAAGATGGAGGGACACAGAGAAGCAGCTGATTCCATCTGGTCCCACACATACCAGGGTTTGGAGGAGAGTAGACTAGATGAGAGTGTGGGGGTGAGGTGTGTGTATCCCCTAGGTCCACCTTCTGTCCCCACACCACAACACTGGCGGTCTGGGGACGAGGCTAATTCAAACACTGTCTGAGGGTAATTGGTTTCTCACACCCTCCCACCTGGCCCTACCAACTGGGGCTTTTACCCCACCCACCCAACCCCAAACACCTACACTTACCCCTCTTCAACCCACCCTGTAGAGTGAGGGGATGAGGGGATGGAGTGCTGAAAGGGAGTGTGGGGGTTCTGTTCAGGCTTGTCAGTCCGTCTGTTGCCACTCTAGATTGTATTGGCGTGTGAATGTCAAATAGCATGAAATTGTATAAACTGCACAGCAGCATTTCACACATAACAAAAAGAAGAGGCAACATTATTGCTTAGCATTGTATTTTGATATGTGGTATTTGTACAGCGTAAACTAAAAATGAATAATTAGAATTTCAAATTCTGCTCTTATCAGAACTGTGTGTATATTCCATCGCTTTCATTCCACCATTCCCTTATCAAAAGACTCAATTTCATGTTCACGTCAGTTTCCGATCTTAGGTCCTTCAGATTTCTTCATCTCGAATAAGATTGCTTTCTGTGATCTTTACTTCATAGTACATGGAGCATCTTTAACTTAACATCTAAGATTTCCGCAATATATGAGGCAAACACTGAATCAGTAAGGTCTTCTTCAAAGACAAAAGTCAATGTCTACCTCTGCCCTGTATGGTATTACATGCTGTGTCTGTTGAACCGTTAGCTCTTTTCAAATAGACATTTTTTTTTGTATAAACAATTGAGATGTATAAGTGGGGAATTACTGTACCTTTGATTCTTATCAGCCATGTCTGATATCCCATACATGTAAGAGCTACATGATAACTGGTGTAAGGCATGATAAGACCTGACCCTCCCCCCCCCCCCCCACACCTACCCAGACCCACACTTTACGCACATACCCACTAACCTCCTCATTGTTAACCCACAAACAGACGTATTAAGGTCGGCATCTTTGATCTTAGTTCTTTACTATGAGGGTCCTTATGGTCCACAAGAAGTACCCCCCCCCCCCCCACACACACACACTCTACCTCCCCCCTTTCCCCTATTTCAGTCCAAGGCACACTGGATATATTTAACAATAGACCCATCGTTGGGGTCTAATACACTTGTTGAATATGCAACAATCCATAGGATTCACGGGGATTAGTTTAGATTTAGTGTTTTACTTTAATAGCATCCTCTTCCTTGTTTTCCCAGCTTACTATTAGGTCACAGGGAACTGACAAAAGTCCGTTATTGAGAGAGAAAGAAACACAGAGAGAGATTGAGAGACAGAGACAGAGATAGAGAGAGACAGACAGGGAGAGAGAAAGCGAGCAGAGAGCCAAGAGTGGCAGACAGAGACTCAGCAGGGATGTAAGGGAGGGAGTGCAATACAATGTATTGGGGTTCAGATAAGAAGAGAAAACCAGACTGACAAGCAAAGAAAAGATTTTATAGAGTCAGTGACAGAGAGGAAACGAGAATTATCCCTTCCTCTCTATATGAATATGACACAGAATGTATATAGCCATAGGGGCTTATATGCTAACCAACATGGTCCACACCTGACGTCCAATGTGTCGCCATGGTGACGTGACCAAGCTGGACGCCATGACAGCGTTTTCACGCCCCACCTCTCAGTGACAGAGAGTTCCATTCTTTGACCGGCTGGCACCCGGAGAAACCCAAGGTGACACGACTGTGACATTCAGGCAACCAGCAAACCACAGAATGGTGGAAATGATGCACTGGAAATGGTGCATATTAGAGCTAGACCACCGCCAGGGGGCCAGGGTGGGAGGTGAGAGACAGGGGGAGGGGGTAAAGATCGGGCAGCTAAGGACAAAATGAAGAGGGGTGTCAGAGAGAATTGATGCATATCGTAAAAAGGGAATTTCTTATCTACTCTTCATGGATTTCAAGTAAATCAAAGATAAAGAGGGTTAAAATCAGAATAGATTCTATAGGTTTCCGGCAGAAGATCTTGTCAGACCTAGATGCGCCTGGGGGACTCTAGTTTTCCACCAATGAATGTGAGGTAGACTAAGACATTTATGTTTAATCTTTAATGTTTGGTAGGGGAGCTAAACAAAACAAATAGGTTCGTCTTGAAGTGCTTGGAAAGAAAAGGTCAGCCACTTCCCTTTTGGTCAAGGGTGACCATTACTTGAGGTTTAAGAATACTGACATTTACTGAAGTACCGAGGACGAGCACCATTTCCCAGCAGCGTTTTCCGGGCGTCCCGCTAGGGGGGCGTCGTGAGACCCGGATGACGGCTGACCGGACGCCAACAAAACAACGCCCCCATCCAGAACCCTTTCTATACACGTCTCCAAGAAGCCCTCAAGACTTGCCATTACCTGCCCTTTCAGGTTTCCGGGATCGCGTTGCACCCGTTCATGCAAAAACATGTATACTGAAGAAATTGAGTTTTTCAATGATTGTCACATTTTGCTACGTTGTCCTTTGCCCTAAATACACCCCCCCCCCCTTTTTTTTTTGCAGGGGGGGGGGTGGGGTGAAGAGCCATATGTAAGTATATTAGATTTCATTGTCATCAGTTTCTTTCTAACATGTTCTGGCAGTTTCTGGACAACCTAACCTTTTAAAGTCAAACCCCTCCCCTTTCAAACGTTGAATGGAGGGGCTCGAGCACTAGCAGGATAATCAGGTGGTATTATCAGAAATTTATTCAATGCATTTAGGGGATGCAGCTCTCTGTATCGATTAAACTCTCTGATATCATTATCACGAATTGAGAATCTATTTCCCTATCTTTTAGCACCTCTTTAATAAACCCTGCCCTGACCTGCCCTTAAGTGACCTATGAACTGACCTTATTAACGTCCACGTGACCTGAGTTGACCTAGAATCTCTCAGGTAAATATAACTATAGACCCATCAATGATGCCACTTTTTTCTCATAGCCCGAGGCTTTGGAATGCTGTAAAATGCTCACCGACAGACTGCATTATCAGAAAATCCCATTTCGAAATTGGAAGCTTCCAAAGGTGCAAACCATCTTTATCTTGTTAGATATCAACATTTGCTGCGTAAATTGTGGAGCTCTTTTAAACTTTTTCATTTGTTTGTTTTATTTTCCTTTCATTTAGGCCCTGTAGTTTTATCTTTTCATCTGTTACTCACATTTACCTATCCGTTCATCATTAATTCATTCATTAATCAATTTTTTTTTGTCAATTATCATGTAGAATGTGCAATTAGTCTATATCTAGCCAAATACTACTAGCAGAGATATAGTATATATAATATATATATATATATATATATATATATATATATATATATATATATATATATATATATATATATATATATATGCTAGTACAAACTTCTCATTGAATCACACACTAACCAAGTTGTATTCTCTGGAAGCATTCAACAATTATTTCAGGATTTTTCAGGACCCACCCAACCCCTTGTCACTGTTTTTGTATGGAATATATAGAGGAACCCAAAGACCCCCACCCCACCCCCTAAGCAGTGACGTAATTGTTAAACGCTCCCTCTCTGTTAAACCTAAAAAAAAAAGAAGGAATTTAAAAAATCCAGATTTTCAGCCCTCAATACTTCAGCTCCTTTTCCATCATTGTTAATGCTATCATCTCCCAGTTGCAATCTGGATACTCATTTAGAACATGCCATCTCCATGAAAGCATGGCTATCAAATATTCACTCACTCTGCCGTGATAGCGGCAGCATTATTCTCTACATCGACCCTTTAAGTGCATTGGCATGACGACCCAAAATCCGGGCCCAAAATGCATCATGCCTATCCCTGGGGGGGGGGGCAGGCATGATGCACTTATGCAGTGCGGGCAAGTGCAGATCTAAATATAAGATTCAAGTTCATGTGCTTTTGTGGAATTTCATAAAACTCAAACTACAAGAGTTAAGCACATAGTAGATTGTAGTTTTACAATTTATCTCCAATTTCTTGCTCATTCCATACAGTTAAACTGGATGCATAGCCGATCCAGGGGCTGGAAGAGAGCCCCTGGTCGATCCAACAAAATATTTCTGTCTGCATTATTGTAACTACCCAAATAAAGGTAAGCTTTAGGCCTATCCTTTGTTACACATTCCTACTTGGAATAATTAATTTATATTGGATGGTCTATGCTTGATTACAGATACATTGATATCCGTATAATGCAGAAATTATGCAATTAAGAATCACAATTGAAAGGATGCTAAAGAGGTTCAAAGGGCAATCAAGGCCGGAGACACCAGTCATCCAACCGGAAGCTGGATTTTGGGTACGTCATACGTCATCCAATATACGCCGTTTGTCATAGCCTCCCAATAAGCAGGTGGTATGACCATATCTATGACAATACGTCAAAAATGACATCACAAGGCAAAACCATTACGTCATAAGAGGGATTCTGGGTAACAGGAAGTTCCGGCCGTGTCTCACTGAATAGTCACCCACGGGGCATAACGGCATAAACCTGGTGGAGAAATCAGTAATTACTTAATCAATCCAGCTAGGGTTAATTAATAAGGTTAGTTTCGTAATTGATGTTGTTAATTATTAATTTAGCCATTGTTGGTGGGACACGGTAGGGGTGGGGTTAAACTATGGTGGCCATATTGGATTGGGTTGGTTGGCCACCAACACTTTACCCTACAAACTGCACACCTTTACTTCTTACCCTGACGCCCCCTGGTGAGACGCTCCCACACCTGTCCTCTCATTCACTTTGACTCATTAACCCTAATTAGTTCTGCCTTTTATAATGGGATACTTTAACCCTACGCCCACTTTCACATACATATGCTCCCCACTCCCCACCTAACCACACGCACACACATGCACATATGCATGAATTAAGGGGGCCCAGGACATGATGCTTGCAGGGGTGGTTAGTGTGAACATGTAAATTGGGAACACAAAAAGTATTAATTATCTACATGTTGTGGTTGGCTTTGAAGTCTAAGTGGGCCTGGTTAAATGTTGTTTTGTCTTTGGTAGATCATGTTTACCTCAAACTCAATGTACATGTACTGCGACCATAATTTGACATCTTGTGAAAGTGTGTTCATTTTTGTCTTCTTACTCAAGATATCAAATCATTGGCATTTCGAATCCAAATGGTAGTTTCAATGTATAATCGACATGTTGGTTTAATGCATATAGGAGGTCTTGAAGTACATGTATCAGTGAATACATTCTTGAATACTTTACCCCTCACTATTCACCATTCAACCTGTGTAAGGTACATTCTTCCATTTCTTTTTCTTTCCAAGTTCCCCTTCCTTCCCATTATTTCCATTCTTTTTTTTTTTGGTACTAATCATTTCTTTACACTAAGTCTTTTACCCCCGACAAGAAGAGAGTAAAAATACATATTACATAGGGCTGGAGAAGGCCTCATTGTTCTGTAGGACTGTCACTGTAGTTACATTACCCACTTTGTACATAGAGCTCACAGTGTACACCTCAAACCATTAAGGCTCACATAATGCTTTAATGTATCATGACGACCCTTCGGGGTTGATACACCCCAAAGGGTCGGCTTGATGCACTGATGCAGTTCTGGAAACCAGTCATGTAGCACTGCATTGGTGCATCATGACAACCAAGGAACATGACCCTGGAGACTTGTATCATATTGTCTTTAAAGGGTTAAAGCATTTTTACACAAAGGCCCACTGATGTCCTCAGGGATAGTGTACATACATGTGAAAGATCTACATGGTGATTTGGGCCATGAAAGTTATGCTCCATCGCTCCCAGAAATAACGAGAATGCCAAATGAAATAAGCCTGAAACACCTCACTGGGCGCTGTCACGAAAAGTCGGTTATGTGAATGAATGAAGCCTTTATGGAAAAAAGCTTTTCTATAGTTTTGTGATTATATTTTAGAGGCTGAAGTTTTGTCTGAAAGATTTTATTCTTTGTGTGAGGGGCATGTACTTGTGGAATGTAGGTTAACCTATGTATGTGACCTTACATTGCATGAATGGGCATAAAACCTGACATTTATTTGATAAAATTGGACATATATTTCAGTACATGTTGGTATTTAGTTCTACTAGAAAGAGTAAGGGGGGGGGGTATTACGTGACCATGTGCTAAGTTATGGGTGGCTCTGGGGGTGGGGGGGGGGCGTTTTTTTTTCTATTTGCTTTTGGCTTGTTTGCCTTGGAATCCCCAAGCCGACCTGTGTAACCGATATCCCTTTAAATGCCAAATAGTGCATTGATACAATAATGTGTTTTTTTTTCTGGCATGGTCCATTACCAGGGCTGCTTTCGTGCATCATGACATCACTTTGGGAGTGTATCAATGATTAACATGATGCATAAATGCACCCACCAAGGCTGCATAAATGCATCATACCAACCATATGCATTTCTCAGCCTTTAAATGTTTAAACAGTTTTCTCTCTGTACAGGTCGCTAATAAACGTCAAGTAAATCCTGAAAGGTCAATACAAATACCCAATATCAACAATGACAACAGGTTTCACATGTAGGCTATGAAACCTACGGAATTACCTTTGAAGTGAATTGACTATGGATTGGGTTGATTCGACGTGTCACGTGATTGCCAACTCTGGGGTGCCAACATTCAGCAAATGTGCTGAACATTGCAGACTACATTGTTATTGAGAACTTATACTTATAGAAAATTTTCATAAATATTTTCAATGACATCTAGTGTCAAATTAGTCCTTTTATTTCAGTGTAATGCTGCAGTGTGTATTTAATTGGGAAAGCAAAGGGAGCATGAACAAAAATATTGAAAAGGGTTACCCAGTAAAATCATAATAGTAATGGCCAAATTTCTACACAGCAACAGGTACACTGCATTGAATACATGTCCTCCATGATTAATCACGAAACAGTCATATTTAGGGAGTGGTCATTATTTAACAACGGGGTGGGGATGGTGGTGGGTTTGAGGGGGGGGGGGTAAAATTTTCAGACCCCTCCCGCGCGCTACTATAGATCAAAGAGGGGTGCGAAAACTCTCCGCGCCTCTGGCACGGGGGTGGGCGCAAAAATTTTTGACTGCCGTCGAGGGGGGGTGTAAAAAAAATTCCGCGCATCCGCCCGAAAACCCACCACCCCCCTTGTTGATAAATAATGACCACTCCCTTAGAAAGTAAACTTACTAAAAGGGGAAATAAAGACCAAATGAGAAAATCCACGTGCTCTTACAATTTCATTCACATGTGATGAACATGGGCTGGATGACCCCCATGTATGTTATGTACCTGCTAAGTTCTGTTTACTGATTCTCATTAAGATAACGCAAGATAACACAAGATAAGACATACTTCGCCATGTTCTTGAATTGCAAGAGATAACACACCTTATACATGGTACGAGATATCACGAGATAACGCGAGATAGGACGAGGTGTAGTGGTAGGTCCTGTCAGGTCAGCTGTGTGATGGAATGTGGGTTCCCCGGATGTAGTTTCATGTTTGGAGTAAATGTAGCATCTAGTCTTTTGAAGTAGGAACATTTGAACCCTTTCTCATCTATATCTTGTACATTTTATCCATTATTTATCACAAGAAGTATTTTCTTGTTTTTCACACCTTTCTTTCTTGACAAAGTACACTAGTAGTTATATTAAGTGCACCCCTTTCTGTATTAACTCTCGCGTTTGATAATTTATTCATAATATTTTTTATTAATCTAGTAATTGAGTTTTATTCAATTATTTTGTGTTACACATTTCTCTTGGTCACCTTGGAGTAAATAATGTATGTGACAATGACTCATGGCGGAGCTTAAAGTACACTGGGCACCCCTCTTAACAATACAAGGTCTAATTGTACATGTACCTTTAATACTATGCAAAATTCCCACGGGCATTATACACTTTAAATCGGTTCAATATCGCTCATTTGAAGATCAAAGGACAGCATTATGGACTTATCTTAATTCTATTCTCCTTAATCAAATGCCTTTGAGCACATACAAGTAACAGGAGGTAAAAAGGTAGCAACCTAAAAGGTCAATATAGGTGCAGGAGATGTTAACTCCTTAAGGACTGCATGGTTGGATGAGTCTTCTTGGTTCGAGTTTCTTTGTGGTAATGATGCACCAATGCAGTGCTAAGGTAGGCTTTCAGCATTGTACTGATGCTTTATACGGCCCTAGGTGATCATCTTAGAGTGTATCAACCCTGATATGATGCATTAATGCCCTCACCAGGGGTGCATTTAAGCATCATGATGGCAAAAGAGAATGATGCATTCATGGACCATGCAGCACTAAAGGGGTTTTACCAGGGGTCTGGATCTACATGGCTGGCCATGCATACACAATACACCTTGAGTATGTGTACCTGGAGTACCCACCCCCAGAGACAACAAAATAAAAGTGCATTGGGAAGGGAGAGAACATTCTGATTGGGGAAAAACACAGGTTGGAGAGAAGTGATGAGATTTTAATAAAAACAAAGAGAGAAATTCGTTTAAAACGAGATGAAATCCTGACAGAAGTGGGAGTAGGACCTGGGGTGACACATTTATTCACAGAAAAAAAAGAGAAAACTGGAGTAGAACTAAAATGGCAGGACAGAGAGCTGACAAATGGGTAAAAGAGGGAAGTCTTGAGAGATAAGCAGTTAGAATGAAGGGCAGGGTAAAGACAGGTAGGAGCTTTTGTGAAGGAAAAGGGAGAAATGGATGAAGATAGATGTCCGGAGCGAGCGAGCACGTGAGAGAGAGAGAGAGAGAGAGAGAGAGAGAGAGAGAGAGAGAGAGAGAGAGAGAGAGGGAATAGGCAGAGCTATCCAGGAAGGTACAATTGGTTAACCTAAACAGTTAGAAATAATCAATTCCTGATGGGGAGACAGGGAAAAGAGGGTTTGAGAAGGGACCTAAGGGTATATGATTGAGGGATACAACATAGGGGTAGAAGGCAGCAGCCCATAGTCAGCACCACAGTCACCATATACCTATATGTACACACCTTAGACTGGGTTAAGGAGGCAAAGTCAAACATTCGTCCTTAAACACCTTCACCTTCCACCTACACTGCCCCAAATACCACAGCTAAGAGGCCTTAATGGGACTTAATGTGTTTTGTATTTGACCATCCCCATACACCCTATACTACCAACCATTCCCCCCTCCATACATGCCATTTATAACCCTGGGCTATGTGGTTTACTACTATCAAGGATAGGGGCTATCAACTATTCTGGCTTTCTCTATTTGCTATAGCTAAAAGTCATATAAAAGCACAGCATAAAATTTAGTCTACAGATTTAACTCTGCTCCCATTGGAGATGTCTAGATTGGTTTATGAGGTACAAAATCTGTAAACTGACTCCCTGGCAAGTAGGACTTACTCACTTGATTCAATTTCCCCTTAAATAAGACAAGAACCTTTTAAGGTAATATGTCCTGCAATCCCTAGTACCTGTGTAGCTGCATCCCCTTCATTTGCTTACCATTTTGAGCCAAAAGTTCAAATCGAGATAATCTAATACAAGTAGATTACAATTAGTCAATATCATATGTTGGTTTTTAAAGGGAAAAATATCCTTTTGCAACTAAATTAGGTGAAGTGGGTAGTCCTCCAGATTTCAATGCCAGTTTCCTTCTTTCCAACTTTCTCTGTTTCCATTGAATCTTAAGAATCCCAAACATAGCCCTTACAGATAATGTATTCTCTCAGAAGCTGCCACCCCATTGCCCAAACACTATGAAGTTACCTCTAATATTCCCTCCCCTTGACTGGGTACATTGGACCTTGGTCACAGTGAATGATCCCTATTTACTACTACATCTCTGTGGTCACTAGACCACGACAGCCACTGACCACACAAATAGAGCTACCTGAACTTAACTGTCTGTCTCCCTCTGTGTCTCTGCCAAGCTTTAAGGTCAGCCGACCCTGCTATCCCTGTCACTGCCTCAACTCCCTCACCAGTCTTTGCCTTTTTGGCCACATGGGGATTTTTGGATCTCACCCACGTGGGTTTCTTTTTGAATCCTTATTATACAAGTAAATTATAAGGGTGAGGGAGAAAGGTGTATTACATCTTACATTGAATTTTTCATTTTGACTCTTTTTTTTCTTTTGTTCAATGCACTTCCTTCTTGGGCATTTGAACATCTCTATCTGTGGTACATAATATATCTTACATCCTCTCACTTAAAGGATGCATCTGGTTGTATAGCTGATGCTAGTTAATTTACTACAGAAGGTCATAGAGATGCCCATGGTCTACATCCATTTATGAATGACACCTTTTACTCCCTTCTTGCATATCAAATCTGTTTAATGGGTTGGAAAATGCAAGAAAATGTCAGGAGACATTTGTCCTATCTGTCCATCAGATACCTGCCACCATAAACTTCACACGAGCGAACAGAGGTTTCGAACAGGCCATGGGATTGTAATGGCCCACTGACACTAATTCCGAACACCATCTCACCTTTGCCTATATGACTCTTTAAGAGCAATATAGTCTTAAATACTCCATGGACCTCTACCATGATGCACATGTGAATGCAAACTAACTCACCAGTGCTGCATTCAAGCATCAGGCAGACCCTTTGAGATCAAAACACTATTCAACCTTAAAAGAAGTCAAGTATGATTCACCAATGCATTTCCTGCCTTGCAAAATGCCTGCTGATAAATTCTTAACTTGAAGTCTTGAGGCATCATGCTGTCCTTAAAGGGTTATCCCACCCTCCTCCTGTCCTGAATCCCAATAGCCTGCCTACACCCCTTACCCAATCCCTCCCCACCTGGCCATGATGTAACAGTATGTAGCTGAGTGATGGGTCAGTGTCACCCCCTACCCTTAGACCAGAGCCTACCTGTCAGTTTGCTAAACCCCCTGCTCCATAGTCACCCAATACACACCTGTATATTGCCCTTCTTCACTCACTCTGCCAACACCTCCCCAGACACTTTCTATCCTACCAAATAACCCTGCTATTACCCCCTTGGGGCCTTTGGGTTCAGCTTTCATGGTCAGCATGATGCACCAATGAAGTGCTGGTGTCTTGTCTCCAGCACTGCATTGGTGCATCATGTCAACCCTAATATTAATATATCAAGCCTGAGTGGGATAATGCATGAATGTAGTAATGCTGAATCTACTTATTGCATTCATGCATCATGATGGCAATTGGGTATAACAATTTAAGGTACCCTGCATTTCTTAAAGGGTTAAAGGTGGAAGAAGCAGGGGGTGTCAACAGAGGAGGCATCTTTTACCACTGGTAATGCGGTATTATGCTTATGTTTTGTGTGGGACAATAATGTAGATTATCAGGCTTTTACTTGGGTCAAAGCTTCCCTCCACCTCTTAAATAATATTTATAAGGTCCATAAAAGGGTAGTTAAAATAAAGCCTTAGGTGGGCGATTACAAAAAAAAAGTGTTACCCTTGGGATTGTTAAGATCAGAGAGACTGCGGTGGTTGTTAGGCTTATACTGAGACCCCTATGTGTTACATAGTAAGCCCCCATGGATGAACGTCAATGCCATTCAACAGAATCAATGCACTGGGGTCTATTGTGTTTTGTTGATGTGATCTGATGTCTGACTGGCTGTAGTTACATCACTGCTCTTTTCTTATACTTTCCAGAGATCTTTTCTCTTGACTAACTCTTCCCTTCTTTTCATTTCCCAGTTTCTGTGCTATGTCTGTCTGTCTGGGTGCCCCTTTCTTCATCTCTGTTATGATAGTAGTCCCAATCCGATATTTTTTTGGCTGTGTCTATCTCAGTCAGTCTATTCAACTATCTATCTTCCTGGCTGGCACTGCTATCCATCTATCTCTCTCCCTTCATCGCCCTGACTCTATCTGTCTGTCTGTTTGTCTCCGTGTCTGTCTCTCTGCCTTTGCCTTGTGCCTTCACCTTTCGCCCATATTTTTTCACTCAGGCGAACCCTCCTTCTTTCCCTCTCCCCACATCAATGTCTGAGTACAGCGCTGATTTGTCCTCTGTTCTCAGCCCGTTTCTTCCATTTCATCAGTCCCCCCGTGTCTCCAGTGTGTCTCACCTAAACCTTTTTCCCTACCTGAGGACAATTCCTGTCAGCTGACGGCCAAGTCCCAGCCCGGGGCATCACTGACACGGGGCCAGCTGTCTGCCGGACACGCCCTTTACTGACCACTACCCTTTAACTGCCACATTCCGTACGTCAGTGCCTCTTTAATGCATTTTCCACATATGTTGTCATGGTGCATTCATGAATGCAGCAATTCGAGAGGAACTTATGCATCATGCCAACTGGTCTTTTAGGGTTCACACGCGCCTTAAGAGGCAGCATGATGCACTAATGCATGGTGAGTAGTCATCGGCACTGCATTGATGCATCATGATGAACAAGGTATACTATGAACCTGGAGGCATCAGAGCCCGTAAAGGGTTACCCCCTGCCTCTACCAGTTTATCACAGAGACAATGCCCCCCCCCCTCTTCCATCCTCCTCCCCACTCGCCAACACTCACATAATTCCCACAGGACAAATCCTGTTCATGTGCTCATTTACAGCTTAGAACCGTGACAGATAATAGGGATTTCATGTGAAATTATAGCTGTACATATTTAAGACTGTGGTTGGAGGTATTTAGTCAAACTCCACGATTGACACCCGTATGTGATGAGCTGGGGTATGTTTTCAAAAGTACCACATTATGGGATAAAATCTGAGTTTTATCGAAGATAAATCTAAACTTTATTAAACCAAAAATATTAACTTATATTTCCGCTAGGAAATTACCTATACAATATACAAAGTTGAAGAGCAACTGATATCATAATCAGTGGTTATGTTTAAAATACAGCCCATACACCAATGAATATGAGTCTTAAATCCATGTATGTGATTTAAGAGAGGTATGTCCTCAGGAGCAGTTGTCCCCACAAACCCCTAGAACTGTCAGAAAAGTTTCAATCCAGAGTCAAAATTACCAGCCAATAGCGCAGTCCGACGCATGCCTCTAGGTCTAGGACAACAAAGGCCTAAAACAGATAACATCTCTTAGGTCTACTTATAGCCGCAGGGGGCTAACCGCCCCCCAGACCCCCAAACTCCCAAAACTATTGTTCCTGACGTCACAGGGTTCTATGTGCGACAATTATCCCGTCATGATGACGTAACAAAGATGGCGCGCGCAGGCGCAGAGTAAGACTTTAAAGCTCTTCCGGAAATAAAGGAAGTTGGGCGTTTATTGTTGGCGTTCAATGGAGTCGGCTGAAATAGGCCTGTTGTAGGCGGGGTTTGAAGGGGTGCTCGTGAGGCTGAGGGTTAGGCCTGGGTTAGGCGGTATTTGAACTGTTTGATGCTAACTGTATAGGCTTATGTTAGGCTTACAGTAGGCGGAGGTGACTCTTCACTGTGTTTTTTATATACTTTACAGACAAGTGTTTGCTTTCGTGGCAGTAGTATAAGTACAGCTACCTAGTTCATGGGTATTGTACATCAGTCTAGGATAAAATCTTTTTCCCTCTCCCTGATTCTTTTTGGCTGTGTTGTCACTATTGGCTCCTAAAAATGCTGAGATCTCAAATAATTATGTGTCAGTCTCCAATATTTAAGGATTGGCATTTCAGATGTATTGAAATAGAAGTCTACCGCGGAAGTCTACTAATAGATGTTCAGCACTGAAATTCAATCACAATGAAGCACCTTTCTGTTCACTCATACAAAGGCATTGAATCTATACCCAATCAGCAATGGAACATTGGGCCATACTTGTCCATGCTTGGCCCAATATAAGCCGACATTGGCCCAATACATATATAAGCCGACATTGGCCCAATGTATCCTTGCTACCTGGGTAGGTGGGGGAGGGGGGGGCACTGCAGTGCATCTTTTAGTTTTACTGGAAAAGTGGGGAGCGGGGGGTGGTGTATTCCCCATCGACTAAAGTTCATGGGTCAGCATTATCAAACAGGAAATAAATTCCCCATGTTTAAATATTTTCCAAAACGTCTTTTTTTTTATATCCAGACACAGCAGTGTCTGGTACACTATCAACCAAAAACGAGATCACAGAACATCATATCAGTTCTGAATGAGTTGTTTTATTGTGGGTGGGTTTACTGCAGGTTGGAGGAGGTTGTCCAGGGCTGTCTGCCCCCTTATCTGATAATGATACTTGTATGCTGGTCATTAGGTTGAAGGATGGTCAGCAATAATAGGATAGGATCTAGCATCATCCAGACAGCCCAGGTATGAATATTGAGAGAATTTAACTGTGGTAAGATATACTTGCATGCTGTGCAATGCTTATTGACAAAATGTGAAGTTGGAGGGGAGACTAATAGTAATAGTGAGGCAGGCAGATATAGGTAAAATGGGCATTGATTAGACTCTTAACTATACTTTAATATAGGTGCTGAACCCTGGCTGTGACCCCACCCCCCGCCACCCCGACCAGATTTTCCTGGCTATGGCCCTCTTTAAAAAAAGACCACACAATCTGGACAGGTTGCCAATGGGCAGTGGCAGGCAGTTAGAGCAATTTTCGAGGTGGCTGAGCTGAGGGGAACTCAAAGATTATGCGAATTTTGTAGTATTGATCAGTTAATCGGTCCATCAATGGATCGATATACATGCCATGGTAAACAAATGGGTATACCGTAATCTCCCGCGTATAAGGCGCAGCCCGCGTATAAGGCGCACCTAGAGTTTTGGAAAATTCTCAAAAAAATGAAAAATTCATAACTTTGGTTCTACTGAATGAATTTTCAAAATTCAAAAACCTATGTGTAGCTTTGGCCACCCCGGACCCTCATGGGCCCCCTTATGTTCTATTTTTACCAAGGGGGCATGTAAGATATCAAAAGAAAGGTCTTGGTGTCCCCCTTGTGGATCCAATGAGAACTTATACGCGGGAGATTACGGTATGTAGCAAACAAGGGGTGTATATTCAACATTACTATCTTACAGCTCACCAATCTGTGGACCACCAACCAAATACTTGAGATAACCTAAAAGATAACAATGCCATCAAAGTCCATCAGTGAACATTCATTATGAGTCTAAGTGAGGTGGCGACATCACAGTTATGTGGAAACAAAGAGACAGGGCCTAGATATGACTGGAGCTATCCCAGAAATATCCACTTGGGAGTGAGGGCAGTTGAATGTGGATGGAGGGGGGGGGTCCTGGACAGATAAATCACCTGCCGATAAGAGGGCGCCACCTGGCGTAGAGATAAGAAGGAACGCTGAGGTCCACTTCCGGCCAGCCTTATCTCAGTTTAATCAAAAGGCAGTAGCCTTATGGTGGACGATAATAGGAGCAAATATAGGCTGCGTTATCACTAAATTGGGCTTGTAGTAGAGGGATGGGGATTGTGGGTTTTGTGGGTGCTGGGCACAATCGATATTTTAACCCTTTGAACCAGCCATATTTTTTACTTATCATTAAGTCATGAAATGCTGCCTAAATGCTGTCAAGGAGAGTATCATATACTGGCTACAACTTGATCTATGCATCATGTTAACTCTTCTGACATGTATCAATTTCAAAGAAATTAGTATGATGCATCAAATTTTACACTGGTGCATCATGTCAAAAAAATACACATGATGTGAAACCTTGATGAATGATACGGTCCTTATAGGGTTAAAGGAGGTGGGTAGGTATTAAGGTGAGGTTGATAGAGTATGTGAGGAAGGGGGGGGGTTCAAAGGGCAGAGCCAGGGGATTGCCCTTATTCTGGAGGAAGTGGGTTGTGTGAGTTTGACCTCAAGTAAGTACAGGTAGAAACAGCACTGATAGGTGTTATCTATCAAAGATTGTACATTGCCTTTCATAGCAATTATATTGCAATTATATATACCGTAGTGGTATAAGGCAGGTGCTTATTCAAATACTATTTTTAGTGCTTATGAGTAGTCTTATGATTGATTTCTATAGCTCTTGTGCTTATTTAAGACCAGCACTTATTTGAAGACCTTGCAATTATTAGAGCATGGCGAAGGTCCCAGATGATGTGCATACCAAATCTGGCATCAGCGGTACATCCCACATCCCAAAACTACCCCATTAATTAAATGTAGACCTATAATCATGCTCCATTTAAGGGCTTAAATCTCAGTTATCCCAGCCCACACATCCCCAAACTGACCAGTAGCATTAGCATTGACCCCTCCCACCCAGATCTAACTCCCCACCTGTCCTCCAGGGTGGGGTTAACCCTTTAATTCTTAATGCACGTTGGTTGGCTCCGGGGGTCGGGCATGATACATGAATGCAGCTTCAAGTGGCGAGTCACTCATCAGTACTGCATTCATGCATCATGCCAAACCTATGTGTTTGATACACCCCTAAAGCGTCAGGGTAATGCACCAATGCATTGTTGGTGATTCCTCTCATCAGCACTGCATTGGTGTATCATGAAGACTAAAAGGAAGATGGCATCATGTACCCTTTAAGGGATAACTTAGCGTACAGGGGTTAGGGCAGGGGTGGGTTATAACAATGGCAAGCTTACTGACCAGCTAATAATATAACTTCATTAGGGGAACAGAGGGGACTGGCCTATCCTTAGGCTCAACTATGGGCTTTAGGCTTGGATTAGGCTATGGGATTATAGGTGTGTGTTTTGAGGCTGAACGTCAACACTGCTGGATACAACTCCGCCTATGTGTACATCCCTAAGGTATGGCTTTGTAGGTTTATTTTGTTACATATCTAGATTCCTGGGGGTTCAGGTCAGGTGCGATGCATGTTTGTGACAACCAAGTGAAATCTATTATTTCTTCTTCTACACATAGACAAAGGATCAGAGAATACCAGTGTGGGATCACTGGCTTGGATTTATCAGGATTCAGGGAACATCCCTAGATTTTTATAACAATGGGGAGATATAGACAAAATGTTAAAACTCTGTGCTGTGGACATTTTGTCCCTCCTCCTCAAAGACCCTCCTCCCATGCACAACTCAGAGGTTTCATCGATGTTCTTACTCTGCACTTGTATTGATAACTTTGTTAACACCCACCCATTTACAAATATATATTTCTTTGCTTCCCACCCTGCCCCCTCCCTCATGTACTCTTTGATAATTCCTGATTATTTGATACGTCTCTAAACTGATTTGCTGTACTGTACACGATTGAAGTCTGCACAGTGGGAAACCTTTGTTTAGAATGCTGTGAAGTGCAGGGTGAGTACTTGAACCTGTCGTGTCATATTCCACCTTTAATTGAGTGGATTACGTTATATTTATTCCTCCCAAGCCTAAATAAACTACACCAAGCCAAGGCTTAAGCCTAAGGTCAAAGGCACCTGTCAGATAGCCAAGTCTGTTTACCCTTGTCTTAGGGCTAATTTTGGAAATAGCCACAACATGCTAACCAAACACTCAAGGCTAGTCAAACAGTGCCTTCCCATGGTTTTAAACAAGCCTAGTCTACATTTCAGCCTGAACAATTAGGCCTAGTTTAGGCTTGTTGAATCCACCTGAAGTCCTGGGATTGCCCCTAGTCACTAGTGCCCTTGCCTGGTTGTTCATTGCGTTTAAAACCATTGTATTGCCACATAGAGCTTCTAATTCTATGCCCTTTGGTAGCTGTCATTTGTGAATCATAACTGCAGCGTAGATGATGTCCCTTTACAGGTTTATAGGCCCTCGAAAAGGATCGGCATGATGCACAAACGAAGTGCTGGCGAGTAGCACTGCATTGGTGCATCATGCCGATCAAGGTCCATGATCCTGAGGGTTCCATGCTCTCTTTAAAGGGTTAAACACATTGAGTAGGGTGAGCTGTAGTTAAACTAGGCCCTTTGTGAGTGTGTTACATCACAATAACCTGAGGGTATAAATTGTCATAAACAGATACTTCTAACTGTGGACAACCCCAGGGATGACATAAACCGTGCACAGGTGATAGAGGGTGTGAGGAGGGAGGGTGGTTAGGGGGGCAGAGAGAGAGACAGAGAGAGACAGAGAGTGAGTGAGACAGAGAGATACAGAGAGAGAGACAGACAGAGAGACAGACAGAGACAGACAGACAGAGAGGGAGAGACAGAGACAGAGATACAGAGACAGAGACAGACAGAGACAGACAGACAGAGATAGAGAAGATGGACAGACATAGGATTACAGAGGAATTAGGGTACGTGAGATGGGGAGAGGGGGAAATGGAAATCATTGAACCATTATTGCAAAGAAGCCAGTATACTGCTGGAATAGACTTATTGACAAGAGTATAAGACTGAATAGTAAGTATGATATAGTAGTAATGGTGATGTTATATGCTGGTAATCGAAGTAATATACATTCATAATATCATAGTTACACCTCCCCTCACTCCCCCTCCATCCTCCTTAGCCCCTGCCACTCACTCTCCCTTCCTCCAAACTTTATTACATTTTCATTATTGTCCCTCCCATTATCTCATTCGTAATTGTCAGCTTCTCAAATGAACTAGCCGTATTACCAGCCCCTGCCATCCTGACACAATTTATCTCTCCAATAAATGGAGATTCCCCTCTCTATATGAGCTAGGTTTATTACCCTTTGTTCCTAACTCTCTAATACAAAATAAGAAGAATAGATAACTGAAGGATAAGAAAATGGGGCTGTAACAATTTAAGGATCATGTAAATGAAAAACGTATGACACTAAGAACCATAGCTGGAACCCATTTTGTTAGGAAATTTTGTGTGAGGATTATGGAAGGCTTGAAACTACACGTATTGCAATAGTATTATATGTATATCGTTTCTACAGGGCACTGTTTCAAGGAGAATGACCTAAATGCTGCATATTATATAAATGATAAGATCATTTTCTGTTTGTCAAAGCACTTCAATTTATCATTTAGAATTTTGAGGGAAAATATGAACCAACAGCTGACAAAGCTGGTTTCACTACATGCAAATGGCGGGATTCAATCCATTGGTCATTTTGGTAGATGTCACAGTTAAATAAAACATTGCATGGCCAAACCCCATTTACCACTAGAGAGCTAGTCCAGCCTTTAGTCACAAAGACTTAGTGTTACAAGTCCAATAGTATCTGTCCATGAGGCTCAGGCAGCATCAACAGGGGAGTACCGAGAGTCATTCAGGTGTGAACAACAGCCCCTGTAATAGGGATGTTAAGTAAGGGTAAAGTGTGGCCAACACACCTGTGACCATTACGTAGGCCTAGGGTTAAATCTAGACTAACTTAGGCCAGATCTTCAGGCCTATGTGGTCATACCAGGCAAAAATATATCTGTCAATTCAAAGGAAAATCTCATAAATAATGTATGGAGCTACCGTGGGTGTTTTATTTTCTGTGGCATCCTAGTTAGGATTTGTGGAGCTGTGTCAGACTTCAGTGAGTACACAGGCCAGTGATTATTGCCTATCAATCATATAAACTTAAAAATATCTGGAGCACTAAGAAAAGCTCAGGTAAAAACTAAAACTGCATATATACAATGTAGGCAGTGATGGTCTAATCCATTTTGCTGTATATTCACTGATAGTGTCAATTACTGGGGCAAAGACCCATTCAGGCTAAGTCCACATCAGATGGCTAGAAATAAACCACATCTTTCATCCATAGAGCTATGCTGTCACCATATGTTATTTACATATATATATATATATATATATATATATATATATATATATATATATATATATAAACCCATCTATATATACACTTATCTAGGTTTATATGGCCATATAACATATAAGGCTTTTAGAACTTGCAACTTGGGTCTGCATCACTGGATACTTTGCCCTGAATATGTCCAAGCTCCAGCTTCTCCCTTGAGTAAATATATACACCACATATAGACCTACTTTGAAAGGGCTTAGGATGTTTTGGGCATTGAAGGATGTATGAAGTGTATTGGGGGTATGAATGGTGGATCCCCATGGAGAAATGATAAAAGGAAGCTTTGGGGTGAAAAATTAACCTATACTTAAAACATAGTTGCTATTTCTTCTTTTCCACTGCAATTTTCGATTGATATATAGGGTGAATACACAACATGTGTCACCCTATCTGATGAGATGTGGGGATTAGTTTCATAGGAGTAATATGTCATAGAAACACATTTAAAGGTAGGGCAGAACATGTGCACAGTGCATGCAAGAATACACTTTTTTATCATAATATATTCATTTACACAATGATTAATATCACTCCCCTATTATTAAAACAAGTCATATTTTTGCTGGAATACTTTGATGCCTTCTTGCACTTTATCACTGTGTAATACTGTTCATTATATCACCAGGATTATATCTCACTCTGGTTCTGCCTCTTCTCAGACTACCCTTTATGAGGCCCTACGATCCTTACCCTGATATCTATTCATCACCAACCTCTCTTAGGCCTTCTATCAATGCATCTTGCATCCTAATCTGTAATTGGTCTGTTTCCCTGCTTCTCCATCTAGACCTACCCCCTCCCCCTTCCCTCATTTACAAGACTGCTGTATTGTAAATCATGTTTCTCCTTCAATATACACAACAAATGTTATTCATCCACTCTCCCCTACCCACCTTAAAGCTAAATTCAATGCTAAATGCCCTCATTGGTCGGCATGATGCATGGATGCAGCCCTGGTGAGTAGACTCGCCAGGGGTGCATCCATACATCATGCCGACCCTTGGGGAGTGCATCAACCCCATACTCATCATGATGCATTGATACACTATCATCTCTTGAAGATTAATTAAAGCATTGATCCAGTATTGTAATTCCTTACCTGATACAGCCAGTAGTAGTAGTAGTAAGCCAGTGGTGAACACATGGAGATGTCCTGAGGTCCACATGGGTGTCACTGCTGCAGGAGCGGCCAACGCCATGCTGAGGGCACCAGAGTGGGTAGAATCAATCAACTGTAGTAATAGAAGTACCCTTTAATGACTACTGGTACAACAGTCCTTATGTCCTCCTATAGAAGTATGCACAATCCCTGCCTTTACAGCAGTAGAATACTCCTAGGTGTGGTGTTGTAGGTGCTGGGTTGTGGGAGTGTATTCAGGGGTAGGGGAGGGAGGGATACTGTGGTGGTTGTAGTGTAGTGTTGGGAGTGTGGGACTGCTAGATGCTCCACAGACCGCCGTATGTTGAACACTGACTGGGACTTGGCTCGCGCCGCGCGCTTGCTCCCCTGCCGCCGTCAGGGAAGTCACGTGACCTGGTGATTTAGTTCTGGGTTACACGGCCAGGTGGCAGCATGAACATAGGGGTGGAGTTGAGGGACAGAGCGCACTATGTCCACCTAGTGGGAAATATGTGACAAAATTGGACACAAACAATTATTGATTTCAGCATCTCTATATCACTTCAAAATATCCATACATTAAAAGCTATCATTAGAATATTCAGTAAGCTTCTCTTTTTTTTTTCTTTTTTTTTTATAACATTTAAGTTTATCTATCTATCTACCTACCTATCTCTCTATCTTTTTTTTAGCACCCCTCAAGTTGGCCACCCCATCTTATTACAGATACTTATCATAATCCATGAGTACTGTTCCCGGGTACTGTTGGGGAATTCGCAAAGTCGTCCTATTGTTGTTAATGCTGCAAGATTGATTGGGCATCATATGGAAGAGGTTAACCTAGGCTGGGGGAATTTCGTTACCCTATGCCGTTAGTAGACTGTCATATATTGGATGGACGCGAAACGCAAGACCGATGATGCATTTCATCTCGTTCTCAGTTTTTGTCAGGGCTGGTAGGTTGGGTTGCTAGAGGACAGCACAATGTAATGAATAACAAAATGAAAAAAAAAAAAATCCACACAACTCAGATTTTTCAGCCAAAAAGCCCATGCATTACTTATTCCCTTTTTAATGCACGTTTTTAACCACCCACCCTGTCACTCTGAGAATGATGGTCTAAATTTAACCTAGGCTAAGTCACATTCTACACTGGATACCAGTTACCACCCCTTCAGCATGACGTCACAACGATGTCTCAAAGGGGGATGCACGCTAGTGCACCGTGCAGAGGCAGTGGAGGCAGGGAGGAGGAAAGACATCTCTACATAACCAGTGACAACTTGATCTCATGTAGGTCTTTTAGGACAAGGGTAAGTCACCTTAGTGGTATTATTTCCACACATTGATACCACACTGGTATTCACCCCCCCCCCTTATTTTCATATTATTTCACTTTATTTATTTATCATTTATGTATTTAATTATTTATTTAATTTTTTTTCTGGGGGGGGGGGGCTTAACTCCGGGGGCTACTTTTTAGGGATATATTCTATTACCAGTAGAGAACAATGAGAATAAACTGGTATTACCCATGCCCCAGGTATGTTGTCTCAAAATCGAGGCGCGGCTTTTACACAAGTTTGGTAAGAAGAGTTTCTACTTGATATCAAGAAGTATCCGTCTTGGAATTACCCGTCCCATACCACATCTTATATTTATAACCGTGATTATACAACTAGGTCGGTTGCCCCACATTGAATTGTACCTATAGGTATAATGCAATACGTATATAGGAATGACGAATTTTGTGTATCGAATGTTTGTATTGACATCGAGAGCCGGTCATATTTCCCTCGAGTGAGTTATACACAAAATTCGTCATTCCTATATTTATTTTTACATGTTTAGGCACAGGGAAGCGATGAAATCAAACAAAAACTCACTGTTTAATTGAACTTTCAGTACGGGGGACGCCATGACACCTTGCTCAACTGCGGACTTCGGTTTGTCAATGCACCGCAGAAAATATAGTTCTGATCCAAAAATCAATCATCTTACGATTAACTGACACTTTCATAAATTTTCAATTCAAAATAATTTTTATTTGCACTAAAATAGAATTTATGAGGGTAGTTTAGCACTTACAGGAAAGATTTTTAGTTTAAATCTACCGCACATCATTTCTCTCTTTGTTCCTATCAACAAGGTCTAAGAATCTGGTGGAGAGTGCAGGTTGAACCTTGACCCCAGCATGACCTACTTACTTCCGTGGCACAGAAACGCCATATTACGTCATGTGGGCGTGGCAACAACCCTAGATCAGTCATACAAGATTATTGCAACAGTTGACAGTCAAGTGAATACCAATATTCATTATGCTAGGAGGCCAGATTACTCAAATAATGTCCAGATCTTGCCTATTTAATCCAGGATACTGGCATAAGTCGGGCAAAAAATTTACTGGCTATTATTAACCTGCGTATTTGTACTAGCCGAACTTGCAACATCACCATAATGGATGTGAATTTTGACCGAACCCTGGATGGTGGCCCCAGCAAACATGCTGGCCACGTCAAGTGGGAATCCTCTGTGGGCCGCCTGGAGGCCAACTTGGCCTCCTATGTGTGGCTGGTGCAGGATGATTGGTGCTGGTGCTGGAATCGCATCCACCATGAAGGCTGGAGGCTGTACGACAGGAGCTGGAGGCTGTATGATAGCACCCGGAGGCTGTACGATAGGAGCTGGAGGCTGTATGATAGGAGCCGGAGCCTGTACGATAGGAGCTGGAGGCTGTATGATAGGAGCCGGAGCCTGTACGATAGGAGCTGGAGGCTGTACGACAGGAGCTGGAGGCTCAAACACTTGCTCCGGCTCTTGCTCTAGCTCCGGCTCAGACTCAAGGTCTGCGGCAGAACCAGCAGCGGCAGAAGGGCGTTTCTTCAACAGTGATCGACCTTTCCCAAAGGAATTAGGGGCAGATCTCTTTCCTCCGACCAATATGGAACACATGTCCATCTGCTGCTCAACACTGGCTGTACCATAGTTGTTGATGGAGTTCTCGCTTTTGTGGCCAGTGATTTGGCAGATGATGGTGGGAGGGACACCGGCGTGGAGTAGTTTGGTGATGGCGGTGGACCGAACCGAATGATTCTTAATAGCACTGGTCAATCCGGCAGCCTCCTTTACCTTCGGCATGATCTGGCCGATTGATCCCTCAGACATATTGGAGGTCTTGTATGGATACCTCATATCCCAGTTGGCGTGATATTGCGGTGTCAGAAATAAATGACACTCCTCGTCCTTCTGTTCCGGTGATCTCTTTTTGTTGAGGTACTTCCACATCCGCACTCCGCATCGTTCCTCATCTTCAAGAGGCCACAACTTGGGCTGAAAGTGGCGCGGAGCCCCTTTACCCTTGCGAGTTTTGGTGACCCTTTCATTCCACAGCAGGTGTTCTGTCGGAAGCCCCTCATCGATGAGCTTCAGATCATTCCATTTTGTATCCCACTGCTCATCCCGACCTCGCCAACCAAATGCATTGGAAAAAATAAAAAAAATAGTGTGCTGTAGAGTGCACGGGCACCTGTATCCAAAGGCACCAGTCTGCCAGCATAGTTCTTCATCCTCAGCAGTCAGTGGCACTGCCTTATTCGGTCTGTTCCCGAGGCCCATTTCCTTGAGTTCGGTCCTCCTCGTCTCGAGTACCTTCTTAAAGAGGCTGAAGTGAGGGTCTGTGATAAGGCACACCGGATAGTCGTTTTCTCGGCAATATCTGAAAAATATGAGTGATTGTGCCATTAATATGAGTGATCAGGCCTCCAAGGCAGATATTCATATGACAAATGGATCTAGTGTGATATTCATTGGATGGTACGCCTGAGCGACGACAGCGATGGACATACAACAGTGAGTACTGGCTGAATATTACAAAAAATAAAGCATTTTGATGTCTGGCCGTGACATTGCTCCCATAGAGATTGCACTGAGGCTCAGATCAGCGGTACATTATTTGCAGTTTAAATTTTTATTTGAACCTTTTATGGGAAATTACACCACTCTTATGGTAGATTTCATCATTTTACAGTGCTTGGGGGGGTTATTTTTTTGTTTTTGTCAAAATTAAGCCGGAAAATAATTAAATTCGTTGCCTTGACCCAGATTTTCACCGATCAGCTGATCGCCTACACTTGCCATACATATAACTTAATCTCTGAGCAGATGTTTTATCTTAAGCATTGCCAGCATACAACCGTCCCATATTCTCATTCAGTTCTATACTGAGTAGCGCCCATAGACTTATTATTACGTGAACAAAGCTAAAACTAAATAATTTCTCCTGGGCTAAATATTTCGAATTTCTGGGTGGGGATTGCGCCAAATATTAGTTTAACTATTCTAGTTTTTAGCCTCTTAAGGATTTTTAGGGGGTTGAAGCCTAAAATGTCAAAAAAAAATAAAGCACTTTGATGTTTGGCCGTATCAGTCATTACCATATACTTTCAATGCTAAAATAGGCCCATGTCGACCAAAACTAAATGAGCTGTCATTAAATAAATCCTGAATACTTTTTAATGGGAGTACGATGGTAAACAAGTAAAATAACTCAAGTTTACTATGTATTAGTCTCAGTGCTGAAAATTAGGCCTAACCCCCCAATACAAAAATTATTCTGTAGGTGCGCCTTATAGCTGTCCCCATAGAGTTATCATTACGTGAACAAAGCTAAAACTAAATAATTTCTCCTGGGCTTGATATTTCGAATTTCTGGGTGGGGATTGCGCCAAATATTAGTTTAACTATTTTTGTTTTTAGCCTCTTAAGGATTTTTAGGGGGTTGAAGCCTAAAATGTCAAAAAAAAAATAAAGCATTTTGATGTCTGGCCGTATCAGTCATTTCCATATACTTTCAATGCTAAAATAGGCCAATATCGACCAAAACTAAAACAGCTATAACATATTAACGGTTCCATGGCGCATGGCCCTTAAGTCTTATGGCACCATGTCATTTGGCACCATGTCACATGGCCGAAATATTAGTGGCCGAAATGACATATGGCCGAAATGACATATGGCCGAAATGTCAGATGGCCGAAATGTCAGATGGCCGAAATGTCATTGAATTCCATACTTCTCCAACCTGATCCAGTGGACAGAGTGTTGAATCAACTTTTTTTAAATGTTTGTATACATGTATCAAAAGTTGATTTGAAGTTCAATGTTGGACCTTCAATCTTGTTTATATATTGATCCCATTTATAGCTTTCTCCTCATTTCGAGTGGATATCCCAACTTGAATCATTGAAATTATTGAATTATTTAATGTTGACCACCCATTGACGGCCCCCATTCACAATACAACACCATACAACACCATACAACACCAGTACAACACCATACAACACCATACAACACCAGTACCACACCATACAACACCATACATACAACACCATACAACACCATACGACACCATACAACACCATACAACACCATACATACAACACCATACATACAACACCATACAACACCATACAACACCATACATACAACACCATACAACATCAGTACAACACCATACAACACCAGTACCACACCATACGACACCATACAACACCATACAACACCAGTACGACACCATACATCACCATACAACACCAGTACCGCACCATACAACACCATACATACAACACCATACAAGACCATACGACACCATACAACACCATACAACACCATACATACAACACCAGTACCACACCATACAACACCATACATACAACACCATACAACACCATACGACACCATACAACACCATACAACACCATACATACAACACCATACAACACCATACAACACCATACATACAACACCATACAACACCAGTACAACACCATACAACACCAGTACCACACCATACAACACCATACGACACCATACAACACCAGTACCACACCATACAACACCATACAACACCAGTACCACACAATACAACACCATACAACACCAGTACCACACCATACGACACCATACAACACCATACAACACCATACAACACTAGTACAACACCATACAACACCAGTACAACACCATACAACACCATACAACACCAGTACGACACCATACAACACCAGTACAATACTATACAACACCAGTACAATTCCATACAACACCATACAACACCAGTACGACACCATACAACACCATACAACACCAGTACCACACCATACAACACCAGTAACACACCATACAACACCAGTACCACACCATACAACACCAGTACCACACCATACGACACCATACAACACCAGTACAACACCATACAACACCAGTACGACACCATACAACACCAGTACAACACCATACAGTTTTGTATGTTGTATGTATGGTGTTGTATGGTGTGGTACTGGTGTTGTATGGTGTGGTACTGGTGTCGTATGGTGTGGTACTAGTGTTGTATGGTGTTGTACTGGTGTGGTACTGGTGTTGTATGGTGTTGTATGGTGTGGTACTGGTGTTGTATGGTGTGGTACTGGTGTTGTATGGTGTCGTATGGTGTTGTATGGTGTTGTATGGTGTTGTATGGTGTTGTATGGTGTCGTATGGTGTTGTACTGGTGTGGTACTGGTGTTGTATGGTGTTGTATGGTGTTGTATGGTGTCGTATGGTGTTGTATGGTGTTGTATGGTGTCGTATGGTGTCGTATGGTGTTATACTGGTGTGGTACTGGTGTTGTATGGTGTTGTATGGTGTTGTATGGTGTCGTATGGTGTTGTACTGGTGTGGTACTGGTGTTGTATGGTGTTGTATGGTGTTGTATGGTGTTGTATGGTGTTGTATGGTGTTGTATTGTGTCATATGGTGTTGTATGGTGTGGTACTGGTGTTGTATGGTGTTGTATGGTGTTGTATGGTGTTGTACTGGTGTGGTACTGGTGTTGTATGGTGTCGTATGGTGTTGTATGGTGTTGTATGGTGTTGTATGGTGTCGTATGGTGTCGTATGGTGTTGTACTGGTGTGGTACTGGTGTTGTATGGTGTTGTATGGTGTTGTATGGTGTCGTATGGTGTTGTATGGTGTTGTATGGTGTTGTATGGTGTTGTATGGTGTTGTATGGTGTCGTATGGTGTTGTATGGTGTTGTATGGTGTTGTATGGTGTCGTATGGTGTCGTATGGTGTTATACTGGTGTGGTACTGGTGTTGTATGGTGTTGTATGGTGTTGTATGGTGTCGTATGGTGTTGTACTGGTGTGGTACTGGTGTTGTATGGTGTTGTATGGTGTTGTATGGTGTTGTATGGTGTTGTATGGTGTTGTATGGTGTTGTATTGTGTCATATGGTGTCGTATGGTGTTATACTGGTGTGGTACTGGTGTTGTATGGTGTTGTATGGTGTTGTATGGTGTTGTATGGTGTTGTATGGTGTGGTACTGGTGTTGTATGGTGTTGTATGGTGTTGTATGGTGTTGTACTGGTGTGGTACTGGTGTCGTATGGTGTTGTATGGTGTGGTACTGGTGTTGTATGGTGTGGTACTGGTGTCGTATGGTGTGGTACTGGTGTTGTATGGTGTTGTATGGTGTGGTACTGGTGTTGTATGCTGTGGTACTGGTGTTGTATGGTGTTGTATGGTGTTGTAAGGTGTCGTATGGTGTTGTATGGTGTTGTATGGTGTTGTATGGTGTTGTATGGTGTCGTATGGTGTTGTACTGGTGTGGTACTGGTGTTGCATGGTGTTGTATGGTGTTGTATGGTGTCGTATGGTGTTGTATGGTGTTGTATGGTGTCGTATGGTGTCGTATGGTGTTATACTGGTGTGGTACTGGTGTTGTATGGTGTGGTACTGGTGTTGTATGGTGTTGTATGGTGTTGTATGGTGTTGTATGGTGTTGTATGGTGTTGTATGGTGTCGTATGGTGTTGTATGGTGTGGTACTGGTGTTGTATGGTGTTGTATGGTGTTGTATGGTGTTGTATGGTGTTGTATGGTGTGGTACTGGTGTTGTATGGTGTTGTATGGTGTTGTATGGTGTTGTATGGTGTTGTATGGTGTTGTATGGTGTTGTATGGTGTCGTATGGTGTCGTATGGTGTTATACTGGTGTTGAATGGTGTTGTATGGTGTTGTATGGTGTTGTATGGTGTTGTATGGTGTTGTATGGTGTTGTATGGTGTCGTATGGTGTTGTATGGTGTGGTACTGGTGTTGTATGGTGTTGTATGGTGTTGTATGGTGTTGTATGGTGTTGTATGGTGTTGTATGGTGTTGTATGGTGTTGTATGGTGTTGTACTGGTGTGGTACTGGTGTTGTATGGTGTTGTATGGTGTGGTACTGGTGTTCTATGGTGTGGTACTGGTGTTGTATGGTGTCGTATGGTGTTGTATGGTGTTGTATGGTGTTGTATGGTGTCGTATGGTGTCGTATGGTGTTGTACTGGTGTGGTACTGGTGTTGTATGGTGTTGTATGGTGTTGTATGGTGTCGTATGGTGTTGTATGGTGTTGTATGGTGTTGTATGGTGTCGTATGGTGTTATACTGGTGTGGTACTGGTGTTGTATGGTGTTGTATGGTGTTGTATGGTGTCGTATGGTGTTGTACTGGTGTGGTACTGGTGTTGTATGGTGTTGTATGGTGTTGTATGGTGTTGTATGGTGTTGTATGGTGTTGCATGGTGTCGTATGGTGTCGTATGGTGTCCTATGGTGTTATACTGGTGTGGTACTGGTGTTGTATGGTGTTGTATGGTGTTGTATGGTGTTGTATGGTGTTGTATGGTGTGGTACTGGTGTTGTATGGTGTTGTATGGTGTTGTATGGTGTTGTATGGTGTTGTACTGGTGTGGTACTGGTGTTGTATGGTGTTGTATGGTGTGGTACTGGTGTTGTATGGTGTGGTACTGGTGTTGTTTGGTGTGGTACTGGTGTTGTATGGTGTTGTATGGTGTTGTATGGTGTTGTATGGTGTTGTATGGTGTTGTATGGTGTTGTATGGTGTTGTATGGTGTGGTACTGGTGTTGTATGGTGTTGTATGGTGTTGTATGGTGTTGTACTGGTGTGGTACTGGTGTTGTTTGGTGTTGTATGGTGTGGTACTGGTGTTGTATGGTGTGGTACTGGTGTTGTATGGTGTGGTACTGGTGTTGTATGGTGTTGTATGGTGTGGTACTGGTGTTGTATGGTGTTGTATGGTGTGGTACTGGTGTCGTATGGTGTGGTACTGGTGTTGTATGGTGTTGTATGGTGTGGTACTGGTGTTGTATGCTGTGGTACTGGTGTTGTATGGTGTTGTATGGTGTCGTATGGTGTTGTATGGTGTGGTACTGGTGTTGTATGCTGTGGTACTGGTGTTGTATGGTGTTGTATGGTGTCGTATGGTGTTGTATGGTGTTGTATGGTGTCGTATGGTGTCGTATGGTGTTGTACTGGTGTGGTACTGGTGTTGTATGGTGTTGTATGGTGTTGTACTGGTGTCGTATGGTGTGGTACTGGTGTTGTATGGTGTTGTATGGTGTGGTACTGGTGTTGTATGGTGTTGTATGGTGTTGTACTGGTGTTTTACTGGTGTTGTATGGTGTTGTATGTATGGTGTTGTATGGTGTTGTATTTGAAAAGGTTCTTTGAAAATGTTGAAAAATGAGGTAGGATGAAATGATTTTGAAGTATTTCGGCCATCTGTCATTTCGGCCATGTGTCATTTCGGCCAAATGACATTTCGGCCAAATGTCTTTTGGGCCATACATTTTTCGGCCATATCTCATGGGGCTATAAGTCGCAGGGCTACTTGGCTTATAGGCCATAGGACTGGAACCCCATATTAACCACTGCATACTTTTTAATGGGAATATGATGGGAACGAAGTAAAATATCCCAAGTTTAATGTGTATTAACCTCAGTGCTGAGATGTAGGCCTAACTAGCTTAAAAAAATTCGTATATTAAGTGTTCCATTCAGTGCTTCTACCGGTACAGTCCCCATAGAGTTATCATTACGTGAACAAAGCTAAAACTAAATAATTTCTCCTTGGCTTAATATTTCGAATTTCTGGGTGGGGATTGCGCCAAATATTAGTTTAACTATTCTAGTTTTTAGCCTCTTAAGGATTTTTAGGGTGTTGAAGCCTAAGATGTCAAACAAAAAATAAAGCATTTTGATGTCTGGCCGTATCAGTCATTTCCATATACTTTCAATGCTAAAATAGGCCCATGTCGACCAAAACTAAAACGGCTATAACATATTAACCACTGCATATTTTTTAATGGGAGTACGATGGCAAATAAGTAAAATGACTGAAGTTTACTTAGTATTAGGCTCAGTACTGAACCACCCCCCCCCCAATCTGGGATATTAGGCCTTTTTTATTCCAAGAAATTTGTGAGTCACAGTAGGTTTGACAAGTGGTAGTGCCATAGAGTTTGTATTGGCGGCATTTTGGGGACGATCAGAAAATGTAAGATTTGACATAGTTAGGCTTCATATTTTTATTTGGGCCTGGGGAATATCGTAGGGGGGGTCTTAGAGCATCAATTCATCATATTTTTACCTCGCCACACCAGTATAATATGAGGTTAAGGTATCGGGTTGATGGAACTTTTGGTCATCGGTTGCAGTCTCCATTGTCACGCATTTTGGCAGCTTCTTCCTCACTCCCAGCACAAACGCAGACATCAATGATGCAAGTTTTTTCGGGGGAATATCCAGAACATCCCTATTTTCTTGCAAATTCTCCCTAAAGTAGCCATGTACTTTCCTCATAACCTAAGAAAAAATATTTACAGCCATTATTTTACGAGATATAGCAAGAAAACCGAATTGGATCAAAGTAAATTCTCCCAGAGTCAAATCTCCCAACCTGCATCTCCTCCCCGTCCCGCCCACCTGTCAAAGTGGCAATGGCTAATGTTTACACTTACAGACTCGGTCTTTTTTACTGTGTTTGTATTTCTACGATGTAGTACATAAGCTCTATGTAGTTCTTCCATCTCATCTTGATTTTCTTCTTCTTCTGGGGTAATTATAGGTTCAGGTGGTGTTTGAGGGGCCTGTACAGCAGGTGGGACTACCTGTTCCTCCAGGGGTTCGTCTGCTACTAATAGCTCAAATATACCCATATCTTGAAGAACTCTGTCATTTTCAGCTTCTTGTTCCTCCATAACTTCTAAACAAATGTTGGCAATCATATCTGGGAGTACATCATAAAAAATATCTACTGCTTGCACCTTTACAGCATTATTTCTTGCTTCTTGTGTAGAATTTCTATACGAAGCCATAATTAGCAGACGACGCAAGTAGTCCCTTGCCAACCGGAAATGGGTTTGTTTCCTGCGCCCCGTGATGAGGCCGGAAGGAGGGGTAATACAGTCAAAATGTCAAATAACTTTTTGGCAAATACGAATCCATATATCGTAAATAATCACAATATGCTTTACCGTGCGTTAGTCTACGGGAGTTCAGAATCTTACTAAACATGTAAAAATAATGTATTCTATAGTTGAAAGCAACTTTAGTTGATACATCAAATTTGAGGTGCTTCCTATACATTTCATGTAGGTACATTTTAATTATTGATTGCCCAGATAATCCACTTCATAGGCTTAATTATGGCCAATGCATGCCATAATATATCTTTGCTCGGAATACAGTCTGATTCAGGAACCAGCCAACATTTATCCAGGAAAGAGTTGGCCAATACATTGACGTGGTCCTACCAGTGGTCTTTTGTACTGGGAGTCAATCAAGATAACTTCACAGGTTATAAGATAAGTCAATGACATTCGCAAAGGAAATTGAAGAAACTTTGAAAATAGAGATGTCCTAACAATTGTTATTTCTAAACCACCTTCCTATGGTTAACATGGCAAGTGTATGACTAATGACAAAAGCGTCTATGGAAATGACATTTTGATGATACATTTTATATCCACAAAGTTATCTTCCGTGTTGTCATCATTTCTGTTTATCGGTAGTGAAGATGCCCTACTGTCAGTGCAAAAGACCACTTTTGATCCAATGGTGTTACAAAACAGATGAAAGGAGCAGTGATTTCAATACTTGATTTTTATAGATGGGTATAAATTCTAAAGTACACTGTAATGTGCAGCCTTCTTTGTGTAGTACTTAATATGATATAACATATGAAATATCCCCACAGATACCTCCCGGAACCAGCACGTGATGTTAACCCTTTAAAAACAGCCAATAAGACAGCTTACACTGTAAGTTTTCTTTATTTATTCTGTGATTCAAGGAAATTTAACTAAATTTGACGAAAAATCCTCTTCTTAGTCACTTACGAGTGCTGCAATACTGTATTGTGCCTAGATATAATCATATGTGCATGAGCCAGCAAGCAGAAATGAGGGTTCCTGTGGGATTTAGTACTTGTTTAGCCACCAGGGGACACCACTTTGGCCTAGAATAGGAAAAATATGCCTAAAACTATTATAGGGTACTTTTTTATGGAGAATTCAATGATTTTAGATAAAACGTTCTATTTTGGGTGGAAAGGTTCCAAATTAGACATGTAAAAAGAACGTTTTTGGGCCTTAATAGGATTTTTGTTGATGTCTGTTGCCATGGAAACATGATTTTCATTCTAAATAGGAAAATCAATTATCCCATTTGAAGGAATTTTTCACTTGGTTGACTATGGTGAAAACAGAATGAAAATACCATTTCTAGATCAAAAGTTATAGGCAAAAGAATAAAAATGTATGCTAATTTAGCTAATTAGCATAAATTATGCTAATTATATAGTGTAGCGGCGGGGCGGGAAGCGCTAGGCTTTCCGCGGGACTCTGCGGGTTGGGCTGGTTCGGTCCCGCACCACGAGGGGGCGCGGTGCCCGCGGTTGCTATATAAGGCCCGCGGGGGCCGCTGCCCCTTCAGTCTATGACTCCCAGCTGTCTGGTGCGGACGTGACCCAGCCCCCCCAGCAGAGTCCTATGTAGACTTTAGGAACGACGTTGGCTATGTAACTGATGAGATCTGATTAATAGAAGAGACACGCCTTGATATTTGTACACCTTTATTCACACAATATACGGGTTGAGTTTTCCCCAAGCTTAATTGAACGACTTACTCCTGTGTTCGTCTAATTCGCTACATTGGTGACAGCGGTGGGATCTTGAGCGGAACCCACGATTACGGCTAATTTAGGCGGCGCAGGTGGGGAAATATGTCCAGTGACGGCTTAACTAGGGAAGAGAGAGAAGAAATGATGGCAGGGGTGAGGGGGAACCTCGTGCAGATAGATGAAGACGTGATGATTCGTCTGGGTCCCGAGAACCGACTCTCGTCTCGGAGTCCCGCAGTCCCGCAAGGTCCCGCAGTCCCGCAAGGTCCCGCAGTCCCGCAAGGTCCCGCAGTTCCGCAAGGTCCCGCAGTCACGCAAGGTCCCGCAGAAGCGGTGGGCGCCCTGTTTCGTCGCCGGGAGGAATTGCATGATCGTCTGGACCACTCACGGCTGCCGCGGGCCCAGTTTTCGGGAGGAGAATCCACTATGCAGATCTCTGGGGAGCCAGGAGGGGCTTGGGGGGGACTGCCCTCCGAGCCACCGAGTCCGGGCCCCCAGCCGGGTAGCGCCGAATCAGGACCCTTGGGCGTGCCACCCGATCGGCCGCGACCATCCGTTACGGCTTTGACCGATCGCCTGGGCCGAATTGACGTTGACCCATCTCCGGTGACCACCGGGGAGGGTGCTCTTACCTACCGTCCTATCGGCGGCCGGGGGGATCCGTCGGCGTCGTTGGATTGGCGGGACGACCGGCCCTGCCGGGAGTCGGTTCGCCCCTCCCTTCCCAATTCATCCCCGTGGTCTTCCACGTCATTACCGGAGGCCAGAGTACCGTCAGGAGACAGCGTAGTTTCCTCCAGAGGCGACTTAGCACCGGACGCCTCGTATCCCCTCCCCATCCCCAGTTCGGAGGAGGAGAGACCATTGGGAAGCATGCGGGCCATGCGGGAGGAAGAGCAGAGACAGGCCGAGTGGGTACGAGAATGGCGGAGGAGGGAGGAGGCTCGGAGACAAGAGGCTCGAGCTCCTCCGAGGTCCGAGAGTATGACGGCTTCACCACACCATGGCCGGGATACGGTTATTTCGGCTCCACAACCGTTATCCAGCCACCCGCAAAGCAGCCCCGCCCCACCACCGACTTTACTACCACGGGCGGAGGGGATAACGCACCCAGGGCTGGTGAGGCCAGAATATGGGGAGGTTAGGCCCCGAGTCGACTTGATGATCACCAGACCGCCCGCGCCTGCAGGGGAGGGGATGACCACCCACCATCCCGGGGGGGAACTGGTCCCAGAAGGAGGACCCGCCTTGGCGGACTGGAAAAGATCCATCTCGGCACACAGCTCACTTCCCACCCCGCGAGCGTGGGATTCCATCGGGGACAGGGGGGCGACCACCACACCCGCCCCGAGTGACCGACTGCGTCAGGCAGTGGGGGGAATGATCGGAGATCCCCGGGCAGGGGTTTCCGCAAGGGATCGGCTCTCAGGCAGCTCCTTGGAATGGGGTCCCGGTGACCGGCTGACGAAACCCATTTTTATGCCGGGCAAGTTCGATGGCTCCGGCCATCTTCTCGAATATCTGTCTCACTTCGACCTTTGTCGACGGGCCAACGGATGGGGAAACGCGGACGCTGGCGTCTTTCTAGGGTTGTCCCTCACCGGCATCGCACGTCGCCTCTTGGCGGGTATCGACCCCGGCACGGAAACCGGCTACCTGCGCCTGCGTGATGCCCTCGTAGCCCGGTTCCAGCCACCCAACCAGAGCGCAGTCTATAAATCCAAACTAAAGGCCTTGGAACGGGCGAAGGGCGCTTGCCTTCAAGCCCATGCCGAAGAGATACAACGATACATGCGTCTGGCCTACCCGGGGGCCGACGAAGCTACAATTGATGTCATGTCCAGAGACCGCTTCGTCGAGAGCCTACCTGATGAGCGACTCCGTCAGTGGATTCATCAGACGATGCCCGACGACCTGGCGGGGGCCGTTCAGGTAGGCCTCCACGCGGAAGCGTGCCTGCGCTCCGGCGAGGGTGATCGGGGGGCGGCGGCAGCCAGGGTCTCCTCGACTACAATGGCGGAGGAATTGGCAGCCCTGCGCAAGAAGGTAGAAGAGGGACGGGTACAGTCCGAAGCTGTGATGGCGCGAACAGACGCGGCTTTCAAGAAGCTGGATAGGCCATCTGAGGGCAGGAGGAGAGAGCGACCGAGGGGCGATCGGCCTGGGGGCCGCCCCCCCCTCAGATGTTTCCATTGTGCTAAGGAGGGCCACATGCGTATCGACTGCCCGGAGTGGCAATCCAAGGTCCGGGAAGCGGAATCAGCAGAATCCCGCACGACGAAGGAACCGTCGGAAAACTAGACTCGGTCCTGTCTGACTCCCAAGGCAGGGCCGAAGCGAGGAGGCCGCCGTCGCGGACGACGGATCACCTGGAAATACAGGGGAGACTCGAGATGGGGGGTGCGGGCCTCTTGGTCGAGGGGCGGATTGAGGGGGAGCCGGTGCAGTGCTTGGTAGACACCGGGGCGACCATCAATCTCGTCTCGTTGGCCTGGTGGCACAAGAACGGAGGTAGCAGGGAGCTGCCTCCATCCCAAGAAAGAGTCTTTTCTGTAGAGGGACTACCGCTCCGGCTGATGGGGGAGTGGGTAACCTCCCTGGAGTTGGGCCCAGACACGTGGCCCATAGTATTACAAGTGGCGGATATGCCGACGGAGGTCATCTTGGGCTCCAATTTCTTGAGGAACACTAGAATGATGGTGGACATGGCGGGGAAGAGGCTCCTCATGGCGCCGGAGGCTTCGCCTTCCCTACCGACTAGCGCGTCCTGCCGGATCGTAAGCCGATACACCACGGTGTTGGCCCCGGGATCGGAAACGGTGGTGGATGGCTATGTGGTGGGAGAATGGGAGACTGATAACTTGGGCCTGGTAGAAGGACTCCGGGAGAAGGAGACCAAGAGAGGGCTGCTGGTGGCCCGCGGCTTAATTGACCCCCGGGTGAAGGAGGCTCCCCTGCGACTGTTGAACCCCGGGCAAGACCCCCTTGTCGTCTATCGAGAGATGGAGTTGGCGACAGTAGAAGAAATATGCGGTCCTTCCGCAGAGAGCGACACCCTAGACGCGGGCTGCTGCCGGGTGGTGTCGCCTGGGGACCCCCGGGTAGAAGAGGTAGTGGAGGGCCTGGTAAGCGGACTGACGGGGAATCGCCGGGAGGAGATGTCCTCGCTCTTAAGGAAGCATGCCGGGGCCTTCCAATTGGAACCAGGGGACATCGGCAGGGCGACTATGGTGGAGCACCGCATCCGGACGGGTAGCCATTCCCCATTGAAACAGCCGCCGAGACGTCTGGCACCCCACCGCAGATCGCTCGTAGACCAGGAGGTGGATAAAATGTTGAAGGCAGGGATGATTGAGCCGGCGGAGGGACCCTGGGCCTCCCCGGTCGTGTTGGTCAAGAAGAAGGACGGATCCATGCGGTTCTGTGTGGATTATCGTCGGCTGAACAAAATCACCGTGAAGGACGCATACCCCCTTCCGCGCATTGATGACAGCCTCGATACCCTGTCCGGGTCCGAGTGGTTCTCCACGATGGATCTGGTCAGTGGCTATTGGCAGGTCGCCATGGCGCCAGAGGATAGAGAGAAGACGGCTTTCACCACGCACCGTGGCCTCTACCAGTTCACTGTCATGCCGTTCGGGCTCTGCAACGCCCCGGGCACCTTCGAACGGCTTATGGAGGTGGCCATGCGTGGCTTGCAGTGGAGCTCGTGCTTGGTGTACTTGGATGATATCGTAGTTTTCTCTCGTACGTTCGAGGAACACGTTGCGCGTCTGGGGGAGGTCTTGGCTCGTCTGGAGGCCGCCGGCTTGAAGGTCAAGCCAGGCAAGTGCCAATTGGCCAAGCAGGAGGTGGCATTCCTGGGCCACGTGGTCAATCGCAATGGGGTAGCCACCGATCCTGGCAAGGTTTCTATGGTGCGAGACTGGCCTACGCCGGAAACCTTGACAGAAGTGAGGAGCTTCCTAGGCTTAGCCGGCTATTATCGCGCCTTTATTCCCCAGTTCGCCACACGGGCCAAGCCGCTGACTACACTCGCTGACAAGGGGAGGACCTTTACCTGGACAGATGCCTGTGACGCCGCCTTCCGCGAGATCAAGCAATGTCTGGTAGAGTCACCCATATTAGGTTATCCCCAAGAGGAGGGCCAGATCGTCCTGGACACGGACGCTTCGGACACCGGCTTAGGAGCAGTCTTGTCGCAAATGCAGGATGACCGAGAGATCGTCTTGTCATACGGCAGCCGGACCCTAACAAAAGCGGAGAGAAATTATTGCGTCACGCGTCGCGAGCTCTTGGCAGTCATCTTTGGGTTGAAAAAATTTCGGCACTACCTCCTGGGTCGGCATGTGCTCATCCGCACGGATCATGCAGCGCTAAAGTGGGTGATGTCATTTAAGGAACCGGAGGGGCAGATAGCTAGGTGGCTGCAAGTGATGGACATGTTCGACTTTACGGTCGAACATAGGCCCGGTAGTCGCCATGGTAACGCCGACGGTCTCTCCCGTATCCCCTGTCGTCAATGCGGACTCGCTGGGGAAGGGGATGAGTCCACCTCCCCCGTGACTGGACACGTCTGCGCCCTCACCCGCTTGGGCTCCTCCGACCCAGATCGGGCTTCCGAAGTGAGAGAGGAATGGCGGCGCGACCAAGAGGAGGATCCGCTGCTTTCGCCAGTTCTTGCTTGGATTCGGGAGGGCATCACACCCACGTGCGACGAACTCCGGGACAAGCCGTACGCCCTGCGGTCGCTCGCGGCCCAGCTCCAGCGTCTAGAAATAAAAGAGGGCCTCCTGGGTCGTTGGTGGTTCGTTCCTGGCAGCGCCCGCCACTTCCAGTTACTAGTGCCGCAAAAGAGGAAGCGGGAGGTGTGGGAGTCTTGCCACGGGCAAGGCATAGTGGGCCACTTTGGCAGAACCCGAACACTCCGGAAGTGCTCGGAGAGATGGTACTGGCCCGACTATAGGAAAGAGATCACCTACTGGGTGGCCTCGTGCCCGGTTTGCCTGGAAAGGAAGCCCCCACCCGGTCCTCACCGCGCCCGCATGGGCCACGTCCCGGTGGGGCTACCCATGGAAAGGATGGCTGTGGACCTAATGGGGCCCTTCCCTATCACACCGGAGCCCCGAGAGAACCGGTACATCTTAGTTATTGTGGACTACCTCACCAAGTGGGCAGAGGCGGTGGCCCTGCCCGACCAGGAGGCGGCCACGGTCGGGAGGGCATTTGTGGAAACGGTGGTCTGCCGCCTGGGGCCGCCCGCCACCCTACACTCTGATCAAGGTCGGAATTTCCAGAGTCGCCTTTTTCGGGAAGTGGTAAGCCTGTTGGGCATTCAGCAGACGCGGACTTGTGCGTTCAATCCGAAATCGGACGGATTGGTGGAACGCTGCAACCGCACCATTGAGGCCCTCCTCTCCGCTGTGGTCGCCAAGGACCAGTCCGACTGGGACCTACAGCTGCCGTTTGTCATGGCCGCCTATCGAGCGTCGGCCCACTCGTCCACCGGCGTCTCCCCGAATATGATGATGCTGGGGCGAGAGACCATGGTACCGCTGACCGTCCTCTATCCCATGGAGGAGGAGAGGGTGGGAGAGGGCGCCGTCGGCTACGTAGCTAAACTCCAGACCTCATTGGCACGAGCTCACGAGACTGCACGCGACCATCTGGGCACCTCGGTTGCTCGTCAGGAGCGCAACTACAATCTCCATGCGCGGGATAGGACCATCGAGGTGGGGGCCCTGGTGTACTATTTACACCCCATCCATAAGAAAGGGGTCTGCCCTAAGATGCAACGTTTCTGGACAGGACCGTGGGTGGTGACCAGGTTCCTATCGGGGCACGTCTATGAAATAAAGATGGATCGTAAAGTCAAAGTAGTACACTGTGACTCAATCAAGGTTGTTCCCACCCCCCCAGCCGGAGTGGGGGCCCTTCCCCCCCGGCCACCGGCCCCGCCAGAGGTGGGGACCGAGAGGGAGGACGCTCGCGGCGTAGTCAGAATGGTGGCAACGACTAACTGGGTAGAGCTGCACACCCAGGGCGATTGGTCGGGGTCAGCCTGGAAAAATGGTGGGGATGAGATCGGGTGCCGCGGCGACTGGTCAGGGACGGCCAGGCGGGAAGCCATGGACGGCGTCGGGTCCCGCGGATTACGTAGCGTTCCGCGGCGGGACGCGGGGTGTGACGTCGGTTCCCAACTGCAGACTTTCCTTGAAGTAATGTCCGTTTGGAGCAGGCTAGGATTTACGCCCGAAATGCCACAAAGGAGCCGAAAATTGGCGTCTTACGTTATCCCCAAGGTGAGAGGGGAAGCCAGAGACGCTATAGGGAAGGGGGATACCACCCCAATCGGGTCCCGCGGCCGTAGGAGAGGCAGAACCGCGGGTACTGCGTCCCGCGGCGGATCAGAAGGGAGGAAACCGGAAGAGCCAACCCGCAATAGTCCCAGGTTAGCCACCTGGAGGGCGCCCCCCAGAAAAGCTTCGCCCAGGAGGTCTCGGGGCAAGTCCAGCGAGAGAAGCGACCGCTTCTCACCCAGGAGAGGCCGTAGGAAGCCCTCAGCGAGCCCCAGGCGGAGCCGCACCCCGCCGCGGGACAGCCGGAGGGGGGCCCCTGGAAGAGCCAGGTCCCGCAGCCCCCGCGGAAGGTCCCGCAGTCCCGCAGAAACGTGTTCACATGGTGTGATGGCGTCGTCGCGGATCCCCTGTGACATTTGCGGGGTGGATTTCTCCCGCCGGCAAGCCCTGAAACGCCACCAGAGCCGGCAACATCCGACGGGGGAGTTGAAGGGGTGGTTCTGCCCCTTTCGAACCAAGGGGTGCCTGTATGCCTCGGACAGGGCGGAGGACGTGCTGCGGCACATCAGGACCCGCCACAGGTCGGAGGGGGGAGGAGATCACCCGTGGGTGCGGGACCACAAGAGGATGCCTGCTGCTCGTCCGCTCCCAGGGCTGTCCGCCCAATCCCCATCCCCTAGGAAGCGTGTGGCCATCCCTGTGGAGGCCGAGTCCTCGGAAGGGTCCGAGGAGAGCTCCGGAGAGGAGTCGGACGGCTCAGCCCCCTCCTCCCCCGAGGAGAGCCCGAGTCCCGCGGCGCGGGTGACCGCCCCGGCGGGCCGTCCCGCCAAGGAGGGCCGACAACAACGGCAGTCTAAGGCCTCGTCCCCCTCCCGGTCCCGCGGCGGGACCTCGACCAAGCGGACCCCATCCAAGTCGCCTAGGGAGAAGGGGAAGGCCCCCGCCGCCACGGTTACCTCCAGTGGCCGTCCACCTAAGGATCGGCAGGCCTCGGCCTCCCGCTCGCGGCCCCGGAGCCGTACAGACACCAGAGCCACCGACTTGGGAAGCAGCCCCACCTTCAGTCTGGGCGCCGTCTCGCCTCTCCAGCCTGCCGCTGAGGGGAGCGGGTCCCTGCCCCCCACCCTCCAGCCCGGAGGTAAGAGGAGGAGGGCCTCCGTGAGGAGCGCTTCCGCCTCCCCCAAGTCGCCCCCCCTCACCAAGGCTCAGAGGCGGTCGGCTACCCCCGCCTCCCCCAAGCCGTCTTCCACGGTTACCTCGGTGACCCCCGCCGTACCCCCCTCTGGAGGACTGGGAGTCACCTCCCCGGCTGCGACACCGGCGGTGACTACGACCGTGGCGTGGGGGACACCGGGAGCCTTTACCGGAGCCTCGGCAGGCGTTCCCCTGGACCGCGAGGCCTTGATGGCTATGGGATCGGCCTACGTGGCGGGAGGCGCCAACCAGGAGGAGATGGCACGCCGGATGACGGACCTCCTCACCATGTGGGGCCTACCTCCCCCAGGAGCACCGGTGGTGACCCCCCTGGCGGCCTCTACGCGGCCTACGGAGAGTGCCCCAGTTAAGGCGGCTGTGGCCTCGGATGCCCTTTCTTCCCCGACCACGACGGGCGTGGTAACTACCGGGAGTACCCCCGCCCCGGAGTCGGTCATTAGGTACCAGTCGGTACCACTCTCCTCTGAGGAAGAGGAGGTGGTAGAGCTGAGGGGGGAGGAGACCGTTACGAGGTCAGTGGCCCCCACCTCTTACACCACTGGGGAAGCGACGGCGGACCAGGAGAAGGGAGAGGCTAGTACCAAGCCAGTGCTCCCCACCGCGTCCACCGCTCCCCCCACGGGAGCCGACTCACCTTCACCGGTGGAGTCCCCTGCCGGAGAGACCCCCGGTGGGGAAGTGGAGGCTCCGGAGGCAGCAGCCTTGCCTCAGGACGGGGAGGGGGAGGTCGCTACCCGACCAGTGCCCTCACCCGCCCAGGCCCCACACGAGAGACCGAGGGAAAAGGACCAGCTGGACCTGCAGCCCTTGTACCAGGCCCTACCCACACTACCGTCTCGCCCGGGCACTTCGGACGAGGGGGCTCGTACTGAGCCAGCGCCTCCCCAGGAGGAGCTCGCAGCCGGAGGGGCCCCCGGGGACCCAGGCCCGACCGGTGCTCCCGCCCGGGTTGAGACCGTGTCCTCCGGAGACCCTGCCCCCACCTGTGAGCCCGAGTCTCCTACGGCCGCAGAGGAGGTGGCACTCACGGCCTGCACCCCCCCGCGGATAAGTGAGGCTGCGCTGGCACCCAACCTCACTCAGGCAAGAGACAGCGGCGACTCGCGCACCTTCGGGGGCGTGCGGCTGGACAACGTCGGCGAGGACGAGGCAGCGACCGCCGTGCGTAACCTGCTCGCCAGTAGCACCCCAGTCGGCACGACGGAAACCCTCCCCGTTACCATCACTCTCACGGCGGAGGATATGGTGGCCTTAAACCGGGAGTGGGACGGAGCGAGCCCCATCCAGCTGATCCGCATGACCCCGGTAGCCAGCACCCCCACGCAGACCGATCGGTCAGAGCCGGTACGGGCTTGGCCCGGAGGGGCCGTCACCCCGGAGGAAAGGGCCGCCTTGGACGCTGTGGCCACGGCCACACCCAGTACCAGGCTATGTCCCTCGGATGACGAGACGGGGCGTCCTCTTCCCGTGGAGTGGCAGTCGCCACCGCCTTCCCCCCCTCGTCGCCCGAAGGTACCCTCCAGGGACCCGGCAAAGGATAGGGACACCACCGCCGACCTGCCGCCTGCGCCGGAGTTACCGGCGTGGACCTCCTTCCGGCATACACCGCCGAGTGCCCGTCGTCGGCGCCGAGCCCCGGCCCCCTCGGCCAGACCCACAGGGGCGGCGTCCTTTGTGCCTCCTTGGTGGCACGTGCGGGGGAGGGATCCAGACCCGCTGGAGCGGTATGCGGCTTACTTGGTTCCCCCCCGCGACTTTGGACCTGGGTACGGGGCACTCACCGGGGACATCAGTAGCCGCGTCCGCTTCCACGACAGGGACACTTTCACGGTGTCCAACACCACGGCCACCACGTACCGGCGGGTGGTCCCAGGTCGCCGGGCACCAGCGGCCGCCCAGGGAGCGGCCCCCGCCGCCGCAGCCGCTCAGGGAGCACCCCCAGCAGGACCCGAGCGGGCGCCGCCACCGCAGGAGGACTCCCCGGCTCCGGTAAGTCCGCCTGACACTACTCCACGTCTAGACCGAGTGCCCCCTTTCGGGCAGAGCCCCCTCCCCCGCCAGTAATTGAGGCGGGGAAGGGGAGAAGTGGTGGTCATCATGAATGTAATAACCGTCTTGTTCGTACCCGTCTCAGTTCGTCTATAGCTGTAAGCAAACTTCATCCTTTCACTGTAATTCGGGCCCCCAGTACTGAGAAGGTTCAGGAAAAGCCCACTCCAAGCCTCCCCCAGATGCGAGAGGGGAGCACACTGGACACCCGCATAGCTGTTGCAGACCACCTAATCACCTATTGTTTCTCGTCTGTTGCAGCACGCGCCTACTACTGGCGAGTAGTCGGGCCGGTGCGGGGTCCTCCGAGCCGCGGCGGTCGGCTCCTCCGGAGGGGGGCTGGGCTTGTTGGCCCCAGCTCCCACCGGGACTTGTTGAGGTTGGGACCCAGCAAGGTAGGCCCGAGGGCGGGCCCGAGCTCCCAGGGCGAGGTTGAGCTCAGGAGTACGGAGGTGTTGGGGCCGTTGCCCCCTACGAGTTGTTGGGATTGCTGTTCCCCCCGGGTCGGGACCGTTGTCCCCCCCATGTGTCAGGACTGTGTAACCACCCTACGGATGGGACCGTGGGTTCCGGCTTCGTCTATGTGTTGCGGTTGCTAGGTCACCGAGTTGTTACCGTCCAAGCTGTTGACGAGATTCGTGTGGAAGCTATTACGACTGTTGATTTATATTTGAGCCTGAGTGCGCTTGATGTCGCAGGGCCAGTAATTGTAGTACTATTATTCTATATCACATTAGTAACTGGTTGTCTATAATTCTAGTAACCCTACCTGGTAGAGGGCGTATGGGGGCGCCATTTTTTCGATGTCATAGCCGCTTTACTTTGTACACCTTCCCATAGTTCTTTCATGTATAGTGTTTAAAGTAAGGAGGGAAGAGTGTAGCGGCGGGGCGGGAAGCGCTAGGCTTTCCGCGGGACTCTGCGGGTTGGGCTGGTTCGGTCCCGCACCACGAGGGGGCGCGGTGCCCGCGGTTGCTATATAAGGCCCGCGGGGGCCGCTGCCCCTTCAGTCTATGACTCCCAGCTGTCTGGTGCGGACGTGACCCAGCCCCCCCAGCAGAGTCCTATGTAGACTTTAGGAACGACGTTGGCTATGTAACTGATGAGATCTGATTAATAGAAGAGACACGCCTTGATATTTGTACACCTTTATTCACACAATATACGGGTTGAGTTTTCCCCAAGCTTAATTGAACGACTTACTCCTGTGTTCGTCTAATTCGCTACAATATGTATCTCATGAATAATTAGGCATAGAGCTTATTGCCATTCAGGAAATGGTCACACCTATCTAGTTTAGCAAGCCATTCCTCTAAAACTAACAGGAGTATCTTCTCTTGCAATATATCACTGAAAAGCCAGTGATCTGAATTTTAAAGTTGACTTTTAGCACGGAACCCCCTTTCTCCTTGCCTCTACACATATTTTGTATAGGACACAGCTTATATACAAGGATATATCCTTACTGCACCTTAAAGAATCTGCTCAAAGTCAGGGTATGCCATATAGGTGTGGATCTTATTCCAAAAAAAAAAAGTACTGAAATAAACAAAGTTTGGTACCTGAGATCTAGCATGATCTTATGGTGCACCTTATATGCAAAGTGCACCTCATTACCTTATATATATAAGGCATAACTTCATCGCTGGTCCCTACCCCATTAAAACAGGCATTATGGTAGATGTGAGCCTCAGGGTATCTCCATGAAGTATGAGATTAACTCACAGTACTGAGTATTAATTTTTATACCCTTTAATTCATCTGCTTGGTTACAGCGTGCAAGCAGGTGATACAGCTACATATGCAGTGAAGGATTGTGCAGGCTCTCTTTAAGTTTACAGAAAGAGAAGGAGAATGACTACATCTAAATCGCCCCCTGACAACTTATCACATCACATGAACAAGGGATACATCTTTGTTTGTACTTAATGTCTTGGAATCATCTCAGCAACCTGAAGTTCTAATTCAAGTAACGTTATGTGTAGTATTCAAAGAACACAATCATATATATACCTTACCCATCAAGACATATCTAGCCGTAGATTATAATGTGACTGGTGGGTCCCACTAAGTCCTATTTGTTCCAGGGTTATCGAATCACTTGATTTATCTCACCTTTTAGACTAAAGGTCTTCATGTAATGAATGACACAATTACTTCTCCTGTAGGTGATTGATGCTTGCAGACTTTTAAAGAGTAAATGCGAAACGTCCTGCTGAAGTTTTCGGCAACTTTGTTCTGGTATAGACCATAAGTGTCCGAGCAACTTTGGCAAAATATGAGATCGATTCTCCTCGCGCAACCCTGAGTTTGATGATACATTTTCTATAGGAACCTATCTGATAATTACCCCTGGCCTTTGTATTTTTCATAAAAATAAGTTTCTACACAGTTAGCCAATTTGATTAGATAATGTGCACAGAGTGAGACAGATACACTCTTCAGCCGCTCTATTGAGAACATGGTATAAAATCATTGGGGTCTAATTTTTAGAAGGGGTGTTCAAAATATTTCATTGGTCAGCAATTTACAAAAGTGGATGTTATTCATCTTTTTTGAATTTAAAATAGTACCATACATTGATGAGGATTCGGAAGAAAATTCTAGCCGGACTACCTTGCGAATTAGACCTACTAAGTGATTTGGTAGATAAGAACTTGTAGAGAGCCTTTTGTCAACTTTATGGCTTGTACATTTTCAAGAACGTGTGCTTAGCTCTAAGATTTGGAGAGAATTACATTTCTTGCTACCATCAGGTATTCCTCTTCACCTCAGCTTCAGAGATAAGCCCTAGAACACAGCAATAGTTACACATTCAAAACAGCCACTCACTGTTTTGATTAGTTTGCACACGTATCAAAGATTGCTTGCTTATGATATAATTAGCCAGTAGGAATGTGACAAGCCAGTCTGTAACTCCCATCCTGCTTGTCTGAGATTTATGACTGTATCTAGGCAACCATGGTTTCCGAAATAGAACTCGAGCCCATGTGTGATGTAACAGTATTAAAAACAAATCGAGTACTTCTAGTAGAGAAGGTTCACTTTGAAAATGTGATGCCGTTTCTTCTGCCATTTCTACTATTCCGGCAGATCGGTACAATCAATGCAGGGGACGGTATAGGTCACAAGAACAGTCGGATCCTGGATACCTTAGATCGATTAACAAAAGCCGAGCAATATGATGCATTCAATGCATTTTTCAAAGTGCTAGCTGGTACTCAACCAGACATCTTTGAAGCTGTTGTTGCTGAGATTAATTTTTGCATCAAAGCAATGGAAAAGGAGACAAGAGAATGCATCAAGAGTAATGGTCATTACATAGACTCGAAACTTGATGAAAAGATCGATTTAGAATATGAACACGTTGAGCTCTCTGTTGTAAGCTCTGAATCAGATTTTACTGCATATGGCCAGCTTCCACATGAGTATCATGACTATATAGCAAATCTCTAGATTAAAAGCACAAATATTTCTGTCTGTGATGTCCTTGTTGATGAAGATAGACTGAAAAGGAAAGTGTTGATTTTTTGTCGAGCGGGTATAGGAAAATCAACGACGACACAATGGTTGTCAAAGGAATGGGCTCAGGGTAAATGGGCAGTAGGTTTCAGACTGATGTCCCTTCTGCACCTTAGAATGATAACAAACCCAGATACATTGGTCAATGCGGTTGAACTTTTGACATTGTATGGCGTGTACTCAGTTGAAAACATAAGCATTGAGCCTTTCTTGTCCTCTTGGCTTGAGAATTCAGCTAGAAAAGTCATCATATTCTTTGATGGTATCGATGAAATTTCTGGTTTCCAGAAACGAATGCGAAATACACGCAGGATCACTAATTGTCTTGAGAAAGCTCACCCATTCGATATATGCATCAATATAATGAATGGAAATCTTCTACCTGAATGTACAGTTATATGCACATCGCGGCCTTTTTTCAGGGCTGAGTGAACTCATTGTTGACATCAAGGCTGAGATTCTTGGTCTTACAATGTCACAGGTATTTGAATACGTTGACCGAAAATACCCTCAGAAGAAAGACTTTGTTCTGTCAGTTTTAAGGAAAAATCCAATCGTCCCCTCTGTTTGCAGTATAACATTCTATTGTATGATAATCTCAAGGCTGTTGAATGAGGGGATCCTGTTACAGGATGATGAAGTAAGTACATACAGTCGCCTCATGGCATTTATCCTTGTTCAATACACTTCACGTAAAGTCACCGGTTCAGGGTTTCTTTTAAGTGTATTATCATTCTTTCACAAGCTAGCACGTTTGGCATATGGGGGAATTTTCTAGTCAGGTAAAAATGATGGACTAGTGAAGATAGTTTTTGATGAGGAGGATCTAGTAGCATGTGGAATTGTTGTAAATGAACTCGATTCATTGAAAGAGTCAGGTGTTGTCCAAATTAAGAAAACTGGCATAAGGTTCGATGAATCGACCAAGGCTGAATTTTTTTCACATGTCTGCACAAGAAATGTTAACAGCAGCTTGTTGTTTGATAATTCCTGAACCTGAAGGTATGTTGGATGCTCTCTTTTATGGTGGGCAGTTTGACATTTGCTTGATATACTTGTTTGGACTTCAATTTGACAGAAGCAGCCATTGGATCAGTAAAATAAGATCAGCCGTTAGTGCTTCAAACTCCTACAATAATAGTCACATAGAGCGATCGCTGTCTACATATGTAGACTATCTGGAGGGTGTTGCTCCTATAGTAAAAGGAAGAGCTGGCTAAAAATGCCCTCATTTCCAGTCCTTTCTTTTCATGTAGCTATAACTTGTCCCTTTTGTTGCTCACAAGTGGTCATTCAAGTATGGTGCTAAAAACGGGAGATTTGAGTAGGTACCTAGTTGGGAGAAGTCAGTCAGTATAATATACTATAGAGTATGTGACATGAGAAGGTAGCTGATAGTGCAGCTCTCTCTGTTTTAAACAAGGCAGGTGACTTTTCAGAGTCATGTGGTGAGTGCTTTTGAAAAGAGGGTACCTACTGACAGCTCTTTTTACCATAGGAGCAACATGCTCCTGATTCAGTCGGGTAATGATGGCTTGTTGAGAGCATGTCAGCTAATTCACGAAGGGCAGTGGCATTGTATGACAAGAAATATGAATTCTCTTCTTGCCCATGAGGGAATCCTGTGTATACAACAATCCACAATGACAGCAATTGACCTCTTGGCCATTGATTTTGCCTGCACTGACTCAGAGCCTATCCTCAATGCAACTCTGAGTAATGTCAATGCAAATGACACATTTGTATCTTTGCTATCGAGGACCTTCTTTGGGGAACATTGGAAGTTCATTCAACGGTTAGATCTGTCTGAGAATTCCATTGAGAAGTCAATTGCAATCATGCTAGGCAGAAATCGTATTCTGCAGTTGCTGGACATTCACAGTAACAAAATAGAAAAGAATGGTGGTAGAGCGATGGCTGAGTCAATTGGTGCAAACACGTCTCTAATAGAGTTGGATATCTCGCCGAACAATATCGGTTACATCGGTGTCACTGCTAATGTTGATAATCTGCACCAGAATACAACTCTAAAGGCACTCATGCTGTATGGCAATCAAATTCAAAATGATGGAGCAATTTCAATTTTTGAAAATGCTCCATCAAAATACTGGTCTTCACCATCTTGATATCCATAGCAACAAGATCGATCTCAAAGGTGTTGAGGCTGGCCCTGTGAACAATGCCTCACTCACCTATTTGAATATCGCATTTAATGAAATACGTAATAAGGGCGTCAAAGTATTAGCAGAAGTGGTACAAAAAATGTACTCTCTTAGACACTTGGACATCTATATACAACTATATACAACTATATATCTATATACAACTATATACAAGATTTTGGGGCTCAAACACTGGCCAACTTATTGCATGAGAATTCTAGTCTGCAAACATTTGACTTGTCATACAACTCCATAGGCCATCTGGGTGTGTCCTCTCTTGCTTTGATCTTGAGAGGCAATTCCAATTTGAAAACATTCAATCTGTGGAATAACAATATCGGTGAGAAGGGGGCAGATGCCATGATCTCAATGTTGAAGCATAATAGAACACTGCGTACATTAGACATTATGGGCAATGAAATCAGTCACGGCAAAGTACAGGTAATAGAAAAACAATTATCACAGAGGATTAAAGGAAAATTGAAGAGTAAATGGACGAGCAACATTAAGTTCTAATTCACGACATTGCTCTGCAGCACATTGGGGGAAATAAAATCTCTGGATATTGAACACCAAATATGGGTGTGATCCATCTGTAGCATTCCCTCAGCCAGAACGCTCTGGAGAATAATTCAAAAGGTCCTGCCATCGCTACTCGTGCGATGGTAGCGTAGGCACATCTTATAAGACCTAGTCAGTCTACTGTATGTTTTTTAGCGGTGGTAGGCCAGTCAGGCACAGCAAGTCCTGTGGAGCATTCACTATTCCTATTCCAGCCTTACCGCCACTGTGATGGTACTGAAAGAATTACATAGTGTTTTCCCTTAGTACAAGAGCACCTGTAGGGAACACTCCTCCTCTCAAGAGTGAATGTGCCTGCTGTATGCATATGTAGGGAAGGGAGGACATTTGCTGAGGGTCCTTGAGGGCTCTTCAGGCTACTCATGTGTTAAATGCACTTGAATACCGTACGGAGTCAACTGCACCCTATACTCTATAAGTAGCTCATATAGGGAAGGCGAACACTTGTGTAATCACTGTTGTAAAAATGAGTGTTTCCACAGCTATTCTTTCATTATGACCCTCTCGCCCCTGTGCACAATGTGTTCTGCTTGGAATAGCGCATGCAGGGCTTAGGCTAACACCACTGAAAAGATAGGGTGTGCTAAGAGAAAGTAAAGGGGTCTCACCTTACCATTGCTGAAAGGAATAAGGCAGAAGAATCGCTACCATTGCAGGGGTAGCGATGGCAGGGCCTTTTGGATCAACCTCCTGGATGACGGACTGGATAGTCATTCCCATGGACAAGGCAAAAAAAAAATCTATGCTGGATACAAGCTTCACACACCCTATTTAAAATCTAAAATAGATCCCACTGACCATTGTCAGAGGGTAATCAACAGTATTGATGTAGGGTATTATCAATACAAGTCCAAGTGGCATGATCATAGTATACACCACTATAGATAATACATGTTTATGTATGTATTCTGCTGATAAGGAATCAAGTCTGGAGCCAGTAGAAGTTATACCAATGTACTGATTATGATGTTTCACATGCACTTCATCGTTAATTGCTGCCACCTATCCCACACTGTAATATTGATGTTCATAAAGTGTTAATGCTACATCTGTTTTACATTGTATGCATGGACTGGAATAATTTCATTTGCTATCTGTGGACATTATCAAATGAAATAATTAATGGACCCTGTTGTGCTTGAGCATTTGAGTAGAACTGTATAATGTTACAAGCATGCTATCACTGTGTAATAGTGGCACGAGGGACTTATGTTCCCAGAATGGCTACTATATGTGCGAGGCGTTCCCCGTACATGCATGGGGCCTTCATTAGCTAGACTTTGTAGGATTAACCTTGACTGTAGATATACATTATAAGCGAGGCTTTTAGACTTTGTCACAGTACTAACCTTATCCCAAGTGCACCTAAATTGCCTCTTTCCATTTTGTGAACAATTCATAATTGCCATTATTATCATCAATACATGTATACATGTTATATTTTTGTATAATTATAAGTGCCCAGGTGCTCTTAGATTTCGAAATTCTGCCTCTACCCGTGGCCCTAATTCAAGACCGGCGCTTATTCAAGACCTAGTTTATAGTGCATAATTCAATTTCAATGCTGCAATATCCCTGGCGCTTATTCAAGACCGACGCTCATTCAAAGACCCAGCGCTTATACAATTCACTATGACACTTGTTTATGCTATTGTTATATTGTCTTTTTCTTTTTCTGAGCAGTGTTGTCTATTGATGTTATTCCCATGCTATGTTACAGTTGTCTATAATTTTGGTTGCAAATAAAGTGGTATTTATTGTACCAACATATATACAGATAATTCAAAGATGGCATTTTTTTTTATATTGTATTAGGAACCTCAGAAAAAAATAGGTGCATGTTAATATCATTTGAAATGAATTGATGTGTAGCATAGAAAGGTATTCACTGTCATTTGTTAGCTCACTGTTCTTTGTTATCGAAAATGGATACCACTTGTATGTTAATTAATTGCAAATCGTTATTAAAATGTATGTGTATAATTCATACATCAAAATCTCTCTATGCTATCATGGTCCGTTTCAGTGGAAGTTATTTAATTATTTCAAATTTTGATTTATATTGAAGACTCTGTTCAACCAATAGTTCTAGGTGAGCCTGGGCAATTATTTTCTGAATTTAACTCACAGTTACTATCCACATGGTGTCACACTCAGATGATGCTGAGTTTCTATGCACTGAAAGCACCAAGGTCGTCAGACTGACGATACCCAAAACTACAACCTTAGGTACTCAGATTGAGCACCAAGGGTAGTCAACCTAATGGGTTTAGGTCAGCACACTCACCCAAGGTAGTCAAACTGATTACATAATGTTGTTAGAGTGACAACCTTGGTGCTGACTACCTTGGGTCCTCAATCTGACTACCAAAGCTGTAGATTTGGGTATCGTCAACTTAAGCACCTAAAGTCCTCAGCGGTGAAGACCTTCAGTTGAAGACTGAAGGCCTGATCATCAAACATGAGTGGCACATACCTGCCACCTTGTGAGTATGTTACATATTGTCAACAGAATGCCAAAGACTCATAGTGGGGAGAGGTAGACTAAGGGATTTCACTCCATGTAAGGTGCTGCCCCCTGTCTGTACCTCTTCCAACGAATCTAGGTCCTCAATCTGATGAGTTTAAAGATCTGCAGGGTTTTCAGTGTGTTTGTTATACTATTTTGTAAATGAGGAGCTACTTTGTAGTCATCAAGAAACTTCTAGATCTACGATTAGGGACAATCATTTTTGTTCTTATTCTTTTAACTTATACCAGACCATGAAGGATGTTTTCATAGTTTTAACAACTTATTTATTTGTGTTGGAATCTTAGCTAGTGGAAACTATAATAGAATTAGTCAGATCAAATTGGAAGCTTATGAATCTTCATATCAATGTGGTCAGTGTTTGGAATCACTGTTTTATTCCTCCTCTCAAACATCAAGTTCTGACTGCCTTTTCAGGTTAATCAAAGTCATATAGGCCTAACGACAAAAATCGAAATATTAAAACAGGAAAACATAGTTCACATGGCACACACCAGATGGCCTAACTGATCACTACCGTGTGTGTAGGGGTCCCACAGCTCAACCCCGACACACAGGGAGTAGTTGGTGTTCTATCATATTACCAAGGTCATATTCAGTTATGAAAATAGAAAATTTAACACTATTTCGCACAACCCCTCTCTTTTGTCAGTACTTGATAGTATATTGCTTATTTTGAGCCTCAGAATTTTCCAAAAAATAGGGTGTGTGCCCCCTCCTTTTGAAAATCCTGGATTGTACTGTTTACAGCGCCAGCCTCTACTGGAGACTGTGGAGTATATTCTACGTAATATGGCGCTGATCATGTTTTTTTCTTCTATACCTGCTACGCCATGTTTCAATCATCCGTTGCACAATTCATTTTGATCAGCATTGATTTTTCCCTCTTATCTTACAATTATGGGATATTATAGTTTTGGTGCATAAGAAATGGCACCAAAGAAAAGGGAATCAAGGCTAGTAACTTATTTCGTGACTGAAAATGTTTTCATTGCTTATGCAATAATTTGTCCACTATTATGAATGCTGTAGCATAGTAACCATAATAAGTAGCACCCCTCCCCACGCAAGGTATAGTAGGAGGAGGGCACCACCCTCTGGGCAAGGGAAATAGATAATGCATAGATTCGGCTCCAAGAAGTGCTTGGACAGGTGCCGCGCCCTGCCTAAGTTTGTGAGCGGCTACACAGATAGCAGAGTGAGTGGCTCTAGAGAGGCATGCTGCCTTGACTAGTGGAGCAGCTCCAGAGAAAGCAGTAGAAATGCAGAAAGGAAAGAGAAAGCAGGAAAGAGAAAGCAGGAAGGAGTAGCTCATGTCCAGTGATTAATAAAGGATATCCAGATCTTAAGAACCTGGGACTTGTCTTGGCTTATTGACATTAACCATACACAACAATACAGACAGCGAAAAAGACTACTGCTATATAACAATGCTATGCTGTCAACCTTGTAACCTAGAGGAAGTGTAGTGTAAGACCTGTAGTCCATCATTCATCAAAAGGCGTCCCTAACAGCCAATGATGTCACCACCAAATGTACACTAGAATGAGTCAGCTACAGGGTAATCAGGACCTCTCTACCGACTAGCTTTGTAATGAAAATAGAAAATAATTTTCAAAATTGGTCAAACTGAATGTACCCCTATTCCCACACTCTAAATAATAACTGTTAAATCTACCAGGGACCCTCCTAAAACTGAACTGTGAACCATCGTGATTGTATTGCAGTGAATTCGTAGTTTCTACAGTAAATCCCCCAGATGGCAGTACGGTGGTACAAGGAAAATCTGTGAAAATAGTGATGGATCTCTGGCAGCTTTGGGACAAAGATTTCAACAATATTTTGACGACATTTTTTTTTTAGAGTGTAGGTCCACCGTTCCATACCTATTAGATGCCCACCTCTCTGGCTCCAGCTACCATCTACCACTAACCCATCCCCTATTTTGCCTGCACGTTTTTCTGACTCACACCCTCTACTTTGCCAGATAAATAATTGGAACAACGCAAATTGATTTCCACAAAGCAAGAGAGGATGGGAAAAGCAGCAAATAATGACAAACAAAACAAATGAAGAGACCCAAACAACAATTTAAAGAAACAGATGAAAAAAAATAGAAAAAAGTCAATGCAAACAGCATGGCTGCATGAGTAATATGCTACATAAATGAATACGATTCTAGTTGTGTGTGTTGTGGTCTTTGGCAAGTCTACGCCCGTTATTAGCACGACACAGGAGGGAGGCAGGTAGGTAGGGAGAGGGGGGGGGAGGCAGGTGCCTCTGAGACTCACCTGTATCTGTGTATCTGTAGTTATTGGTGTGAGTACTGACTATATGGGAGGACATGCTTGAAGGGCACCTCCTTATCTAACTAGTAGGGAGATAAGAAGATACACTGGAGGAATCGAAGAGATAAATGGGTAGGTGGCATTGGCATTTTAATGGAAATTTACTCTGTTGGATGATGATTATTATTGTTGGTTTTGATTAACCATAAAACTTTATGTTAAGTGGAGTGTAAGGTGAACTCTGTAATAATCGTACTGTGTATAAGCTGTGGCTTACATGGTCCATTTCAGACCCTTGGTGGGGGGGGGGGGAGGGGGGTTCACATAGACTATATTGAGGAATTGCAAATAGTACCACAATTTTATTGATTATAATAACATGAAACAAGATCTCTCAAAATATAAGATTTTGCACCCGAAAGTTGAATTTGAGTTTGAGTTTGAGTTTAACAAATTTATTGGCCAAATAACATCATACAACACGAAGCTTTTCAGGATCAGCCAGGAAATGCAATAATTATAAACATACACAAAGGAAAAATTATTTCACAATGCATTGCATATGGGAATACAATAGGCACTTACTAGGTGATTCCAGATTATGCCAGCAATTAGTCTTCATAATAAAATACATTGATATCGGAGTGGGCTCCCAACAGACACATTCTTATATTCAATGACATACTAATACTCAATAACTAACTAATTTTCAACATAAAATGCTTTTTGGATTCCAATTTCTGAACATCAGCTTCCAGTTTATCCCAAAGCACCTTGCCTCTGACAAGTGGACTCATATCATATACGAGGCACGTAGATCGGCTAACATTTAGTTGCACTTTAACATTGCTGCGGAGTGCACATGGTGGAACATATACATTATCTGAGTCCTTAGAGGCATCGAACATAATGCCAAGGAGACATTTATTCCTTCTTACCTGTAATAGCTTACATCTCAACCTTACATGTAATTCATGTACCGTTATATCACGAGGGTCCCTAATCCAATAACATAATCGCAGGCAATGATTCTGCATGGTCTGCAGCTTATTCACCACAGAGTTAGGACCACATTCATGTATGAAATTGGCATGTTCAATAGCAGGTAGCACCATTTGTTTATACAATTTTACAGCAAGGTCAGTGTCAATATACTGACGGATCCGTCTCAATTGGTACATTTTTGATTGAAAAATATTTTTCACCTTATCCAAATGTTCCTTAAAATTCAGTTCTTTATCTATAAGGACCCCTAGATAATTGAAAGAGTCGACCACTTTGAAAAATACACCACCCAGACTAACTGAGCATTGCTTCAGCTGCATCCTATTATATAACAGGCTTGGTGCACACCATAATAGGTGAGTTTTATCTACATTTACAGTAAGTTTATACATACAGCACCAGTTATAAACATTATTCAGATCATGTTGAATATCACCAAGTACAACATTGGATCTTTACTATGGGTATAAATTGCAAGATCATCCGCATAGAGACAAAAACTACATTTCTCAAATACAGAAACAACCTTATTGATATAAATGATAAATAATAGTGGCCCCAAGACCGAGCCTTGGGGTACTCCACATGTAATTGAAAGATCTTGGGAAGTTATGCCATTGGCAGTTGTACATTGGGTTCTGCCAACCAAATAGGACTTTAGCCATTCAATACTCCTAGGTGATATTCGGATATTACTCAACTCACTTAGTAGGAGTGAGTGGTGGACCATATCAAAAGCCTTTCTCAGATCGAGGAAGACTACGGCCGAGCTCTCCCTCCCATTATAACCTTCAAAGAGACTATTAGTCAATTGATAAACTGCATTGGAAGTTGATCTTCCTGGCATAAAACCGTACTGATTTTTACTTATAATGTTATATCTTAGAAGATGATCGAGTATTTGTGCATGAATTACCTTCTCAATCAGTTTGGATATTAAGTTCAGCTGAGTGACAGGCCGCCAATTTGAGATGTCTCGCAGATTTCCAGTTTTCGGCAAAGGGATCACATTAGCCTTTTTCATGACTATATCTACTCTCGCATCAATTATTGACTGATGTATAATATCCCTTAATAGTACCGGTTTGTAAAGCATGATGTCACGCAGTATGATAGCCCTAATATCCTTAATACTGGATGACTTGCCAGTATTAATCCCTTTAATGAGGGTAATACAGTTTTGTATAGTTGGTGGTCGTAATTCCAATATATAATCAATAGCGACTCGAGCAGCTCCCATCAGTTGTCTCAGCCGGTTACAAGAATAGGCATTAGGCATCTGAATGGCTGCAGCTAACGTAGGACCAACACAAACATAGAACTCATTCACATATGTGGCGGTAGCACAGCGAGCTATAGTGATGCCATCATTAGTTTCCAGATTTAATACATTCTCCTTTTTAGGACCTCTCCAGATCTGGGATATTTCTTGCCAAAAGTGCCGGGGGTCATTTCTATGTTTGTGTAATTTCGAGAGTACTTCTGCCTTACGATTCTTTGATAGTTTGTTTTTAATGCGGATATCTAAGTTTCGTAACAATAACAGATTTGGGTTGGGTGGAGGACCACGATATTTTCTCAATTTTTTTAAAATTTTTCCTTTTGTGATTAGATAAACGGTCCACAGCCACTGAGTAACCTTTCGGGGGGTTAACCTTAACCCTTATTGACTTGACAGGATGTTGTCGGTTAAAGAAGTTGTTACACAGACCAATCAGTTTACTGTAAGGACTAGGTGAAGGGACCTCAATATCTAATTCAGGCCCATCTAGGTGGTTGGTTAGAGCCTCACTTCTGTAACCTTTGTACATCCTACCAACAATTTTTTTAAAATCTATTATTATTCTGTACCTTTTTCTGTTTTTTTGATAGCATATACAGGGAAATGATCACCAATCCTGTGATTAACCAGTCCACAGGCAGCAACATGTGGTGAATTACAATAAATGTGATCTAGAGTCGATTTGCCCCTCGGGTGGTAATAAGTTGACTTTGTTGGTAGATAGTGCAGCTTACTCCTGCGCAAGAATGATTTCATTTTCTTATATTTACCACTGGTATGAATAGAAGTATTTACGTTCAGATCGCCGATGATCCATAGCTCCTTATTCTTTAAGTCAGGTAGTTTAGTCATTTCGAGTAATTTCTTATAACAATTACCAACATTACCACCAGGTGGGCGATATACCATGATTATCACGCGCTGCTTCTGGTTTGGGAATTCCGTCAACAACCCCAGGCATTCAATATCCTTATGATTCATGGTTAATTTATCAAGACCTATTGTCCTGACCTGAAGATTGATTAAACAAACAAAAAAAAGAAATACAATTACTACAATTGAATCGCGTTTAGATACCGGGCTCCCCATAATACATTTAATTTCATATAATCAATTTCAGATATTTACTGTTAGTAATTTGGTTAGTAAATCAGATAAGAAGTACTTCCAATCAATCCAGTTCAAAGAATAGTAAACTATTGTTACCAGTTTTATGTTCAATATCAAATTATGACCAAAATTCAGATAGCGCTAGAAAGAGATACCCTGCAATTATTATATTACAATAATAATAATAATCATCAACCCAAGCCATCAGAACATCAAATTTCCTCAGGAGACTATGAAGTAGCTTATCAAATACACACATGTAGGCATTTAATTCTTAGATACTAATAAGCATGGAGTTCTGGGGGGATCAGGTTATTTTCGAAGTGCGTCGCTGTATCACAACAATTATTATTTTCATAATTCTTTTTTGGACTGGATAGTTATTGGCCGAAAGTCAAGTTTTAATAGACCACTCATTGGTCTTCTCTGTTGAAAGTCCCATTCCATTTTACAATTGGATTTTGCAGATGGATATTAGAAAATAGCAATAAGTTATCATTTTGATATTTTCTAACATATTCACACACACTGTGGTGCATCTTATATGTGGAGGTGCACCTAATACGTGGGGTATTACTTTAATACCTCGTGTATAAGACGTGTGCTAAATACACAAGGATGGACACTTGGTGCGCCTTATAGAAGCAGAATAACTTGGGGAAGGCTTTTCTATGAAATGTTACCAATAATCCTCTGTTTCTTTATAGTGGTAATTGAAAGGGAATGAGTAAAGCCTCCTGATGGCCATATTGGTGATTGGAATTTTGAAAATCCATCGACTAGAACTGAAGTTATAATATTTCTTTTCCTCTCACATCAGCAAAGTCAGGGTTCACCTTATATGGTGGGGTGCACGGTATATGCGGGGTATTATGGTGCGGTAGTTTCTTTAATCACGGCGCAAAATGAGCATGAAGAATCTGATATCTTCTTACATGATGCTGTCTTCACATGGCTAACTACACAGCTGGTAGAGACCTGGCACTAGTTGCCGTCTCTCTTGATTGTTCAGTTACTACACCAAGGAGCTAAAAAGGGGGAAAAAGAAAAGAAGAAAACTGAGAGAGAGATAAACTCTTATATTCCTACACATCCTTTGTATGTGAACTTCCTTTTCCCAGCGCATTGCCTTATATATGTTTTGGGGGTGAGAGCAGAGTACCGTAATTCCTCACATTAAAGGTGCGGCTTTTAATTGAGGACAGATACCCAGTGCGCCTTATAGAATAAGCAAAAGCTAGGAATGCATTTTATAGGTGAGGATATTATACAATAAGATAATACTTATAAGTACTGAACTTCTCAGAATCCAGCCCCATGTGCTCCTTATAGGTTCTTCTCCAGTAAGGGGTGTGTCTTATACGCAGGGTGCGGCTTAAACACGAACTACCTCAAAACATAGAATTGTATTTTAAAGCTAAAAAAATGATAATAATGACATCAACTTTACACTATTCTTTGTGCTGTCATAATGATAAAGTGTTACAAATGTGCCATAGAAACATATTCATAATGAAGACACGAGTCAGTTCTATTATTATATGTATCCACCAGTTCTACTACACGACCCATGGTAAAGATATAGACTAACGGCCATGCTTGGTTACCTTTCTGGGATTCTCATAGCGTTCTAGTTCATATATATATTCACTTGCAACTAACTAACATTACTCTTTAAGAAGTGTATAAGTTCATTTTCCTGATGCAACAAATGCAGCGCTGGGGAGTTTATGCATGAGAGGGATATCATGTGAACTCTTCAGGGATGCATTACTAGCCCCGTAGAGGCAGTTAGCATGATTCATAAATGCAGACTTTTCAGGTAGACTCACCAGCACTGCACTTGGATATGATAGCAAACAAAGGAATGATTACTTAGGTAACTGTCTTTAAACAGTTAGGTAGTGGTGCCACCCCTCTGTGCATGTTGACAGTAGAGGCAAGGAGAAAGGGTGGTCCGTGCTAAAAGTCAACTTTAAAATTCAAATCACCAGCCTTTCAGTGATATATTGCAAGAGAAGATACTCCTGTTAGTTTTAGAGGAATGGCTTGCTAAATATGGGTAGGTATGACCATTTCCTGAATGGCAATAAGCTCTATGTCTGATTGGTCATGAGATACATCTATAATTAGCTTAATTTATGCTAATTAGCTAAATTAGCATAATTTGTTATTCTTTGGCCTATAACTTTTGATCAAAAATGGTATTTTCGTTCTGTTGTCACCATAGTAAACCTGATGAAACATTCCTTCAAATGGGATCATTGATTTTCCTATTTGGAATGAAAATTATGTTTCCATGGCAACCAAAAACAACAGAAATGCCTATTTGGGCCCAAAAACATTCTTTTTACATGCCAAAGTTGGAACCTTTCCATCCAAAATAGAATGTTTTATCAAAGATCATTGAATTCTCCATAAAAAAAAGTACCCTATGACGGTCATATTTTTCCTATTCTAGCCCATAGTGATGCCCCCTGGTGGCTAAAATAGGTACTTAATCCCGCAGGAACCCCCATTTCCGCTTGCTGGCTCACTTGTGTCGATGGGAATTACAGGCCGAGTTTGGCTCTCTTATTGGTGGTTTCCCAAGGTGTAAGGGGTCATCTACCTCAACACGGCAGGTAAGATGCTTCGGCCACTGAACTTTGTCTTTATACCGTTATTGTGAATGGGTAAGTGGGAGAAATCAAGTCTTAAGTATGGCATTTTGCTTTAAGACCTACTAAGAGAGAAGTTAAGTGAATACCTTGCCAGTACTCCATATAGGTGTGATACACATTCTTTTTTGGAGCATGGTGACTGTAGCAACTCCATAATGTTTTCGGTTTTCTCCCTGTCACCTATGACATCATGCTGCCTCAGTGACGTCACCTGCAGTGGCTAGCGATGTTGCCATGATCTATGAGTGCCTGGGCGGTTTTTCACGATGATACGTATGCCCCCCCGCCCCGAGAGCTCAAAAAAAAGGTGGCAAGGACCACGGAGAGGAGTGGCAACTCCTATCCGTGGTCCTTGCCACATTTTTCTTATTGGGAATGCATCAACTTCAGCTAGGCTCAGCTCGATGTGTGAGGACATTATAACATTGGCGAGTTACTTGCCAGTATTGTATTCATGCATTTCACCTTTTAGAAAAAAAAAGGGTAAAAAGGGGGGGAAGATCCAGATGACGTTTTCAAAGGGTTAGAGAGAAAGAAAGTAAATTCTAGTTCATATATATTGTATCTAGTTCTGTATCTCATCTACCCTATTTATACCTAGTTTAGCATTAGCAAAACAGCCAAGGACATTTTGTTCTCGCTTTTAAACTTCAGATCGTAGCACATCATGTTACCCTGTACCATTTTAAAAGTGTTCTGCTTCACCAGTGAATTTCTTTCTTGTTCTTGTACTAGGCAGTGACATCCAGTTGGGCTTTAGTTTTGTCTTTTTTAGATATTTCAAATAACCAAGTCAAGTTAAATACAAGGCTACTAATGTACACTTTGACACACTTGTATTTTCAGGGCAAGGATTGTAATGGGAAAACAGTTATGTTGGGTACACGTACAATAATAATGAATATATCTTTATTGCGTCCCTTTGTAGATCTGGCTTGAATAAATTGCTTATTAATATGGCCTTAGTGGATTTATCAATCTATTGATTTCTTTATGAAAGGTTTGGGGGGGGGGGGGGTCAATTTTTGACTCCCTTCAGTGGAAGTGGGGGCAAGAGAAATTTCGCTCTTTTCACCAAGTAAGAGGGTACTAAACCGAACCCCCATTCCCGTGAATAAATCTGCATATCCAAATTTGCTTCCTGTGCATGTTCCCTTACAAAGGTGGCTATCATGTCATAAGAGAAACTGGATTTCAGTTAATAAGCTCCGCATAAGCTAGGATACACAGAATCAAACACTATATACACATACTGTCGTTGTCCTCAATACCTAACTCTTAGATTATTATAGTGTGAGGCACCTTACTTAGGTTTATCCATGAAAATGTGTCATCGGGTTTTCAGAAATAAGCCCACCTCACTGCCTCAGGAGTGAATGCCTTCCCTGCCACATGTATAGAGCATGTAAATATAATCTATGAAACCATCATCCAGTTCTGAAGAGATGATGTGGGTAAGTCCTTGATGATTCTGGAAAAAAAATCATAACCCATTTAGTAAGACAAGTAAGACAGTCTCCTAAATGGAAAGTCTCGCTGTAAATTTTCCACCCTCAGAGACCTGTTTCATAAGCATTCTTTATTTAAGATCGATCTTTCCACTCTATGAGTGACCACTTAAGATCAGTCATTTGGGAATGACTACTAGTGTTTCAGAACAAGCTGTTACTCATATTGGAACTTAAGACTGGTCCTTTAGAAAAAGCTGTCAAGAAGACATAGGGGCAGTAATCAAGATCAGTTGTAAGGTCACTCATAGGCCAATTATCCAGCTAGTAAGATCGATCACCTAGGTGCAGAATATGGCTTTACTTCATAATTCCATGATAGAAAATGGTATTAAAAGGGGGAATCTCCATTTGATATATGCCTGACTTAATGTTGTGGGATTCCACTTGTTGATAGGATTTTTACATTTATGTGTACCCTCAACCTTCCCCATAAATCAGCTACTTTATGTTGGTCATAAGTCACTCTTACATTGACCCTTTACTAGTAAGTTTTACTCCCCATTTACTTTTGAAACACTTCCCCTGAGCCTAAGAAGCCTAAGATCAATCTTAGGGTGACCATAGGAGTGATCTTGCTCGTACACCAATCTTACTCGTACATGGTCCTTGTGAAACAGGTCTCAGGTAAGTCATAATAGTGATTTCTCCTTAAGCCTCAATTTGAGAATTAGCTTATAGAAAATTCAGAGGTCAGGTACAGCCTATAGCCCCATTTGACTTAAGTTAGAGATTGGGTTCCTAAAGTAAAGAGCAGTACCAATTTAATATTTTTCAGGTTCTAGGTGAGGCTTATAGCTCTTTCCATAGTTGAGGGTGTGGCCCTTTTGTATGCAGGATTTTAAAATGATATTCTTGCCTCTTTCCGGGAAGTAAAACCTATTGTCCCAATGTAGGTAAATCAGCGAACATACCATAATACCTTGTTGCCTTAAGCAGATTTAAGCGGGTATTCAACTCCAGTCGGTTGGCCGAAATTTTGCTAATCCGACCGATTTTTTCTCAATTTTGCATAATCAAAAATAACCGGATTAGCAAAATGTCGACCAACCGACGGCAATGGAATACCTGCTTTATACGACCCCTTTCTGTGCATGTAGAAATTGGCTAAAGTTAGGGTGTGTGCCCTATAAGTGAGGGCAACATCCTAAACTACTAAAACTCAAGACCAAGGAGTGCTTTACAGCTTTTCTTTCAAGCCAGGGTGTGCCTTACACACCGCACGGTGCACCTTATATGCAGAGTATTATTATAGCCATTAGTCAGTAGAATTGTGTACCTCTTTAATTTTCAGAGGGAGATTCCCTGTGTCAGATATACTGTTGCAACACTTCCTTCTCCCCCTCTTTAGTCAGTCCTTTTATTCTCTCAATACCTATTCTTTGAGTGTTATTACTTTAACCTTTTAATAACCGAATAGTACTTTACTACGTTATTCTGACCATAAAGGTAGAGATTTTAGAGAGGTTTAGGCACCACTGTGTAGGTAATTTAACGTAGATGCCCAGCATACCTTCAGCAGTGGTAAGTCTGCGTGAAATCAGGTACGGGTGATGTATGTCGTACTCGTAGTTGCAAAACTTCCCTACTCTCAAAGGACCAGCATAAAGCACTAATTCAGCTACTCACTCATAAGAGCTGCATTGACCAGTACCAAATGCAGTCCATGACATTTAATTGTGAACTTCAACTCAAAAAGTGTTATAGTATTATGCCCGTTATGTTAACTTGAATATTGTCACTTCAGTCTTTTTCAGGTTCATCTCCTTTGGAAAAATCTTTTCTGCTGCACTCAAAGTAACCCTCCACCCCTTCAGAGCAGAATTGAAATGCACATGAGGATGTACCAGCAACTTTAAAAGAAGATATTCTTTTGCAAAGTAATCCCAGATTGCTAAACTGTACACCATATAAGATAATATATCAAGTCCACCATGGCTCCTTTTAATCAGCCACTGAGCTACTTGCTGACTATAATATTGGTCTTATGTTGCTGCCATTTGAACACTGCACAGCCTGAGATCTGCCATGATGTCATTGACTTGGTATTTGTTGTTGATCAGTCAGAAAGCATTGCTAAAAATGATCCACTGGGCTCCCCAGATCAAGGTTGGAAAGCAATCCTAACTTTCATTTCCAAGCTGGTCGACTCGTTTATCGTGGGTCCACTTTATACTCGTGTAGCCCTTGTGAAATACTCCTCGCAGCCGGTGGTGATGTGGCACTTTGACCGTTATACTAATGCAGTGGATCTACAGCAGGCAATTTCTAGACTCCAACATGAAGGAGGAAACACCAATACAGCAGAGGCCCTGAAAAGTGTACGACTTGAGGTATTGGATGTGAATAGTAATCGAGCCAGAGTGCGAGATGTTGTGGTGGTTCTAACTGATGGCCTCTCAACAATGGGTTTCAGGGAACTTCCAATAGAGTCATTACTTCTGCAGAGTACAGGCGCTGAATTGTTTGTTATATCAGTAGGCAAGGAAAGGGATGAAGCAGAACTCCGCAGCATGGTAATTGACTTCAGTCGCGACATTATACATGTTGATGAGCTCCCGGCCTTGCCGTACCACGAGAGTCTCATCATACATCGATTATGCAGGAATCATGGGCCCGAGCCTCCACCACCTTCTCAGGAATGCACACCGTCTATTGACTTGGCCTTTATTATTGACAACTCTGGTTCTATCGGTGAGGATAATTATGCAGTTCTCAAAGCATTTCTTATTCAACTTACAAAGCAACTAGATGTAACAAAGCTGCATAAGATAGGCATGGTACGCTTCTCTGATCAAACTGATATAGAGTTTGGACTCGGTCAGTACCAAGACCGTAGTGACTTGGAGAACATCATCAAAAGAGCCCACTTTAGAGACAAGGAAACTAACACTGCTGCTGGACTTAAGACCACCATCGATTACATATTTTCTGGATCATCTGGAGATCGTCCGCGGGTGCGGAATGCTGCACTTCTCATTGCGGATGGAGAAAGTAACCGAAATGTTGAAAGAACACAACCAGAAGCTGAGAGGGCCAGGAGGGCTGGAATTGAGCTGTTTGTACTGGGCATTACGGACAAAATCAATTATCGCGAACTGAAAGGTATCGCCAGTGACCCGGATGATCAGCATTTCTTTGATGCAACGGATGTTCGATATCTTGGACCACTAATCCCTCGACTTGTCCAGGCAATGTGTCGCAGTTAGGCCTGAGATGCAGGTTACAAAATACTATCAGGGGGACTTGAAATTATTTTTGAGGACCCTGTAAAGGACTTTATTAGCCAGAAAAGTGATCCTATGAAATTGAAGTGGGTACGCCCCTGCCGTTCCAGATGTGTTACACAGATGTCAACAGGTATATATTGATTGAAGTAGAGACAGTGCCAATCCTGGTAAAATGCTTGATTAGTAAGACTGATGTAAGTCAAAAGCATGATTTCCCAGGCTCTGCTCCAGTCCATATGTCTTCCTTAGTAAGTGGCATTTGTAGGCACCTGATCACTCATGATGTACTGTAAAAAATAACTGTTGAGAGCAGGGAGCCAGTGTAGTTTTTACAAGAAGCCCCAGGCGGCAGTAGCGTGGTACAAGGAATCTTTGTGAAAAGAATGACATCTCTGAAAATAACAATGGATCTCTGGCAACTTTGGGATGAGGAATAAGTCGTTACTTTGCTGACATTTTTTTTATAGTGCACAGCACCCCCAGTGCTAAAACATGACGTGCACTTATTTAAAATATATAATACCGCTTGATGCTTCAAAACCTATACTGTGGTGCTTCTTCAGGAATGGCATCTATTTGTGTTTCCAGTTATCTGACCGACCCTAGCAAAACAGGGCCGACCCTACATTTCTTTTTGTCATTTGAAGAATCTTTTCATCATTTTTAGATTTTAGCATATTTTTTACAAAATTTTCAATACTCTGAAATTTTGTCATTTTTCATGCATTTTAAATATGTCATTCATATTCCTCATGTCTTTCACTTTTGTCACATTTTTCCTTTATTATCTTACAATAAAATCAAAGAATTTGATAAATTTATTGATAGATGTCCTAAAATTTCCATACAAATTTTAAAAAAAATAATTAAAAAAAAAAAAAAAAGTTCAACCTACTGACCCTAAATATTTGAGTCATGTAACTGGAAACACACAATATTTTTTTTTGGCTTCATAGTGCTACAGCTCTATACCTACCTGCGATTCAAAACTATAAGTCACTGCTTATTCAAGTTTGTGGTGTACTTTGTTTTTTTATTTCAATGCCTTTGAGATTAGCAATTAACCCCATTCAACTAACCTTTATACAAATCAGGGTGAATAATATTTTTTTCTTCAAAACCTAAAAAATGTACGAGAGTATCCACTGTCAGACTGCTGGTCAGTCATGCAGGTAAGAAACTGTATCCCCCATGGGGAACCTTTAGTAGCATTGTAATTCTAGATGAAAATATTATTTATCTTTTTTTGTCATCATCATAAAATGTCCTGTGACACACAGTGGTACTAGAACTGGTCTCTGGAATGGAACTATAATCATGAATAATCTTACATAAAATGAGTATACCATGAATTTGAACAATACTCAGATCAGACAGTCGACAACCAATTATAACATACATGCTATCTACCTTATGGTGAGTTAAGAAGTGCACATAGTAAAATGACTATAAATCATTATACTGTAATACAGACCACACGATTAACTATAAAACAACGCTTTGACTCATAAAAATGAGAAAGGAAGAATATGTATAGAGACATGCTTTAATATGTACATATACTTATCCATGGCAACTAACAACCAATTCAAATCTGTACATGTAATTTTTCATCGATTTGGTTACTCAAGGAAGCTGTTTATGTAATCATATATATTCATATCAAAATTATTTCCATTTTCTATATCGTTTGATACTTTCTTGTCACCTTGCCAAGTTATTCAATGCTGGATATTGTTCTTATTTCATCTGTTTCATTAAAGCCATGTCAAACATACCTTATCATGTTTAATTATTTCCTGTGTATTATCACCACAGATTATTTTAAGTAGGAGATGACATATGATGATAGAAATTAATTACAAGGAACAGTAATTTAACAAATTATAATAATTTGCTTTTAAAATACTATCATTCAACCCAAGACTACAATCAAGAAAATAGATCACGTTCTGATAGGCCAGCACTTATAAATAGGACTCAGAATGGATGCCTAGTGGGTCGGCCATTGCTTGATCTGGCACCTGGTGAGATTAACACTGATAAGAACCAGCAGGTACCAGGTGTTACATAATGTACCCTACAAAATCTGCAGTGAATACTGGGAATTATCTGATTGGTTGATAATTGATGCTAGGCCAACCCTTATGACCCTCTACCAGCAGCATTGTTTCAGACTGGCACTTATTTGAATACTATTTCTTAGTACTCAAGGGATTTCAATACCCCCTTCCCCCAGGTGCTTAATCCAGGGTGTGACCTATAGTTATAGGCCATGACTTTATGCTATAAAATTGAAATAAAATCTTGAAAACAAAGCCCCTTGTGCACCTTGTGTGGCCAGCTGGAAGTCATGGTGCATTGTATATGCAACTTGGGCCCTACACACGAGGGTGTACAGTAAGAAATCAGCTAATTGTACTTTGTAGACATGCATGGTCGTGACTGGAGATATGCATTCGTGTCCCGGTGAGGGGAATCGTGTCTATATTGGGAAACCTCCATGTTTGCCCAGGTAGGGTAGAAACTCAAACCACACCTGTCCATTGTCAGTCTGAAGGATTATATGTGTGCTGGAGAGGGCTCGTGTGTTAAATGGCACTTCACCGAAGAAAATACAATGAGACATAATAAAGCAGAAAAGAAGATGATTACTCTCAGACTGTAAATGTTTTATTTATCAAGTAATTGCAAATTTATGCACAGAAGTTATCAGTTCAAACTAAAGACGGATACAACACCCAAGGAGGAAAGAAAACAAACAATGTGGGCAGATTACCGGAGGTTCAGCAATTTTGATTCTAATTTTTCCATATGTCAAATAACAGGCATTTGGTTTTACAGTGGCCACGGATCTAGGAGTTATTCAAAGTTAATGATATCATACATCTGGGTCAGAAAGCAGACTGCCAATGCTAACAGATCTGAAAAGGCAAACTTCAAATGACAAAACTATTTTTATCACATGCTAGGAGGATCCACATTAGGTGCGTCACACTTGGTGTAAAGTACTTCTAAGGGGTGCCCCTTGGTAAGTAAAGGGTAAGAAATTTAGCCAATGCACTAGAGCTTTGCTTTCCCCAAAGGGTTGTCATGACGCACCAATGCACTGTTGGGAAATTGCTCTATTTTTTATGTAGATTACAATAGGGGAATTTCCTCTTTTTTTGAGGAAAATCTTCCAAATTTGGAATATAGATAGACCGTTTTTGGGCATTTAGGGGCGGAAATTAGTGCTTTTGTTGATATTGGTTTTGATGGACACATTATTTTCACTCAAAATTGAGGAATCAAAAATGCCTATTTGTAGCCACACCCACAAGGATTGATGTGTTGACAATTTTCCTAATTTGCAGAATTATGCTTAATTATACATATCATCTGAGATATCTCGTGAAATATACAAGTTAGACCTTATTTGCGATTTGGATAGGTCGGTAACCATCTAAGTTCATAGAGCAGTAACTCTAAAACTAAGAGAGATATTTTCTTATGTAATATATCGTTGGAAAGTTCATGGCCTAAATTTAAAGATTGACTTTTTCACTGGGGGACCCTTATTGCTTGGCTGCACACAGATAGTGACTTTAAGCAATCGGATATGTGCTTAAATCCAAAATCCATGCAGTGAGATTCTGCAGAATACATGTGCGTCCCTTTTGTCAGTATATGTCACTTGGCATCATAATTAGATGTTTCATTTCTGATTGGCCCAAAATCACGCAGGCCCTGCATCACCTTCCCCCGATCTCCACATGGTGGCATGGAAATATGACTTTAACCGTGAATCCTTTCGGGGAGAAACGGTATGATCGGAAGTGTGTCCCTGGTACCGGTGAATATGCGAAAGTTTACTGCTCATATTTTACAAGCGAAATTGGCGCCACGTTAGCGCTTCTCCTCGAAAGACATAACCGACTTTAACAGCAGTGCAGTGCTTCTACCTAGTGAGAATCGTTGTATACATGTGTACGCTCTCAAGATTTAGGCCTACGTAGCACTAACATCATTGGAAAAAAATGCTAACCCACTTGGCAAAAAAAAACGTGTTTTTAACATTTGCAAGCGTTTTTATTAGGTTTGGGTAAAAGCGTTTGTAAAAGAACAACGTTTTTCTTATGCTGAAAAACGTTTGCAAACGTGTCTTTAACTTTCTTTAACTCACCTTTGGTTTTTCAACGTTGAAGAAATGTTTGAAAATTGGTTTTTAAGTTACTTTGTTTATATTAAAGAAACATGTTTTTTTAAACCTAAAATAGAAACAGTTAGCAGAACGAAAAAAAAAACACGTTTTTTTTTGTACGTATTTGAACGGTTTTTCTTTACCCTAAAAATGATTGGCAAACGTAGGAACCTAAAAGAGTTTTTTTTAACGTTGGGAATCCAATGATCTGGCTTGGCACATACCTGTAACAGATATTTAACTTGTGAAATATCCCACTAGGGTACCTCCTTAGCACTTCTATACCTGTATTATTATCTTATTATTACAATCCCGACCTTCCCACTCAAAGTCTATCTCATGTCATAAAGAATAATAAATTGCCGCCATTGAATATGTTCCAACCACAAAATGGAGTGATGTGTTGGGAGGAGTGAGGCCAAAGGGATAGGCCTACACAAGTGCAACTGTAGTAGCTCTTTTAAAGATCGTATCCCAGCTAGAAATTCTCTCATTTTTCACTCAGAACACATACATGCGGGAAATGCCTCCCTGAAATTATCCCTAGTGTTGTAAAACAATGTGCAGTGTTTATCAGCATAAAATATGTATAATAAGAGTAATAATTTTTATTGTAGGTCGACACTAAACTGGCCGGATAACCTTGGTACTGGGCAGTGTTTTGGTACTGCATGGATGAGTAGTCACACCTGTATATAGTGTGGATTCCCACTAGGGGCCAAGTGTGGCACAATGAGGGTACCTGGGGGCTAAGGGACACACTGAATGGCCCTACTTCATGGGCATAGATAGCAATTATGATAGTTTTATAATAGCCAGCTTGTGGAGCCCTCTTCTGTTATAGACTTGACCAGTCTCGCCCAGTGGGGATTCAGGGAACTCCCTCTCTCGTATTTGGGGATTGTGGGTCCCCATATTCTGGGGAATATTACTACGCATTGTACCTGCCTACATATTAGCACTGCAGCAACCAGCGGCCAGAACTACTTTTACCCATTAACGCTGGTCGCCAGAGACGACTCACGCTAGTGGTCGAGCTGGGGCCAGATTGAGACATGACATGCCCTGAACTGGTCAGAACTTGGATTTATATTTCCCGCTATGGCTAACAGTTGTTGTACATTTATGTGCATTCTCTTTACATATACAGGCTCCTCATATATCAAAATGGCGTGTGTCATCTATTAGGAAAACAGATCACATTGAATTCAGCGTGCTTCATTAATCACTTTCTATACGATGGTTTTAGGTGAAACCATTTCCCGTGTTCTGTCACATATGATTAATATATGGACTAATATGTAGTTTATAAGCAAGCGAGGAGCCTTTTGGAATATTCCCATGCCCAGCACATTTATCAAGCATTTATGAGCAGCTCCTCCAGGTGTATAAATAAAATCGTTCGAACCTTAAAAAACAAAAGTCATGTTTCTCATTATAGATTGGGATTGAACATTCGGAACAGAAGAAATGAAGATTTTAACGTGTTGGATTAAAAGTGCCCCTCAAAGGGCCGGCTAGAAATTCTTTTAATATTCGTTAAAATAATCATTTTAATTCAATTTATAAAGTAGGCAACAAACAAACCAAATATTATGATATTTTTTAACTACATATTTTACCAGCTTTCCATTGACCTGTGCTGAAGGGCAGCATGGAAATTTAGGTATATACCTATAATTAACCATCTATTCTGAAGGCCCTGCTGTCATTCGCATATACATTCATCAGGAGATGTCTGCATCTCATGTGGTTACTAAGGATATATATGTTGTGGAGCAAACATGTCCAACCCTTTTAAAATATTTCTTCTTATAAGGCCACAGCCCATTTCCAAAATGTCGCTCTTAATTATTTACATACATAGTGCATGTAATCTATTACTAGGGAGAAGCAGATTGAGTAAGGATACAATGACCATCAAATTGATCAAGTATGGTACGCCATAGCTATTACTTTACAAATTTAGTTTTACAATAACTTTTTTAAATCTGTTTTTTTTTGTGTGGGAAGTTTGTGTGTTTCAGAACGTAATTTGTCCCATTTTTTTCCAATAATTCCTTTGATTCTCTTCTCTGTTTTATTCTTAGTAATCTTCAGTGATTGTAGAAGATCAGAATTGTTAGAGGTTTCCATACTTATGAGAATACTTTTGTTATTACTGCACCATGTGCACCTCCAGCCTACAAATTTGCCATTCTGGTCTCCAAGAACCCAAAGTTGAAAATCTGTGTTGTAGTGTCTCATAGCCTGATTCTGATAGGATAGATAGAATGCACTAAACCTGATCTCAGAGACTTTATAATCAAATACATCCGCACCATCTTAACGGTGAAACCCGCCATAATCTTCTGCCCTCCATTCTGGCCATATTGCCAGAAGAAACCAAAGATAGCCCAATGAAGCAGGGAGCCAAATGGTTCATTTAAGTCATCATGGAGTTTAAAAGGGAGAAGGGCTTGTTGAGTATAGGTAATTCATCAGTGTTAGCGATCATTAGGATGTCGTCATCTTTGTAACCGATCATTTGATGTTTGCGACCTTGGGTACCTTGTAGATCTCTCTGTACTGAGTCTGCTTCTGAACTCACTATCATGAACATAATTTGGATTTCGGACAGAATGGAACATGAAATACATACTTCTATCATTGAAAATCATAAGCTACCTCCCTTCTGCCAAACAGTGGTCTTAGCTCTAGAGGGATGTGACCAGTACAAGCAAAGCGCATTGGTGTCTATTCTTACATTACTCTCTATCATTCTCACAATTTCATGTGCACTCTCATGAACCAGCAATTCTTTGACAGGAACCTAATCAATACTACTGAAAATTGTGGTAGTTATGTTAACTATAATATGTACGCAAGAATTCGACTGCTGCTTCATAATTGAGAATATTTATTGCATGATAGATACAGTGGTCTCAACACCTGATTAATAAGCTATTGTACACGTCAATATTAAGATAAGCAGCAACGAAGCAACCCCGTTTTTAATATGGGGTAATGGCATCTTCTTTTGCTTTATATTATTACTGTAACCGTAGATAATCTCACGCATCTAAATTTTCACGCATCTGGCATAGAAAGATGTTTTCACACAATCACATTTTCACGCATCCACAGGTTCAGTAGTTCAGAGAGTATTTGGTGTCAAATTTTCGCACACATCTTATTTTCCTGCACCTACATAGGTGCGCGAAAGTAGCGAAAATATGTACGGCGCGAAAATTAATACGTTTACAGTACGGCGCGAAAATTAATACGTTTACAGTATTATACAACATTTGATCCCTCAACATCATCTGAAGCAATTCGAATATCAATTATATATTATATTATTTTCAAAGGCAGAGGCTTATTTCAATATCTCTGACGACAACATAGCCTTCAAATCACCATAAAAGCCACCTGGAGGCTATTGCAAAAATATTGGGATGTGGTTTTGTCGGAGGTGCTAGTCCCAAAACAGAACTGATTGACCTCAGGGAATCAATTCCCTGTTGTGTTGGTCATAGGGTTAGTTTAGTAGTGGTCTGGAATTAGTGACTGTGTCCCAATAGAGAACCAATTCCCGACTAGTTCCTTCCTCCAATTCCCTGGCTTATCTGCTATGGGAAGCATTCAGGTGGAACCATTCATGGAACCAGTTCCCCCAACTTGTCGCAATGCAGTCTAATTCAGAGCAAGTCAATTCCACTGCAGTATAAGATGGATTGGTCTCTCTGGGTGGAGAATCTGGAGGAACTGGAAGGTGCCTTAGTTACAGTGAGAATCGATTACCCAATCTTTTTGCAACAGCCTTCTCAGGACTCTTACATAGAGGCCTTTCAATAGCACTAAAACCAATTTGACAGCTCTAGCAAATCCTATGTGCATGATTGCATAGGGGATAATCTTTGGAATTCAATGTTCTTCAGCTACGGCAGTGATCCAGGTAGATTGAGCACCAGTAGAAATAGAGCACAGATGAAGGATAGTGTGACAACTCTAGCCCCTGAAAACAAAGAAGAAAATGGTGGAGAACCGTTCTTGTGAATATGACTGAGAAACCTCTCTTTTCTAAGAGTCTTTTAATGGTAATGCTACACATACAACAAACAAGTGTATTTTACCCACTGAGTACAGAACGATGAGTCAAAATTGAAAGCTGGTTGTTTAAAGTTGATCAACTGCCTTTCAATGTTGATTCAATATTCTGTGCCCACTAGGTAGCAGAATGTTAAATTATGATAGCTGTAAGATCACACACTGAGATTTCCCCAATAATATCCAAGATTCATTAACATGTACATATAATGTCATTTTAATAATGTATTGATGATATATGTTAATGACTATACATACCACTACAAAGATGTTCCAAGTAGCCCTGCCTGTGTTGATCGGTCAGCCATGCACACAAACCCCGTGTACTGACAGCCAACGACACATCATAACTAAACAAGGATGTCTGTCCAGGGCTCAGCTTCTGTAGAGTAGAAGAGTAGAAGATGAGAATATATGTTGGTTACTACCGAAAACCCAGCGTATAAGCTGTGGCTTACAGAGGCCTGCTGTGGTATAAGAGTCTTCCTTCTCCAAAGTTACACACTGAAAAATGTGTTTAGTTTTTTAAGTACTTTCTTGTGACATTTTCTTAACACTTTTTGGGGCAAAACACCATACACTTTTGCCCAAAGTGTTTAAGATTAAAAGTGTTTAGATTGAAATGTATTTAGGTAAAAAGTGTTTAAATGCTTATGAGAATAATACTATAGTATCAAGCTTCAGAAAACGTTTAGAATGGGTTTTATGCAAATTATTTTCATATAATCTTATTATGAAGGAGGGAAAACCTTACCCTGAATTCCCTAGGTCTGATATGATTGACAACTGGAACAGTAATGAAGTCTGATAGTGCCAGCCCAGCGCTTTGCAAGTCTTCCCCAGATAGGCCAGCTAAAATGTGGAGAGGTCTGTCTGATAATTTGGTTTACTTGTGAGTTTTATGTATAGAGTAGGAGCTACAGAAACTAAAGTTAATATTGAGTTGCTGAGTGTCCAATATTGGATAACATTAATTTTACACAGTATAAAACAGCATGAACTTGTCATCTCCATGGACCTACCTAGTATAATGCCAAACTCACTGAAGTGATCCTCAGGCCAGTTCCCCACAGGGCCATGATAGAGAATAAGACTTTGAGCAAGGACCTCCAGAACTTTGATCTCACATCGCTGCATTCTTCCAAGTATGGGCATAGAGTCACTGAATAGCAAAATAGATAAATAGATGAACATAGATAAATAAGTAACTATGTGTTTTCAGAAGTAAAAAGAGAATTATCGTGTCCTTTCTGCTCAGTTAGGAAATCTGTATCTCTGTCTATCAGGAATACCATTATGTAAAATATACAAAATTGGGAAGAAAACCTAGAAGCTGGCAGCATAAGATGTAGAAACATACATAATTGCCTTTAGTGTTATCTCTTTTACAAATTCTGCTGGGAGGCCACAGACAAGATGATTCAATCTAGCAAGGTCATAGTACTGTAGACTATGTGGTTCTGCAAGATTATAGTCATCAAGGTATCGCTGAGCCAATGTGTGCAACTGAAATAGTTGGAATGAGAAAGTGTTATCAACTGGAATTGCATGGATTTTTTCATTGGGTAAGATGTGTAAGTCGAAAATACAGATAAACCGACACCCTACCTTGTTTTAACTTTGGGCAAGTTCTGCAGACAGAAGAAAGAAGTATAAAACTCGTTTTTTCCCTCCATTGATGATTATGAATCGTGTTCTTCTATTTTTATCTTCTCATGGGTCATCACGAAAACTTATTTTCAAGTATATGATTGTTATGGCCAATAAACACCTCTTCAAAATCAAAATCAACTCAAACTCACAACGACGAAAAATCTTGACTGAGTATAGTATTTTTTTTTTGTTATCATTTTTTGAGTCTGAAAGGTTTCCTACCTGTTGCAGGGACGATCCATATACTGCACCAAAGATACCATAAATGATGTTAGAGAGGCCTTCCATGTTTTGCAACTCATCTGGTGTGAACCCTAAACCAATGTATCCAAGTACCTTGACTTCTGAGCTGGTCCAGTTGTGTGTTAAGGAAAATGACCGCCTCTGTAATTACAAAAAAATGTCTTTATTCTTCTTATCCTGGCCATAGGTTGTGGTCGTATCAGCATTACGTCAATGTCGTTACGTCCCTCACCGGTGGTGAGTTGTTAAATCATGACAACAAAACCTTATGCTATAGACAATACTAAATCTCTAAGAGATGGTGTTATGATTTTATAAGCGGCCCTTGGCTGAATTGGCTCCTTGGGATTCATAGCTTTGAAATGGGAGGATGACTTAATTCTGTTAGTTGTTAAGTTCACCCTGCACTGAAGGGCTCACATTACCTGCATGCTTTAGCAGTTTAAGGATAAACCTGGTGAGAATGTAAAGAAACAATCACTTACATGTCTCAGTTGTTTGTGGATGGCCTTGGCCTGTTGGACATTCCAGTGGTAGTCACCTAAGTTGTTCGTCTTGATACAGGTGTACGCATCAGTTCCAAGGTCTGCTTCTATCTTTTGTGCATCAAGTACATGAGAAGGAACAATGCCATGTTTGATATCTTCTGTGATGCCACTACATCCCATAGATTGTGCTGAAAATAATAATTGATGCATCTTCATGTTTATGATTTGTATCATTTATCCGGGAAAAGAAAGCACAGCGAAATATTTCAATTGAAAAATCCAGAAATGCTAAGAATTTGAAACTGAGCCTGTACAATTTATTCTATCATCCATAGACCTGCATATGATTATGAGACTTGGCTCAAAAAATGTCATTATCTATTTCAAAGGATATTGATGCTCTTCTGACTTACACCTCCTTATCCGATGGTGTTTTGCCTCTCGGGCCCTCTTGATGAGCTGACTCCTACATCGACATGTTCCAGGTATTGCCCTGCCATCAAAGGTGCGTTCTGCTTTAAGCTAGAAGATAAAAAAAAAAATGTCACATAATATTAACCAGAAGGTGATACAAGTGTCAATTCCTACTGTAGTGTTAAAATTAATCTCCTATAATACCAAGAGAATATGGCTATTATATATCAGCCATAATGTACCATAAAAAATCACATATTTTCTTTCCACACAGTAATGGTGGAACTTGATATGGACAAAGGAATGGAATTATTAGTAGAAGAGCCCACTATCATACCCCTTGTGGTATATAGTCACCCAAGTATGCCAGACATCCAACATCTTCCTTCCTGCTAGAAGTAGTACTCTTCCTGAAAAGGGTAGATTATAAATAGAAAATGATACTTTTTGATTTAATCACTAGCCACACAAACAGTTTCAAGACAATATAACGTCTAATAAATAACATTTAGTCAGCAATTTAATCTTTGTGGGGTTCTTGCTGTCATACTAACGCTGTCATGCTGATGCTAAGATGTGATAATATTATGTGTATTGACAGTAAGTCACCGGCAATTAGATGATAAGAAATCAAAATTGAACATGACACCCTAAGGCCACACCAAAAAAATAAGTTGGTCTACGGATTTCCCTCTTCATATTTTCAAGAATGCAAATTTTTTTTCCTTTGAAAAAAATCTTGTCTACGGATTTCGCTCGCTTCACTTTCTGAGAGTTTTCTCTTTGTAGTGTTTGGCAAAATTTTAAAAAAAAGTAAAATTTTGCTTGCCCCTTGTTTTTCAAGGAGGAAATCCATTGGACAACAAAAAAAATCTTAAAAAATTTGTAAAACAATTCGCTCGCTTGCACCATTTTTTCAAAACGAAAATCCGTAGACCAACTTTTTTTTTGGTGTGGCCTAATATATCATGCTGGACAAACCTACATTTGTAGATTCAGAGTTAAACGGAATATGAGTCCCTGTAATAGGGTTAAATTCAACACGTATGGAATCGAGACTCTATTCCCTTGACCCAAGTAAGGGCTTTCCTATGAGGTATCAATATCAGAATATCATGAGTAGAGCCTACATTTGTTTGTTGAGAGTCTGGCGGATTACATGTATTTCGGCGTCAGTGAGGTGACAGAGTCGGTGACAGAAGACAGCCTTACACACAGCAAGGTCAGCTACAGATGGTGGAGACGGTCCATGTAGCATCAGGGAGGGACGGGAACTGCTGCAGTCATCAAGCTGTGCATAACAAGCACAGTCTTAACATCTCATCTACTCCGTTTTAATAATCTCGTGCGTTAATGTTTATTCATACCATAAAACCTCTACTGGTAGCTAACCTCTCTCAAGCCAACCCTATTACTTAAGGAAAACTTATTTAATTTGGACATTTTAATCTTGGATTAATGCATTTACTTAATGAAGCACCTCCCTCAGGAGCCTACCCCCCAACTTGCAAATATTCTTTCAATTGAATTAGGCCTCGAGCTCCAAATTTGGATTGGCTTCTACGGGAGGTTTTACCAGTCTTTACGGGTTTTTTAACATAGATAATGTATGTCGAAAAGTTAATCCGGGCATGAACTGGGTGTGTATGCCGTGAAAGGGAAATTAAATAAAATGACTGGAAAGATTAAAAACATGAATGTAGGCTTACTTTGGATGGTGGTGTGCATAGTGCAGCCCATTGATTAAGCACCGGTGTTGGCAGGACAAAGCTTTGTCCAATTTTGTCACAGGCTGTCTTTCTCTTGTCCTCATCTGCTACTATGATATTCTGCCAGGCAGGTCTGCAATGATTAAAGGGTGCATGTTTCGCAAGCTGAGGCTTCTGTATGGAGAATATCACAAAGCTGAACAAACTCATCTGGTACATAGCCCGAGTTCTATTTGTTTAACAGATCCATAGAGGTAAGGCATTTATAAATTGATTTCATGCATGACCCCTGTTCTGGTATATTTCAGAGGACGAATAATTATCCATGTGTCATTATGGTCTTTTCCATGAGCCCCTTATGGACATTAATATCAAATTTAGTGAGGACATTGTACAATTACTCAAAATTAACTAAATTCTTTTCCCACCGGTTCTTCAATATCTGTGCAAAGCACAAAGGACAGAGTCTTTCCTGAATCTCTATCAAGTCATGAAGAGTCTTGATTTTAGTGAGGATGATCTTGCACAGGCTATCCATCTGAGGATTAAAGAGAGACACTTGATGATACATATACGAGCACAGTTATTTAGTTCTTAGAAAATCTCTTTATCATGATATAACCAGGAAATCATTTCTTCAACGCCATGAATGGGCCTCACCAAATCGTTGTGGAAAACCCATACAAACTCTATAGTGGAGGCTCCACTAAGCGATTTTTTTAACATTCTCATGTGTCAGTGTCTAGGGTATAGGTTGTTGACAGTCCTAAACTGCAAACATGAGATCTAAAGTTGTAAACAGGAGATGTGAGGGGTCACTTGTAATCACAGGGAGTGTGTTTACCTATAGGTCTGTTTATATTTACTCCAAACTTGTGACTGAGATGTCACACTGATCAGGTAGGGCTAGGTGCCCTTCTGCTGTATAGACAATAACACTGTACCATAATAAATAACAATACAGCAGTCCAACAACAACCAGTCCTGTAAAAATCAAACCTGTCTGATACCAAACCATGGAGACTCCCCAGTGTGAAAGGTTGCAATATTTACATAACATCAGCTTGATCAGCACACATTCACATCCCCAGATAAACAAATAGCTCCCCCAACATACAATTTCTCCCTTGCAATAATAATAAATACCATTCAATAGTCTATGTTTGTGTCCACTTTTGTGAGAATAGCTGTGATTCTCTGCAAAAATCGTGTAGTGGAGCCTCACCTATAATGGCCACTCCGAATTGTACTGGGAGTAGGCCACTCATGGGATTAAGAAATGACTAGCAGGTATTATCAGTCCATTCCTACACTCTCAGGCAAAATTGTAAATGGGCTACAAATTCCCCTGATGTATCTACAGTAGAATGCACTTCTGGTCATTGGTTTTATACCTACAGTAGGTACAACTGTATTTCAGAATAATCTAGGTACTCTACTGTATACCCATGTGGCGGGAAGATAGTGTACCTTAGCAGGGATGTGTTTAGGTTCCTGTTCACTACAGTTACACATGTCCAGAGCCAGATCCAGACTCACATGGCCAGGCTCCATCAGTATGCTGACATTGATGCTGCCTACAAAGCCACACCCCTTACTGTAAATGTATAAAGTGAAACAAAATGGCATCATAAAAGAAACAAGATAATTGCAATTTCCTAATCAATGCTTGAAGTACCTTGATACAATAGACTGGTGGTTTATTACCTTATTAACTGAATGCCAATAGTCCTCAGATGATTATCAAAAATTGATATTGCCATCTATTATTTCCGTAATTGTTTACAATTTTTGGCTAGGTAAAACTACATAATTGTAACATACACTGGATTATTAAAAAATAAAGCCCAGCTTAAAATAAGATAAGCTTGCCTCTTAAAGTTGTTCTCGATTTCCTCTTTTACTCCTAGGAAAGCCAAGGGTGATAATGTCTGCCTAGTGATGGCAAGTTTCTGAAAGATGGAGTAGATGTAGGTTTGAATAGAAAAAAAAATCAGTATAAAGATTTTTTATACGTTTAGAGATACCGCTGTACCCTTACCATCTGTGCATTCATTATACTGTATTATATTTGTAGACATGTATATGCAGCCAAGTAAATCAAATCTTTTAGATGGCCTTGTGCCACTGACTAAAAGATCAATATGTAATTTCTTTCCACAACACTAGGGAACAGCAGGGTCATATTGCTTACCTTTGCAACGGGTAGTTTTACAAAAAGTGAAGTTGACGCCTTGTCAACTTCTTGAATATCAAGTCTCGTGATGCGCTGCCTTGGTAAAACATAGGCCAAATTTTTCAGCTTCAGTAGGTTTACCACTGGTCCAGCATACCTCTGCAGGTATAACACATTATCAATATTAAAAAAATCAAAATTGGGGTACCCGATAGAGGCTTCTGTACATAAAATGAACGAGCTTTTTTTTTATTCATCAGTATTATCTCAAGATGACAAAAATATACAGAAGAAGAAAAATCTTTCTTTAATTCTTGAACGTGTCAAAGATTTGAAATTATATAGTCAATTTGATTCCGACCAATACTGTTTTGCATGAAACTTTTTTTCTGGCCATATCACTTTGTCAACTAAGTTTTAATTGACTGGTTTAATCAGTATAGCTTGAAATGTAGAATAGCCTAGATTTGCATATATGCTTTAAATCTAGGTAATTTCATGTGAACCCCAGATTTAAATATTTAAAGAGTGTGCACCTACATTTGCATAGACAGCAAGTTCTGCATTTTTCTTGTCCGTGACATTTTCAGCAAGCTGTTGGAGGTCATTTTCATCTGGTCTTATCATGTCGGCACAGTCACGAAGTGACACGGCTATCTCAGACCGCACACTTTCACAAGAACAGTTCTGGTTCTGCATGTATTCAAATACATCCTACAGGGATAAAAGAAACATTTCAGCAAATTTTACATGAGTGGAAGTCTAACTAAAGCCACAATTATCCTACCCATTTTCATAAACGATGAAGTAAAAGAATCACTTACAAACCCTCTGTCGTGGCATCTTTCTAAGGTGCTTTTTTCACATTTCTGAAAGAATTAGCTGACAATGAAATATAGTTAAAAGAATAGCCATTATCTAACAATAGCTGAAAATGGCCAAGTATTTTAAATCAAAACTTTTAAACAGAAATACAAACTTAAAATTGAACTTACAACATCATTAAATAGTTTCGGTTTCCTGCCTTGTCCTATGATTTCACACCTGGAATATTACAACAACGCAATGACAGTGCCTCCAATTGCTCAAGGTGGGTTGATTCAAATATAGTATGGCACATAAGTATCCTTTTGTGGAACAATGACCTAGAGATCGCAGATAGTATCAATGACTGCTGTCAGAAGTTATTCCAATGACCTAGTTCTTACCTTAATACCTTACGTATAAAAGGCATGACTTATATATAGTAGAGAATGGAGCCCTTTTGCACCTTACAGAAACAGTGAAAGTTTGGTCGTGTCTTATAGGCAAGCCAGGACCTTGTTTCAATAGTTTCTACTACCGGTTCAGGCCCCTATGACTTGAGAATGGCCAAATCTTACCAGGTGATCTTAGGACTTTGGCCATAGTGGTCGATGCAGTATTCATCCAACCTGCTGAGGACGATGATCACATTGTATTGCCTTAAGTCCATACCAGTAGTTTCAATGATACAGTTAGGGCGACGGATTACTGAATCTTGTGCACACTATGAAGAAAAGGATTTAAGAGGCCATGAACTTCAAAAGTCAGAATGAAACAGTCAAGAGCAAGACCTGTTTACAGGTGGTTTTTTTTCTATGTTGTTATTTGGAGTTATATGGGTACCTCGCTTCATGCTTATCCAGCCATTTCACGTGTTTTTTTTCATAATAATATTATCATCTTTCAGTCTGTACAAAATGTTGGATACCATACATTCATTGGAAGGGGGTGGTTTATATACACTTATAGCCTGAAAACTGCAATGCCAGTCTTAGCTTTTAGTGCCTGCCGTAAAACAAAAGTTATAAATCAGGACTAGGCACGATCTAAGGACTCTAGTCCAAGCGATAATTACTTATGATCCTAGACATAAAATGTCCCGAATCGACCAATATTACTTAAACAAAATTTAAAATATGGTAGTAAACAATTAACAGGAAAGCTGAGATTTGTCAGTGAGGAAACAACACTATTAATGTCATCCACAAAACATTAAAGAACCTTATATGGAAGCACTAACCATATTCAGAGAGTCATCCTCTATCGTGATTGTCATATTGGAATTTAGCTTGTTCCTGCATCTCATCAGATTACCAGTTGCATTTCGAAGAATCCTGGAAAAGTAGATCAAGCCTATATAGGACTGGTTACACTTCATTTGTCGGGTTCATTTTCTGCTAATTCGACGAAATTTTATTTATAAATAAATGTATGGGGAAATATTGTCTCATTAGCTAAAAAATGGGCCTTACTGACGCAGTGGAACCAACCCTTAGGTGTTGTTTCCACTGCAGTCGATTGCGCAAATTCTCACTAATCTGACAATTTATGATATGGCAAAAGTAAAGAAGAAATCTGTTAGTTTAGCAAAGATTCGCCTGACTGACGGCAGTGGAACCACTCCTTTATGCCGGCCCCACTGTGTAATTCAGGCATATTATTGGCTAATTTGTCGTGTTTTATTTTAACATTTGCAATATGACAATATATGGATTAGCAAAATATTGGTTTGACCAACACACTGGAACCGGCCTGGCTGTAATTCATAAATAACTGGTCTAGATTTTCCATGATATGATTCTTGCAGGGAGGAGGTGCTCTTTGGTAAAGGTAGTTGACACACATATGCGTAGGGCCTATACACATTACTGATGGAAATAAAAAAAATAATTCTCATCCTTTTATGCTTTTATGAACATGAAAATTCTAATACTCACTCTTTAGAGTTCACTTCCCTTGAATGGCAGCTTATGGCTGAATAGAAGCATATACATGCAATTAAAATCTTGTTTTTAAAGCAATTGATCGGAAACAAATTAGCTATTATTTCTGGATGTAACAAGTAAATGATATTTTCAGTCTGATAAGATAGATAGATAGAGATGTATGAATGTTATGATTTTGAAACCTCTTCCTGACCTGTGCGTAATCCAGACATGCACTCATTTGAATGCCTAGATGGGAAACATGTATCTAAGTACTTCAGAAAGGAAATTGTGGTATATTATCACTGTTTTGAGCTAACCTCCTGGTGCAACGGTGGAATTCATAATAGTGTAAAGAGATTACTCAGATTTGCTGAATCCTCCATCCTCAGCCTAACACTGCACGTTGTTGGGACTGAAAAGACATGGGAATAATATAAGCCTAAAGAGCAAAGGCAAATGAATTTAAAGATTGTGTTTATTTCAATATACACTGCAAAAATGGTGTTTAGATCCTAAACACAATTCTAAACATATTCTTGCAACGTTTTTGTAATCACATTAATTGCCTAAACATGTTTAGCCAAACAATGTGATTAGCTCAAGTGTTTAGAAATGTAGGTGTTTAGATTAAAACTTTTGTGTTTAGATATATGAAGTTTTGTGTTTAGGTGTTTATGAATTTTTGTGTTTAGATGTTTAAATGATTTGATGGAGATTTAAGGTTTGCAGACAGGTATGCATTAAAAAACAGAGATATATTTTTTTCTCATTTACTGGGGGGGGGGACATCAGCAGGTATTTACTTGTCAAAGTCTCCAAAGATGTCAGCCACAGTTATACACGTGTACATATAGTACACACTGCATCAGAATGAGAGACTTCAGAAAGTATAACAGCTTGGCAGGAAGGAAATTGCCTTATCTATTCCAGAATAACATCAAATAGGTGTCAGTCATGGATTTTATTGATTATTTTATGGTAATGATCATGGCATGAGGTGAATTTAGTCAATTTTCTATTGCCCTTTCTATTCACATGACATTCTATGAAATGAAACCATGATAAACATGGGATTTGGGGACATTTGTCACAACAATTGATTATAACTGTGTGCAGATAGTCCAGTCAAAGGTAGTGCTGCTACCTGGTGTGGATTCAACATCCAAGTATCTAAACATATTGATGTTTAAATCTAAACACCTAATATTCAACTGTCTCAACTCTAAACATCTAAACATGTTTAGCAGAAATGTTTATGTAGTTAGAATAAAAGTGTTCATTTCCTAAATGTGTAGTCGATGAGACACCTAACTGACCTATATGTTTAGGTTTTAAACGTGTTTAGACCTAAACATGTTTAAAATCTAAACACCATTTTTGCAGTGTAGCCCTGGTACAAGATGGTGTGATAGTGTTTTAGCTGTACCTACAAAATTGGACTGCAATTTTGGGGCCTCAATGCTTCTAACTAATAGAAAGAAACTTGTTATTTTGTCTGCACACTATCATAGGCACTTTTGTTAGTACTTGCTTACACTTTCACCTCTAAGTAGGTTACAGAGGTAGGTACTTTTATTCCTTGCTTCCTCAAGAGTGTACTTAACATTGCTGTTGATGAATACCTATTTACGCCCACCACTGACATTAAAGTGGGTGAAACGTTAGGCTGTTTTGAAATAATTTCCCGGATTCAAATTCAAATCACAATAAGCTTCCGGAATCTCTAAAGTGGCATAACATCATGACCAATAGACTTTTAGAGTCAGCTTTTGGTAAATATCCTTAGCTACACCTATAGGCCTGTATACAGATCTGCCATATGTATACCATGCAATAGTAACATTATGATCCCTGCAAAGAAAACAAAAGTCAAATATGAGCAAACTTTACCTACCTCCAGGACACACCATGTTTGCAGTTTTGTTCACATTGGCCCTATCCTCGAGTTGTTCATATTCTTCCACTATAAGCAAACGCGACCGCTGACCGCCAACCAGTCGTAACAACTCCTCCTTTTTCCTTTCAGGTTTATTGATGCCAACAGCAACAACAACTACTGTTGAGATAGCATGAGCCCGGCTTATCATATGCAACAGATGTTGTTCTTCCATTTCTGCACTCCAATCAGTGATTATCAATATAACCTTGTCGGGATCATTAGGTGAATTCCTAAACATGCTGTCTGTAACTTTATCGATTCCTTGCAGGAGCGTCGCCCTCTCATTATTTGATGACTTTAAAAAAGCGCCGGCACTGTTTGTAAGAGTCATATATGGTTTGTAGTTATCAACCATTTTATTCATTTTAATTTCAATGCCCATTATGAATTCCCTTGTATGATTCTGGTCCTTTTCATGTATTTTTCCTATATCGATGATTGTAGCTACATTACGATGACATTTTTCCTCTTGACCTGGAATCAGAGAAGCAATAAGTGTTGTATTGTTCTTGTGTTTCTATACACCAATATGCTGAGGCAAAGGGTTTAGCAAAATGTAGGAAAATACAATTCCCCTTCAGCAGCAGTATGCATATATTATGACTCTAAGGAGATAGTATATCAGGGTGGAGAATTGCAGTTTTCATAGATACAGTTAAGATTTCAAGAGATACCTTCTTTGAGTTACCTTTGACAGAATCATGAAGTGAAAACCAAAGTTCATGCAGAACTGCACTTTTCTATTAACGAAGTAACATGATCTGCATCCACTGCCCAAAAATGGTCTAGACTTCATCCTTTTTATTTATCATTCATTTATATAGGGGGAAAAGGATGAAGGGACAAGGACCTATCACCTGTGGGCGGTGGATGCAGCCCTTTCGTTATCAAGTACTTACCTACACTGGTTTGAAGCATAACAGCAACTGAATCATAAAACATTCAAAATTATCACTATGGCAGAGCATACATTCAATGCAAATTATTTTAATTGTCCTTGGCACAATAGCATGACTATACAAAGCTAAATATCTTGGACGTGAGATATCAAATCCAAAACTAGTTATAATTTCTGTATAATTTTAGTCCAATTTTAATCCACACAGATGAAGCTTAGATAAATTCTAAAATTTAATGTGGATAGAACATCTGCTTACCTCCAAAGACGAGGAGCCACATTTTTACTCACCCCTCTCATTTACTCACTGATGCCATTATAAGTACTTTGTCCTAGCTTATATGGTGGGGAGTATATACATGTATATCCTCAAGTCATCTGACCATGGATGGGCACTGTGTATTATAGTTATCAAGGATGTAGATTCTGCTTATTTGTGTGTCTCACAAACTAGGCCTTTATATATCATGGCAGCTTGTAGTGTAACTCCATGAATACAATGTGTATCTACAAAAGGTCCGATCTGTAATGATTTATGTTATACTTTCACTAGCTAGACAGGGGTATGTATTACATGCTCATATCTCACTGTCTAATCCTCTCCGACCACAAGTATAAACACATAGTTCAAAATGGCAATATATATATATATATATATATATATATATATATATATATATATATGTGTGTGTGTGTGTGTGTGTGTGACATGTACTGGGAATAGGGACCTTAATGCACCCTGCACTAAGGGCCCTTTTCGCAGATTGTGTCATATGTGTGTATATATATATATATATATATATATATATATATATATATATATATATATATATATATATATATATATGACAAGATTTAAGCTGCTATATTTGATATGTATATACAAGGAGTGGTCTAGGGAAGTGGTTGACATTGTGTGACATGTTAGGGTCCGGCTCTTGAGGACAGCCTCAAGTTCACTGGAACGGTAGGGATGAGGGGACTGATATTTGGTGTTTGAGTTACTCCATTTAAAGTTGGGATACATGTCCCTTTAAAGAAGTTGTCAGATCCTTAACATACAGAGCACCTTTTGGTCAAATATAGACAACTGCCATGGAGGGATACCCAGAGGTACTCGCTAATTTGTGGGAATCCCTTTTCACCAAGATGGCATAAATATTAGCCTCTATTCACTGCAGAATGTTTAATGTGCAACTGGTACCGACAGTGGCAAGTGGTATCAGCTTTCATCTCACTAAAGCGGTTATTCCACCACCATCGGTTGGCCGGATCCGTTTATTTTTAATAAAGTAAAAGTATACAAAAATTGGTCGAATTAGCGAAAATTCGGCCGACCGACGGCAGTGGAATAGCCGCTCAAAGCGTTGGTTCCACTGCCATTAGTCTGGCGAATTTTAACTAATCTGATGATTTATGATATTGCAAAAGTACAGAAAAAAATCGGTTGAATTAGCAAAAAGTCACCTGACCGACGGCAGTGGAACCAGCGCTTTAGGATCAGATCAAACAATGACAGACAACAAAAGACTGTTCCAATATACAGGATAAAATGCAACTCGACCCAGATTAAAGAGCTCATGCGTACCTGGATTAAGGTTCATCGCTTAGTTAGTTTATCATGAACAAACCACTACAGGTTATGGCTACTTTAAGAGTCTAAGATATCTATTGGCACATGAAGTCTGACCGGAATAAATTTGGTGGAGGTGGGGGGGGGGGGGCTGTGGCCTCATGATACGGATAGGGAAGTGATACTTGTTATGCACGACTTTGTGACATTACTGTTGTTTTCTTTTTGTAATATTCACACCATATTAGGGGCAAGCGAGAAGAAAAATCTTATCTATGAAATCACTGGGGTGATTTGAACTTCAAAGTTGCGATAAATGTGCTGAATCAATTTATATAGATTAATATAAAAACTCTTATAAAAGAGAGAGATGGAGAGGCTGTAGAGATAAGATCTTATGCATTTTATTTCCAAATCAGCTCCAACTATCAATTAGGGAACGTTCAACAATAATGTCACTGCTTAGGGGTTGGGGGGATCTCTGAGTTCCTCTATATGTTCTTTACAAAAACAGTGACGAGGGGGTGGGTGGTATTAAAAGCCCACAACAAAGGCAATACAGATAATTTGGTGACAAACAAACAATGCTGTTGTAACATTAAATAAAAATGCAGCTGTTAATTATCGCTTACTTAAACAAAAAATTTTTAATGTAGACTTAGGGTTGACGTCAATATTGAACAGATTCATTCATATTCAAGATTTAGCTTTGTCTAGATCCAACTGGAAACCATCATTATATTTATGCAAAAGTTATTCATGTATAATTGGTTCTTTTTCTGCAGCTGGTACCACGATAACACAAGATGTCGCTGTCCTCATCCTCGCTGTCATCACATTAACATCTGTTACATCTAAGATTAATCATCCATCAGTCATAGTGAGAGGGATATGATTGACAATAAAAACTTACTTTGAAGCAAAGTGCATGAGGCATGGGTGCAAAAATGTATAAAGTTTTAAAGAATTGAATGACAAATCAACCTGATGTTTTCCAGAGAGCAATGCTTATTAATGTCGTATACATGATTATGTGCATAATTGGGGAAAATATCACAAAGTGACTGGAAGTAAAATAGGCCTCCAGTGTTACTGATATTGGAGGTGCCTCTAACTTGTGCTGCCACCTAGGAGTAGGTAAGGACTCATTGAGCTGCCAATGGTCGAAGCTGCTAGCTTGAACAGTGGACCAGAATTAGTATTTAAAAGTGTAAAAATGTGTCTCATAATATTTGTTGTACAGAGATAGTCGCTAATATTATATCCTGAAGTCTGCTGTGCGCTGTATTGTGAGACGCGTCTTGTACATAAAAATATTATGGCAATTATGTAGAGTAATTCACCAAGGATGATACCAAATTCACTAAAGTGGTCCTCTGGCCAGCTGGTCACAGGGCCATAATAGAAAATTAGTTGTTGTGCTAATACCTGCAGAACTTTAATCTGACATCGCTGCATCTTGCCCAGGATTGCTGCTTTATTTCTGGATAGTGAAAAGTTGGTGTAATTTGAAAAAAAAAATGGCATTCCTCTTTCAGTATGAATTTCGTAAAGCTTACTATTGTGATAGGACTTTAATAGGAATATCAAAGTCTAACCATTACACTGTATTCCAGTGGGGGATTTAGAGGGGGACGTGGGGGTATGCCCCCCCCCTTTTGCCCAGTACTTAAGAGTTTAACTACATATTTTGGACCCCAAACTTTGTCAAAAAATAGGGGGTGCGCCCCCTCCTCTTGGGCCGCGCCCCCTCCTTTTTCAAATCCTGGATCCGCCACTGTATTCACTTTATTAGGTTGAATAAAATTGTATGAACGCTCTGGTTAATGCATAACAATAAAAACATTTTATAAAAGAAAGCGCTTGGATACATGACATTTTGACTGTTTTGATCCCAGGGCATATATTATATAATTGTGTAAAAAAATCAAGTGCTACAAACATACTGGATTGCTTTGAGAGGTATGGCTTTGACTTCGTCAGCTCCAATACCACAAACAAGGTGGTTCAGTCTTGCCAAATCAACATCGTCCAATATCCCTGGATGATCCTCCAGGTAGCGTGAAGCTTATAATTTTAACTGAAAATTAAATACAAGTTCATAAAACCGAAGAGTGAGCCATTGTAATTGAAAAGCACTGAACCAGTGTAGTTTTCCCAAGAAGCCCCAGATGGCATTACGGAGGTACACAATTGTAAAAGGGATCTGAAAATAACTATGAGTCTCTGGCAACAATGGGATGAGGACGACATAGTTTTACAGTGGAATAAGATAACTTATTCCATGTTTGCACTGTTTACATTGCTTAACTACGTGAAGGACAAAGGGTGAAGTAAGTTCCCACGTCCGTCACACTTCACGGGAGGTCACGTGACCTCCCGCTGGTAACGTAACTTTTGTAACTGGCAGCAGATAACAAGCGTATCTAATATAAAACAAGCAGGTCGATGTTGGGAGCTCATCGGCGATGTTGGGGGGTTTTAAACAAAGGTAGGGTCTGTCTATGATTCATTTTGATTAAAAACATGGAATACTGCGGTCCCTCCCTCGGGACATACGTGAGAACGTCTGTCAGAAGGGGTAGTTCCCTTTTATTTTATTATATATTCTACTTGTCAGAGTCAGTTATTTACTCACTCATTCACCTATTTGCCTAAAGTGTACTTGTAACAAAACCCGCTATTCATATTAGGATATTATGTCTGGATGAAAACTTGTGCATGAAACTCTTGAAAGCTCACTCTTCAAAGAAGAAATACACTTTATAATATGTATTGATTATAATTGAATAAACCAGGAGGCCATTTCTTAAGGCACTACGATCGCACACAGTGCTACGACAGCAAAATACCAATGCTATTCCTATGGGAATGATGGTACGACTAGGAGGGTGCGGTCGTACACTGTTAAGAAATAGCCTCCAGACATATTATGCCATAAAGCCTACATGTCCATTTAATCTGATTCTGTTATCGATAGATAACAATACTGTATCTACTTGAGAGGAACTTACTTGTTCTTTTGACCAGCCATATGTAGCACCAACTATAGCATAAACCTTATCAGATATGCCATCCATATTGGTCAGCTCCTTTGGTCTGAATCCCAAGCCGATGTACCCCAGGACTTCAGCATCATATCTCGTAGAATTCTTAAAATTCTCCAATGTCATATCCTGTAGGCCAGATAACAAAACACGGATGTCATTTTAAATTCAGTTTCAGACTGATGAGTGGAGGCTCCACTACGCATTCTTTTGCTACATTCTCATGGAATGTTATCCCTATAGTGCCTAAGGTATAGGGTTTTGACATTCCTATATTGTAAACATGAGATTTCAGGGGTCATTTCAATGGTGATCTCTCTCCTTGTGTGCCATATTTACAAACTAACCTACACCTGCATAGACTCTGTGATTGGGTGGGAGTTCAATATATAAACATCAACACAGCAAAATATAAATAACAACACAGCAGTTACACAGATCGCAGGGTCTTGTACTGTAAAAATCAAACCTGTCTGATATTAAGTTGCATAGAGTCATCAGTGTGAAAGTCTGCAATATTTACATTAGGTCAGCTTGATTTGGTAAACAAAAACACCTTTTTGATAACACAAGCATGCCTGAAATTATACACACAATGATATCCCAACATAAACAAATGGCTCCTTTAACATACAATTTCTACCTTGCAATGATAACAAATGCCACTTTGAGTCTTTGTTTGAGTCTCATTTTGTAGGAATAGCTCCAATTCTCTGCAAAAATCGCGTAGTGGAGCCTCACCTACAGGGACAAATTGTACGATCGTAAGCGATTAGTTTCTGCTTCAAATCGTTACCCCGGTTTTGGTGGGTTTGGCTGGGTATAGTTAAAGTTTTTGCTAATTCGACCGATTTTTATATGGGAAATGTATGGAAAAAATAGTCGGATGAGCAAAAAATGGACCTGACCGATGCTGTGGAACCAGCCCATAAGATGAATTATAGGGAACCCTTCTTTAGCACTCCTAACCCCCTAATCCCCAATCAAATCAGCAGAATTAAACACTGCCTTTCAATGATCCTTTGCAGTTTACCTCCAAGCTAAAGGAGGATGCAATACATGTAAATTATGAACTAATCACATACTGAAAAGTACGAGATTTCTTGTGGTCAACTTTCACTTACAACATCAAAGCAAAACTTGACACCTAAGACATCACATGTAACATTACCCGATAATCCAATGCCTTCGATATACAATAATGCAAAATTGTGTTCCATCACTTTGATATGAATGAGAGAGTTGGCAGTAACTATATTGTCCAGTAAAAACCTAGGGACACTCACTGTTGTTTGTTGAGAGTCTGGCCGATTATCTGTAATTCGATCAGCCTCAGTGAGGTGACAGAGACGGTGACAGAAGACGTCCTTACACACAGCAAGGTCAGCTACAGATGGTGGAGAGGTCCATGTAGCATCACACTGCAAAAATGGTGTTTAGATTTTAAACATGTTTAGGTCTAAACACGTTTAAAACCTAAACATATAGGTCAGTTAGATGTCTCATCAACTACACATTTAGGAAATGAATACTTTTATTCTAACTACATAAACATTTTTGCTAAACATGTTTAGAGTTTAAACAGTTGAATAGTAGGTGTTTAGATTTAAACATCATTATGTTTAGATACATGGATGTTGAATCCACACCAGGTAGCAGGACTACCTTTGAATGGACTATCTTTATACAATTATAATCAATTTTTGTGACAAATGTACCCAAACCCCATGTTTATTATAGTTCCTATTCATTGAATGTCATGAGAATAGAAAGGGCAATGGAAAGTTGACTAGATTTACCTTACACTACCATCATTAGCATGACATAACCAATAAGCTCAATGACTGACACCTATTTCATGTTATTCTGGAATACACAAAGCAATTTCCTTCCTGCCAAGCTGTTGTACTTTCTCAAGTCTCTCATTCTGATGCAGTGTGTACATACATGCACACGTAAATAGGTGTGGCTGACATCTTTGGAGACTTTGATATGTAAATACCCCCCCCCCCAAGTAAATGAGAAAGCAAACAAAAGACATCTTTTTTTAATGTATACATGTCTGCACACCCTAACTCTCCGTCAAAGCATTTAGACATCTAAACACAAAAATTCATAGATATCTAAACACAAAGTATAAACCTAAATACCTAGATTTCTATACACTTGAGCTAAGCATATTGTTTGGCTAAACATGTGCAGGACATTAATGTGATTACAAAAAGTTGCAAGAATATGTTTAGCATTGTGTTTAGGATCTAAACACCATTTTTGCAGTGCAAGGATGGACGGGAATCTTTCCAGTTGCCATTCTATAAAGATAAAGATAGTACTGTCTTGAGTGTTGCAAAGGAGTTTACATAGTTGGAAGCAAAAGTGCCTCCCCATGGAATTTGTATAGAATAATGAAAATATCATTATCAATATCAATATCACAGAGATCTAGTGTTCAATATCGGCTACTGGTAGGATTTGGGTTAGGTAAAGGGGGAGTGAGACCCCTTTTGATTTAGATTATTGTCAATTGGCCAAGGCTGCTGATATCCAAAATCACAGACATTTCACACCCATTTTTCACGTAGTGGGATTCGACCTAAAGATTGCATAAAGATTCTTGGTATTGAAGAAGGAACTTGATCTGCCACTTACAGTTGGATATGTCCAGCAGATCAGTGCCTAGCGAGCAAGCACAGAGGGCGACAGGACAAAGCTTCTTCTGATTTTATCACAGGCTCCATTTTTCTTGTCTTGATCTGCTACTATCACTGCCAGCCAAGACGGGCTGCCATAAATGGTTTCAACATTTGTCACTAATTGAATTTGACAATCTTAAAGGTAGGGGTGTGAGTTGATTGATTATAATCATCATTGATCATATATGTTTTACAAAGTATAAATTTAAGCTATAATAAACATGGTTGTACAAATGAATTGAGCTCATGTTACTTCCCTATCACATTTCACAGATATATGTAATATTTCCATTGAAGGTTGTCACAGAACAAAATACCACTTTATGATTTAACCTTTTCTTACCGTTTCTCGAGTATGTAGGCAAAGCAAAATGCACAGAGCCTTTCCTAAATAATGATAAAATCTTGCAGAGTCCTGGCATTTTAAAAGATGACATTGCATAATGTATCCAACTGAAAATGAAAATGAAATTCGTCATAAGCATGAGAAGTTCTACTTAAAGAGCAACTTCACAAACTGATATTTGACTTGAAGTGTATAGGCCTAGCCTCAATGTATGTCCAGTTATTTTTTTTTTAAAGTGTTTTATTGGGAAAATACAGCATACAGAGTATGCGGTATTTATATACCTATAGCATCCACGCATTGTGGTACCTCCGCTAGGCCCCCAACATTGGGGATACACTATGACAATTTAGTAGTGATACAATGGCATGGCATAAGCATAATAATAATATAAGTTTCTATAATAATATATATAAATAAGAAGCAATTTAAAACAACAGTTTCAAAAATGAGTAGTGATGAGATGAAATGAGGATGAGGTTCTAAAGAAAAGACAATATAAAACAGTCTGGCTAATCTCTTATTATTTCACTCTTAAACCTTTCCAATACAAGTGTGTAAGTGTGTACCATGTGTATCGTGCTTTTAGTTGATTCCAGCATATTCTAGCTCTATAGCTCTTCTTATTACAATGGGTTTCAAACAGTGAGGAATTTTTATTGTGAATATAGTACTGACTTCACTGATCAGCAGGCTGTTGTGAAAATAATTTGGAATTGATTCTGTCGGAGGTGCTATTCCCAAAGCGGGACTCACTCACCTCAAGGAATTGATTCCCTCATGTGTTGTAAAAAGGGAATTGGTCAGAGGAGTGGTATAGGAGTGGTTCAGAGCCAGGGTGTAATTCTCAAGTAGGAACCAATTCTCTGGGGAAGTCGATTCTCAGGGTGGGGAAGAGTGAAGAATTAGAAGAGCAAATAGATGCAGTGAGAAGGTAGTAGAGATCTACCTAAATGGCCCACCTATGTGCCCCTGAGCTTATCACATGTATACATGTCCAATATTGCTCTAGCCCTGTCCTTATATGAGACTGTGCCTGATTGAGATTTTTGTGGGACCAACACTAATTTGAGACCAATGGGCCCCTAATTTGTGTTTAACTTAGCAGGGACGTGTCCAGAGACCTGTTTCACAAGGGCCATATACTAGTGACATAGACTTAAGAGCAAGATACTCGTAAGGTTGTGTTAAGATCAATCATTGGATTCATTGGTCATATCTCTATAGCTCACTCTTAGTAGGAGGTGTTTCAAAAGGAAATTGGGATTGAAGCTGACTAGTAAAGAGTCAATGTAAGAGTGACATATGACCAACAGAAAGTAGCTGATTTATGTGGAAGGTTAAGGGTACACATAAATGAGAAAAATCATATCAATTAGTGGAATCCCACATATCTTTTTAATCCATGATGTCAGGAATATATCAAAATGAAATACCCTTTTATAATACCTTTTTATATTGTGAAATAACAAAGTAGAGGCACGTTCTGCACCTGGGTGATTGATCTTACTAGCTGAATGATTGGTCTACAAGTGACCTAAGGACTGATCTTGATTACTGCCCCTATGTCCAATTGACAGCTGTTTCTAAAGGACCAGTCTTAAGTTCCAATACTAGTGACAGCTTGTTCCGAAACACTAGTAGTCATTCCCAAATGACTGATCTTAAGTTGTCACTAGTAGAGTGGAAAGATCGATCTTAAATAAGGGATGCTTATGAAACAGGTCTCTGGTTCCTGTTCACTACAGTTACACATGTCCAGAGCCAGGTCCAGACTTACATGGCCAGGCTCCATCAGTATGCTGACATTGATGCTGCCTACAAAGCCACATCCCTTACTGTAAACTGAAAGAACATGTATAATCTCTGAATATTGATGAAGGCTGTTTTCCCATTGCTTTTAAGCATTGGCTCATCCGCTGCAGGTGTACTTCAAACAATAGTCTAGAATTCACTAAATTCAAAATTCTTGTTGTTTAACATAAAAATAGAGAATAATCTAAAGTATTAGAGCTGATAAATTATGTAGACTACCTTCTGAAGTTCTTCTCTATTTCCTGCTGCACTTCCGAATACCGGAGAGGACAGAGCATCTGTCGCGTCAGTGCAAGTTTCTGGTTTGAGAAACAATTGATACAGTTTGGGGATGGATGTTGAGAAACTTTTATTTTTATAGCAAAGTAAGGGGTTCTCTATATTAGACATAAACTCTAGACCTAGTTTCTAAATTGATTTGTATTGCAATGGTTATTATCAGAAGTAGTAGTAGTAGTAGACAACTCAACGATGAGTTTTCATTGGCCTGCTCCGGTTGAATATAGTTATAGAAATATACATTTTCCCTCTCTTGTAATAGGGCATGCTTCCGATGCCCAAATGGTGGGCATCATAAACAGGGCTTTATAAATCCTACCTTAGTTTCAGGTAAGTAGTTGAAAAAGTCCGGTTCCTATCTACATCACCTATTGTCAAGTTGGCCATCCTATACCTGGGCAAAACTTCCATGCAAGGTAAACTCAAGGACGTCCTGCACTGGAACATCATATGCCTGATTTAGAAAAAGAAAGGGACAAACAAAATGCAGTAGAACTGACATTGGAGTGTACTCAAAGATATTCGAAGCGTTGGGCCTAATCAAATTCCTTAGAAAGTTTTAAGGCCAAATCCCACTACGTGAAAAATGGGTCTGAAATGTCTGTGATTCTGGATATTGGCAACATTGGACTCTTGCCAATTTCCTAAATCACAAGGGTACTCACTGCACTTCTTACCACTCTAAATCCAACTATAGCTGATAGTAGCAGGGGAATCTCTGTGATTTTCATTACTGCACAGATGAGTTTCTAGAATGATTCATAGAGATAGAGTATTTGAAATTAAAATCACAGTTGTCTCTGACTATTTTCTGTGGTTTGCAATGGTCTCCTGCATAGCATAAACAAATGTAGCTTGCATAAATCACAAGCAGAACACCATTATGACTGTAGTATGTGGAACTTGGCTCCTGATTTATCAAAGACACACCTCTTCTGATTTCCTAGAAACTGTTGTTTTCCTCTACATCACAGGGATTTTGAGTCTATCACAGAGATTTCAAGCCCTTTGTGAAGAAAATATCAAAAACTTTTGATGTACTATACTCCCTAAATACCAGCACTTTGACAGGGATTCTTAGCCTTTATAGGTCTTCTCTAGACGATATTACCACCCCAATATCGGCTAAGTACCCACATATCCTATTTTACAACGATTTCCCGACCATTTTCACGTTGTGGGATTTGGCCTTTAGGTTCTATCATTAGAATGGGAACCTAACATCCTTTCGGTAAGTTCGCAGCAAAGAGTAGAGGAATAGATATACAAGACAGCAATGAAACTATTGGCTAGAACAAGGGATGGAAGCCTGAATGAAAAGAAAATCTAAATAAAAAGAAATTAGAAGTAGGCTACCATAAACTAACCTTAGCAAGTGCAATGACTTCACATACTCCTTTACTTTAGCATAACCATGTAATCTTATCCCAAAATTTAGCATCTTTGGAATCAATTGGAGAAGAATATTGACTTTGAGTTTGTAACCTGCATAAAAGGTTTGAAAAGCATGACAATTTTAACTTCATGTGATTGTATTTTCTCGCTCTGGAGGACATTTCTTAACACACTACGACTGCTGTCCTTTAAATCGTAGTGAGAACCTAATAATCTGGCCATAACAGTACCATGCACTGGTAGTCCCTAATATCTGCACCAGTACGACTGCCCTACTAAACCTTATGTAATTATGTGTTCTGGAGGGTCTTGCCAAGAAAAAGAAACGTGAACCAAAAGGTAAAACGTTCACGTTTTTTGTATTGCTAAACGATTGTTTGGATAATCGTTTAGAAGAAACGTGCACATATTTCTATATCTCAAAAAGAGTTTTCCATGTATTTTTTTTGTCCATACTATGGAACGAGTTTTCCTCAGCATTCTCTGAAAAAAAAGATTACAGACATAATTCCTTGTTTTCCTTTGGCAAGACCCTCCTTGTCGATTTCGTGATGCCCTGATAGACGTGTTTCACGGATGTTTGGCCTTTCTGCTTATACTGTTTAGTTTACTGTGCATCTACCAATTTCAAAAGCACTTTATCTGTATGGTCTTATATTCAAATGCAATCTTTTTGGGGTGAATGCTTTTCAGCTGCTTTTAGCACACAATAATTAAGTGTCGAATTTTAGAGTTTATTGATTTGTAATTAATTCTAATTTGAAGGCCACACTACACTGCAAAAATGGTGTTTAGATTTTAAATATGTTTAGGTCTAAACACGTTTAAAACCTTAACATAGATTTAAACATCAATATGTTTAGATACTTGGATGTTGAATCCACACCAGGTAGCAGCACTACCTTTGAATTGACTATCTGAACACAGTTATAATCAATTGTTGTGACAAATATCCTCAAATCCCATGTATATCATGGTTTCATTTCATAGAATGTCATGTGAATAGAAAGGGTAATATAAAATTGACTAGATTCACCTTACGCCACCATCATTAGCATAAAATAATCAATAAGCTCCATGACTGACACCTATTTGATGTTATTCTGGAATAGATATGGCAATGCCCTTCCTGCCAAACTGTTCGTCCGCTCACAGGCCGTAAGGTCGTGGGTTCGGTTCCCGGCCCGGCCGGGCCATAGTGGTGGTTCCAAACGTCGCCGTAAGGTGTCGTTTGAGTTCCTCCCTGCTCTGGCTAGGCTGTGCTGGAAAGTCTCTCGGCGGTCATGGCAGACAAATGACTTGAAACAGGCCTGTCCATCTCTCACTATGCCTATGTAGTGACGGATGTTAAAGAACCATTGCCTCGGTAAATGTGTAGGGGCGTGATTTCTACCTTAGCTCCCTCTAGTGTACGGGTCCGGGTTTCACGCCACGGGACCTCTCACCCTTGACGTGTCCAAAGGGCACATAGGTGAGGTTAAAATTCAAAGCAAGCAAAGCAACCAAACTGTTGTACTTTCTCAAGTCTCTCATTCTGATGCAGTGTGTAATACATGTACACATAAGCTGTGGCTGACATCTTAGGAGACTTTGACAAGTAAATACCTGCTGGTGTCCCCCCAGTAAATGAGAAAACAAACAAAAAATGTCTTTTTTTTTAATGCATACATGTCTGCGAACCTTAACTCTCCATCAAATCATTTAAACATCTAAACACAAAAAATTCATAAACACCTGAACACAAAAGATCATAGATATCTAACCACAAAGTTTTAACCTAAACACCTACATTTCTAAACACTTGAGCTATAAGCACATTGTTTGGCTAAACATGTTCAGGAAATTAATGTGATTACAAAAACATTGCAAGAATATGTTTAGAATTGTGTTTAGGATCTAAACACATTTTTGCAGTGTACTTTGCTTGATTCAGGTACCAGATAAGGGGGTATAAACACGTGAAGTGGTCATTTGATCCACATGGGGCTTTTAGTTCACGGTAGGGAATCCTCTCATACTATTGCATGCTGTCCATGTTTATGACACGACACAATGGTTGAAGGTTCCCTATATTCGAGGTATACCACAATGTTATACTTCATGTATAAGATGCACCTAGAGTTTTAGGATTTGGTCAAGAAATAATAACATTATTACTTTGGTCTATACTCGATGAATTTCAAAGTTCAAAAAGGTATGTTTAGCTAGGACCCCCACCCCCTGGGCGCACCTTGACCCCCCTATGTTCTTTTATGAGTTTGGGGGGGGGGGGTGTAAATATATCAAAATATAGGTCTTGATTTCCCTCTTGCGGATCCAGGGAGAATGATTATAAATCCTTGTGTGTGTAACACATGCCTTGTTTGCGGGATATCATTTTAAATCGTCGTTTATAAGGCGTGGCTAATACATAAGTTTGTTTTTTATTTGTTTTTTTTTTTTGTTTTTTTTTTTGGGGGGGGGGTTGGAAGGTAGGAAGGATGGGGTTAAGTCACTCTGACACTGCTCCAAGGCTTCTCCCATGTCCCACAGTAAAGTATGGGGCCCTTGAATGACCTTAGAGTTTTTCATTTTCCCTTTTTTTCAAATTCTGGAGATCAATAATTAGAGATGTAGTATTCTAACAATTATGGACTATATCAATGACGTAGCTCTACATTCCCAATGGAGTACCTTATAATTATTGTAGGCCCTATAATTCTAAATATCAGCTCCAAATAATATAGGCCTAGATGTTTTTGCTTTATTCTTATTTTATCACTGTCTTTCCCTTGAATCACCACAAGACTGCACGGAGGTACAAAGGGAATTATCCAACTACTCTCAACACAGGTGTTTCTAACATATGGCCCAATCCTTCAACTTTTACCCCCTCACCCCCTGTCCACCCTCGCATGACACACACAAACACGAAATGAATTTTATAACAAAAATAGAACATATAAAATTAATATTTCATGAGACACGCATGCAGGATTGAGTCATTCGCAATCAGTATGCGATTTCTTCTACTCATTATTTCAATATATTTTATCCACTTCCTCTTTCAACTGTTTAATCTGAGAATTTGTGAAGTTGGTATTGCATAATGATCAACTTCCACCTGTGCGATTACAGGAGAAAAATAATCGGCCCAGGTGCTATCTTTAGATCTGTGTTCTCCAAAATCTGTTATATAATGTGAATTATGAATTATGCACAAGGAGAGTGATTCCTAAAAACTGACGACCTCTCTGCAGGCAAACAATGCTGACAGAAACAAGATTTTAAAACAAAATGTAAACATCAATTTCTAACACTATAATTATATGCCTAGTTTATATATCAAGTGATGCTATAATAAACCAGGCACCGAGTCATTAAATTAGAACTATTCAGATGTGACCTTTTAAAACTACGATTCTGTATCGTCAGTTATTATCAATACCCCCATTGGCCTTCTTCATGCATCATGCAGACCTCAAAGGGTTAATGCATTGGCATGATGCATCAAACTTACTATGGTGCTACTTTGCCACTGAAGACGTTTTTCTGCCCATGGGAGAGTTGAACTTGGGTCTTTCTGATTGGACATTGTGTTGCCATTTAATGGGACCTCAGAAATATGGAATCATGTTAGCCTAAAGGGTTAGATATATGCCACGTTATGGTCAGTGGACCCAGGGCTTAAGGCCAAGGGTTCATTAAGTACTCGAGGACAGTGTGACTTAGGGAAAGGCCTAGAGGAAAGGGGAAGAGGATACATAGTAAAGGATGTCTAGTTTAAAAACATGCACCTCGTGCCTTAACCCTGTAAAGGCCGCTGATGCAGGAGTGCATAAACTCCCAGGGGGTCGGCATGATGCTCCAATGAAGTGCTGGCGAGCAGTCTCGCCAGCACTTCATTGGTGCATCATGACGACCAATGGGTATGATGCACTAATGCATCAGCGGCCCTTAAAGGGTTCAGCCTTTAAGGGCCATGTGATGCCTCCAGGTCCGCATCCCTATGTCATCATGACCTTCTTTATGCGATATTGGCTAGCCAAGGTCTTTATTAAAAATCGGTTATTTCATAAAATTGTGTATTTTTAGGTTACTCACCAGCCGTGCATTAGGGGAATCAACAAATCATTCGAGGGTGTATCAGACCCATCATAACAATCATTTCTATCGATGTCCAGTTTGTCCCTTTAGCCTTAGATAATGGCTGCAAAATTTTATAACAAAGCATGCATCATGCCCACCCTACGGGGGGGGGGGTCGATACTCCCGAACAGTAAGTGCAAATATATGATGCTTCCATGCAGTTCTGGTGAGTAGACTGATGCAATTATGCATCATGACCACCAAGGAATCTTGCAGCCCTCGCCCTTGAAGGGTTAATGTGCAGAGTGTTGAAAAGGTGATCCTACCCACTTGGCATCAGGAAAACCACAGACTAACACAGTTTCCATTGTGTAGTCTACACCAAACCTAAACAGTCTGTAGTATGGTGAGCCAAGAGGCTACAATGACCTTTCTTTTGATATCCTACATGCCCCCTTGGTCATAATAGGACATTCGGGGGCCAGGGGGGTCAGGGGTGGCCCAAACTACACATAGATTTTTGAACTTTGAAAATTCATTCAGTAGAACCAAAGTTATGAATTTTTCTTCTTTTTTTTTGAGAATTTTCCAAAACTCTAGGTGCGCCTATACCTGGGCTGCGCCTTATATGCTGGAGATTACGGTATTATGCATAACTCGCCCTGCCTAGTGGGCAAAATATATTAGATCATCGTTGACAACTCGTTGATCTACGTTTATCAATCAGTCGTTAATGATGATTCAACATTATATTTTGTGCCCACTTTAAATCATATTACTCGCGTGTAGATTATTTATGAGGGTTAAGGTATCTTGAAAGTATGTAGCGATAATTTTACATAGGATGTACCATCCGCGACAGCGATAAGAACATGTATTCTTCTCACCTTATTTTGAAACCTATACCTAAATCAAATAGTTAATACAAGAAATGTTTAGAAATATTTGATAATGAATTTGATACATGTTCCATATCTTTCATCACCCCCCACTACTGTATCACCCTACACCCGTCTTACCCCCCCCCCCCAACTCGTAACCTCCTTTGTTTTACATACCCATTCCCTCTGTCATTTTCAGGCACATCCTTCTTGATCCCAAGTTATACTTGCCACTTGGCAGTTGGCACACACAAGCCCCTCAGTGGAATCTCTTAAATCCGACATGCCAAATTCCTGAAAAATATTGGTCGGATATGAGATTGGCAGATTATTGAGTGAAAATCAAATTGAATTGTATAAGAATGGTTCTCTGGATTACCCTGGCGGATCTGAGTGTGGCGGCCCATTGGGTGGCGGATTAAAGAGATCTCACTGTGTATCCCTCCCTCCCCCAAACACAACCCTAACGGCACTTGGCACTTAGTGTGTTATGTCCCGTCAGACTTGGCACCCTTGCCGCACGCCACCCCATCATATCTCCACCTGTCATCCCACCCCCTCCAGCCCTCCCCCCCCCCCACACACACATACACACACTGTAAAAAAAAAAAAAAAAGTCGTCGAAATAATGGCGCAATCCTAATCCCAAAGTTGCCAGAAATCCATTGTTACGTTCACAGACATTGCTTGTACATTTGTGTACCATCGTACTGCCACCTGGGGCTTCTTGTAAAAACTACACTGGTGCTTTTCAATTACGTTAGTCCACTGTTCAGTTTTATGAGGATCCCAAGTAGATTCAACAGTTATTTTTTACAGTGCACCTCATCTCATGACCACCTGGAGTTTTGTGTGTGATGTGACGGTACACTATGGCAGTGGGGAGAAGGAGGGGAGGAGGGGGAGGAGGGGGAGGAGGAGGGGAGGAGGAGGGGAGGAGGAGGGGAAGAGGAGGGGAGCAGGGGGAGGGAGGGGAGCAGGGGATGGGCGTTGGTAGACACAGTTAGCTTATTAAGTGTAGTGAGGTGAGTGGGAGTAGTAGAGGCAGAGAGGAGACACTTTAACACTAACCATACATATATACCACCACCATCAGCATCACCATGTACAACTTTATACAGGTAAGTCAATACTTAATACATTGTTGGTTGTAAGTAGGCACTAAGTAGGAAATTAATGTAAGTAAGCAGGCATTAAGCAGTCATGTGGTAGTGATTGATTGATTGATAGGGTGAATGAGTGAGTGAGTGAGTGAGTGAGTGAGTGAGTGAGTGAGCGAATAGTGGTTGCTTAACATCATTTCGGTTATTAGGTCATATGCATGGTGAGAAAACTACATTAAGCATGTGAGTAGGCCTGCACGAGATAAGAACTTAGAACCATAGATGCAATTAATGCATCAAATCATAATATTCATTAGTCATAATTGTGAATGTGAAGAGGAAAGTTGAAGAGAGGGCCCCATATATAATTATGGTGATGCTATGGCCGGGGTTGATACACTGTGATTCATGTGCTGTCGTGATGCCCCAATGCAGTGCTGGTGAGTGCTAAATTGGTGCATCCTGATGACAAAGGAAAATGAACTGGACGTCATACCTTTGAATGGTTACTGTCAAATAAGGGACAGCAGGTGGGAAAGTCATGGTTCAGCAAGGTTGTTTTGAGTGATTCACCTGACTTTTGTTGTTTTACAAAAACTATTGAGTATCATTCGTTAGAAGCAGATGGTCATTAGTTTGTGGGATGATATATGACTGTACTATGCGTGTGGTAATGGTGGGAGGAGGTTGGGAAGAGAGAGAGAGAGTGAGAGAGAGAGGGAGAGAGAGAGAGAGAGAGAGAGAGAGAGAGAGAGAGACAGAGACAGACAGACAGACAGACAGACAGACAGACAGAGACAGACAGACAGACAGATAGACACAGACAGACAGACAGACAGACAGAGACAGACAGACAGATAGGCACAGACAGACATACAGACAGAGACAGACAGAGACACAGACAGACATACAGAGAGAGACAAGTACAGAGAGCTGGGTGGTGCCATAAGTCCAGTGCTTTACATCAGATTCCTTATCTTCACATTTCATTCACATGTGGCATATGGATTTTTGGATTGCATGCTACAAGCGCAGTGATAATTATAAGCTGGGAAAGACAACAACCATGCTACATAATAGCTTTGCAGAGTGATTGGAAGTAACAGATACACAAAAATATACTTGTGACTTATACTGGGAATGGGGCCCTTGGTGTAGGGTACATTTATAAAGGTACTTATAGGAACTAATGCCCCAACCCTTCTTCGCAAATCACGCCCTTCCAGGCCACAATTATTTGTTCTATATAACCACATTAGTCAGGTTATAACATGTTTGAATACGGTACCCACACTGAATGGACATCAATGCTGAATTGTCCTATTGTAAAATCAAGCAATTAGTCATCACTCCTAACCCATTGTAGGCTGCCTTATGCTCGATGCTTTATGGTAGATTGACCTTAAGATATACACATACCTTATGACGTCCACTCCATCATGAATTTACCATTTAAAATATATTCACTCCTGCAGTAACATTGTGAAATCGTTAATAGGTATTGAATCTACTGATCTATTGATAATGCTGATTCAGTAGGAAACCCTATGACTATTTTCCCGGGGGGATGTCTCAATGTATGTGGACGTCTTTAGGTTAACCTACCCTATGCCTATTTGACTTCAAGCTGAATCCATGCAACATTTTGGAATAGCTCGCCAGTGCCTCCAGGTTTCTTAAAACTAGATGTACAATTGGCATTGAAAACATCATTGAATGCCATTTAATTGTTGTTAAGATGTTGTTACAAATCATATTAGACTTTACTTAGGCACTTGAATTTCATGTGCTGGCACATGTGCTGGCACAACACTATATTGATATGGCAATCATAAAAAGCAAAGTTGAATGTTTATCCATAATGAAAGTGTTTAATCAATATTGAAAATGATGTTAGAACTCTTGTTCTCATAATTATGCATTGTCTCTAGGGTCACTCCAACGTTGTTTTAACATTGCTGTGGCTACACATGGTACTTTAACTTGTCCAGACCTGAGAAAAAAGAGTTGGCTTGTGTCGTGTCTTACCTAACCTAGCTGTCACTGCTTTTTACTGTCTACACAATATGACTTATTACTTGGAGGTAGTGTATTGTCAAGGAATGGGATAAAACACTAAAAGGTAAAGGACAGTAGTGGGCAGTCTTACTACATTTTATTCTGTTTAGTCTTCAATTCTATATAAACTATAAGATACAGATATTTTATGTGAAGAATAAGAGTCCCTATTACTCAGCATAGAAAAAACAAACCTCTGCGGATGAAAGGGGAAATTGTATATTGTTCTATGTGGCCTAATTCTCTTTACTGTGACATCACCAAAATATATTCCAATGGTTTAACTCATAGGAAACTGTCAGTTTGAGTAGACTCTCGTAAACCTCTGTCTATATCGTCAGAAACTAGCATCATTTTTGTTATCCATCCATGGGACATCAAGTTGTGTTATTCCACATATAATTACCATTGCATGTTTATGACTGAAATCATAAAGTTGGCAATGTTTTTAGCTGTTTAGATCAACCCGTCAAGACTGAATGGTGCATTAATGCATTATGCTGAACGGTCACCATGAAGCATAAATGCAGCCTTAATTGCCAGTGATACATCCATGAGTATGGGTAATGCATTTAGTATTGGCATACTCCAGAAGAGTTCGTAGCATGCATTAATGCAGTGCTGGTGCACCCGATTTGACCTGGAGGTCATTTCTTAACACACAACGACCGCTCACTTTCAAATCGTAGTGGGCATTAATCCTTCATTTAGTGACATTACATCCCAATAGTATTGGTCATGTAGTGCCTGCAGAACTACGACTGCTCTATCAAACCCTACGTGATTGCTACATAAGTGCTAATCGCCCAGAGCAGTCATAGGACGCCTACAATCACTGACACTAACTTTTAGGGTGTCAAATCACACTGGCTGTGTGCATTCGTAGTACCTTAAGAAATGGCCTCCAGCGTTGCACCACGTCTACCGATTGGTGCATCATAATTATGTTGTTAACGGATCACAGACGTGGAGGTAGCATGCAGACCTTAACAGTTTTTAATGGCACCATTGGCAGTTGTCTTTCTAGTCATGTGAAAGTTCCAGTCATTATAATTCTTTAACTACTCATTTTGTTTTTCTATGTTTCATAATGTGATGGAATACCAAAACAAATTAATTGCTGTATTTGTGAATAGGACAATTATCTTTGATTGTTGAGTTGACCTTTTTTTTGTACGGAATTCTGTCGAATCTAGTGAGATTTGACCATGTAGGGGCCTGTTTATTCAATGAGTTGCTGTTTATCATATAACAATCATGGTAAGCTATTATGTCTGACTCACCCTCTCTTGTATGTGATGTCATTTCAGAGGACCCTGGGGCCTGATATAGGGACCAAGCATGACGCATTATCCACCAATCATATACTAAGCTAATAGATCATGGATATGGGGGCCCTAGGGCTGTATATACAGCATATACAGCCCGTGGGGCCCCCATATCCATGACCTAATAGGTTTATACCACCATTTCCTCCATTTTGTATCAATTTCTTACCTGAAATCCAAAAAATATATCGGGGAAAAGACATTTTGTAAGTGCTAGCGACACGGCCCGTGGCCGCTCTGCGCAAAGCCATTGTTTTTGTTCCTTGCCGGGAGAGGTACCGCTGTGTATACAGTCACTTTTCGTATGGAATCCAGCCATGACACGTCTTCAAAATAAAACATACATATCCTTAGATAGTCTAGATGATCCCTCCATACGTAATTTGTCCGATATATTCAAAATAAAGGAGAATCCATTGATTTTTTCATCGAAAGCGAGTCGCGGAACGGCCCTTCCCACCCACCTCCTTGTCCGGCGAAAGTGTGTCAGTGGCCCGGATGTAGATATAGGTCATCCGCTCGCTGTACGAGGAAGATGCCGAAAATTTCGGACCGGTTTGGAAAATCAATGGATTCTTATTTATTTTGAATATATTGGACATAATACGTATGGAGGGATCATCTAGACTATCTAAGGATGTGTATGTATTAATTTGAAGACGTGTCATGGTTGGATTCAATAGGAAAAGTGAGTGTGAACACGGCGGTACCTCTCCCGGCAAGGAACAAAAACAATGGCTTCGCGCAGAGCGGCCACGGGCGTACGATGGAAAAATCAATGGATTCTTATTTATATCGAAGAAAATGGAGAAAATTAGCACGCATTCCTCGTCTATGGATCGAAAACTTCTTGGGATTTCAATATTATAACATGTGATGGTTGGATTCCATACGAAAACTGACTGGAAACATAGCAGGTTAGAACTTATTTACCTTCGCATTGCATTTCATCACCGTTCAGTGTGGCGCTATATGGCTAAGGCCTTCGCCTACCACCACTGCGGCCGGGGTTCAATCCTCATACGAGTTGGGACGATTTTTCACATTGAAACAATGGCGAGGCTAAATTTCTATGTCCGCCAGCGTCTCCAAAAAAGTCCAACGTGACCTCGAAAAAGTATATACCAAAAATTTCAAAAATGCACAAGGGTGGTATATGCAGAATAATGCATGGCTAAACTGCATATAAACCCACCGGAAGTGCCGAAATCGTGGTATAATTCCCTCTAGTCACTGCAGAACCGAGTAGTACCCATCATGCTTGTTGGGGACCATCCATTAATTATATGTATACACACTTTTTGGCCAAAAATTGACCCCGCCCCCTCCTGTTGCATCATGTTCATATTGGGGCTACCCCCCCCCCCCTCCCCGCGTACATTCTCAAATCATTGACCCTCCCTCCCCTCCATCCTTGAATAGATAGCGATTCGATGCATTGGGAGAGGGGGGGAAACCAGATAATTTGGACATCTATTGGAAGGTAATTTGCATATTCATTTTTATCTTTGTCATTAAGAAGTGTAATATGTTAAAGAGAGATAGTGTTTACCACTACAGGGGTTCAGAAGGTGAGCAGTATGCCCTTATCAAACACCCCCAAATTTCCTAGAAATACCCTAGATTTGGGCTCAAACCACCCCTCTGTGTGAACAGTGCGTATGTCGAGATGGCCCCAGACCCTCCCCCCTTCCCCTGTACGCACATGTACGCATTTGGCTTGACCCCCACCCCCGTTAGTGCGTATGTAATTAATGGATGGCCGCTTGTTATCAGTGCTTATCTCACCAGGTGCCAGATCAAGCAATGGCCGACTCTCGAGTTCTGTGTATCTATACTGAGGCCTAAATGCGCCACATACTGAACTCGTGCATCATGCCCATCTGTCATCATGATGCCTTAATGCATAAGTGGTATACGCAGGTAGGGTCACCGGGGCTGCATTCATGCATCAGACGGACCACATGGGATTGATTCACTCCAAAGTTTCATCCCCATTTGTTATATTAAATGCTGCAGCAATCCATGATCTCTTCTTTTAGCATTATCAAAGATACACTGTAGTACGAGTGACAGTGTATCGTTGATATTAGCCTTATCAAAGATACACTGTAGTACGAGTGATATTAGCCTTATCAAAGATACACTGTAGTACGAGTGATATTAGCCTTATTAAAGATACACTGTAGTACGAGTGATATTAGCCTTATTAAAGATACACTGTAGTACGACTGATATTAGCCTTATTAAAGATACACTGTAGTACGAGTGATATTAGCCTTATTAAAGATACACTGTAGTACGAGTGATATTAGCCTTATTAAAGATACACTGTAGTACGACTGATATTAGCCTTATTAAAGATACACTGTAGTACGACTGATATTAGCCTTATTAAAGATACACTGTAGTACGAGTGATATTAGCCTTATTAAAGATACACTGTAGTACGAGTGATATTAGCCTTATCAAAGATACACTGTAGTACGAGTGATATTAGCCTTATCAAAGATACACTGTAGTACGAGTGATATTAGCCTTATCAAAGATACACTGTAGTATGATAGATATTAAAGTGCTGGTCTTCCTTTTGAATTTGCAGACCAGGGCACTCCTCCCAGTGGTTCTAACCCTCCTTCAGGCTCTCACGTGTTCAGCCAAATCAGTCAGCCCCAAGAATCCTCTGCGCATGCCCAGTATGCCTTCCTCCAGTAAACATGAACTTGTTAAGGACATTGTGACGTCACAGAGCAAGGTCAACGTGACCTCACCATTCTTGGCCAATCAGAGCAAGGCTTCCAGAAACTCAACATATTTTACGTCATCAGAGGGACTGCAGGGTACGTCACAAGAGAGGTATACGTCAAAGGAAGACGTAGCTAAGGCAGGAGTGACGTCACATGACGATGGGGTATGGAACAAGACATTGGATGAGAGTAATGCAAGGAATGTGACGTCATTGTCAATACGAGCAGGCAATGTAACGTCACATTTGACGGCAAAAGATGATGACGTAGAAAGCAATAATCACAGAGTTGTCTCCTCACCGCCTGAAGTTGTAGGTAAGTTGCATTTGGCCAAATTAAAAAAAAAAAAGGTTTGTTTCCAGTCACCCGACCGACCCGAGCAAACAGGGCCGACCCTGCATTTTTTTTTTCAAATTAATCATGGTATCCATTTCCTGTGGTCTGCGTGCCTATACTCTATAACCTTGTCCCTGTGGCTGCTAAAGTCGTCCTTTTACCGTCTCTACCTGACCCTGGGTCAGCACTACATGCACGGTTTTTGGCAGAGAGGAAACCACAAGGAAGTCCCCATCCTAAACACCCTCTAAGAACATAATATGGTTTATGATAAAAAAGAGCAAGTTAACTTTCTTCTGTGGTGGTCTATCTCCTACATATGGTTAATGGTGGGATAATGGCTCACTTTGAGGCCTCATTCCCCTTTGCCATCATGATGCACTAAAGAAGCATCTACAAATTATGCCATGACACAGCATTGGCGCATCATGGCCGACGACCCTTCTATAAGTGACTGGAAGAAAGCTCTGAGATGAAATATCACAATACCACCTTTACAGTATCATAATGAGCCTTTTTTTCATTTCTGTTTTACCGTTTTTAACGCTGGCACTCAAGGAGTGAACCAAATATGTATACATAGCATCGTTTCTGAGTAGACTTATACTGAACCAAAACGCCAAATAGAAAGGTAATTTGTCCTATGTCGTTTACTACTGATTTTTCAAGATTCTGATAACTTTTTGATTTCTAACAGATGGGTGTCATGGACACAGGTGCTCCATTGCCAGTCGGTGTGATGCCTCTGAGGGATTGGTCCCTGATACTGGACTTCCCTACATGTGTAGATGCCCGAAGGACTACTTTGGTATATTCTGTACTATTCCTAAAGGTAAGAGGTTTTCTTTCATTTCTCACTCAGATCATAGTGAATAAAACTTTATGTTTAAAAGAGCATAGTCTGTAAGATAGGGATTGTTAGACTATAAGTACATCGTTTCTACGCCTAATTTACACCGGATAAAATGAAAGAATTTCTAATCCAATCCAGTCCTATGCAAATAATGATTATTAAAGTTTAACTTGATCCAAATACAAGCATAACGATCATGGGAACCACTTGATAATTCATAGCCCTACTTAAGTCATTATCATTTTCTTTATAAAACTTATCCTCAGGCTAAGGGTGGAGTATACATGTACATTAAGTGGCAATCGTGATTTCGAAAACATCGCACCAGATGGCAAGCATGAATCATCCTCAGAGACCTCCTACGAATTGTGGGAGCTAAACCCTGGTCTATGGCGAGCAAAAAATTATTTTAATGCATGTTAAAAGATTCAATACCAAATTGTGGGCATGAAGCAGGCTTTGAAAAAAGAACTAGGCATCTCATATGAGACTGAATATATTATCCAAATAGCTCACGTCGGCGTTGGCGTTTGCAGACTACTGGCAATAAGAAAAATGTTAATGCTTCCTCTATTTTTACAAATGTTCAATTGAGTTGATTTTTTTTTAAATCTGAAACTGACTTAGCCTAGGACATGTATTTTTTTTTGGGTACAATTCCAGTGACAAAAACCTTGTTTAGCAGAACGTTAGGGCAAAGGCGTTTCACCAAAACAGTTGTCTCCAAATGTTTCTAGAAGGTTACAAATTTGATGCTAAATCCAATATTCAAGCCAATTGATTTTGGGCCATGTATCTGTATACGTGTACTATCAGTTTTCCTTCACCATCACACTTGGGGGTAGTGTAATGGTTCGAGATCTTGTATAACTTCGGTTTAGTTCGAGATATGTCAATATCAGGTAAAACCAGACAAGTTAGCTCGGGTTAGTGCAACCGGCACATGTTTATTTCGGGATTACATATGTTCGAAGTGGTGCTATTGTGACGAGAACGCACGGCGTCGACCGCTCCCATACCTTGCCAGGCTGCCCCAGCCCTCCCCCCGGGGATCTGCCACTCTTCACGGGAGCCCTGTCCGCAGTTACCCCTATTTTCGCCCATGCAGCGACCTTTTTTCCCACATCAATCTCACAAATCTACACTAAGACAACTTTTATGTCATAGTCAGGGAGGTGGACTGGAAGTTTAGGCACCCCTACCAACCTTTGTTTAGTCTGTATTCTTTAGTTTAGGGGTATATTTTGATGAAACAGTGACAGCACTCCAGCTTCCTTCTTCACCCTGTCACTTGTGGACAGGGACTGAAGTAACCAGTCCGCACGCGGGGCCCTGTTTCTACCCAAGCTTTGTAAAATATGCCTTATCTGCACAAAGTCACACAATTTAAAGTAGCACTATGGTTAGATATGACTTTAATTAAAGTAGCCTCTTTAGTTTTAATGACAAAATATTAGTGCAAACCACTGTATTTTTAAGTCAACTGACAGCCTGATCTGGACTGGGAAAATAGAGGCAGTGGCCATTTTGGCCCCAAGCCAGTCCCCAAATTTGGCACCCCCAGTATGGTAAATTCTGGACATATTTACATAATTCAAGTAGTGACTCCCACTAACTTGGGGTCATAGATCATTATGGCATTGTTGTATTTTTAAGAAATCTTCTCATTATTCCATAAATTCAGACTGAAATTCCAGCCAATCAGGGCAGCCCTGTCAGAGCCCTGTTGGGCCCTATGGGGTCCTGTGAGGCCCTCCCCTATTGGCTGGGGCTGGTCAGGTGGTCAGGCCCAGCCAAGCTCTATATAAGCAGTCCAGCCTGCTCAGTCAGGCAGAACCAAACTGGCTCTCACCACACACACTGCCAACTAGGAGCAACTCACCACCAGCTCACCAACCCACTGCTAACAAGGAGCAGTCTCCACCACCTCACTGCCAACAAGGAACAGTCTCCACCACCTCACTGCCAACCAGGAGCAGTCTTCACACCTTCCCGGGTCCACCCCACTGGAACCGAACAACTTTAACATGAGTCCAAGTCACTCAACCGAACACCCTGTCGCACCTTCCCGGGTCCACCCCACTGGAACAGAACAACTTTAACATGAGTCCGAGTCACTCAACCGAACACCCTGTCGCACCTTCCCGGGTCCACCCCACTGGAACAGAACAACTTTAACATGAGTCCGAGTCACTCAACCGAACACCCTGTCGCACCTTCCCGGGTCCACCCCACTGGAACAGAACAACTTTAACATGAGTCCGAGTCACTCAACCAAACGCCGTGTCGCACCTTCTCGATTCCACCCCACCAGAACTGAACAACTTTAACATGAATCCGAATCACTCAACCAAACACCTTTAATGCAGGGCCGAGTCACCCCCACTCCACCCAACACCGACGTCCCCCGGCAAGAGTCGTTCAACTTCTACGGACCATCCCTAGCTCGGCTGGTGGAGCCGTTATACTTTACTTACATTGGGCTTAGCGGAGACCTGGCCCCTATCCATAGTTATCACATACGTGTGGGCTTAGCGATGTCCTGGCACCATCAACTTTAACTCTATTTACGTTGGGCTTAGCGGAGACCTGGCCCCTATCCATAGTTATCACATACGTGTGGGCTTAGCGATGTCCTGGCCCCGTCAACTTTAACTTTATTTACGTTGGGCTTAGCGGAGACCTGGCCCTTTCCATAGTTATAACTTACATGTGGGCTTAGCAATATCCTGGCCCGGTTTATGTAGAAATATAGTGTAACTGATAGATCACTTTGTTGAATATTTTACTTTACAATAAAAGAATGTATAACTGTAATCCCCAGGTTGTCTTATGTCCTTGACCTGGTGTTAACGCCATCCTAGTGGTCCGAACTTGGAGCTTTCTAGTTCCCCTCTTAGTAAGAACACAACGAGAAGTACTAGACCCCGCACCACCCTTTGCGGGGAATTCCGCTACACTATGAATATAGCTCAGTTCTCTTCAGGTGTTGTCCTGGCTGCAGCCAGAAACCAACTGAGCTCCCTACACGGCCCCAGGTAGGGACTGGAGCAGCGAAGACTAGTGCTGCCACCACCCCATAGTGGCCAGAGATCGAGGCAACCTCTGGTCCTACCGGTGGTGAGTGAGTGAGTAATAGATATTTAACGCCATTTCGACAACTATGGTCATATTCATGGCGAGAACTTCATTACACAATTTCACATGGAAATGTGTCGGTGCCCGCGCATATGTGCACCACACACATCCCGAGGGGATAGGAAAGAGGAGAAATAGACCCTTTCAAGTGGGCTCGGGAAGCCCGCCTACCGGTGGTAACCGCACAGATCGACCTGCCCTCTCGAATAGTGAGCAAACACTATATATAACGCTCCATGAGCCCCTACACTACCCCCAAACAAAAAGAAAAAAAAATATTATAGCCCGATAAATCTATTTTCTTAAATACTTCAGCTTTGGCGTGTGTGAACTGTACAGGAGCTGGTCTCTACTGTCACCGTACCGGCATGCACTGGTCTGGGCACTTTTGTTATGACATGACAAGAGGATGGTCACGTGTGGGAACAGGTTAGTCTGGGCCGTTTTAAATTTCATGCATGTACAAATTTTACTAACTGGTCTACCATGATGCAATAATGCATCATTCATCCTTCAAATTGAAAGGATTAAAAAAGAGACAAATTTGTATGGGCCTCTCACCCACTAAGCTTTCCAATGCGTAAATATTGGTCCATGTTTTATTGGGTGTCAGGTTCGTGTGGCGGTCGTGACGTGACGTGTGACGGTGGGTTGAAGTGTGTGCCACCCACAGCGCTATGTGATGGAATCTATGATTGTGTGGACCAGAGTGATGAAAATGTCTCATGTCACACCCGCAGTGACAGAGTATAGAGATTTCATGAGGTTTTAGGTAAATAAGGTTATATTGACATTCTCGGCAATGACAAATTTATAAGATTTTATAGAACTGGTAACTCATGTAAAAGTAAAGTGGATTTTGTGATGAGTATTGAACATATCTATCGATCCGAATATGTACTTCTCTTTGCATGTATTTGTTTAACAAAGAGGAGGGCCTGGTTCTTGCATTTTTATTGTCATTTAGAAAGAAGATCCTTTCATGGGAAAAGGAAATAACCATCAATATTGATCAAATCTATAAGATTACACTGTGGGTGCATCGCTATGCATCCCACTGATAAAGATATTTAATTGCAAAATTGAATTCGGTGAGATAAGAGAGGCATGGTATTTTGCATATACATTTATTCCCAGTTTTTAACAAAAGAGTTTATAAGATGTAACTAGCACTCATCAACATTTAATACAACATTTCATTTACATTCAACCCTTGTTCACATATCTTACAATTAAACTTGTTCACTAATTATTTGAATAACTTTATCTTGAATCAAGTAATATACACTGCCTTTATGGCGGCTTCGTCTCTCTTCCATCTCTCATTTAGGATACCAAGGAGGACGCCTTGGAAAAAAAGGGGGAAACTAAGTATTGTCGTGACATCTGAAGGGTGCTTAATGACGTCATCACCGGGATGTGCAGCCTCATGTCATAGAGACCTGAAAAGGAAAAACGACAAAAATTGACAGTTTTACTATTTTTGTGATGAGAGCAGTTTCAGAATGCTCCCATTTTCAGCCCTCCACATTTTGTGTCAAGTTCTCAAGTGTCGTACCGATATTTGAACATTTGGAAAGTAATTCATCTATGAAATAGCAAAGGTGATACAAGACCTATATATACAGGCCTATTCATAGAAACTGGGTACCTTTCTGTAGGTAGACCATACATTTATAAGGCATTTTTACCAGGAAAATACTCATAAATTGATATGATATTTATTATGACTCATACATCTATGCCTAATTGGCACTGTAAATGATGTAGGACTACCAGTTACCAGCTTGATTACAACTCTTTATATGACCTGTGGATCCTCACGAAAAAAGAATATAATTCTCTGTCGTTAGATCTTATGAACAACCGTCCTGAGACCCATTAAATAAAGATTGCCCTATTACGAGAGGCCAATTTGACTTACGATAGGCTGAGTTACAATACAAAAGGTTTATCAGCAGTGTGTTAAATAAAAATTATCTCACCTTAGGGTATTGTAAATTCATAGTTACGATACCTCTTTATTCAACACCTTGTTACAGGCTTTTCTTAGGAATCTATTGTAGAAAATCAACCTCTTGTAATGGAAATACGAGAGGTATATTTACATGGCTAGAAGTGTGAATTAGCTATTTTTCCTCAAATATAAAACATTTTTCTAAAGACTTACCATTAAAATAATAATTTATTTCTATCATGACATTGTAGATAGCCATTTTTGTGTGCTCCATGAGAAAATATATATCCACATGAAGAAAACTTTAGACCTTTTTTCTATCATAAAGGTGAACAATATTTACGAGAGACTAACGAGAAGCATGAACATGTGCAAGTCCAAAAATGAAATTTAAACCTTAATAAAAATCATAATATGCAACATATACTTAAGAAATTCGGTGAATACAATGTCTGTTCAATAATCCATCCACATCCAGTGTTATTTCTGTTTTTATATAATTTATTTTTATTTGTGTCATACATTTTTGGTTGACATAAATCTCCTTTATCTAACACCTTTTAGCTTCTCGTAAGTTCAATAAAGTTACAAGAAGTGGGTATTATATTTCTTGTGTAACAATTGGCTATAAAGGGTAACAATACCCTAATCTACGAGAGCTTCTTTATTTAACAGTTGGACAGTCTAGCTCTCGTAACCATTCTTTATTTAACGGGTCTCTGGTCATCTAAATCCTGATAATACTGAACCATGACTGATGTGTCAACGGGAATCAGTATTCATACTTATTCCTAGTCAACTATCATATAATGATAGCGAATGATAATTGCCATGGATTTATTATGATAGTATTTAAAACTTTTGTGAACTATTATATAGCAAGTCTTTTATATACCCATTTCACACTGTTTCAGCTAGTGTTCTTTTGTACAGAAATATAGCAGATCTTAGTATCTTTACTATGTATATCGTGACATGAAATCACTGGTTTTAGAAAGAGCTTTGACAATAAAAGGAATTAATGATATCAACCTCCATCATGTTTTCATTGATTTTGAATATTTCCTTAAAAATCTATATAGAAATAGAAAAAAAGTCATATGCAACATTAATTCATGTTACCTCAGGGCACACAACTTAGAAAGATACTGCATATTAGAAATAGAACATAACATAAAGATGTTTTTGTCGCCTTAGTGCAAGAAGGTTGTAACTGACATTTTGGCAAAAATCAGTTGTCTTCTGTTTTAACATGCATCAACCCTTATCTACCTGATACTATGAAAGTACTGAAGATGTTTCTGTGATATGTGTGCCTACAGGCCCCACCCCTATGGCTCAAAAATGATAAAGTAAGTGGAACACTTCTTTTGCCTCTCCCTGCAAAACCTGAAAAATATAGTTACAACCTTTTTGCACCAAGGATATCATTTGACTTTTATAACGATCAACACAAAATTGTCTTACCGTTATTTTGGTCAATATTGCATTTGTTAATGGGATTTCAGAGTCCAGGTCTAGACTACGATAGTGAAGTTGCTATCGTAGCAATACCGTCCGGTCTGGTCCCGGGTTGTCCGCTGACAATATCTTGTGTTGGATGGACATGTGCTGCATGGCTGATCTGGTGAAAGGCAACATCAATATATAATTGTATTAATCTTTCTAAATCTTAAAACAGAAATGTGTTGCACATTACTTTTGTACAGAATAATGCTCTGAATTGTATTATATTCCCAACCATTTCCCTTAGAAGAAAACTGGCTACTAGCAAGATGCAGACTCTAAAAAGTATATACCTAAAATATGTCATGAGATGTTCACAAAAGAAACCATAGTTGCTTGTTATTAATTGAAATATACCTTACAGCCATGATCAGCGTAAATACACCCCTTGAAAGCATTTGTATGTGATGATTTCTAAAATAGTTACAGCACTTTAGTATCAGGGCCTTGCGTATAAGCCAGGGCTTACATAAATTGACACCTACTGTAGCAAATGGGATGACCTTAAAATCAAGATGTGTCTTCTGAAGTTGTAATAATCTATTAAAGTTATTGCTTAGATACATGGCTTCACCTTACATGCACAAATTTAAGGTATAACTAAAGAAAAGGAAATGGTGAAAATCAGACTTTCACTTACAGATTTCACAGAAGAAGCCGCTATAGTCCCCCTGACACAGACACCGGTAGTCGAGGCCGAGACGGGTCTGGAACTCTGTTGGGATGTGTGAGCACCAGGCCCCATTCTTACACGGGTTAGACCTACAACTGGTCTGATGTCCTGTATTGGGGGGAAATTACAGTATAACAAATGTTAGGCAAAATGATTAAAAGGAGATACAAAAATATTTGGTAGAAAATATACATACTACAAAGCCAGCACATGTATGCAAACTATGGTACGTCTTTTCTTTGTAAAACGGTGCAGGTCTTATGTATCTGCATGGTCAAACTGACATGGTTTACATAGGGATGGTTTAAATTGCATTGTTCAGTTAACATGATGGACATGAAATATTGATATTCAATAATGTTCAACATTGATAACTGGTTACTAAATGGTGTCCAGGTTTACAACAAATGGTATTGCATTCCTAGACCTAATAACTAACCAACTCATGTCATGTAGGTTTTCATACATTTTTGGAGGGAACTATACATTTAAAAGCAGTAGCTTTTCGCTTGGAATAGGTAAAAATCCTTACCTCCTACTCCATAATGAAAAAAAGGATGAGTTTCTTAGCAATAACCAATACTTTAGGACTAACCTGTTTCTTAGTACGCCCTAAGATTGAATGATAGTCCTTGGACTATGGTGTGTACTAAGGACTTAGTAACCTTGTTTATCTTCAAGTTTCTCTTACTTTCTTATCAAAAACATAATTTTGATGTCACCATAGGTAGCAAATGTCTATATTTTACATATACAATTTTTTACAGAACTAAAATCGGAATATTTTCAGAGAAATGGCTTTATTTACAATCTTCCCCCAGTCTTGCTATACTAAAATTGATTTGCTAATTTTTTGTTTAATTTGCTCATAAATATGAACCCACAAGATTAAAGAATAGACTAGGAGGCGTGTATTTGATCAATTAAGAAAAGGTTGAGTAAGCACGGCGAAGCCATGGTGATTTTTTTTTGGTCAATGCTAATGATTATGTTTCATCATTAATTCATGTATTAATGCACTATGATATACTGGTATACATAACTACCCCTTGCTTAGGCCTAAATGCTGGGCAATTGCAGAGAGAAGCTGTCCACTGTTAGGCTAAGGTACTAAGAATGACTACAGCATGGAGGGCTGCATAGAGGGAATGTCAGCGCTAATACAAAGTTATTTTCATGACCTAGGGCGTCTCTACTTGTGCTGAAGGGGCTGGACAATAACAGTCATCTATATATGTACCTGTAGCGACCTGATGAGAGCTGGGGAGATCAGATGTCACAGTAACCGATTGGCGCTGAACAGATACTAAAAGCTGCCATACTGGCACTACTGGTACAGACTGCTTGACAGTAGACTCAAAGCAGACATGGAACATTGAAGTCACAGTGCAAACCCTATGGGCTCAAAGCAGACATGGAACTACGGTGACTGACACTGTCTTAACCTTCTTTCCACAACGTCTGTATGGAGAATGACTCAAGTTGGTGAGCGTGATCCTAAGACTGTGCTTGGTATCAGAATCTTAGTATGGACTAAAGTCAGACTGTTTTACTATGATTCTTGTGTGTCCCAACAAGATATTCCCGTCCCCAACCTGATACTTGCTGATACATCTTGAAATAAACTTACGAGAAAGGGAAATCATTTTTTTAATGGGTGTGGACCACTAAATTTGACATGGTGACATGGCAATTTCTTAAAATCGACATGTGACATGAGAGGTTCTTAGAGGTGACATGTGACATGGGGATTTAAGTGACATGTGACATAACCATTTCTTAAAATCGACATGTGACATGAGAGGTTCTTAGAGGTGACATGGGACATGGGGATTTAAGTGACATGTGACATAACCATTTCTTAAAATTGACATGTGACATGGGGGACCCCCCATCCACACCCCCTTTTACACCATTAATCTTACCTCTCTTTTCTACATGTCTCTCTAGAATCACCTTAGCCCTGACCAGGTCTATGAAGTCTTCATCCACCACCTGTATCTTGTTGTTATCTGCTGCCTTATCTGCCTGTACAGCACACAGTATACCTAGTACCAGCAGGACACCAAACACACGGGACTCCATCTGTAATATAAAAATAATTATATCGGTAATAGAGATTACAACAACAACAAAAAACTGTTGAATCTACCAGAGATCCTCATAAAACTGAACACAGAACCACCAAAATTGTATTGCAGTTTACGAAGTGTAGTTTTACAAGAATTTCCAAATGGCAGTACAGCGGTGCAAGGAATCTCCATAGAAATAACGCCAAATCTCTGGCGACTTTGGGATAGGTATTTCGCCGTCCGTTATTTAGTCTTTTTTTTAAGTTTACAAATGACTCAGTTTGTGTATCATTTTGGATCAATGTCGTTAGTGTAATCTTACAGTTGTTATCCCCCTACTGAGGTGGCAAGTTTTTTTGTTTTTTTTTTATGATGATATGCTTGGTGATGGTCTGAATAAAGTGTCAAAACATCAAACATGTAGAGTAATTATTTCTTTACAAAAGGAGTGGCTGTTTAGTAATTGCTGGTCATCAAATGTTCTGGATAACAATAGATAAAGCCTTATGACATATGAACTGAAACTATGTAAAATAAAATTTTATAATGCCAGCTCTGCTCTCGGTTCATTCAATTCCTTAGTATAATTAAGCAATACAAGGTACAGGAACTACATAGCTGATCCACGTGTATTGGTACCACCTTAGTTCCCCAGAGGTCAGCACCCTATTACCATGTCACCAGTCAGTAAAGAATAATCAGTTTTTTTTCTTATCAGACAGGGTATGATTATAATGCTTTCCCTTCAGTCCTTTGTGAGAGGAGTAAATAGTAACTTTATAGTATGAGACTAAGGCAGTTACGTGCACTGCCATATTAGCTATATTTTAAAGAATTTCCAGATATGTTAGATTAGTGAGGATACTAAGTTTAAGAGTGGCGCTAAGTGTGTATTCTATGAGTTAAGCAGCTTAGAACTGTGGTAGGAGATCTGTAACTCTCACCTACCACAGCTTAGCTAACATTGCAGACTGTATAAAAAAGCTACATCCAATGCACAACATTGCATGCTATGGTAGGCAGACCTACCAATATTGGTGAATGGGTTTGTGTTAGGCTATACTTAAGCAACCTTTATATATAGCAACACAATGTCATAATCTTTTCACCTCCATGGACCATCAAAATCGATGCTGCACTTTGTATCAAGACTATTTCAGAGATGCCGGTGATAAGTTTAATCAAACCAATCCTCTGCATACCTTCGCTTTACCTATAAATCTTACAATGGATCAGTGCCATTATGTAGTAATTTCTGAATGAAACTAAAGGAAAAATGTCAGGTCACCTAAAAAAAAACATCTTCTTGGCCTAAGTGGTAGAATGTGTTAAAGCTGGGGTTTGAGGTAATCTTGGTGATTTTCTGTTGTCATGAAGTGTGTGCTTATAAAGCCATTCTGTACCTATATTCTACATTCTAAAGCAATCTGATACCTCTGAATCAGTGAAAATATAGTCATATCTCTCAGATAGAGTTAGTGCCCCTCTGACACTCACCTGTCTAAGTTACACACCATTTAGACAGGGCACCAGTCTACAGGTACTTATACTAAGGATTGCCACTTATAGGTGAATAGCATAAGGTAGGGGGCTTCCATAAAGTATGTATACATGCATTTTTTCACAAAAAAATGACCTCCACCCCCATGTTGTATTATGTATGCATGGAGGAGACCCCCACCCCCTTAGTAGATACTCAATTGCCAAACTGACCTCCCCCCCTTCCCTCATCCCCCGTCTTGATGCACATACACTAAATGATTACAAGAACTATTTATCAGTGAGAATCCATTATTCTGAACCAATCAATTAGATAGGGGCCTTGGTTGACTTTTAGTTGCCAGACACTTCTTGTCTGACCACCACCCCTACTGTCTTACATATAAGGTAGGCCCCAAGTAATTTTGAGTACTGACTAAGGTATTCTTTTGAGGGGAGGGGATGCTTCACTTTGGGACTAGCTCTAGTATCCTGAGTCATGGTTCAAAACCTATATCAGTATTTATTGGGGTAATGGGGGATAACACCCCTTCCCTTTCACTTTAATATTGATATATGGTTGATTCATGATTGCTACCCCTCTCTCTGCTTCAACTACTTAAGCAATGATTCCCCATTTGTACAGATCTTATTTGCCTCAAGAAGAATTCATCAATGCATACCCAGTCAACAAAAAATGTTGCAAAATGTTTCAAAACGTTTCCCTATGGCTCCTTATCATGGCAAAATGTTTTAAAATGTTAAAAATGTTTTTTTGACATTAAATAATGTTTTTTTTGTTGAGTGGGTACATAAAGATTATGCCAGAATGCCTGTGGACCACCACCCCTACATTTAATGCACACATTTGTCTGCATTTGCCAAGACCTCCCTCCTACCCCCTGGGTGTGTACATACTTTATGGAAGCCCCCTTACACTTAGCTTTCTGCTACATAACAGGATGGTTGGCTGTCAGCAAATATTGCCTAGAGGTCAATGGTTATTCTTAGACACTGTGACCCTGCTTATCTAGACTCGAGCCACTTTACCACAAAAAGTGTATATATATATATACTGCAGCTCACATAAAAGGCATGCACTGAGTTCATCTCAAAGGTGACATTCCTGTTTTTCACAGTATGAGTACTAGTCTTTGATAATATAACATTCCCTTTAACGCACCTGCTCACTTTAGGCAGATTCTCTAATGCACAGGAAGTATATGCTTGTGTATAAGCTGTAATTCATATGTGAGGCATTATGGTATGTGTAATTATAGTACACACAAAACATTCAAGGGGGCAGCACCATGCCAGTCAGAGACCATGGTTGAGGGATTTTACATGATACTATGGACATGCTTATGGGAGGAAATAAAAAGCTATACTGTTACTGAAGTGCCTAGCAGCCCTCTCTAGCCTTACAGGTATGAAGAGAAATATATGCTCTTCTGTGATGCAAATGGGCAAGGGTTATATCCAGTTTTGATGAAGCAATGCCTCTCCCTGAATAAAATCTTAAGATAATAATTAAATATCAGAAGTGCAAGGGCCAAAAATGATTCAAAACACATACGTGTATAGGGAATTTGGTGGATGTGTTTGAAGGCAAAAAGCAAACTAGACATTGCTATCTGTTTAACCAAGTAGAGTCTTTTAAACATGGGTCTAGTTAGGTATACACAGCTTGATTGATTCTATTCATAGAACAGCCAAACAACACAGTGCATCAACCTGTTATGAGGATAGAGGAGGGCAGACTGGCCTTACATGACTGTGTCTATTTATAGGCCCTTGTGTGCCAGCAACCCTGCATACCATTTCTTGTAGTCTGGAGGTGTACAACCACTTTTTTTTTTATCAACAGTCGCTTTCTGCTGTACAGATAGTGGTTGACCACCTAAATGCTATTTGTGTAAAAAGAACACTATCTGTATGAAAATGTATCAAATTCATCTGTATCAACTGCACATTTCATTCCCCCTTTACACTAAGTGTATCAACATTGATTTTATGGTGAATAATCAATTTGTCAGTTTGGAAGGTGCATGTGGGAAGGCCCCTATCCAAATATTTATCTCACCTGTATTTGGGAACAAAGGGGTTGGGAACAGGAGACTCTTGGTCAAAATAGGTCAAATTAGCCCAAGATGGGTGGATTTACCAAGGATTGGCCCAAATATAGTTAGATTGGCCCTTGAAATTTGAGGAATTTGGTCAAATCCAGTCAAAAGAGGACACAATAGCCCAAGATGGGTGCATTGACCAAAGATTGGTCTGAATTGATTTGAATTATTATGGGTAAATGTAGCTCAAAATGGTTAAATTGGGACAAATCATCTCTATTTGGCTTATCTTTTGACCAATCTTGACCTGATTCGACCCAATTTGCCTACCTTTGATCAATCTGCTTTTAATTTATCCCATCTTGGACCAACTTCACTGACCTTTTACCTAATTTCTCCATATCGACTTGTGCTGACCAAATTGGCCCATGGTGGGTCCATCTGACTCAATTCTGTCCAATCTCCTACCGGTTGACCCATCTTTGGTCAATTTGACCTATTTTGGCCCATATTGACCTAGTTTAACCCAGTTTACTCATCTTGGATCCATCTTACCCACTTTTAGGTCAATCAGCCCTTCTTGGGCCAATTTGACTTCTTCTGCCCTAATTTGATCTGATTCAACCAACTTGTGTTAATATGAGTCAATTACACTATTTTAAGTAGCAGGAATTAAATAATGAAATCATATACTCATATAAGGTGTGATTAGTGTGTGAGGGGAAATAGCTCAAACCCCAGCTTTAAATGCTCTTAAGTGAAGGTGGGAGTAGTTCAGTAAAGATTGCATGAATTATAACTTACACATAACTATTGTGGCACGATTAAACACTAATCTAGCTATTATGGTAGTACATGCCGCCTACGTGTTATGTCTGGGCCATGGTAAGTGCTGCCTTTTGGCAAAATCCCCACCTGTTCAATAAAAGAATGAACCGTACATCTATTCAACTATATTTGTGTGAGATTTGATTGGGTGGCTCAAATCAGCTTTATAATATTTTTCTTTTCAATTAACCTAGAAGAAAATACATTATTTTCGAGAGAGTATTAACCTAATTGATTTGACATGATGCATTGATGTACTGGTGAGTAAGTCTTTGGTACCAACATACCGGTGGGAGCATGCATCGTAGCCCTAAGTACTACACCGTCCATAGGTGTAGATCAGTGTAATTAGAAATAAGGGTTCTTTTGTCCGGCGGGCGCTGACTCTTACCTAACGGGAGAGTCAGGCTTCCTGCATAGGGCTAATTTGTCAGGTGGCTGGAATTGTAGGACATAATTTTTTTATGTCAATTTCCTCTTAAGGATGGCTTCCTAAGACATGTTTGTTGCCATTTTGTGAGAACCCTTTCATACGGGGGCCCAGATTATTTGGTTCTTGCAAATCTGTTAGCCTTCACATCAAGTTTAGCTGCCACGGTCGGCCATGATGGAAGTGGTTTCAGGTCTCACAACAGAGGTGTTATTCATGAAATAATGTGATCCATGAGAATCTGCTTGGTGAGTGGAGATTGACTTCCTGTCTGGCAAAAAAATGCACCTGCTGATAGCTACCTGTTGCAGCCCACACAGCATGTGTCAAACCTTGAAAAAAGGTGCGATCCAAAGGTTTCCAACAAAAGACGCTCTTCCCACTCACAGACAGCAAAACTAAGGTGGTACTCTTGTCAATATTATAAACTGATTGTTGGGGATTTGTTTCTGTCAAATGTTATTCTTAGAAACATGCTATTTCTAGAGCACCTGCAAGTTTTACCTAGGGCAGTCCCAGTGACTCAGTCCTTAACTGAGTCGCGCACAGTGACTAGGGTTCTTGGACTTAGCACCCATCACTGTGCAGAAGGTACTAGGACAACTGGCAGTTACCTCACCCAACACGGTGGATACTATATGTAGTATAAAAATGAAAAGGGTAAATAACTTGATATATTTACTCATCTGAGTAATGCTAACTTGGTGAGTTATACTAACTTATAACTGTAGGCTGACATTGTCCACAACAGCAGTGTAGAGCAGTGTAGAGCGGTTTTAGATTTGACAATACTAGGGTAACTAGGTTTGTTTACAATAAAAGGTACTAGGGTAACTTCATTTGGAGCTACCCTAACTATATTTGGAGTTACCCTAGACTGGCCTAGTACCCAACTTTGAGTTTTGGCTGATTTTTTTTTATCTAATCTAAGTAATGCAGTAACTCCATGTCTTGTCTCCATACGTATTCATTCATGGCTTAGGTAAGATTCCCTTATGCTATTATGAAGTAGAATAGTGTATTAAAAGGATAGAATGAGGAGGGGTGTTCACACGTGTTTCTATGTATAATCCATCATGTTGGATGGGGTAACTGCCAGTTACCCTAGTAACTTCTGCACAGTGACCCATGGACACACTTGATGCAAGGTGCGAGCATATTTGCTGGCGGAGGCCATACCGTCTAGTAATGCACACCACAATGAATAACTGTAAGCAAATAAGACTACCTCTGAACAAATCTTGAATTCGACAATTCAAAAAAGATTCTTAAATTAATGCACTTAGCGTTCCTCATAAAAACTAACTGATTGCAATACCTCAGTAAGTTCATAGGATTTTCTGTTTGTAATTACAAATGAAGTAAATCCACGAAAACAAAACAGATACATTAGTTCAAGTTTCACATAACCTCCATCCTTCATCGTGATGTCCTGAACATTCTAAGCCTAACTGTCTAGTGTTCAATAGTGCAAATCTGTATAGAGTTCATTCATGATCATTGCTGGCAGAAGTTTTGTATTGAACTGTCTTGACAAAGGTCTTATTTACACGTTTTAATTCAATACGGTCACATATACATGACGAACGTTCCTAAATAACGTCATTATAAGGCCATATAAACTGAATCATGCTTTGAGAAAAAGATCAAAGGAGATAGTATTTGATAAGATATGATTTAACATTGAGAATCACACGTACCTTGCTATACGTCTGTGTGAGTACACCTCCAACTGATCTTAAACCTCAACTAAACTAGGTGAAATAATCACACTACGCTACTCCGAGAAACAGCCAATCATACTGCAGATCTGGAGGGTCTTGCCAAAAAGGAAACGAGAACCAACAAATAAAGCTTCCACGTTTGTATATTGCTAAATGATTCCACACCTTAAAAGGTGTTTTCCATGCATTCTGCTTGGACAGTCTTGTTCAACAGTATGAACACGAGTTAGAACAGACAAATTTCTATGAATTCTGTCTCAGAAAAAATTAACAGGTTCGTTCTCGTTATCTTTTGGCAAGACCCTCCTGGGCTTGCTTTAAGTTCATAGGGATTCTACTCTTCAACTCAAGCCCAAGCCTATTACTTGTTCCAGGCCGAAGTGTAACTAATAGGGGAGTACTCTCAGCAGTAAATAGCTTTGGCTGCATAGGATGGAAAGCCAAATCTGTTCTTATTATCAAGAAAAGTTTTGGATAAGAAGTCCCGTCTCTATAAATTTACATATCATATGGAAATACTGACTGATTCTTCTAGAGATTATTATACTTCTAGAGATCTTGTAGGGGCCAAACTCCTGAATGTGTCGGTGCATGAGAAGCTAAGCCTTTTTGGACTGCATGATACTTCAATTCACACTCTTGACCATTTTTTTATCTTGATGCATCAATGCAGCCCTGGCGCTTAACTCACTGGTGGCTGAGCCCTGGCGCTTAAATCACTGGTGGCTGAGCCGTGTGGGATCAATCAATATCATGCATGAATGTCACCCTGTAAGTTATTCACCATGGTTTCAATGTACCCCTCACCTAGACCAGAAGAGGTTCAATGCATTTAAGCACTGTCTATCCCTTAAATGGCTAACCGTGGGTGCAAGGTATAGTAGTTTGTTGTTTAAACCTGGTACACACCTAAGTCAAATAATTCTCTTACTCACCCACAACTAATCACACCTAGACGAACACGTCAACTCTACCCACCAACCAAGTGCAAGCAATAAGACGAGGGTCTTACACTGAGTGGTGCATTACGCTACAGACTCTATGTAATATGTGTTAGTAGGATTAGCCGTAAAACACTGTGTATATGTCACACCCACGTATAAGTCACACCCACGTATATGTCAAACCCTGACTTCAGGAGAATGCTATAAGCCTCAGCAAGGGTCTGCATTGGTTCCCATTCCTTACTAAATTCTATATAGGTAAAACCCCGCATACAAGCCACATCCTGAACTCAGGAAGACCCTATAAGCTGCAGTAGACCTTGAAATAGTCTATAAGCCGTGGCTTCAATACACAGGGGTTTACAGTAGTGTCTATTGCTGCTGTGCGGCCGAGCTTTTGGCAAACAGTGCAGGGATATTGGCTACTTTGTATGTGAGAAGGTGATGTTGGTTACTCTAGAATTAATAAGTGTGGAGCAAATAGATAAAATGTGAAATTTATATTCCTCATTTGAAAAAAAAGGTGTTTATGTCTAGTAACCTGATTTGGTGACACAGTTTGGTGAAAACTGTTGCAACTTAAAAGTTACATATTATGTCGATTACAGCACATAGATAGAGAGACTATCTCTCATAATTCCAGTGTATAAGGCGTGGCTTATTGATGAGGATGGTCATTATGTTGTACCTTATAGGGCCAGGAAAAGCTAGGCTATAGCTTATATGTGAAGAATTCAAACTATAGATCTTTGCTAAAATAACTAAGGAGCCGATGATATATGGCCGAGTTCCTTATGCGAATAGAGCCACTATATATACACGAGGAAGGTGGTACACAGGACCACAGGAAAGTCATCGAACTGGAAAGGAAGAAATATGCAGAAAATGATAAAAATCCCATGACACTGACTTCTTGGTGGAAAATGTCCATGTGTTGGGCTGGGAGGAATCTAGGATTCTGGATTTTTTTTCGACTATTAAAAGTTCTAAGATAAAAAAAAAACAAAAAAAAAACAATGACGACCTGTCTGAATACCCTACAAAGAGAATACAATGTGCAGACGTGCAAATCGCAATCTGGCAGAGATTAGACACTGATATGGATGAAGCAAGACTAAAAGCCCTGTCAAAGGAGGAAGAATGTTTCTCTGAGGAACTGCGGAGCTTAATTTCTACAAGATCCTACTTCAAGCTTGTGCAAGAGAAACTCCAAAGATACAATAATTACATGGGGAGATTTGTCGCATTTATAGGAGAAAACCTGCCCCCTGAATTGGGAAATGTTTATCAGAAGAAGATATGAAACAAAGAATGATGGAGTACTTGACAGCACATCAGGCACATTATGGGGGCTAGCTTCATTGAAAATATTAGCTTTAAACGTTTTCCTAACCATTTTTCAACCAAATACCCAATAGGGAAACCAATAAAAACGTTTTTCTAACGTAAAGAAAAACACGTTTTTATGCCAAGTGGGAATGCAGTGGCGTTGACCACATTTAGGCATCTGATGTTATCCAACAGACTGTGCTCCTGGTTTTATCATCGTTTTGCAATTAGTCGAATGATACAAAATGGTATGCCGTGTACTCAAGATCTGCATGTTAGAATTAAAATGACTTGCTCTTCAATAAATTCACTTGGAAAATCATCAGTATGACTATGGCTACTCTTAACAGTCTAAACTCTATGGGCACTCATTTATTGGTAATGAAGTATGCATCATCAAGACCAATGGCAGGAAGAATATAGTATACATCATGGGCGTGAACTAGTTACCAAGTTGAGTCTGCATAGTTGTTATCTATATACTAAGGACAGGGTGTGACACTCTAGGACTGATGCTGCCCTCTGGCAGCTCTATTTCTATACATAGCCATTGGTGACAGAGGTGAGGGGGGACTTTGGCAAAATCCCCCCTCACCTCTGTCATTCATGGCTATATGTATAGGAACTAGTTCAAAGGGTATCTGCCAGAGGGCAGCAAATGCCCTTGAGTGGCCAACCCTCTCTTATTATATTGATAACACCTACACAGACTCGACTTGGTAACTAGTACACACCCATGGTATACATAGATTATTGATCGCTGCTGGTTATGCCTGAATGGTGCAGTGCCAAGGAATTACTTAGACCCCTTGTTATGATAGCTCAGCATAGACTTTTTGAATAGGGCCAAAGAAAAATATTGTGTTTCCAGTTACATACCTCAAATGTCTAGGTTTCGGTAGGTCGGATTTTTTCTCTTTGTTTTTTTTTAAATATATATATTTTTTTTAATTTTGTTTAGAAATGTATGGTTAGATATGTCATTTTCGTCGATTTCATGCTAGTACTATAAAAAAATATGAGAAAGGTGAAAAAAGATATGCATGTTCAACTATGGACTCAATGCCCATAAAAATATTGATTAAAGTGTATTCTAAATTATCGAAAAAAATATGAAAGATTAAAGAAAAACATGAAATATTTTCTAAAATTTTCAAAAATGAAAAAAAAATGTTGGGGTCGGTCCATTTAGCTAGGGTCGGTGGGGTAACTGGAAACTTTTTTTTGCCTACCATATCGTCGTGGTTAAGCGCCGGTATTTGAATAAAGGCCTGTCTTGTATAAGCGCTGGGGGTAAGGGGGTGTTGAAATATCTCTTAAGCACTGAAAACTGTATCCTGAATAGGCGCCTGTCTTGTGTAAGCGCAGGGGAAATAAGGCCACTAAAATAAAAAAAAAAAAAAAACACGCCAGGTCGCTTGAACACGACGATACGGTATACTGTATTCAGGTGGGCCTACTCTAAGCCAGACTAACCGCAGTGCATATATATCATTATTAATTCATCAGGCTGACCTGTTTGTAGTGTATCAGCGCCATAGGGTTGGCAGGATAGAATAAAGTTCCAAAGGGACATTTAAAATTTGGAATTTTGAGAGATCCTCAACAAAAAAAAGTGCTGATATTCATAAGCAGGATAGGTATATCTTTATAATATAATGCACATGTACAGCCAATTCCAGTGACTCATCGTCATTTCAGTATTTTGCTTTCGCATGCTCTTCTTCTGCAGGAACTTTATCATGGAGTTTTGTGTATGAGGACCATGTGAACTCTAAAAATATCTAAATATCTCTATTTCATCTCAATGTTTTTTGTATGACTATTCAGTAAAAGATGGGAAAAGGACAAGTTAGGATAGTCACTGGTTTTATATAATACAATTAGACAAATATTATGGTTTCACAGCCTCAGGAAAATGAAAACATGTCGACCTCTGGAAGCATAACCCCAGAACCAAAGCAGAAAGATCTGACTTATAAACCTGGAGATCACATACACGAGATGGCCTATGGTGAGTATGTACAGGGAACACAGGAGGTAACTTCACAAGATACTACGATTCAACATACGTGGGCAGATGAGGAGAAAGGTCCCTCCCTGCAGGATTTTTAGTACTGGGTTTGGCCACTAGGGGAGATATAAAGGCTATAAATGTGAGAAATAGGCCAAAAACTGGTCTTAGGTACTTTTTTATACAGAAAAAGATGATTTTCTCAAAAATGTTCTATTTTCACTCATTTCCTCTATATTTGGAGGGTAAATGGAACATTTTGAATCCAAAACAAAGCCTAAATAAGGGTTCTCATAGAAATGTGTTGCCATGGCAACAAGAGAACATTCCAAATAGAAAAAGAAAATGACATTAGTCCATAGAATGATTTACAGGATATTTAATGCTGAAAACCGCACATAGATACCATTTCTACATCCAATGTTATGGCCAAATGTATGGAAAGCATTGGTCATTTATCAATAGATTATTTAAATCATTATGCTAATTAGACGCAAGATTTAATCAAAACCATGAATGACAGAGCTTATTGGCTGTATTGATATGGTTATGTCATTCAATGTTCATTAAGCCATATCTCTGGGACTGGAAGGGCCATCTGCAAGTGATATACCTTATATTAAAGCTGATGACTTTAATTTTAAATGCTACATTTTACCTCGGAGGACCCTTTCTCCTCATCTGTCCACAATATAATTTTAAATTACCTTCAAATTGTAGTGCAATTCTGCATGTTGGCAAAGTACTAAGCTGAAGCAGAGAACCCACTTGGCAAAAACACGTTATTTTAACGTTTGCAAATGTGTGTTTTTTAGGTAAAAAAAACGTTTTTATTTCGAACCAAATAAAAACGTTTATCTTCTCAACCAATTTTCAACCAAATAAAACCTTTTGTTATTTAAGTTACGTAAAACCGTATTTTCACCAAAAAATTGAAACGTTTTATAGAACATTAAAAAAGTTTTTTGTGTACATGTTTTGACGTGTTTTGACGTTTAAAAAAACGTTTGGCAAACTTAGGAACCAAATAGAAACGTTTTTTACGCTAAGTGGGAAAGTATCTGCCATAATCTACTCTAACTCTGATAGTCTCACGGGCCTGGACTGGCTACCAGGTTTAGTCTGTCTATGTGTTATCCATATGCTATAGGGAACAGAGCCATTCCTGTATGGAGGTGGCCATCTTGAAATTAGTTATGTAACTGGCCCCCCGACGGCCATCTTGGATCTGGCAGAGGATTATCTTATCTCTTATCTTCCCCTCCACCCACAGAAAACAATGGGAATTGATAAGACTGATAAGCTGCCTCTGACTCTATCTTAACCCTTTGCCTACCGGTGTATAGGCCAGTGCATATTACATAACAGCCATGCTCTACACATGTAATGCACCCCCACAGCCGGCCATTTTTGAGAATAATGCATTATATCCATTTTAGCAGCACAGTACATAATTTAAGCAAAGTTTTGTAGTAAATAAACACCTAGAATATGATTATCAATGATATTTCTTATGTCTTGCTAAAAATTATACTTCATAGCATCATTTTTTCACCATCAAATCTAAGAAAAACCTTTCAGACAGAAAATGATAAATAGTGCATTAATGCACTATTGGCGTTTCCCATGGTAGTGCATTAACTATTAACGGTAGTGCATTAATGCACTATCAGTAGGCAAAGGGTTAATCACCTTAAGTACCTGTCCATTGTTTTAAGTGTGAATGGAGGGGATTAGTCTGATAGGGAGACAATGGCTTGGTTTTCCTCAGCCTGGATTATATATGCCCTCTAAGGAAACTTTCAAATTTTAATTTCTCTTGTATTTGAAATACTAAGTTCATATAAAGCTAATATTGTTTAAGTATAAAGTATTTGCTACCCAAAGGTATAGATTTTTAGAATATAGCTTCATATACACTATTAGGAAGGGCCAACCAAAGTAAACTGTACAAAGAGGCCAACTGCTGATCTAGCCCCCAACTACATGAGCCACCTAGGTAATTTGTTTGGTACTAGCAATGCCTCTGTCCCATATAGAAGGGTGAGAAACTAAAGGGAACAGTGCTGCCCTCTGGTGCTTTTATTTCCTATGCACAGACCTTGATTACGGAGGTGAGTGGTGACTTTGCCAAAGTAACCCCTCCGACTGGGGGGGGGGGGCTGGACAGTATGCAGCGCAGGTTGCATTAGGGTATATTACTTTGTTACACATATATAGTTTATAATTTGAATAGTTTTGAATTCTTTAGTCTTGAATTCATGTATTCATTGACTTTGGACGAAAACTTTGAGTTTGATGCTCTCAGACCTTTGAGTCTGATGCTCTTAGGATACAATCTATAGGTCAGAAGGATGTAATCTTTGGCAAATAATTCACCTATGAAATGTAATGTGTGTGTACTTAATTATTCAACCAAGCTTTCTTTCCAATAATTTCCCTGATGCATTTTCCACATAGAGAACGACATAGAGAAAGTTTGCCAGGACATTTCTGGTAAATTGGTAAAGGAATTGAGAATTGTAGGAATCAACTTGGGCATACCATATGATTATCTTCAAGCTACAAAGGCTTACTTAGACCTTCAAGAAGAGCCTGCGTTGCAGATGCTTCAGAAATGGCAGCAAAGAACTCTCACTCAACAACGTTCTCAACTCACCGCAGCCCTCACAGAGCTTAAACTTCAGCATGTAGTAAAAACTATAGGTATGGTGATTTATTCATGCTGTGATGATAATTTCTAAATTATTCTGAAGCACCGCTCTCGCGTAAGTTTATTTCAGTCATGGGTTCTTTTTCTTTTCATCTTGCTTGGTGAGAACCCTCAGAAAATGTTGGTACTGCTAATAGAATGTACACTTGTAAACTACAAATCACCTTCATGTAAGGACTTATCACTTTCATAAGAAGCCAATGGCCGATCTGGTTATTGTGATTTCAGTCTTTGTGAACATGCTCATAATTCATTTCAGAGGAAATTGATGAGGAACTGCTGGGACGACAAGGTACCTCCCAGGCCCATCCTGGTGGTAAGTATCATACTTAGCACTGGTCTTTGAAGGTTGATAGTAGATTGGTGCATGGTGGTCGGCTAAATCTATAAGACAAAAATAGGAATACAAACTACCGATACCAAACATGAACTGTAGTACAGGTAGGCTCTAGCCTATACCATGGTCATTGTCATGTCATGTTAATCTTATTCTCCATTGTTTATTCCTTTGTGCATGATTTGTTTGATGTATTGGATGGATGAATGATGATAGGATATCCAGGAAATGTAGTTTTCAAATAGCCTGATTAGATATAAAGTATGCCAGCAACAATTTTGTTAACTAATGCTGAATATTCAATTTTAAATATGGTGATTATAACAAATCATATCATTCAATCAGCATCAGTCCATCAACATTTATCACTTTTGGAGTACTACCTTAAACACATAACCTGTTGTTTTCCCCATAATTATTTATGACTATTTGAATATCAGATTCTATCTCGGCCATTTCATATTCACCTTACCAGCCATCCCCACCATTTATTCATCTAAGGTTTTGATGACTTAAAAACTACTAGTTGCATATGACATTGTGTTGATTTCTCTCCCTTCTTTGTTTTTCACCCAAGGAAATGTCTGGGGACATGATGAAGACCCATACAATCCTGGTCCTATCCCACCCTGATGGAAGATTTTGTACAGGAAAATTCTGGTGATAGATGTTTAGTGCTACAGATACTAATGCTTCCTCAAAGACTGCCTATTTTTTATTTGTATATCTATTATACACTTTACTGACGGAAGTTATTACAATAAATTCAGTCTAATAAACAAAGACTATCTTAATAGTGGATATTGTGGGTCTTGAATTCACCTACATATCTTTTATCCTAGCTAGGCTATGAAGTACACCACAGTTATTGTCTATTGGCCATACTACTACTACTACTACTACTACTACTACTACTACTACTACTACTACTTATAATAATAATAATAATAATAATAATAATAATAATAATAATAATAATAATAATAACAATAACAATAACAATAATAACAATAATAATAATAATAATATTATTATTATTATTATTATTATTATTATTATTATTATTAGTAGTAGTAGTAGTAGTAGTAGTAGTAGTAGTAGTAGTAGTAGTAGTAGTAGTAGTAGTAGTAGTATATAAGTATTGTGAACATTTACAGTACTGTTTAGCATAATTAAACAGAATTCAGTGATCATTATGCAAAAGGAATAATATAGTGAATATTATCGCCTTGATTTCACCCACATCGTTTGCCATAACACAGGTTTGTTAATCAACCATTATATTGATAATAATAGTATAGGTACATACGCATAGCAAGTCCCTGAATGTTTATTTCTTATGTGAGATATCCCATGAACCTTTCAAAGATTAATCGAGTTTATCCTTAATGTCTTTTTAGAGGACCAACATTGAGCCACACATGCGCCTGTCTTAGGACAATAAGCTAATTGTTAGGCTTTGAAAAGAAATAACGCTGTACAGATTCCTCATTTTTTTATAGATTGATATCGAACTGACAAATTGTGGCACCTCATGAAACTACTGAAGCAAAGGTGAGGAGTACTTAGCATTAAAAAACACAAAATACATCATTAAAAATGTCCGAATTCAACCACTGTTTACTAGCATTGTACGATAAAATCTTTGCATAGATATTCCCAAATCCTATACAAGGTATTGTGTAGTTTAGAATCGAATTGAACATAACATGTTGATAATTGAAAGCACCAAACCCATTAAACTATATATATATATATATATATATATATATATATATATATATATATATATAGGATAATTCACGATGATTCATATCAGTGCCAATGGATAAGTACAGGTTTTAAGTTACACAAATAAAAATTAACAAAATATTAACTGATCCATGCCTAATAATAAACCGTTTCTTTTTTTGCTGTCATGGAAGCAAAGAATAAGACATGTTTCTATTTTGTCATGGCAACAGAAGAAATGTCCAGTATTTATCATTAAAATAAACCGTTTCTTTTTTTGCTGTCATGGAAGCAAAGAATAAGACGTTTCTTTTTTGTCATGGCAACAGAAGAAATGTCCAGTATTTATCAGAACACATTCCAAATTTCATCACTATCGGTTACCCAAAACTAGTTCTTTTTTCACATCCCCCCTCAATTGTTGACCGAATTATGGTGTACAATTTTTTTAATTCTGCCATATCATATACCATTTTCTGGGAAATCGATTCATGGACAATTCCAAATCAGAATATGCCACGTATCACAGCCTCCAAGAGTTTGCAATTAAATCACTCTTACAATTTAATGAAATAAATCAATTTCTGTGGAAATTCACATGAATGCGTGATTGGTATAAAAGAAGGGTAAAAGGTTCAAAGTTGTATTCAGTGAAGACAACCGTGTAGTACCGGATATGTAAAACAATTGATTGGTCAATTGAAATATATATATATATATATATATATATATATATATATATATATATATATATATATATATATGATACAAATTGAAGCAATAAATTAGATTAATAATTGATTAAAAGTTTGAGCATAGGTGAAATCTTATTAGGTTGGTTGGAAACGGGATTAGATATGGCCTGACTAACGCTAGCAGTCGAGCTTGGAGGTGATTAGGAAATCAGTCCCAGTAGTGGTATTGAAATATGACACCAGAGGTCAGCAATGATTGTCCCCTACCCCAATGACAATGGACTACCATTATGTTCATCATAATCCATAAATCCTGCATTCTTCATTTTAAGATTGAAACATTATGGCGAATAAAGATCATGGACAAGGGAATCTAAACGTTGGGACAGCATCTGAACAACTTTATTTAATGTTGGAAACAGTGGGATGTATACTGCAGCCCCATAGGCTCTTGTTAGGGGAGTTGCAGGAGAGGAATACCTTGTTTGGGCTATTTTGATTAGAAATAGGCCCCTTATGCAGGGGCTTTGGTGATGATTAAGTACCATCGCCAGCTGCACCCCCCCACCCACGAGTACTCACCTGTGTTGAGTATTTAGATGGGCTGTGCTAGCTTGGCCTACCTACGGTCTACCTATTAAACACCTTGCTACTTGCTAGCAACTAAGAGGGGAGGTTCATTACATCATGGATCTATAAACATGGCCTGCTGGTTGTGGCATTTGCCCTTGCTATGGCTATGTACAGCAAGCCAAACCTTCACCATTACTCAGGGAAATTACCTTATATTATTTGCTGCAATGCACATTTGTACCATCTAAAATTTAACAAAAACCGATTTCCCCTATTTCCGTCCTTTGCCAGTGGATTACTGAAAAAAGTGTTCCCAGAACTCTGCTTCATTTCTTTTCTCTCAAAAATAAAAGAGAACAAAGTCACCAGTAAAGGGTATAGAAATCTGTTTCAAATAAACCTCTCTTTTGATAAGCATTGTGGTTGCCATGGACTGATCCACCTGCATACCATTTAAAATGGTAAGTGCCCCCCCCCCATGTTGAGCTACCTGTACAAACACACCTGGCTGACCACTATGTATAGGGTAAGTTCAGTCGCGCCCGGTCGGGATTCTAGGGAATACCTCTCTCATGTATGGGGATGATGGTCCCCATTTTCTGGGGATAGATTACTATGCGAGGTACCTGCCTACAAACTAGCACTACAGCAACCAGCGGAAAAAAACTTCTTTTACCCACAAACGCTAGGTGCCAGAGACGACTCACGCTAGTGGTCGAGCTGGGGCCAGATTGGGGTAAGTTAGCACTGATTCAGTGTGACACAAACACTGGCCTAGTTCAGCTTTAATACACCACAGTGGGGCTCCATGGTTAGGGTATAATAGCAGAGTGTAAATAGCAGAGGAGCTATAGGCTTAGTGGTATAAGGAGAGGTAAGGTGCTAGAAAACATGCTGACGTACGTTACTACTAATTCCTGAAAACACATACTATATGGATGTAGCCTGCCAGAAGGAGCCTATGGTTTTTAACACCATGAATATATTATACAAAGGTAGGTCTAACAGTGCAGTTGCATGTTTATATTGGTCTACATTTTATGTATTTTGGAGTTGTGTTAAACACTATACGGCCTTACCATCCACATATTTATTGGTGTAAATCTAGCGAGCTTTCACATAAATTTTATGTTAATTGCAGGAACAGTGCCAACTGGTCAATTATGATTAGGATTAGATTACTCTAGGTTTCTACAAGGTAAACAATCTTTACCCATTTTCTGCTTTAAAAGTATATGAATTAAACTCTTAACGCCTCCATCTAGGCCTATATTAAATCTTGTCTTTCTCCTCTTTTATTTGATTCAATACAATATGTGGCATATAGATACTAATTCTGGGTTTTTCCTCACTCAAGTCCATGCAGCTAGTATAACCACAGTCCACCTGGGTATAACCACCCTCCCTCCCTTTCAGCCATGCTAGTAATCCCATTTGCATTGCAGCCGTTGACTCATTTCATGTGGGCTTGGTCTTCTAAATACGTACGCATTCTATATGACCGGAGTATACACACCAGGTCACATGTGAAGTTTTATATAAGGTAAAGTGGATTTCTTACCAATTATGCAACACCAGGGTTTCAGATGGTAAAAGAATAAACTCCAACCTTTATTTTATGTGTCTATGTTTGTCATAGGTGATTGCACAACACTACTTTATATAACACATTAACAGTTCCCCCAGTGCTAGCCATAGTAAAGTCTAATCAATAGTGGGCATATAATTGGCTAAAAGAGATGACTCTGTAGGACTCAAGTGTTCACAGGCGGCTATATCTACAATATTTGCACTGGTACAGTAGATCTATACCGTCCATTAGCAACTTGTCATAGTTGTAAGGGAGGGATATGGTCTCTGCCAGTATGGCTGCTTGAAGGCTGGAAAATTACACTACACCTATATAGCTAACACTCTATTGATCGCTGTTACAAACCATGCATGCTTTGTCTTCAATGCTATTTTATAATTATAGAGGTCACTATATGACTCCATGTCTAGAACCATATATATCAACACGTCAAGAAAGGGTGACTTTTCAGACAAGTTGTTGATAATTTTTTTTACCTTTCTTAGGTGAAGCTATTGTGAATACAAAATTTCATTGGCAAACCTGCCATGTAAAAATCGTTATTCATGTGATTAGAAGGATAAATATCATTTATTCTGTATGTATGGACACTGCAGGAAAAGTAATCCATGAGCTTTCCCCAAAAAGTAACCTAAACACAACTTTATTCATGAAAAAAGCCACCCTTTCTTGCTGCATGGGTCTATATAACTACAAGCTGTCCCACTTGTCTAGTGGTACATTTTGAAAACGTAGAAATTATAACAGGTAGCGGCCATTCCTTTAGAACAAGGCAGTTTGGGCTGCAGCTTCTTTGTTTGAGGTGGTGACAAGGCTGGACTCTTCTAGCACTACACTAAGTCTGACTGATTTTGCTGCTCCTATAATAGCTTTATGGGTTACATGATACCCTATTAGGCACTTCCAGTGGTTATTGCAGATTTTTTTTCTTTTTTCTTGTTTTATTATTCTTTTTTTTTTTGTGGGAGGGTGATGGGGGTTGAAGTATTGAACGGTAGAATGCAGAGAGAACCAGAATATTCACTCATCTTACACAAGGATTCTATAAACCTCTTTGCAAACAGTCTTCCAGCTTCCATGCACGCTATCCCAAAGATTCTTTTGGTTCAGTACGCGCTAAAAGTACCAATTTATTTAACGAAAAGTGAACACATGTGGCGATGTGGTGGTTTCCGTTGTCCATACCAAAAAAAAATAAGTGTACATCAAACTGTCAAAGACAGCGCTTAAACCTCGGAATACAATGATCATATTCTGTACAATTACAGAGTCCTATTATCCTTCATCAAAGGGATACTGCTATATCCCAGGCTTGTACATTATAGCTGCTGACTCATTTCTTGTAACCCCTTTACTTAGTCAAGTCATAGGAATAGATGTAAGCTCACTCAATACAAAAAGAACTGACATACTTCCCTTGTTGAACAGCGTCTTATCACTTTAAAGATGGCATGATGCCTCCAGGTTGTGATTCATAATTGCAAAGCTATAGCAAGTCTACATGTCAGTAGTGCATTATCAACTCATCTGGCTGCCTTTTGTTGTGATTCAATCCCAAGAATTGACATGATTATTGCAGCACTAGCATGTATAGGCTTGCCCGGGCTGGGTGCATTCACCAGGGAGATAAAGAGAGGGAAATAAACACTATTACCTCTTTTAAGGACTAAATTATAGAGTGTGTATTTACTTACAGTTTGAATACGTTTTTTTATTTCCAGTGCTGGCTCGACTGAACCATGAAGAAGTTACAAAGGGATTGAACATATGAAAAACCATTTCTTATCGAATTGAGGGACAACTGTGGCAAAATCAGACAAATATCTATGATTTTTCAGGCCGTTGGTAAGATATGCCTACCTTTCGAAGTAACTCCCAAGGGACAAGGCAGCAAAAGCTAACTAGGTAAACTGGAGAAAGTAGACACAATATGGCTTATGGTAAGTATGTACAGAAAGGACAAGAGATTCCTTTTATAGATGCTATGGGACCTGACCAAGTTGTAATGGGAGTTCTATATAATTCTCCACACAAAAAGTAGAGGTAAAAGGGCATTAATGAACAGCATGAAATAAATGATGTAAAAAAAATAAAGTTTAAAGCCTTGGTGCAGGCTTTTCATCTTGACAAATATAGAGGGCCCAGATGACCCTATCTGACAACCCTTGAGTGACAAGCCAAAAGTTGTCAACATGAAGAATCATGAAGATAAAGTTGACAGGTTTTGTCTCATTTGTCTCATCTGTTTGAAGACCCTATTTTCTCAGTGCATTATGTGACTTCACCAAAGTTGCACTGCCATGACCAAATCCTATACGTACGATTTCTAAACAAGGGCCTGTGTTAGTGAACAGTACCCTACAACAATGTAAATTGCACCATTTTTTAAATCGTAGCACCTTTTTGTATTCATTGCATCTCTGGAGGTAAGCTCCTGAATCACCAGTAATTTGACACAGGTATTTATAACCTGATCAAGGTTTTGTTGCGTGTGACTTAGGTATAATTTTACTACCATCCCAGCAAATTGTCGTCATCTGTCGCCATGATTGGTCATCAATGGTGACTCCTTTTTGAGTGATAACTCATTCCGTCATCTTTTGCCAGTATGTGTTAGACTCACTTAGCATAGCAATTGCTATTCCTGGTGATCTTGTGCTATAACGACGTCGTGTTCCATCTAGCGACATGTGTGAGCCACTTCACACAGGTTGACGAGGACTCACGACAATTTGCTGGGATATATGCCCGATTGCATCTCAGTGCATGTTTGACTTGGTATTCTCCCATTTTATCATTTACAGAAAATGAGTTAACAGGCCGCCATATAAAAAAAGTAGCTGAGCTACTAGATGGTAATTTATACTATCGTCTTGGGACCGAGCTGGGCATTCCGTACCAAGAACTGGAAAATTTTACCACCCCTCTTACGGGAGGACCTGCACAGTATGCCGCACGGGTTGGTCAACATTTCACCGCATTCATGAGGAGTGGTCATATATATGATAACGGGGGGTGGACGGGTTTGAGGGGGACGGATCTTTTCAAGCTCTTGACGGGGGGAGGGGGGCAAATCTTTTTCTACCCCTCTGAGGCTGGGCCCATATAATTCTACCTGTTTTCAGCGAAAAAGCCTGTTGGTTAATATAGAATAAAAAGGTACATTTGCGCATGATATTTGGTCGGTACCAAGGGCAACATATTTTAACCCTCAAGGGGGTGCAACATTTCTTTTTCTGAACCCACCTTGCACCCCTGTTGTTAAAAAAATGATCACTCCCTTAGGAAATAGTATCCAACTTAATTCCTCTATTTGAGCTGATATAAAATGTTTTGTAGTTCTCTCACTCTTGATATAAAAGAATGGAAAGAAGACAATTTTTTGAGGATACTTGTTTAGAGTTTGTGTAATTAATATATCATTTGTTAAAAGACCAAGGCAGTTAGTGGTGAAAATAAATGTTGTTATGAGTAGTTTAAATGATAGAATTGTAATCCAAATTCGTAATATCTTTGGCTGTTTAATGTAGAACTATTCCTTGAACATCATTTAAAAAGATCTGGTATTTGAAGCCAAACTCTGGCTTGCCTAAATCCCCTATATACCAATTGTCTACTGGATACTTCGGCCAACTTTTGTGTAGGAAATGTATGGTTAAAGTTAGTCAAAGGGACCCAGTAGACTAATGGTTATAGCAGTTAATTCACGGAAAGGTAGAAGTTTCAATTCACTTGGACAGGTAATAGAAGTTAATTTAGGGAAAGTTTCAATTCACATTGAACAGGTGTTAAACAAATGGCGTAAAGAACATGCTCATCTCAGTGCAACAAGAGTGAGATCAGAATTATTCAAAGCAGTAAAGGCATCTGGTCGGTCGGATATTGCTACTGATGTTCTCATTGGGATTCAAACGGGTGAGATAATTTACAGATTTACCTTTAAGTCCAGATATCTTGATTTGGATCAAACCTGGTTTTATATATTATGTAGTAAACTATAGGCGTTAATACAATTTGCAATGAGAGGTCTTCAGTGTATAAATCAATAATGCAGATTTCTGTGAAACTTTGAAATCTGATGCTCTCAATATACAAATCTAGACAAGAAGGGAGGGAATAACTCTCCTCATTTTGCAAAGAAGTTACCTGTTCCATAAAACTAAGCATTTAAAAAATCAAACAAAAAACATTACCTTGATATTTCTTCTTTACAGAGAGCGACATAGAGAAGGTTTTCCAGGACATTTCTGGCAAATTGGTAAAGGATTGGAGAACTGTAGGAATACATTTGGGCATACCGGATGATGATCTTCAAGCTGCAAAGGCATACCCAGACCTGCAAGAAGAACCTGCATTGAAGATGCTGCAGAGATGGCAGAAAAGAACTCTCACTCGACAACGTTCTCAACTCATTGCTGCCCTCACAGAGCTTAAACTTCAAAATATTGTCAAAGCTATAGGTATTCTTATTTCTTGATAATGTGATACTAATTTTCTATGATACATAGTTATATCATTCTGTGGTATTGTTCACCCCACGCCCACCCATTGATGATTGTCAGGCAAAGGGCATTTTGATTCTTTTTGTCTAACTATCACTTCAGTTTATTTTCTACTACATCTACTAAATGATCATCAGTTTAACAAAGATTCTCCCAACTGATGGTTGTGGACTGATCTTATAATTATGTATCATATTCAGTTTATATGAATATGCTCATAACTCATTTCAGAGGATATCGATCAGGAATTCCTCAGAACTCAGTCCAGCGGTATGTATAATATTCAACATTATAAACCCTTTAACTGCCGGCCCTCAAACATGTCATTTGGGACTGAACTGCCGGCCCTATACCCTAGGGTAGCAGAATGGGCATTGTATGCTGCCCTAAAGAAGCAGGATAGGAGTGTGGAAAAAAATTATTGACTAACGGGCTGCGTCCACTGCGATGGATAGACCATCCGTCTCCCTTCATCCGTCATTTTCTCCATAGAAAGCAATGATAAGTATGACGGATGAAACCGATGGATGGTCCATCCGTCGGCAGTGGATGCACCGCTATAATGGGAATTAGCACTTTTCTGACGAGTATACATGTATATTCATGTAAAAACACTGTTATATTGGTAAAGATATATGACATTTTATTATGTGGGCATGCCAGCAATGTGGTACCGCTCAGCAATATTCATATGGTGATTCAGAGAGCACACTAGCCAAATCCAACCTCGGAGCTTTTTCCTGTACTATAACGGATAGACCCACTTTTGTTTCATTAAGGGTTCTGTGCACACACACAAATGTTACACAGCCCCATGACCAGATTGCACAACTTGGGCAATTTACGTCATTTTCTACGTGAGAAACCATTAGATTTACATAAGAAAGATGTCATTCTGATGAGTTGTACTGCTAGCAGGGATTCTACAAGTGGCGGATTTAGAGGGGGGGACGCGGGGGGACGCCCTCCCCCTTATTCCCTGTACTTAAAAGTTTACCTAACTTTTTTTACCCTAGAATTTTGTCAAAATTATGGGCTAAATGAGGGGCGCCCCCCCCCCCTTTTCAAAATCCTGGATCCGATCCTGTCTACCCACAGTCACCCACATACATAAGTTTAAGTAAGATTAAGGCTATCGTGACATTGCTTTTCTTTGACATTTTTTACTGATGTTCAATGCTTGTTCAGCAGGTGGTTATAGATCACAGGCAGGGACATCTGGAGGTGCCCAAACCTGGCAGTCGTCTCAGCTGTATAAGCCACCTCCTCGCGTCTCAAGTCTCCCAGGTCAGCAATATCAGACATCAGGAAGATTCTCAGCACTGAGGGAAACCAGCTTGACACCTGATGTGCCCGTACAGGTGAGTATTTCTCATTGGACTATAATATTTTTTTTAATAAATTCTTTAATGTATCACACATGGCGAAATTAGATACAATATCATGACAGCTGAGTAAGCGAACACTTTTACAGAAATGAAAGGAGAAAGTTTGCAATATGTACAGTGAATATCACAGTTCAGGCTGAAAAAAGTACCTGATGAGTATATACAAACACAAGACAAGACAGGACAGGACAGAAAATGTAAAGAAAATGGTGCCAACAGAAGGGAAGTCACATGCAGGTGGAGCCCTGAGTGGCGAGAATGGGCACTAGGACAAGAAACACAGAAACACACTAGCGACAACCTCATTGATACCTACATAAACCTATTATATATGGCGCGTAATAAGGGTACTGGTAGTGTTCTGCTTGACCATAATATACCTGGACGCCATTTTTTAACAGGCTACGACTGCTCACTTTCAAGTCGTAGTGGTAACCCTTAATTTAGTGACATTACAGCCCAATAGTATTGGCCATGTAATGCCTGCAGCACTACGACTGCCCTACCAAATGCTATGTGATCACTACATAAGAAGTGATCGTACTGAGCAGTCGTAGTGCATTCCCTACGATCACTGGCACTAACTTTCAGGTTGTGAAGTCATAGTGGCTGTATGCAGTCGTAGTGGTTTAAGAAATGGCCTCCTGGCCTTTGGATGACAAGTTAAGGTGGTGTATTCAGGACTGTTGAGCCGAGCCCAGTAAGCCATTCTCTTGCCCTTCATGTTTGTGCCATAGAGCCATTGTGCCATTGAGCCTTGCTTGTCTTTTACACCTGGCTGTAACAGCTTGACTGACCTTGTTTTTTTAGACTTTCTTAGCATCATAGATGTGAGCATTTATTTGTGCCTGTCTACAACTTTGGGTACCTCTGCTCTGTCATGCAAATCATTGATGCTAATGTCCCTTACTTTCAGTTTTAATCAAATTCTTAACTCCTGATTCTGTGAGGTTTGAAGGGTTTTCTCAGAACTCTTATGGGTTGAGTCAGCTAAGAAACAACAGTAATCAAATACTGGTAGAATGGTTCGCTTATAAATAGCTTATGCTCTTTGCAATCTAGATATTTTACAGTTGATTCATGATTCAGTTTTATACTCAGTGACGTAGGGGTAGACACTAGGATTTGGGGCTTACGTCATTACAGCCCGCAGTATTACATAAGATATATCTATCAAAAAGGAAGTGTATGGGTCAACTGGCTTTTTTAATAAAATTGTCAGATAGTGCTTGCCCCTAGTAACTGCATGGTTTTCAATTCACAGTGCATGTTTTACAATAACCATTTTTGTAGCTGCAATTTTGAAGAAATCCTGGTTACTTCACATTGATAAAATGAAACTGTTTACCATACTGACGATAAGTAATCGAACCCATACATGACTATCACATTGTAGCCGGATGATAGCACTTCACCACAATGCTATCCCGAGATACAGTTGATTCTAGTCACTGTAAATTTACTCAGTGCACCCTGGAGGTTAATTCAAAAGATCCTGGGATCGCAACCTCAGGAATTATTCTGCCTTATCCTATCAAGCGATCTTAAGATTAGAGCTGCATTCACTTTTCCTAGCCAGCACTAGGATCGCATCGATCTTAGCCTCAGCCCTCCTACACTATTCCAAGAAGTACTGACTGTGCACAGGGGTAAGAGTCCCAAAATAAAGGAATAGCTGTGAAGTCACTCTTCTTCACAACAGTGTTTATACCATCGTTCCCCGGCCCCATATGGGCTAACAAAAGAGCACAGGGTGCAGTTTACCCCATACAGTATTCAAGAGTTGTTCCCATGAATGTATACATGATTTATGCTTGCCCATTAGAAGCATTGTGCCCCCCCCCCCAGGACAAAGAGAGAGAATGGAAGAATTACCTTACAGTGCACTTAACGCATGAGTAGCCCTAAGAGCCCTCAAGGACACTCAGCAGACATCCTCCCTCCCCTCTATATGTATGCAGCAGGCTATTCACTCTTTCAATCAGGAGTGTTCCCTGTAAGTGCTCTTGTACTCAGGTTAAACCACTATGCAATTCTTTCACTAAGATCGCAGTGATCTTATTGCTGGAAAAGGAATAGTGAAGTGATCTCAGGACTTGCTATTCCTGACAGGCCTGCAACCACTGCATTAGATAGGGTAGACTGGCCAGGTCTTATGATATGAGCCTACACTAAGATCGCAGGGGTAGAAATCCCAGGATCTTTTGAATTAACCTCCTGAGTAGATACCTTAAACAAAGTAGTGCCTTGAATTTGAATAGTCAATTGTATAGGAGAACAGCCAGGGAGGGAACACCCACTTTTAAATAAAGCAGTCAAAAGGTAATCACAGAGGTGATTCTGAAATGCCTCATAGGATAGGCACTCAAAGGGTTCAGGGGTGATCCTGGATGGAGTGGCTATTCACATGATAGTGCAGCTGAGTGCCCGGTGACTGGGTATTAGTGATACTGGTAGATTGTTATGGTAGAGTGTAATGGGGGAAGGGGATTGGCCTTTTTATACTCCCCAGTGAATTCTGCATCTAACACTGAGGAACCACCAAAGAACAACTGGAATAAAACCAACTTGTCGCCTAAGTGCAAGGAGCTTGTAACTGACATTTTGGCAAAAATGAGTTTTCTTCAGTTTTGACATCTATTGACCCATGTCTAGCTTCTATGAAAGTATTGAAGCTCTGTCTATGCCTACAGACCCCAGTACAATATTGTTGTATCCACTTGGTGCTATAGCAAGTAGAACACTTCTTTTGCCTCTCCTGCAAAACTTGAAAAATGCAGTTACAACCTTCTTGCACTAAGGCGACAAACTGATCTTGGTCAATTCAAGGCTGCTGAATTCAAAAATCATAATGGAATTGCTGGGTTTCTTCTTATTTCAGAGATATTTGACATTAAAGATGCATGAAATGCGATAAAAGAGCCAATACGGGTGAAAAATTTGGCAGGAAGCTTATTTTTTCCATCATTAAATTCAAATTTTCTGGATAATACAAGCCTTCAACATCAAGAAAATGTGGTATATAGTCACTATGAACCATTCATTGCCGATAAAATAATGGTTTTCAACTTAAGATTCTATGATATCAGATAGCTATTTGATAAGAACATAGCACACTTCACCATTTGCACTAAATAATTTCCTGTTGGGTTTCTTTTGCATTGGCATGCTAGATAATCATCATAACAATATTGTGTCACCCTAGAATAAGAAAGAATGGGCTTTGTCCTGCATATAATTCAGTATAGTATTACATAGATGTAGACCTACATTGACACAGTACTTGAATAACATAGGTCTCTCTTAATACAGAAAATCGCTATTTTATAGGCAATGAATAGGTTCATTATGACTATACCACATTTTCTTAATGTTGAAGACATGTTCTATCCAGAATATATGCATCTAAAGATGGGAAAAATAAGCATCCATCCAAATTTTTCACTTGTATTGGATCTTTTATAGCATTTTATGCATCTTTAACATCAAATAACTCAGAAATGAGAAGACACCCAGTAATTTCATTGCGATTTCTGAATTCAGCATCCAAGAGCAGTTGGTTTTATTCCAGTTGCTCTCCGAAAGTGCAAAAATGTTCCTCAGTGTAATTAACCACTACAGGTTAGCTACCCGTGATGCACTGAGTAAATATTAAGTGATTAGAAACAGAAAGTTTTCAAGCACTTGTAAGTATGAGCACACCACCTCACATGTAAACTCGTTTTTCACAGGCACATCCTCGAGAAGCCTGGCAGGTTCCCACAACCGAGTATAATCAGAGATCAAGGCAACCCGCCAAGAGCCTATCGCAGACATATCAGCCTTTAGTTGAACTTGAAACATCAACAGCGACTGATAATGGGTGGATGAACTGGGTTACTACCAAACCAATACAGTCAGAAGAAGTCATCAAGGTAAGCACAAAATAAGTCGAAAGTCATCGAGGTAAGCATGAAAAAGTGTTGCAGGTCAAGTTGACTTCAGATGGGCCAAACTAAGTCTGCTGATGACAAAGATCAGAATATGTAGGTGAAAACTGTTCAGAAAATTTGTGATCTAAAATGACAATATCAAGGTGCTTGATCTACTTGATCTGACTAGATTATCCAAATAGACTAAGACAGTGTCTCGAGTCTTTCAAATGCTGAGTACAAAGTGCACAGGTCTGCCTCTACAATTATTAACTAAATCAATACTGCAGGATATTATTCAACTGGTATTCCTGTGTGTATTTGATGTGTGGTACATTGGCTTACCTTGTATAAACCATGAAGTTATTCATCATGGTTCCATCTTCTTTTTTTTTTTACATAACATGTAGTAACCCAAATAAAATATGTCATGATTTCTGAATAAAGATATAATCATTCAGTAGAATATGTAGCTTTGGATATCAAGGTGCCTCTATCACAAAATTAATGTAAGTGACCATATATCATTTTAAGGGAGCTGCGATGAACCTGGACCGAATAGATTTCTCCTCAAACTTCAACCAAATGTCACTAAATCAAAGCCAGGGAGGTGGTCAGGTATGGGAATACCGGAAACATGCAACAACCAGGCAACAACATCGACCCCAACAACAAAAAAGGTTCTCGGAGGAGACCACAAGGATGACACAACCCTCATTTATATCAAGTAAGAAAAATACATATAATCTTTTCCTGCTGTATTGGTCAATAATGGTTCCTTGAATTCTGAACATGATATCATCAACCTCAAGCAGATGTTTGGTACTTTGTAAAAGAGAAGTCAATAGTTCTCTTTCTAATGTAAGCTTGCAGAAATGAGTAATTATTGGCTTTTTTGTTTTATCAGGGCACCATGAGGAATCACCTTCCCACTTCAATCACTCATATGACTCATACCCAAGGGCTGCAGGTGCTGCCAGCCCACCTTGGACTGACTTCCAGACCCAGAGCACAGCACCAATGGAAGAGGTGAGCTATATGATATGGGACATCTTGTTTTATTTCCTATTTGTGGTGTTGCTGCAACATTTTCATAGACAACATAGTTTGTCAGAATTCTCATGACTATACAAAGAATGGGTGTGTGAAACTGTGACACAGTATCAAACCTCACTATCTCTGTATCTGAGATAGATTTTTGCCAGTAAACAAACAAAAACAACTCAAACAAATTCACTATGTCTAAGAATCACGATATATGAGTTTTATGTAAAGGTTTCGTAAAGTAGGTATATTCACTTTATACCATTATGAGTCCTCTCTAGTCTCATTTGTGCTTATTACCCATGTGATGTGTTTAAATTTGTCATTAAGGTGTCATGACGTCATGGTTGATATTTTTCTTTCCAGGGAAGTGTTGACAAGAAATTTGAAAGTGTGCTCAAAAGGTATAAGTTAGATTGGTTTATAGACCATGACTGCATACCAAAGGGCCTGAAAGAAACCATTGAGGACCCTGAGGTCACCGTGTCACAGGAATATGTGAAACGGCGTCTCTGTGAAGAGAAAAAGAGGGTAGAAGATTGCATTCAGCAGATGCAGCTAACCGATATTAGAAGAGTTCAATCAGCAAATACGCCATTGAGATGTGTTTTACTTGGGAAAACAGGATCTGGAAAGAGTTCTCTGGGGAACTTGTTGGTCGGTCGGAAGGTGTTTAGAGTTGGTGAACTTGCCAAGTCAGAAACCCACAGAATTCAATATTGCCACACAGATAGTGTGGAGGTTATTGATACTCCTGGCCTTGGCGATTCAAACGAGAATGTTGATGCTGAATTTGAAATTGGAAAGGTTTGTATGTCCTTCAATTGATGTAATGAATTTTTGATATTTGAGAAGAAAGAAAGAAATCTTGGGAAAATAGGAGATGTTAAAGGTTTGCTTGGAAATTAATTGATAGGTTGGTGTTCTGTGTATGTCATAATGCCAGTTCAGAGACTCACACAATGATAAGAACTTATCAAAGATAAGGACACCAGATAGATGTACTGTAATCTGGAAAAATAAGATAACAAAAACAAAAAGTAAAAAGATTTAATGAAGAGCATAGCAACTATAGCACAATGTTGAGTGATAACAGGGTGATAGTTAACATTAATTGTTGAAACTGAGCCTTTGACTATGCAAACATCTAATTAATGCTACACTATATAATACAGATTTTTGAGACTTTCAAAGAGGGCATCCACTGTTTCCTGTACGTGTTCAACATGGGCAATAAGCGTGCTGATAAAGGAGATGTCGAGATCTTCAGAAAGATAAAGGTAATATATTATTAAACCCCGACCATAGTAGCAATCATCTTTCAGTCTAGAGAATGAAAAGGAATGAAAAATTTGAACAGCTACTCATATGGATATTTAGCTTTGATTTTATCCCTACAAGCACGGAAATATGCACATACAGAAAGCTCCCTCCATCTCTCACACTGACTTCCCATTGCTTAAACTTCATCCAATGGCACATAAACTGCTAATTTATCTTGAAAATGTTTACATATGTAATACATGATGCTTTATTTCTGCTCTATCTTTATTTTCATTAAAGGACATGTTTGGTGAGAGGATGAAAACTCATACCATTCTGGTTCTTACCCACCCGGATGAAAATCTGGTACACGGCGATGGTCTGAAAAAATATGTCTCCAGCATAAGAGAAACAAATTTGAGAGAAATCTTCAATATAATTGGAAATAGAATCATTGCAATGGATAATAGAGCTAGTGGTTATAAACTAGAACTGCACAGGGAAGGCGTGATCAATATGATCAAACAGAATGTGAGTCATACTGAGTGCTACACACCTTCATTCTTCAAGGAGGCAAAGAATGCATTGGAGGAAAGCAAACGGAAACGCAGAGAGAAAATAGAAGCCCAAGAGAAAGAGACTGATCGTATAGTCCTAGACCGCCTCAAGAAGTCGGTTTCAACAGCAAGTGTGAATAGGCTACTTGATCTGACTTATAATAAGGACAGGAAGGCCTCCCTGATAGAGACAATCATAGGGTCAGTCCCGACTGGCAAGGAATATGCTAGGAAAGAGGGTATGAAGATGCTGACAGGCCTGGTAGAGAACCAACTTCAACAATCCTTCATAGAACTTGTGAGTGCATATGTAGTAAATTGTAACTTCAGTGTAGATCAATATATTGCAACCATAGAAAGAGACAATTCTCGATTGGTACATGCCATTGGTAGGCAGCATGTTGCAAACATGGTTGGGATGAGATATCGGGAACTGTGGGAGAAAAAGATGACTGAGGATAGACTTGCGAAGCTCCAACTGATGGAGGCTGCAGCCGCACAGGCAGTACGAGATAGGCTGGAAGGGGAAGCCAGGCTGTTGGGGTTTATGGAGGCCCAAGTTAAGATGTATGTCAAACAAAACATTGCCTTTCATGGGAACCTCAGTTATATCGTTGATCGGGTACTTGAGGGGAATCCAACATTTGATAGACAGAAAACACAAGACTTGGTACAGAGATTTCTCTGGTCGGATGAGGGAAGGGCCCTGGTTAACGAGCAAATTCAGTCTGAGAGAGATAAATTGAGGAGAAGTGCCATTTCTAAAATGGAAGAGCTGGTCAGAATTGGTACAAAGACATTTATCTCAAATAAGACCAGAAAGCAAATGCAGGAGTGCAAGACAAACCCCACTATTCATATGAAAACCACTGACGAAATCATCCTTCAAATAAAGAGAGGTCTTAGCCAGGAGCACTGTGATTTTCTAAGTGAGGAAGATATCCGTGCAAGTGTTGTAGATTCTTTGAATGAATCCATCAACAATGTCAACAATGCAGGGTTCTTAAAAAAGTGCAAAATGGCCTTTTCATTCCTCTGGGGAAAGAAGTATACAGAGAAGTTGATGGATCCATATGCAGTTGGTAAGCTTACGGATCTGGAGGCCCTAAGTTTTTAGAGTCTACTAATATGCAATTTTTTATCTAGTGCATGAAGGAATATCTGGCAAACAGCTTGATGGACTCTCATGCGGCATTGGCCAGGATCTTATTTCAGTTACGATTTTTAATTTTCACAGTGATCACATAAATTCACAATGTGGCCGTGCAAACATAGACCGTCTGTACTGACTAGCACTTATATTCATGACAGGGTTTGATAGAGTATCATAACAGTGCATCTGCTAATGTGATCCCATAATCAGGTGTTATCATGAAAGTCTCACTAGGATTTCAGCTGTGTGATATCATGATGATAAGTTGCAATGGAACAAATTAATATAAAAGTGAATTGCTAAGATTGCAAAGATAAAAGGGAATCTCACAGAAGACAGGTTTCATATGGTTAATGTTGGTCACTGGCTTGAAGTAAGATAATGAAAAATATGTTAGAGCTATGAGGGGCATAGCTTAAGAATAAGATACTTTCATTATATTATTACTAAATGGAATCGCAGTGTTGTGCTGGGTTATATTTTATATGTGGAATGATTGACAATCGCCATGATAACTTATGTTTAAGAAGTGGCTTTTGTGATTGAGGATGGACCCCTATTGTTCCTTGTATGGTTGTGATAGTCGGAGACACATATTATATGTGAGGGTTTAAACTTTAGAACAGTGGTAAAATGACTAACATTTTGATTTATGTGCGCTTCATAGGATGGATCTTTTGTGCGTTGTAGTGGTGATGTCAGAGTATCTAGTGCACTGAAACAATTTTGTTTATTTTTGGTGAGACTAAAAATATCCACCACGCAAATGTGTCCAATGGAATCATATAGACAAAGGTCCATGGCGATCTTTGTAAACTGACAAGTTCTTAATTGTGTAATGTAGTTTTTGCCATGAATATGACTTTAGCTGTCGAAATGGTGTTAAACATCTATTACTCACTCACTTCATTTTAGGTACTGTTTCAATGTTGCTTTAATGGTGTCGATGTCACAAAGGATGTTTCTCCACACACTCCATAATAAGCAAACATTCCCATGATTCTCTATAGAGACCGTTGCACTAAACAGAAAATAAAATGTGTTCTGCGCAGTATACCTAACCCTTTAAGGGCCTTTAATGTATTAATGCATCATGCTGAACCTACAGGGTTGATACACTTTCGGAGGTCGGCATGATACTCCGAGCAGACTTGCCAGCACTCCATTGGTTACCATGGTGACCAATGGGCATGATGCACTCCTGCATTTGCAACCCGGGCTGAGTGAGATGGCCGATACTTCAAATTAACAACCCGGGCTGAGTGAGATGGCCGATACTTCAAATTAACAACCCGGGCTGAGTGAGAAGGCCGATACTTAAACTAAACAACCCGGGCTGAGTGAGATGGCCGATACTTCAAATTAACAACCCGGGCTGAGTGAGATGGCCGATACTTCAAATTAACAACCCGGGCTGAGTGAGATGGCCGATACTTCAAATTAACAACCCGGGCTGAGTGAGATGGCCGATACTTCAAATTAACAACCCGGGCTGAGTGACATGGCCGATACTTCAAATTAACAAGAGCATGATGCAGGGTATGCTTGGATAGAATTCAGATAATAATCAAACATTGAAGAGAAGTCATAATACATATTTAAGCATGTGTCTATAACATTTCTTTGTGATCTGCACACACACATGTATCGGGGTTCTAACTGTGAATAAAATCTTCAAATCACCTGCATTGTCTATCATAACTTGACGATGTATTGCTCGACGGATTTTGTCATTATTCAATATTAACATGCGTAACAGGGTAGAACACATATCAAAATTGATGAAGTGAAGTATCTAAAAAAACTTTTAGATAATTGAGGTCGTCTCCACATTCCTATTCGTTGCAGAAACACAGGCTTCTATACATTTCTTTATATCAACTTCGAAAATACGTTTGTAAATTACTGTCTTTATTGTGCAGACAACCAGGTTTTAATAAATTTGTCAGCTTTGATTTGATCAAAAAATGCATTTTTCATTTGACTGCTATCTGAACAGTAAACTTACGTAAAATGTCGAGCTCATTCCTACAGATTCTCTGATTTTTTAAAAATAAAAATGTCAAATTTGATATTTAATTGCTTGCTTTATATCATCTATAGTTGTAGCTCTATATTAGTCAAGTCCACTAAGTTAGAAATTGCATAAATATTTATGTCATTTCCTGGACAAAAGCTCGAAATATGGACAGAAGTGAGGTACACAATTCTATTCCTTAATGGTCGTCCGACGAAGTTCTTTTAAACTTGTATAATAGATGCAAGTTAATTGAAATTCCAAATGGCAGCCAAACCCAAGATAACTGACAAAGAAATCACTATGGTACACTATATGGTGATGTATGGGTTCTTTATCGAGACATGCATAACTACAATTCATGTATTAAATATCAGACATCATATTCACTAAAAGGCATCATAAACCATTGGGAATGCCTCCTAAAATAATTAAATTCCATCTTTTCCCCACCCCATAAAATCCTATACAGATAAGGGTGATGTTATCTCTATTGACACTGGTTGGACGACCACTTCATGGACCAAAATCGTATGTCTAAATGTGCATACCTGATAACATTTTCATCAACCTGGCCAGCAGCCCCTGTTCAAAGAGGTTTGCTCCAGTTTTCAGAGAAGTACCTATCAGGTGATTAATTGGCTTTCTATTTTTCTCAATTCCGTTTTTTTTTTCAACGAGAATGGAGCTTGGGTGTGCCTTATAGAAGCAGTCAAAGCTAAGTTTGCACCATATAGGCGAGGATAAAATTATACATTAAACTAGTAGGCCTACTAAGGGAGTGATCGTTTTTTAATAACAAGGGAGGGTGGTGGGTTTGCACGCTGCGGCAAAAGAAAATGTTGCCCCTCCTCTCGAGGGTCAAAAATCATGTGCGAACATGCCCCTTTAACCTATAGTAATGCACTGAAAACTTTTTTTGCTGAAAACAGGAGAAATCATTTCAAGCCACCCTGGTCAAGGGGTCGAAAAAATTATGCCCCCCCCCCCTGGTCAGGGGGTCAAAATCAAACCCCGAGTTAGTATGACTGATAGGATCAGTCGTACATGTGCCCGGAGTGTGGCATTATTATACAGTCTGGGGTATTCATTATGGATCCACCGACATTGCCACTGTGTCCTCCAGCACTTGTTGTGTTGGGCCTTTTCTCAGAACCTGTAGTTTTGTTTTTTCCTTTTCCTGGTCCACTGTTATATGGTGGGTGAAAATCATGCCAACTTGCTACCACTCTACTATAGATACTGATGATATGAAGACCTGTCTGATAAAAGTCAATCTTGTCATTATTATCTTATGCTTGCAACAGTATGTCATTCTCTTGGTTGAAGGTGAATCGGGTTAGCTCAGTCAGTAAAGCAATGGTTTTCAAATGCAGGGATCTTGTGTTCAATCCCAGCCAAAAAAAAAAGGTGAGTGCCCCCTCCCCCTCACCTTACTCCATCACTTTACTAATACCTGTACAACTACCCGGCACACCTGGCTATAACCAAAGTCTGTATATAGGGTGAGTATATATTAAGTAAGCAGTACCCACACTATAAGTATGCGCTGGACTGTGACACAACCACTGGCCTACTTCAGGCTTAATACACACACTGGAGGTGGTCGGCTTCTGTATAATAGCAGAGGGACATAGAGGATATAAACATTCAGAAAAGCCTGTGCTACTAGTTGTTCTATTTTCTGGATATAAGCCTACTTGTAGGTAGGCTATGTGGATAGATGGAGCTTGCCACGAGGAATTGCTTGTTGCCACTGAAAATATAAAAGATAAGGTAATTCTAACAGTATATTTATAGTAATGGTACTTTGTATGTTTCCCACTCCTACAAGCTGGCCCCAACTCGACCACTTTTGGTACGTAGTAGCCTACCACCTGCTGTTTGCTGTATTTGTATCATGAAGGCAGGTACTATGTGTAGGAATATTCAATACCGTAATGGCGTATTTAAGCGCCAGGGTCTCAAATAAGCGCCTGTCCCGAATATGGGCCGGGGGTAAAGGCATATGGAAATTAATGAGAGCCCGGGCTCTTAAACGGGCGACTACGGTAATCCCTAAACATAAGAGATTGAGGCATTCTCCTACAACTTTGGTTTAAAATTCACAGGTTTAAAAGGTGAAGCTTTTATTACAGCTGTAACATCGATAGTCCACTAAGGCCTCTATCGCAGGAATCGATATAGGAAATGTATGGCTCAATCGTGTGACAGAGGCCAAGTGGACTATCAATGTAATGAGGTCAAATACCCCCGTATAAGCCGCACCCTGATTTCAGGCACATTCTATAAGCCACACCTTGACTACGATTCTGGTATAAGCCATGTTTTATAGGAGACAATTTTCGGTAATAAGTTTCCAATTCTGAAATATGATTTTGAAAAATATTTCTAAAGGTCATAATTCATGAAATATGGTGAAAAAAGATTTTTAAGTATCAAAGCTATGTCACTACCTGAAATTTCAATTCTGAAATACATTTACCAGTATTTGTAGTATCTATTGTTAGTTGGATTAATACAGGCCTCAAGTCCTCTACCAATACTGTTGTGGGGCTTTCCGACTGGGATTGAGACAGCATAACCACAGGCTCCTACAGTATACCCACCTGTATTTTTAACACCTCTGGTTGGCTCCCATAGGTTTCAGTTTGTGACTTATTTCCTAAGTGCTTGTTCTTCTAAATACTCACTGCCTGGATCCCAAAGCCCCACATAAGGCTTATATACAGTTATAAACGAAGGTACAGTGGATTTATACTCTAATTCATAAACACTCTTATCTAACAGGGATACCACTCTCTAGTATCTAGTACCTATACAATGAAAAAAGAAATCTTACTCACTTGAGTCTGGATCGAGACTCAGGTGATGTCGCCAAAATGAGTATTTGATTCTCAGTCTGTTTCTGGGATGATACTTAGGCTCTAAGATTTTTTTCAGTGTACGTGTGTCTATGCTTGTTGCTCGACCAAATAAAACGCAAATTCTAACACACTGAAAACCCTCCAGATCTTTAAACTCGTCAGATTGAGGACCTATGGTCATCAGAACAGGTACAGGGAGAGGGCAGCACCTTACAGGGAGTGAAATCCCTCAGTCTACATCTCCCCAGTATGAGTCTATGGCATTCTGTTGACAATATGTAACAAATACACAAGGTGGCAGGTATGTGCCACTCATGTTTGATGATTAGGCCTTCAGTTTTCAACTGAAGCTCTTCACAGCTGAGGACTCTAGGTGCTCAAGTTGACGATACCCAAATCTACAGCTTTGGGTAGTCAGATTGAGGACCCAAGGTAGTCAGCACCAAGGTTGTCACTCTAACAACATTATGTAATCAGTTTGACTACCTTGGATGAGTGTGTTGACCTAAACCCATCAGGGTGACTACCCTGGGTGCTCAATCTGATGACCTTAGGTTGTAGTTTTGGGTATCGTCAGTCTGACGACCTTGGGGCTTTCAGTGCAGTAGAGGTGGCCCTGATTTAAGCGTTTTCTTGAATACTAGCAATGTATTATTGTTATTGTTTAAAAGACTTATTGCCATAGGGATTGCTATACATGTACATATTATACTTTTATAGCATTGGTGAGTCTAATTTATGTCAAGGTGAATATCGATGCCCCATTGACAATGCACTGAGACCGCGTATTGTACCCCTGCATTAAATAACCGGCGCCAAATCCAAATGGATTATATTGATGAAATATAGATTAATTATCAACCCAAACACCTTGACATAAATGTAAAGATGAACTCTGACCAGTTTGAGCTTCCTGTTTCTTCACTCGCGCTTCCTGCCCGCTCCGCACTCGGCCTATCGGCCTCATGCGGAATGGGCAGGAAGCGCTCGTGAAGAAATGGTCAGCTCAAACTGCTCATCGTTCACCTTTACCATTTAAGTGCACCTGAGCATTACAATATTTACTCTAAACTTGTCCATCGTATTGTTTTGCGTAGTCTAACAGGTTGTGATGTGCCTATAAATTACTAATACTAAAAATGGGTAAAAAGTGACAGTCTTGACACTTATGCGGCTTGTGATGCAGGTGACCATTTCAAAGGTTCCCACTACATAGGCATATAAATACATCTCCAGTAGATATGTACCTGACCCCTTCACTTAAACGTGTCTCCAGAGGAGATCTAAGCTCAATACAAAAAGAACTTCCATACTTCCATTGTTAAACACTGTCATACTACATGATACCTCCGTGTTCTTACCCCTTTGCTGCTGTGATTCATCTTTGCAGGAATGGTTAGTCTACTTGCCAGCCACGCATAATTAATTCATTAGGCTAACCCTTTTTTCTAGTGTATCAATCCCATAGGGTTTGCATGATGCATTATTTAAAAACTGGGAAGTATACGTAGGCTTGCCAGGACTGACTTTATACACCAAACAGACAAATGGACATGTAAAATCAATGTTAACCCCTTCAATGATTCTATTTAATTTTTTTCTTACAGTTTGAATACATTTCTACTTGCAGTGCTGGACAAGGAGCCTACAATGTAATTGAACAAGATACACAGGATTTTTGTGAGGTTCTCAACTGACACGGTCACAGTGCTGCCCCTACAGAGCTAGCTGGATTGAGCTCACACAAAATGGCAAATGGTGCTAAGCATGAACAAGATTATTCATCCATAAATGATATTTTTTATAATTACATGAGCCTTACTTCTCTACTAACTTGAAGTTACATTGTACCATAATATCCTGCATATATAGCACGCCTTATATGCGAGGATGGGTCCCTGGTGCAGATTATATGATTGGGGAAACATCTTTCTAAATTCTTCCAAAGGGCACCTCATCCTCCGAGAGTGGTATCTGGGGGTCAAGGGGGCCATGAGCTGCCCATAGATTTTGGAATTTTAAAAATCTCTTGACTAGATCAAAAGTTATGTCATTTTTTATTTTTCTAATATAGTCTGGGTGCGTCCTACATGCAGGGTGTGCCTTTTACACAGGGTATAACGGTGGTTTCGGAAAATATACCCCTATTTTATTGTCTATAATTGATCGAAGTTATGGGGCGTGTCAACGTCATTGATATTACATTGTAAAATTGTGTGGCAATCACCCCCTAGCTGCGCTTCGTACCCCTTCTTTCAAGTCTGGTTGAGCCTTGGGTGGACATAGCTATGTACCTCACACAATATGTTATTATTGATCTTGCATCCCATGCTAAATGCTATTTACAATTATTACTTCCAGCAAAAGACTTAACAGGGCGCCACATCAAGAGAGTGGCAGAACTTATAGGTGGAAATTTGTACTACCCTCTTGGCACAAAACTGGGCTTCTCCTTTAATGAACTTGACAACCTTGTCACCCCTCCAACAGGAGGCCCTACACAATACGCTGCAAGGGTAGGCTTACTGTGCAATTTATTTTAATGGTGATATAGTTAAGATGGTTTAGGACTATCCTTGATACTCAGAAAAAGAATGGAAATAATTTTGATGATACATATGTATGATCATTGGCAAATCCTGTCATGAGTTTGTTTCCATTGGCCACAATATCTTACATAGTAGCATACATGCAACTTTCATGAGGGCCAATGTAGGGAGAATAATTATGTGAAAAATGGCAACATATTGTCATGCTGGTGCTTGAAAAAAAGAACTAAAAATAGTCCTATCCCATTTGTTATGAAGCAGCGATTGTGAATAGTGTGTCCTTTGTTATTGGCAGATTGAATATATGAAAATCAAGTTCAAGTTCAAAATCACAAGAAGAATTTATGTAAAATTTTCAAATTGTAAATAACTGAAATGAGAATCAGTTCAGGCTGCTAGGCACAACGTGTACCATTTACACATAAAACTTGAGACATACCCCAGTTAAAAGCCTTAAAACTAAAATCTTGATTTTTTTTCTATCATTACAGATGCTACACAAATGGAGAAACGAGCATGCTAATCTCACTGCAGATGAAGTAAGCAAGAAATTATTTGTTGCATTGGAGGCATCTAACAGAGCTGATATTGCTACTGAGGTCAATACCAAATTGCAAACAGGTAAGATGATAATAATCAACCTTTTCTCAACAGCAAATTCCCGTAAAATTTCCAATCTGAAAATACGTCCTATTTTCTCATTTGTCCACGATTTTTTAATGATTCTCCTATCAAAGTTAATTTAGAGGGTTTTAATTGTATAGACCTCTTGTTGGAGGTTTGATGAATTTCATGCCTGCTAGCTAGCCCAGATTTTTCATCAGAAGAACCTGCCTCGACCATACCAGGTAAAAAGGCAATGCATCCATTTACGATATCAGGGATGCAACCCATAGAAAATTGGGTGAAATGGGGAAAATGGATGAAATAATTATAATTTTACTTTCTCATATTTATAAACGGACCCACAATACCAATATATATGCTGTTTTTAGAGATTACCCTACGGTAGGCTGAGACGCCCTCCCCCCTGCGCAAAAATAGGGCCTTATTTCACCAATTGCAGACATTTTTTGTATTGGAACAAACCATTATGGAACAGTAAAGTTTTGAAGTAAATTTAAATTCCAAATGAGGTAAAGCTTATGCCCCCCTGACCTGATCTACTTATAAATTTTGAAATTCATCTCTGTTTCTTCCACACAGAGTATGACGTTGAAAGAGTATTCCAGGACATTACCGGGAAGTTGGTGAAGGACTGGGTATCAGTTGGAATTGAATTGGGGATACCACGTGATGATCTCCAAGCTGCAAAGGCATCTTTGCTGCCTGAAGATGACCATGTGATGTGCATGCTTCAAAGGTGGAGGCAAGGGACCTCTCCTCTTCATCAACGCCCACAACTGCTTACTGCACTATCTGAACTTAAGCTTCAAAATGTAGTCAGAGCCATAGGTAATTTTCTGCTTCTCTTTTTTTTGTTTTGAAAATTTTATTCCGTTTTCTGTATAGATCCTTCCATATAAATTAGGATCACACCATCCCCCTAACAGTGCTAGTTGAACCTAGACAACAACTCATTTTGCTCCCGAGGGCATTCAATGGCCCCATCATATATAGTCCTTAGGAAATTTCCATCAGTCCAGCAGCAAATGACATTGTATGGGCATGAATTTTTGTATTGACTGATAGCTATTAGTTACCAGTATTCGCAAAGTAAGGTTGATATTTCTTTTATATAGAAAAAGTCTCAATATAATGCCTTCCACATCATCTCTGATTATTTTCATAATTCATTTCAGAGAAAATCGATCAGGAGGTCCTTGGACAACCATTTATATCACTGGACTGGGCTAGTGGTAAGCATTCTGCATCAGTCCAAGGATACAGGCCCCATGATTAGTCTGCTCAGAATCTGTTAGCCCCCCCCCTCCCCTACTCAGCCTGTTTGAAATTATGTTGTGCCTCTAATATAGGGATCCACGCACATACTCATTGGCCCGTTTAAGCGCTGATGTCTCAAATTTGCATGTGTCTCAAATAAGCACCAGTGGCAATAGGGTGCTTAAAGAATACCTCCTAGGAGTACCACTTCAAGCATATTACCCAGTATAAGAGATGATACCTATTTCATGCTTTTCTTCTACATGTTCTATTCATGTCCAAAGCCTGTTCACCAGCAGGGTGTTTCACAACAGGTCAATTTGATACACCTCTTATTTATAAGCTCTAACTATGAATCATTATGATGTCCTCATAGGGCTGTACTAGTTGGTGCAATAATCGGAATTGCTCTAGTAGATAGTTCGGTAGAGCAATGCGAAACCCAGAAGAGGCTGCCATACAAACCAGTCCTACACTGTAGATTGTGCCGTTGAAATAACGGCACAATCCTCGTCCCAAAGTTGCCACAAATTCGTCACTATTTTCACAGAGATTCCTTCCCTTGTACCACCACATTGCCACTTAGGGCTTCATGTAAAACCTACACCGGTTCACTGTATTAAAATTGTGGTGGTTCACTGTTCAGTTTCACAAGGGTCCCCGGTAGATTCAAAATTTATTTGCAGCATTTTCTCCTGTATAGTACATTGAATAGTAGTTAGATGAACTATATTAGTCCATTCTGTAATGCCCTCCAGGTGGTGCCAGTTCACAGTTACAAACACTAAGAAGTCCAGAAAGAGTTCAGGAGCTTAGGAAAACCAGCCTGCTGCCAAATGAACCTGTGCAGGTAAATAATTAAAGGCATTATCTAATTAGTTTAGGTCACTAACACTAGCGACCAGTTTTGGCTATGGGAATTGTGGTGTATTCCATATCAGAAAATCACAAACCACTTTTTTTGGAACCACTTTTTTTTCTCTCTATTTAGCGACCTAAACAGAGATATGGCCTAATTATACATCATGTGACTTTGTGTGGTCGTTATGGGAAATAAACAAATGCAGAATTTAAATGCCCTCTCAATTGTCATTGCAGTTTTTTCATCAAATAAAATGTTTCTGACATTGTTATTGAAATATCTGTCACTATATATAGAGGAGAGCAGCAGGTTTATCCGATACATCTGATGAGGTCTTGGTTGCCCAAATGTGCCCCACTTGTGCTTGGCAAGCACTTTGAGGGTGCAGCCAGATTCTCCTTTAAGCTTTTCTTTTCTGTATTAATTTGCTATTCCCTTGATGTATTTCAGAAAACAGCCTCACAGAAGGTTTCTCTGCTATATTCTCATTCTGTGCTATGTTCTCATTCTTTGTGATCTCACTGTGCATGCCTTGTCAATGTATGGAAATCTGTATGTATGTACAATATTAGATTACTAAAATATACGACTTCCAAATTTTTTTAAGGAATTACAAATGATTAAAACCACATCCGATAACCTTTATCTGCAGTTGGAACTTTGCACACCGGTTCGTTCATCGTCTCAATTCTCCCAATCGAATACCCACCAAGCTTGCGAGGTTCTTACCAGTGTGCACAGCCACTTTAAGTCACTCAGTGAACAAATCACACATCCACAGGTGATGTCTCTAGACCAAACTACCAAGGAGATACAACCCACGTTCATATCAAGTAGGTCAATTGAAAAGATTTTTACAGCACATAAAAGGAATCTTAAACATGCAAGGATAGATCCCCTGGTGCACCTTATATTTTTTTCTATCAAACCTCTACAATATTTGATGATCCTCAAATAGTGTGTGTGTGTGTGTGGGGGGGGGGGTCCAAGAGATTGCCATTGGCCTTTGAATTTTGAAAATCCATTGACTAGAACAAAAGTTATGTGACTTTTGATATTTCCCATCCCGCCCCTAAAATCCTCGTTGTCAAGTGGGTATTCTTTCCTGGAATTCATCCTGTCATCACGATAGGAAAGTAGACTGCACATCCAAAGATAATTCACTGATATAAAAAATAAACTTATGACTATGGTGTTCATTTTTTCGCCTTTTCCCCCCTTTTTCGAGACAACATATTGCTTTGTCCGTCCGGCATGACAATATAATTTCCTTCAGAATATACAAAATCTTTTTTCTTTTCTTTGCTTTACCTCTCGAACCAGTTGACCCTTGAATATGCCAGTTACACTATACTTTTCTGTTTTCATCAGGACAGCTTGAAAATCCAAGTCAATCAGTGGCCCAAGTACAGAGCTCATTCACAACATTCACAGAGGAGGTAATTAATCAAACATTTTATTTAATTTTTGATATCCAGATTCAGTGCCTTTTTTTTGTCATTGCTCATAACACTCATGTATTGTGCTATCAGGTTTAATTGCAAGGGCATAGGGCAAAGGCACTCTCATTTGGACACCTTTAGCAGTTTAGCATTGAAATACATAATCAGAATATATTTCAACAATTATATTTATTGATGTCTTGTTTTCAAATGTAAGTCTCTCCATTCATTACCATATCAGTGAAGTAATGATAATTATTATTTCCCCTTTCAGGAAACGATTACCAAGAAATATTTAGACTACCTGAAAGGTCATGGGTTAGACTGGTTTATAGCCCATGACTGTGCCCCAGACATTTTGAAGGAAACCATTGTAGACCCTGAGATACCAATGTCACACAAACATGTGGAAAAACTTCTCAATAAAGAGAAGGAGAAGATTGAAAATTCCATTCAGCAGATGCAGCTTTCCTATATGGGAAGTGCGGACTCAATGAAGAATAAGCCATTCAGATGTGTTTTACTCGGCAAAACAGGAGATGGTAAAAGCTCTTTGGGCAACTTGTTGATCGGTCGGGAGGTGTTTGGAGTCAGTCATAATGCCAAATCACAAACCCATACAATTCAGTATTGTCACACAGCCAATGTGGAAGTAATAGACACTCCTGGCCTTGGCGATTCAAACAAGGAAGTCGATGCTGAATTTGAAATTGCAAAGGTACATATTTTCATTCCTTGTAAAATCAAAATTGTATGATACCAAATATTGTAAACATAATGACTTTGATATCCCATAGATACATTAAAGGAACTCTGATGGATTCTCTTCTATTTTTCAAATATTATTTGCATATTGCAGTAGGTAATAGCTTTTGGAACTGGTCACTAGTTTGGGTGAAATGTTGGAACCTCTACTTAATGCAAAATTGTCCTTTCAATCATAATCAAAGTAGTGGAGAGCTGTTTCATCTGATTTATGAATATGTAGTACGGCCTTGTGGTGATACCCAATTGGTAAGTGCGAATATCAGTAGTTTTGCTCCCCAGGACTCTGTTATTTGCACCAAGGTAGGAGCTATCTAGATCCATACATTTAATATATGATATATTATTCAATGCAGATCTTTGAGAATTTCAAAGAGGGCGTCCACTGTTTCCTTTACGTATTCAGCATGGGCAACAAACGTGCAGATGATGCAGATGTTGAGATCTTCAAAAAGATAAAAGTACTGGTCTCAATTTATAGGTGATTTATTACAAATTTAAAAAAAAAACAATTGATCACTCAACACACTCTTAAAACCCATTAGTCTTTTATCTGAAACCTGAGCAAATCTGTACTGTAAGAAATGTTTCTTCTATCGTTTGTCAGTCAATGTCGATGTGTGATCAATGCAGTAAAATAGCGTGGCATTTCTACCTTCCTCAACTGAAGATTTTAACAATTTGGCCATAGATTATGTATACCAAGAGAGTTGAAGGGCTAAAACAGTAAAATTTAAATTGCTTGATGGCTGATAGATACAAATGTACACATTTGAACTATTCTCTTTTTGTTATTTTTTTTTCTCAGAATATGTTTGGCGAGATGATGAAGACCCATACCATCCTGGTGCTCACCCATCCAGATGAAAAGTTGTGTAATGGGAGTGGGTTAAGAGATTATATTGATAGTATAGGAGAAACAGCTTTGGGAGAAATCTTCAGTATCATTGGCAACCGGATCATTGCAGTAGATAATGCATCTAAAGGCTATAGACGAGAATTGCACAGAGAAGGGGTGATTGATATGATAGAGCAAAGTGTACATAATGCCTATCAGGCGGGATATGGTGAGTGTTATACACCAACATTCTTGGCTGATGCAAAGAATGCACTTGAAGAATATAGAAGGAAACAAAGAGAGAAAATAGAAGAAAATGAGAAACAGACTGATCGGATAGTCAAAGACAGCCTCAATGAGGCACTTTCAACAGCGGATGTGGATAAACTACTTGAACTGACTTACAGCAAGGAGACGCAGGACTCAATCATTGAGAGAGTAATTGAGACAGTGCCTAGTGGTAGGGAATATGCTAGAAAGGAAGGTGTCAAGATATTGAAGGACCTAGTAGAGAGAGAACTCCACAGGGTGACAGTGCAACTTGTGAATGCTTATGTCCCAAACTGTAACTCTGACATTAATGAATATATTGAGGCAATACAGACAAACAATGCCCAATTGGTTGGGGCAGTCGGTAAGGAACATGTCGCGAGCCTAGTTGGGATAAGATATCGGGAACTTCAAGAGAAAAAGTTAGTTGAAGAAAGATTGGCGAGGCTCAAAGAAATGGAGGCTGTGGCTGCACAGGCAGAAAAGGAAAAACAGGAAAGTGAAGCTAGATTGAGGAGGTTCATGGAGGCTCAAGTGAAGGAGTACATCACACAAAACATCAGCCTTCATGATCAACCCGACATGATCATTGCTGGGTTGGTCGAGAGCAATCCCAATTTGGATAGACAGAAAACAGAAGATTTGGTTCAGAGGTTTCTGTGGTCAGGTGAAGGTAGGGTCCTGGTGGACAATCATGTGAGTTCTGTCAGAGATACAGCAAGGAGGGAAGCCATCTCTGAAATGGAATGCTGGGTTGGAATTGCACTCAGAACATTTCTGTCAGAAAAGACCAGAACAGAAATGGGGAACTGCAAGACGGATGCCACATATTACCAGGAATGTGCCGACAAAATTATCAGTGATGTAAAGAGACTTCTTACTGAGGATGACTTAAAGTTCTTAAATGATTCTGACATCCAGGGAAATGTTTTGGAATCTTTAAATGCATCCATCAACAATGTTAATAATGCAGGATTCTTGGAAAAGTGCAGAATGGCACTTTCATTCATCTATGGTAAGGATTATACAGAGGAGCTTATGGGTCATTATGTTCATGTACAATCTTCAGACTACTTAGAAACATGAATATGTAAAATAGTATGGCAGATGATTTCTTCTGCACAATGCCTACCTGGAAATGGCTTCCATGCTTAGAGGACAGGAAATGTACATTGGAAACCCTTTGTAATGCTCAGTTTATATGCCAGGATGGACACTTGAGCATGTCTAGGGATAAGGAATGCCCAAGATATACATATAGCTGACCTTTTGATGAGATATAGAGTGGAAACGCTCAGTATCAGACGTAAAAAATCCTTAGCATGTTATATGTACAAGTATGCTTGAAATGAAGAAAATATTATGGTTCCCACCAGAGAATTAAGAGGATATAATAAGATGAAACTTATAGTGAGTAGACCCAAGAGGGAAATTTATAGAAACAGTCCGTTATATCGTGGAAACCAAATATGGGATGTACTACCAGCAGAAATACAATTAAAGCCTAATATAGGAGGCTTCAAATCGAGCTTAAAAGGAGAAATCTTAACAACATTGGGCAGATTGTGAACTATAATGAGAAATGTATGTGATAGGAAAAACATTGTGCACGATAGTTCATGGAAACCACTTGTCTTACATTACAATTACACCCTGTACTCTGTCTATATGATATATTATATTTGGCGACTGATTATAATAACTACATATGTAGTGCTTTCTTTAGCCAATAAACAGTGTTAAAACTTCAAACTTCAAGAAATTGTGGCATTTCTTATGATGAGATCGCCATACACTATTTTAATCTTCTTACTTCTTCCTATAGAGGTACCTAAAATACCGGTAGATAATAAGCTCTACTGGTTCTATACAGGTTGAGCATGGAAAAAAGAGAAAAAAAAGATCGCCATACACTATTAAGAGAATGACATAAAAATTACAGTGAATTCCCCGTCCGGAAGTTGCCAGAGATCCATTGTTATTTTCACAGAGGTTCCTTGTCCTTGTACATTTGTGTACCACCTTACTGTCACCTTGGACTTCTCGTAAAAACTACACTGGAATACAATTATGGTGGTTCACTGTTCAGTCTTATAAGGATCCCTGGTAGATTCAACGGTTATTTTTATAGTGTATGTTTAACCAAGGACCTCCATCACTGTTTCCTAGCCATTGCCTGTTGAAAAGTGTTCTGACAGGTCTTACATCTCATGAACACCACCGATGCCAATGCTGGTGATCACAGAGTATGACTAGGGATGGCTACATCAATCAGTATCACCAGGGTCACCACACTCATGATCACTCAGGATCACCAGGGTAGTGGCTGTCACAATTATTATTCCTGCTATATCAAATGGAATCTCATCATTTCAGCCTAGCGGAGACCCACCTATAATGGCAAGGGTCATTATCTCAGAGAATCATCAGGAATACTAATGCATGTGATAGCTCAGTATCATCAAGGGCCATTATTCTTACAATAATGCATGTCATTAGATGCTATGACATCTCATCACTGGTACTCACAGAATCTTTAAAGGGTTAGCTCAACCATAGTGCAATGGGAGAACTGCCTCCTCAGTGAAGGTATTGTAATGTGACAAGACAATATTGAACATACCTAAGTCTTACAATACTATACACAGACTGCAACAGTTTATTTTAAGCGCTGGTTCCACTAGCATGGGACTAGCATTTTTGTACTAATCTGACCTATTATTTCTAAAGTTTTGCAATTTATCTAAAATCACCGGATTAGCAAAAATTTGCCCAACTGAAGGCACGGGAAACAATGTTGTACCTCGAAATCAGCCACATGGGATACATCAAATTTCTGATCTAAGGAGAGTATTTAGCCTGTGATGTAGCCCAAAATAGCAATGTAAGACAATTATATTCTTTATGCTGGACGTGAAGGTAATCCTAAACAGCATTTTAGGAAGAATATTCAGCTACAAAGAAAATTATTATTTTTGATAGAAGCGATATCAACATTTTTATTCACCGTTCTACATGAATACTCCTACCTGTGATTAAAATAGCTCTAATGATTTCATTAAGGAACATTAAGGACATCTTGCAATAAAAATCAATATTTTCTGGTCTCACCACAAACATGAACCATGTCTGGCAAAGATCCTCTATGTATAATAGTGCAAATTTACAAGGCACAAGCTGTGTCACTCTCCAAGCATGACTGGGGTTTGCTTTGCCTATATAGGATTTTGTAGAATCTGCTGGGAACATAACATCCTCTCAGGATCATGTTGCCTTGGTGGTTCTCCACCAGAAGCCTGCACTATGTGCTGCATGACCAGTTCACATATATATATATATATATATATATATATATATATATATATATATATATATATATATATATATATATATATAGTCACATCATGAGAGGACATGAGGACAAGAGGACTGCCACTGGAAAGTACACAGCTCAAGATAGGCTCAATCTTAATCAACTGTGTTGAGAAAAATATTGGCAATGGCAGGATTTAAAACAAGGATCACTTGATGTGTATCAAATTATGCAATTCATGCATTGACATAATGAGACAGATAACTAACAACAACAGGCATCAAATGACTTTGTCTAGTTGTAATATTGACTGTGTGCTATAGTAGATATCTTCAACCTATAACTTATGCATATTATAAATTTCTTTACTTGTATTTAATATTTTTTTCTTCTGTTTATTTTTGTTTAATTGAATTGATTGTGTTGTCTTCTGAATTAACTAGAAGTTACAACTTGTAAACAAATGTTAATTCTGTGAATTTAGTACACACAATATATTGTAAAAATATGAGGGAGAACCGTCTATGCTTACCGGTAGTCAAAACTGTTATAGTTGTTACTCACTTTGATTACTATTAAGGTGGTATTCTACTACCCTATAGTAACCATTGTACATTATTTTTCTACTGTATCTACTCACTGTGTATTTCTGTATTCTGTATTGATGTAATTCTGTCAACTGCACTAACATACACCTTCTAGGTTAACATTGAATAAAGTTAACCTGTCCTCTAGCCCTTACTAAGTGCTTGAGCTCAACGTTTTGCACCATACACAAAACTTTAATTGGACGATTTGTAATGTTTATTGTTTTGGATCATTGTTTTAAAAATGGGAACTGGCTTAGTTGAGGGGACATGATATATGGCAAGCTATAGATCTGTTGATGCGCTGTCACAAGAAAAGGGACTTCGCATTACTTGTATGAACACCCAGAGTTTGCAAGATAAGATGAAATATTTGCCCCACCTAGTTAATAACATTGATTATCTATGTGTGAATGAGACATACTTGACAAAGATGTCAGTAATCAGAAGGTCAATCTGCCTGATATGACAACTTTTAGAAAGGACCGTGTTAAACATAAAAGAACCACCTATGGTGGTGTAGCATGTTATGCCAGGGACATTTATGCTGACTATACAACAATATATGAAGGCTTGACTTTTAGAATGTATTGGTATTGTTACCAAATACCCAGATAAACATTTATACAAACTGTTCATATGAAGCATCACATGGTTTTATCTCTGATGTCCTTAGTGACCATGTTGGAGTTTATGTAGTCAAAAAACAACAACTCCTTAAACATAATAAATTAGAAATTGTTGGACAGTCTTATAAAAACTATGATTGTAATCTAGTGAAAAAACACATCCATGATTACTACTGAACCAATTTTTTTTATTGTGATGACACACTGATGGCCTATGATATATTTATTATGGCTGTAACAGAGTTTTTATATTCTTACCATCCTATTAAGTGCTGTAAAATTGATGTAAACCACACTAATGGTTTTGATAAAGACACAAAACATTTATTTATGGAAAAATACTGGACTCAGACCGGGTGGTCTTGTGGACGAGGCAGGTGCTGTAACCCTTGCTTAACCAAAAATGACACAGAAACCGGGGGTTGGACTTCCCTCCAAAACTCTCTGGAGCATCATGGGAACTCAGAAGGACAAAGGTATCCAGGTGAGTTGTTTATTGTTGTTAAGGTGTGTCCTGATTCTGGGATATCATTGGTCCCTGAGTCAGGTCAAGGTCAGCCACAGGTAAGAACAACCCACAGCCTAGACTTAAGTAAGTCCCTACATAGAAGGATTTGTGTGTACACCTACAGCGTAAAACCACTGTTGTATGTCATGGATGTTCTCCAGAATATTTTTTCACAACAACAATAAGGTTCGGTTTCGTCAATGGACTCATCAGAAGCCTTAAGGGTGCAAAATTCAGCCTTTTTTATTTTAGAAAAAAATAAAAATAGCCACAGTGTGGTACCAATGGGTTAACACTGTGTAGACTTGGTTCAAGCATGTTAGAATGCCTGTAGTTCCCTGAAGTACAGATGTTAGTCTGATTTAATCAGGGGGCGGGGTTCAAAATTTAGGACTTAGTCCTATTAGTTTTCCCCTCAGTTTTGTTTTTGACAAATAAGCTTTTTGTCAAATCAGTCACATCCAGAGTGTGATGGAGGTGTGAGAGTGATGGAAGAAGTCTGTGAAATTATTATTTCCTACACTCCTGCTATGTATTTATAAATTATTTCTTTTTATAAAAGATATCTTCTAAAACCTCAGCCAAACCTCACTAGTTTTTGAATCTTTAAAAGTATCAAAGCACAGCGAATATGAATGGAGAAGATCTGTATATAAATTATAACTTAGTTTTCTCACGATTCATGTATGTGTCATTAGTTATGCTGTTAGCTGTCCTGATAGTATTAAACATTACTAAGTACACTTACCATAGTGGCCCGTTTAAGCCCCCGGGTGCTCATTAATTACAATACCTATGAGACAGGCACTTATTTGAATACTGTTTTCAGGGCTTCCCTAGCCCACTTAAAAGGGTCTATTTCTCCTCTTTCCTATCCTCCCCGATGTGTGTGGTGCACATATGCGCGGGCACTGACACATTCCTCTGTGAAATTGTGTAATGTAGTTCTTGCCATGAATATGACCTTAGCTGTCGAAATGGCGTTAAACATCTATTACTCAATCACTCACTCGAATACTGTTTTCAGTGCTGAAAATGATTTCAATATCCCTGGAGCTTAATTCGAAAGATCCTGGGATCACGACCCCAGCGATCTTAGGAATAAATCAGCCTTATCCTATTAAGTGATCTTAAGAGTTGACTGGGTTCACATATCCTAGCCAGCATTAAGATCGCATCGATCTTAGCCTCAGCCCTCCTACACTATTCCAAGAAGTACTGACTAGGCACAGGGGTAAGAGTCCCAAAATAAAGGAATAGCTGTGGAGTCACTCTTCTTCACAAGAGTGCTTATACCATCGTTCCCCGTCCCCATATGGGCTAACAAAAGACCACAGGGTGCAGTTGACCCCCATACAGTATTCAAGAGTTGTTCCCATGAATGTATGATTTATGCTTGCCTATTAGAAGCATTGTGCCCTCCCCCCAGGACAAAGAGAGAGAAGGGAAGAATTACCTTACAGTGCACTTAACGCATGAGTAGCCATAAGAGCCCTCAAGGACACTCAACAAACGTCCTCCCTCCCCTCTTTATGTATGCAGCAGGCTATTCACTCTTTCAATCAGGAGTGTTCACTGTAAGTGCTCTTGTACTCAGGTGAAACCACTATGCATTTCTTTCACTAAGATCGCAGTGATCTTAGTGGTGGAAATGGAATAGTGAAGTGATCCCAGGACTAGCTATTCTGGACAGGCCTGCAACCACTGCATTACATAGGGTAGACCAGCCAGGTCTTATGATATGTGCCTACACTAAGATCGCTGGGGTTGGGATCCCAGGATCTTTTAAATTAAGCTCCTGTATCCCCAGCGTGCTTATCCAAGACTGTTGCTTATTTGAGACCCTGCCACATGAATGGGCCACTTCAGTGCAGTCAATGTGATTAAGGAAAATGGATAATGATAATTGACATGAGAGTTTTTATACTTTGGAGTTTATCCTGTGGGCTCGACATGTAAGATAATTTTATGAATGAATAAGAAGGTATAACAGTGCCAACAAGTTATGACATAACATGAAAGCCATATGTATATTGACATGTGGTAAATCCTAGTTGTTTGCTAGAAAAAAGTCAAAACTTCCAGGGTGTGGAGGGTGGGACTTTTATAAAAGCCAACCAAATTTACCATAAAAAAGATGGACCAGAAGACTGGAAGAAGCGGAAGATACTAGGAAGCCTACTTGATACCAACGAGGACATAAATAGAAGGAAAAATACTTGCCAACACCGCCATGATAAAGCTCAAACACATCTTCAAAAACAACAAACTGAAAAATGAGGTCAAACTGAGAATCTTCTGTGCATGGTAAATTCCTCTGTTTTGCTTTCGTTTATTCTTAGGCCTCTCACTTTCAGTTTGGGTAGGGTTTCTTATTTTTCATTTTCGAGACAGTGTTTGCAGTTGGCCACGCCCCAGCCTATTTCATCCGGGTTATGCATAACAAATAGAATTCAATGATATTCACCTGATTATGTGAAAGCTAACACAAATTTTATTATGATGCACTTTGCTTCGTATTTGAAGAATCATCATTCAGTAATATTCAAGTGATTATCTGAAACCTAACACGTATTGGGGCATACAATCTTAGACTTATTCTATGTGATGAAGTAATAATGCCGCTCTCAACTATCCCTCAACCACTTTAACTTCAACTATCACAGATGCCAAGTTAGCTCAGTAGGAAGAGCATTGGACCCAATATTGAAAGGTCAATTGTTATAGTCCTTGCAGGTCCTCATTTATTCAGGTGGAGACCTAAGCCAACTTTATATAGAATGCAAACTAAATGATTGCCTTTTATGTTTTTATTTCTTTTATTTTTAAGTAGAATGGTAACATGTCAGTTTTTATCATAGACGCAGTAAAACCTTCCAAAAACATGAGGCGTGAGTGAATGGAAACAGTTGCAGCATGATTATAACTACTAAATATAGGTCTAGCTGCACCAAATTCTGTGTTCAAACTGGTACAATATATATCTTTATGTATACCAAAAGGCTAAAGTAAGAGTCGGAAACTCTTGAAATGACACATCGACGAAAATATTGGAAATGCTGAAAAAATAGGAATTATTTCTCCAATTTCCTAACTTTTGCCTAGCTCAGTAATAAACACTTATACAATCATTATAATAGCTCTCCATTGTCTCCAATATGTGTACATGATACCACACATATGTGACTTAGGGGATCAGTGGATTAGGGGCTTAGTTCCTTAGGGGCTTATTGAAAATTAAGGTGTTAGGGGCTTAGTACAAGTATTGCCACCTGGGGGTGCATGACCAAACTATAAGTCTGTGACTTAGGGGGTAATAAAATGTTTGTGACTTAGGGGCTTAAAGTAGGACAAGATATCTGTGACTTAGGGGTTTATTGTAAAATCTCTGTGACAGAAGGTATAAAGGTATGATGTTTGTAACTTAGGGGCTTAGGGTAGGAAAAAATGTCTGTGACTTAGGGGCTCATGTTAAAATGACTGATGTACATGTAATAGGCATAAGGATAAATTAGGATGAAAGGTAAATAACTTAGATGCTGACGATAAAATGTTTGATACTTGTGGACCAAAGTGGTTGTGACTTAGTACCTTAGGTTTCAAGAAAACATAGCGATAAATTGTTATGGTTTAAGTGATTAGGTTAGATAGTATGTTACTTAGAAGCTTGAATTAAGACTTTTGGGGGTTAGAGCAAATTGCTTGAATGGGCTTTGAATGAATCTTTGTAGGGTTTATGTTAAAATTCTAGCAGCTTGTTTGTGGTAAACTGATGGTATTTTAGAGGTATAGTACTGATGATTATTATTAGGACTGTTTACACTTTGTGGCGTAGGGGCTTATCTGAAAAAAAATATTACACATTAGAGATTTAGAGTAACCCATGTTTGATTCAAAGGGGTGACCAGGATTTTTCAAGTGTTACTAAGCTCCTAAGTCACAGATTGACTTACGGGCTTAGCATGAAATGTTTGTGACTTAGGGAATTAGTTAAACTGCTTGTACTTTAGAGGCATAGTCTAAAATGTCAGGGGATTAGTGAAACTGTTTGTACTTTAGGGGCTTAGCATAAAATGTTTGTGACTGAGTGAAACTGTAACTTAGGGGCTTAGCATTAAATGTCAAGTATCAAACACACACCACATGTACAGTGAAGGCGGAAGGTAAATGTACCAAAATGGGATCACCTGACAAGAACAACTGTTCCAAGTTTCCAGGAACACTGAGACACCAAGCCCAAATCATCAGACTGAGTCATGGTTTACATAAAAAAATAAATCCCCCCCAAGCAACTTCTAAATAAACATGTCTGAGACATGCTACCTGCCACCCCTCTAAATGGATAGGTCCATTTCCTGGCAGTGCCAAGAAACCTAGAATCAGACTTACACAGGGTTCCCACGTGTCATGGAATGGCATGGAATAAAAAGTTGTCAGGGAAAGTCATGGAATGTCATGGAATTTCTGAAAAATGCCTTTTTGAGTCATGGAAAGTTATTGGAAAACAATATATTTATTGAAAATTCCATTAGACCCTTTTTTCCAACTCAATTGCAGGAATTCTGCTGAGAGGTTACTCTGATAATGTCTAAAATTACTTTAAAATGTCATGGAAATATAATTTGGATTTTGTGGGAACCCTGTTACATCAGGCAATCATAGGAAGAGGGCAAGAAGCAGTGCATGCAGGGAAAGTACCACAACCTTCTGTAATAAATAGAGGCCATTTTGGAGCTTACAAATTCTTGGAAACCTGGTACTGAGTTACTACAGCTGTGTCATACTTTTGAAAAAAAAAAGAACCCTGCTTTTTTTACAATAGCAAGGACACATCTTACATAAATGATAATGTGACTTTCTTAATCTACAGGTAAAAAAAGTCTGTACCTGAGATTTTCATGGAGGTATAAAGATTGTTTCTGTAGGAAATTAAGCCCTCAACATGGCTTGTAACTCAAATGTCATTCTCCCAGACACAATTTCGCCCAGACAATTTTGGTCATTTTGGGCACATTTTACCCCCCTGGAGCCCAAAATATGCATATGGGACCATCAAAACCCATATGTAACATGAAGATCTCATCCAGCCTGACACTTTCAGCCAAAGAAATAGAGGGGGAAACTAAATTTCGAAGAGTAGGGGCTGAAATACCTCCAAATTCGTCATATGCAAACCTTCTATGATTTTCGACCTAATATAGACAATCTATAGTTTAGGAAACTGCAAAGAAATAACAACTATTTAATGTTTTTTTCTTTTTAAAAGTAACATTTTTATTCAGTTTAGTCAAAACAGTAGAGTAGAAATATGTCAATCTATAATTACAAATAGAATGTTTAAAATTTCATAAGCTTGGTATTGATAATGCCAGTCATTCTGTAAATGTTCCTATCAACTATCAAATCCAAGTTTCTCTATGTGCTAATCACATAAAGAAGTAACAAACTGTCAATTGTCATCAACATTTATTTGTGTATCTGTAAATCAAAGTATTCTAATGGTCAAAGTCTGATATGCATAGCAAACTTGGAACATTACCACATCCACACTCCTTGCCACCAATGTAATTTTGAGTTGGCCATACAAATATACTAGAGAACTATCAATGGGCTTTACTTTTTTTTTCATTGTATCAATAACAATAACAATTATTAAGTCCTCTGGACACAGAATTACTAATTCTTAAGTAGCCAGTTTATCTTTGACTTGTCTGTGTTACTAGAGGCCTATACCATGAGAGTATATCTTTGGGAACTAATGCTTAAGTAGCCAGTTTATCTTTGACTTTATCACCTGCCACCTTCTTCTCTGGAGAATCCCACCCTCCATCTTGGAGTAAGAAATGGCTGTCTCACACTCTTTTTGAGTCACATTTCTGCCCTCTTTTAGAGCAGTTGCACACAAATGGCGAAGCTCTGTGATCTCCTTTGGTGTCCATTTTACTCTAGCTGTTAAAAAAATGGATATTAGGTATTAAAATCATGACATCTTGTCTGACTATACTATTATCACTGCTAGTGTAATACCTCAGTGTTCTACTCACCTTTCATCGAAAGGTGCTTCCAGGCTAACTTGTGAAGGAAGGTTTGTAGCAATGTTATTGAACCTCTTGATGATCATTACCCCGCTATGATTCATTTTTAATGGCCTTTTAATGTAAAATTGAGACAGTTGATTGTTTTTGATTTTTCAATCTAAAACAACTTTTTTAGCAGCTATGAAAAAAGTGTTATTCTAAAACTTATCGTTTACTTAGTCAGAGGAAGTCTCAGAAGTCAATCTTTCAAACACAAAAGACAAGAGATAAAATATTTGCACTTACTACTGCAATCGCGCTTCTTTTTTTGCTTTGTTGTAACAACTGAAATGTATTTATAGGGTTGAAGTTAATGATGATGCTACTATGCCATTTAAATGCTATAAATGATGAATTAAATGGGTGTAGGAACCTTTTAATCGATCCATGATAAAGCGAGAACAAAATTTCACATATTCAATATTTAAATTGATCTACCCTTTAGGTGCATCTTCCAAGCACCATCATCTTTACTTTATAGCATGAGGCATAGGCAGCGGACCATGAGCATTTATGTCATAATTTTGCAGTGCCACCCTGTACTGGTGATAAATGACACAGGATGTGTGAGAACATGTTACCTAGCATCAAAAACATTTACATCCATCAAAGGATACTAAATAGTACAATTGTTTCCACTGACCTGTTGGGGCATCATCTGGTTGGTAGGCTTTCATGGGGGCATCAGCTGGGTAGTAGGTGTTCGTGGGTGCATCAGCTGGTTGATTGACTTTTGCAGGTGCATCAGCTGGTTGGTAGGCATTCACTCTCTCTTCAACAAGTGACTCTACCATAGTAAATAAGAGATTCCTCAAATGTCCTCAAATATTGAGGTCTATTCATTGTTTTTCAGTCTTACTCAAATTATGGATTTTGCACTCAATCTAGTCACACCTCACACAAAGAATAGGCATTTGCTTTGCCTAATAGAATCTACCTAAAGACAGTCTGAGACATAGAGCTGATGATATTGTACTATAGAACAGTATATGCCGAGAATTTACCTTTGCTCCCCAGTATAGTATGCAATAAATGGTTGAAAAACTGAGCTAATATTTAGTGACAACATATCAATTCTTGACACTTAATTTATTGCTCATTTTCTCATGGAATAAAAAATAGAAACTTGCATCTGTGCAGTCGGCAAGGGAACACCTGACTTGGTTCAGGGTCCATGCCTAAGTGCATGGGGGGACAGGGGGGACATATCCCCCCCAACTTTTGGCCAACTCCTCAAAAGGTCAAAACTAAAAGGTCAAGCAAAGGGGTCAAAAATTGCAGAAAACCCCCCTGGTCCCACCCACTCTGAAACTGCTTCCCACACCCCTGAAGTGAGGTATTTCAATTCGGACCTGACCAGTCTTTTATCTCATGGTTAATATGTTGAGATACTGGAGTGCCATAAACATATCATTACAGTATCATATTACACAGGGGGCGTGTAATATGTAGGGTGATTATTACATGCCCTGGGCATTTTTTTTTTTATGACATCAAAGATTCAAAATGCTGATTTAAACAAACCTTACACACATCTATCGATGATGTAATTATGTCCAGGTGATATAGTTTGATGATTTAGCTATGAGATAAATGCAAATAAGCACCTGTAGGAGCATGTCTGACAGTTATCTCACTTACCGCATAGGTGCTGCATTGCATTCCAACCTATGGGCGTCATGCGATACAGTACCCGTATTGCACATGAGATAACAATTAGACAGACTACCACTAGTGAACCTTTGCCTATATCATGACATTTTTTTTCACTGTGCCTTATAGAATGTTAATGAAGTCAGCATATGCCTTGTATGTTGCTATCTAGTCACAAAGAATATGCAGACAACGAAGCATACTATAGAATGCAAATCTTTCCACTGACCTGTAGGCCTATCAGCTGGTTGGCAGGCATACACTTCAGCTTCATCAAAGATCTCTACAATAGTAATCAAGTTATGGAATTAAAAAAATGGGGTTAACCATTTAAACCAAATAACTGAAATAATCAACATTAGATACTGCAAGACCTTTTACATTAAGTATGTATCTATACACTTGACATATTTACAAATTCAATTATGTGTTTCATTTATTTTTCATATCAATAGTCCACTAGGCCTTTTTATATAGGAAATGTATGGCTCAATCAAGCAACAGAGGCCAAGTGGACGATGGGTTTTAAATTACCATGATCTCAACACAGGTACCTTACTTTGGTAAAATTGGACAATTTGATATGCTATGAAAATAAATACTTTCTTAACCCAGATAGCCCTACTGTCCTACATGTAGGACGCCTATGTGACATAATGGGAAGAGGTCTATATCCACAAGTAAACTTAACAGATATGGAAGTAAAATGTTACATCCTATAGTTCTAGGCCCAAGGCTTCCAAAAATGTTCCATGCGGGTATTCTTAGGTACTTTTATGACATTACACACATGTCCCAAAACACCTACTATGTAGGAAATTACCTTCCGGTAAAGATTTGGACCCTTTCAAAGGAGACAGACGCCCATGCCAAAGTCCTACTGTCCTACATGTAGGACAGTGCTAATCTCTGGATCCGCTATAGCTAAAGCTTTGAAATTTTTTGTATGGCATAAATGGCATAAGCATATTTGTCAGTTTCTGGCACTCTTGTACAGGAATTGTGGTTTCCATGGCAACCAAAATAACACAAATTTCAAAGGACAGTAGTCCTAATCCCTACTGTCCTACATGTAGGAAAGTAAGCAATCCCTCATATCTCTGGACACGGTGCAGGTAAAGGTCTAAAATTTTGTACAGGGCATATTTGGTCATATATCAATCTACTTACCAATTTTAAGCACTCTATGACAAAAATTGCCACTTTAGGGTTATCTGGGTTAATGAAAGTTGTGCATATATACTGAGTGGTGCTGTTGATACATGAAAGCAGGAATATGCATCAGGGACAAATGTTACACAACTCCCCAAATCCTAGGTGACTTTACCAAAATATATAGAGTGTTTTGGGGCAGGTATTTACCTACAAATTAGATCTGAAATGAAATGTTTGAAGGAATTTTTTTAAGTTCCTCTGAGCCCCTAAGGCACATATTCTGAGTAGGCCCCTTAGTCACATACCTTTATCCAAAAAGGTCAAAGTCAATTCTATTCTGAGATGAAAATGTTTGAAGGATTTTTAAGTTCCTCTGAGCCCCTAAGTCACAAATTCTGAGTAAGCCCCTAAGTCACATACCTTTATCCAAAATGTCAAAGCCAATTCTATTCTGAAATGAAATGTTTGAAGGATTTTTAAGTTCCTCTGAGCCCCTAAGTCACAAATTCTGAGTAAGCCCCCAAGTCACATACCTTTATCCAAAATGTCAAAGCCAATTCTATTCTGAAATGAAAATGTTTGAAGAATTTCTAAGTTCCTCTGAGCCCCTAAGTCACAAATTCTGAGTAAGCCCCTAAGTCACATACCTTTATCCAAAAGGTCAAAGTCAATTCTATTCTGAAATGAAAATGTTTGAAGGATTTTTTAATTCCTCTGAGCCCCTAAGTCACAAATTCTGAGTAAGCCCCTAAGTCACATACCTTTATCCAAAAGGTCAAAGTCAATTCTATTCTGAAATGAAAATGTTTGAAGGATTTTTAAGTTCCTCTGAGCCCCTAAGTCACAAATTCTGAGTAAGCCCCTAAGTCACATACCTTTATCCAAAAGGTCAAAGTCAATTCTATTCTGAAATGAAAATGTTTGAAGGATTTTTAAGTTCCTCTGAGCCCCTAAGTCACAAATTCTGAGTAAGCCCCGAAATCACATACCTTTATCCAAAATGTCAAAGCCAATTCTATTCTAAAATGAAAATGTTTGAAGGATTTTTAAGTTCCTCTGAGCCCCTAAGTCACAAATTCTGAGTAAGCCCCCAAGTCACATACCTTTATCCAAAATGTCAAAGCCAATTCTATTCTAAAATGAAAATGTTTGAAGGATTTTTTTTAAGTTCCTCTGAGCCCCTAAGGCACAAATTCTGAGTAAGCCCCTAAGTCACATACCTTTATCCAAAATGTAGAAGTCAATTCTTTTCTGAAATGAAATGTTTGAATGATTTTTAAAGTAGAACTAAGCCCCTAAGTCACAAACTCTGAATAAACCCCTAAGTGATATACATTTATCCAAAATCTTGGAAATTGATTACACTATATATAAAAAGGCATTACTTTGTCGCTGGTCTATTCGCAGTCTAGGGGGTTTAAAAAAAGAGATGAAAACGGACAGGGGGGGCTATAATTTACAGCTCTGGGATCAGAAAATGAGGGAAACGGAGGGGGGGCTAAAATTGACAGCTCTGGGGTCAGAAAATGAGGGAAACGGAGGGGGGGGCTAAAAATTGACAGCTCTGGGGTCAGAAAATGAGGAAAATGTAGGGGGTGGGCTAAAATTTGCAGTCTAGGGGATTTAAAAAGAGATGAAAACGGACAGGGGGTGGGCTAAAATTTAGAGTCTAGGGGGTTTAAAAAGAGATGAAAACGGACAGGGGGTGGGTCAGAAAATGAGGAAAACGTAGCAGGGGGCTAAAACTTACAGCTCTGGGGTCTGAAAATGAGGAAAACGTAGGGGGGGCTAAAATTTGCAGTCTAGGGGGTTTAAAAAGAAATGAAAACGGACAGGGGGGCTATAATTTACAGCTCTGGGGTCACAAAATGAGGAAAACATAGGAGGGGGCTAAAACTTACAGCTCTGGGGTCAGAAAATGAGGCAAACGGAGGGGGGGGGCTAAATTTTACAGCTCTGGGGTCAGAAAATGAGGAAAACGTAGGGGGGACTAAAATTTACAGCTCTGTGGGGCTTACTCAGAAATGAGGAAAATGTAGGGGGGGCTAAAACTTACAGGTCTGGGGTCAGAAAATGAGGCAAACTGAGGGGGGCTAAAATTTACAACTCTGGGGTCAGAAAATGAGGAAAACATAGGGGGGGCTAAAACTTACAGCTCTGGGGTCAGAAAATGAGGCAAACGGAGGGGGGGGGCTAAAATTTACAGCTCTGGGGTCAGCTGAGAGCTTTTCCTCTTTGTTTTAGGCCAGGCCCACGTCACTGCTTGCCCCTCAACTTCGAGCTGACATTTTTTATCAAATTATTACCATCTTTCCTGAAAACTTTTCTCAACGTATTCCCAGCTCTACATGATTAAAATGAAAAAGGCCAACATGGAGAAAGATTGAGGGTTGAAAGTAAGATAAAGTAATAGACACTTCTAGGAGCAAGTCAAGAGAGACTATAGAGCTAGGGCAAGGGAGACCTAAGGCTAAGGCTTAGCCTCAGTCTAGGTCTGGGCAAAGTCAAAGAGAAGTCTTGGTAGACTCATAACAATAGGCCTACTATTTGGGGCACTGTATGAAATAGAACAAAATGACCAGGGTCAATTTATGGACTATTCACACATAACTACAGCTAGAAATAAAATTGTCTTACCTTTGAAATGAGTCACAATCTTCTCATTGAGGCTCCTCCTTGATTCACTTGTGTCCTTTCACAAAAAGTCCTCTGGGGCATATCCAAGGGCAAGTTTGTTCCTTAGGGCTGGCCCTTAGGGGCTTACTGTTTCTCTGTGGCTTCCTGGTATTTAAATTGTACTGACAAATCAGGGCAGAGGGCCCAGTGTTGGTTAGGTGAGTTTGTGCCTTGGGGGCTTACTGGTCCTCAGTGGCTTCCTGGCACTTGAATTGTACTGACAAATCAGGGCACAGGGTCCAGTGTTGGTTAGGTGAGTTTGTGCCTTGGGGGCTTACTGGTCCTCAGTGGCTTCTTGGCACTTGAATTGTACTGACAAATCAGGGCACAGGGTCCAGTGTAGGTTAGACAAGTTTGTGCCTTAGGGGCTTAGTGGTCCTCTGTGGCTTCCTGGTACTTACTTTGTACTGGCAAACTATGGCACAGAGACCAGGGTAGTGTCAAATGTTTGTGTCTTAGGGGCTTAATGACATTACCATCTCCAAGCAGAGTATTTGAAATCCCAAAGTACTAGACATTGCAGATATCTGTTTGGAGAGCTATATAAAATTTGATCAGTTTTGCCACCAGAGGCCAGCACCTTATGGTCTTGGTACATACACAGAGGGAACATACATTTTTAAGCAGAGTTTATGACTTAGGGGCTAAATTTGAAAGTGGGTCTCAGATGAAAGCTGAGCCCCTAAGGATCATCTGGACAAAGTTTGTAAGATTCTTAGGGGCTTAAGCCCTTAAGTCAAACTAAGCCCCTAAGGTGTCCTCAGACACACAAAATAGCCCCTAAGTCTCATTTATGTGGCCTTTATATAACAATGGCAGTTTGCCTCCTATATAATACCAGTACTGTGTCTTCAGCACCTGCGTTGAGACTTATATATTCAATGAAATTTACTCATGCCTCACGTCTCATCAACCTTTATGAGAATGGCCACAGCTCAGCAATACACCATCATATACCCATAAATACACTCAGACAATAAGTTAAGAGGTTGTACTACCTATCTAGAGTCATTTAAACATATATAAGGACCATCTTCAGTGTTCATCATGACTTTAAAAATATAAATTCACAAAATTTCTTCACTTCTCAAAAACATGCCCTTGACATGCGGGACAGAATAATATCTTAACATGCACCAAATACTCTTTTTAATACCTCACATATGTCTAGTATGGAATAGAAATGGAAGCAACAACACACAAGATCATAGGTTTACTCATTGACTTTGTATTTTGTATAGGTACCTATTGCCCAAACTATTGTACTTGCCAAATTAATGACAGAACATATTCATTTGTTGTGCACATAGAAGTATCTTCATATAGAATTCTCCTGAAGAACATTCTGCCTGTAATCCCTGAGCAAAGATCTCTAGGACTGGTGCAAGAGGACATTGTCATCAGAGGGGATATGTTTATTTCTTGGTAACAAGCAATGGGTGTCTTTATCAGGATTATTTCATTTAATCCAATAGAATATGATAATACCAGTCATATTCTATTAAGCATGACTTGGAATTAAAGTTCTGATCCAAGGATACATGAAGTAAGCAAAAATATGGTAATGTGTACATTTAAAGCAACTTTAGATTACAGAACCTACAGGGAAAATCTCCTCATCGATTGGCCTGCCACCTTGTGTGGAAGATATGTATAACACAAACGAACAAAAAATGTTAGAAAACTTTCTATAATTTATGTTTGTTGAATGTTTTATCACTGTTGATGTTAACAAATGTTTGTTAAATGTTTGTTTGATGTTATGAAACATTATATATGAATGTTTGTTTTAAAGCATTTATGGACATTAGTAAACGTTTGCTGAACATTTCATTATGTTGGAAAACATCAAAACCTAACGTTCCCTTTCTAGCTTTAAAATGACTTTCATGAACGTTCTGTAAATGTTTGCTGTTCACTGGGAAGTTCAGATGCACTTTAAAGTGTTCTCGGAAGTGTCTGTGTACGAGCCCAATTAAAATAAATTTGAATAAAGATTATGTCGTGGTTTTCTATTTCTATGTGAAAAAGAAACTGAATGTATAATATAAGCAACAATGAAAAATCCATGAATAAGATAATTGTAATATAACATTACACTAAATAGAGGCATCAAGACTTATTCAATGTGATGAAGTAATAATGCCTCAGCTCAGCTATCACTCTCTCATTTTAACTACAACTATCACAGTTGCCGAGTTAGCTCAGTAGGAAGAGCTTACTGTCTTACTTTCTTTATTATACACCGATTGCACAGTTATAATATTTTCCTCGTTACCTTTCCTTATAACTCTTATTTACTTTCGGAATATTCCAAAACATCAATGGAATATAGAAATTAAGGGGGGGAGGGTGTGGCTGTCAGGTGGGTGGGGTGACAACAGGCCATATGCCTCCAGAACCTAATCACCTGCACCTTATTTAAGAAAGCCAAGAAAGCTTGTCCAGGGGTAGTGCAGTAATGGCGAAGAGTGTTGCACTTAAAAGAAATGTACATCATTTGTGTGTCCAGTTTAAACGAAACCGGTTGGAAAATTCCTTCCACCCTGCCTCCCATGCGGCCCCTCTACCATAATGTTTTCCAAGTAAAATAGGGGGGTTGGGGGTGTGGGGGTAGAAGGTCCGGGGCGGCACCTCATACATAGCAGCCCATACCAGCTGTTATTTGATGGGGGTGGGGGGCCTGGACGAGAAAGAGAGCAGGTGTAAAGAGTGCAAAGTATACTATATAGGGCCTATGAAGTTGATTGATGAGCGCCTGCTGCGCACTATAGAGGGTTGTAGAGAAGGGGGCGGGAGGAGCCAGGGAGCCGGAGGAGGCGGTATTTATGTTTTGACTGTGCAGGTGTGGCCCACATATGTACAGACCGCTGCAATATAATGTAACATAAAAAACCAAGGCTCTTAAAACAAGATTGACAGGTCGATACACTCTATCTGTTCACTGAGTCAGGCCTGCAACGCAAGAGGAAAAGAGGAGGGGGCTAAACCCATGGAGACTCTGTGAATCTATTATGTACTTATTTAACTAATGATCTGTAAAAAAAGTCAGACACCCTAAATAATAGAACTATATAATAAAATATAGTTAAAGGGAATGTGTGAAGCACGATTTAATAAATTTTTACAAGTCAAACCCTATTAAACATACATTTAACCAGCCACATATGTAAGCCCTCAGGGGTTTAGCCCCCTCGGTTAGTATGTTATACTACAAGTTTAGCCCCCTAGGGGGCTATTCCCCTGGCACCTTCGGCGCATCTTAAAAAAAGGGGTTTATGGAAGTAGAATAAAATATGTATTACCCCAAAAAGACTCCAAGTCCCTTTTTCTCTCCTCTCTCCCTAAAAGAGGCCCTTTTCCCGGGACCCTGCTTCACTTGGATGTTTTTAGATTCTATGGATATATGTGACACGATCTGCGAAAAGGGCCCTTTGTGCAGGGTGCAATAAGGTCCCTATTTCCAGTACATACCACATATGGTGTTAAGTTAGAGGTGCTGTCCCTATTTATAACACTGCTGGGCGAAGTCAGAGTGCATTATCCTGAATACTGCATTCTGATTGGCTGTTTGACCGTGCATTATCTAGATGGATAATGCACTCCTGGCAAAGGAGGTTAACTTGCCTGTGTTATATTGGGAATAATGCACTTGGTCATGGCTGTGGGAGTGCTCTAGACTGTATTGAGACATCGAGGGGCCTTATAGCCCTGTGCATTATTCCCTAAATATACTACGAGTTTAGCCCCCCAGGCAGCTATTCCGCAGGTGCCTTCGGCGCAACTTAAAAGGAGCTGTTAATTGAAGTGAAAAGAAATATGTATTACCCAAAAAAGACCACAAGCCCCTTTTTCTCTCCTCTCTCCCCAAAAGAGGCTCTTTTCCCAGGACCCTGCTTTCCTTGGATGTTTTAGATTCTATGGATATATGGTGTTAAATTAGAGGTGCTGTCCCTATATATACTATGAGTTTAGCCCCCTAGGGGGCTATTCCCTTTTCTCGAGCCTTCACTGATTAACCTTGAGTCATATAGGTGATATTATATTCAAAGTGCAAAAATAATTAAAGTGTGACCACATTACATAGTTATTCAGCAAATGCTGCCACCTATCGGGTGCAAAAGGGTGCTTTTATAATTTCAGCGGAATTTATTCCATTTGCTCTCTTCAGACTCCGTATTTTAAGAGGGGGCTAAAGCAATACATAGCCGCTTAGACATTTACCAGCTTGAGCCCATGTCTGGGCCAGCCCAGAGGGTGCAAAGGAATCCCACCTGGGGCCCTTGTGGGTGTACTGGCTGGGTAGTAGTCAAGAATTACCTTCCGATCAAGGCCAAGCCGGTACAAAAGCGGATCGTCCTAAACTTAGCTTCTGAGAAATGACGTCTGTCTTATCCTGTAGACCTGATATTTGTGTCAATCTTTTGCGACTTCGCAGATTCTCATATGCATAGCATCCCGATTTACAGCTACCCCATACCTGAACTTCCTGAAATAGTCATTCTCACTACAATATGTGTGGCTTCAGGCTACCTGTGGAGGTAATTGATTCACTTGACTAATGGATTCACTTCACTTAGCCATTACCAGGAACATCTTGGCGAAAATCTTAGATATGCACCAATACAGTGGGAAATAGGTTGAAAATAAAAGTTGGAAATACTCATCCTTTAAATGCTACAGAACACATTTGTAAACATCTGTTTATATGACAGACTACACTATTCCAGAAGGGAACACTACTCTAATGATTTTTTTTTTGGAAATGACAAAATGGATAAAAAAATATCATTATGCTGAGAAATAAGAGGGCAATACGTCCGTTACCATGGTTTTAAACATTCCTACTGGCTTTTGATTAGGTGGCCATTGTATTAAAAAAATATTGAGTATACTGGATTGTCATTTACAGGTCAGACAGAGGGATAACAGGGCTTCACTCTGGCATTAGAAATTAAGTACTTAGATATTGTTATATCCTTTAACCAAAGCTCTACTTTCATAATAAAGGACTTATCTTAAAAAGGATATAAAATTTCCAATTCCATTACTATAGGAAAATCTATGCTGGAAGTTTGTTTTCTTGCTCTAGTAGGATTTAGCACAAGGATCCATGAGAAAAGCTGTTATCAATAAATGTTTTATGTTTGATATGAGGAGTTACAGTGCTTTACATTGATTCCTGTATCAAGCTACTTCCTGTCTAAAGTGCCGTATCAGGCAAAAACTTTTCCTGTATCAAGCTACTTCCTGTTTGCAAAGAAAAAGAAGATTATATGTAAAGTAAATGCTTATTTTAGCCAGTATTCTTGACATAGAAGCATTCATTGATAAATATAAGAACGGTAAAGTGTCAAAACATGATTCGATATCAGGTTTCAACTTTTGCAGTATGAGTTCTAATATACGTATCAAAAGCATTCAAAAAGCATTTACTGAATATTTACTTTTATTTTCTACAAAAAGACATCGTCATTTGGCCTACCTTTTACATTCATTTAATCATATTATGTCTATATTCCTTAAATGTTGGCTGAATATATATTAATACATAGGTCCTGATGCTTACAACAACTTATATGAGGTATACATTCAATTTAGTCTTGTTCATATGGTAATTGATGGATGGCATTGATTCACATTTTTGTAATTGGCACAGAACTCAGATTTTTACCCATCTAGACTCCATCACTAGTTTTGAGAGCTTAGCAGGATGGAACAGGGCCTTGTTTCAAAATCCTTGATAACAGCATAGGCCAACATAATCCCTAGCAATCACCTAGGTCAGCCGTCTTCACAAAATAAATGATAGATATGCCAGTATCTACAATAGTGCCAACATAGCTACGACTACTCTATTAAACCATTGTGAACCACACTAGTAGGCCTACTTGGACTGCTACAACTACACTACTAAATCCGATTATGATGACTAGGATAGGGAGGAACTCTACCAAATCCTATTATGACTAGCATAGGGAGGAACTCTACCAAATCCCATTATGATGACTAGGATAGTGAGGACAGCATGTCAAGATAGCAAAATCTTCAGCCAATTTCAGCCAGGTCGGCAGCTATATTGGAATAAACTCCTGGGATGATGATGCGAGGAGGGGGGAGGGGGGGATGAAGCAGTGGCAGCAATACGCTCACTTCAGGTGTGAGCAGTTAAGAGCCACTCATTCATACATGTGGGGCCTGGTATGTCTTACCTTCCAGTAGGTGAGCAGAGAGTTGGTAATCAGGGTCCCAGTGCTTGACATACCACAGGGAACATACTCATTGACTGCAAACTGGAAAAGGACATTAGGAGAGTGGTTAGAAGCTACAGTACTGGAACCTTAAGACCCAGAAAGATAGGAGATAATCCTGTCTTTTGTGTTCAAACATTCAGCTTGGATACAGTGAATAGAAAGGTGGACAGTGCTTGTGGAGAGGCCTGAGCAAGACCTAGTTTGGGCCATTGCAATTGGGAGAGAAGCCACATCTGTCATAGCACAAACTGACTGCTGAGAACGATTAACTTTTTCAATAGTTGATCACAATTGTAAAAATCTGAGTTTTTGAAAAGTTAGTTACAACTGCAGAAAAACTTATTCAATCGGAAAAATATAGAACTCATACTCCAGTGGCCAGTGTGTAAACAAACGTTATGCTGACTTAGAAGGTAAGCAATTTTACCAAAAAGAAAGTTTCTTAATGTTAGGAAGTGGTTGTTAAAAAGAAAGAACCAACATTTTCTAACATTGTTAATGTTAATTGACGTGTTTTTTTAAAAAATTTTAAAAAAAAATTAAATTGTTAAAATCACAAAAAGATTGTTTAATGTACAGATTTACCCCAACACCACTAAATGCATCCAGTTACCTGATACATAACATGATGTGCACACAAATCTTGATTTCAGTTGCTTTGACCTATTTATTAAGGTCAAAGGTCACAGAATCGTTCTTGTCATATATCCTCTTAGACATCATTTATATTTTCATAATCTAAAGCTCTAAATGGGATATTTATGATAGGGGGTTGATGAAGTGACCAGCACAACTATGCATTTGGGTCCAAAAACATAAGAGAACACACACAAAAATTTAGAACCCCCCTTAACTGGGGATCTGTAGTTTGCCTATATAGTGAAAATACAGCCAAAATTAAGACTTCATATTCCTAGTAAAACCTCATCATGGATTCATCAAAGTGGTCAGAAACATTCATATGGGCCCTAAAGAGATCAGTAAAAGCCATATTGTCATGATTATAAGGGTATAAGTCACTGCCATCCTGGGGAGGGGGGTCGAACTTGCTAAAATACACATGAATCAGCTATTTGGCAGGCATTTGTTCTCATACAATATAATTACTTTTGTACTACCACCATAACACAACAGGATGAGATCAGATTAGACAGTGTAGACCTTCCTTAAAAGCCCTGCATCCTTTTCACCCCCTCCAGGGGCCTCACACACCCCCTAGATACTCTGTCCCACCAGTCTCCAAAAATGAAAATAATGTTATGATACAGAGTAAATAGTATGTATATATGTATCATTTATAGTCTGTTTCCACAAATAAGATGCCACTCTACATCAAAATTGATGAATAAAATTTTAGAAAGCCCTCCCCTACTTTCTCACAAAATCCTATACATATTGATGAGTGGTGGGTATCCCAATATTCTACTTACTCCCACCCTCCATAGAGCTATCATTTGAGAGGCCTATCTTTTGGTTAAGGTACTTATTTTGATCTTACATCAATATCTAGTGTATACTTATACCTTTTAGGCCAAAATGTACTATCATATAATCAGGTGGTGAATGGGGCAGAAACATGGGGTGGTGGTGTCAATGACTGCAGATGGCAGTATATAAGAGTCACTGTACTGTTACTATATCATAAGGAACTGAAGGGTAAACAATGGAAGGTAAAATATAGATGATCATCAGCTAGCTTAATTGGAATATTCAGGCAAATCCTTTAATGTAACTGCTCACTAGAATGTCTTACAGAGCCAGAAGCTGAATGACAGAATATTGAAGTATTTCAAATGGAATCAATGGGACCAAACCTTATTTTGGTAATCAATTATTCCTAATGGTCTAACATAATTTCTTAGATATATTATCATGACTAAGTACATCTGAAAAGGTGCACATCCCAGTTTGTTCAACCCAAGGTGGTTACAGTGGAAAGTGTGCTTGTCTATATAGCCACCCTGATGCTCTAATAAAAAGGCATCTGCCCAAGGTGCATGTAGACCTGGGATTGAATCCCTATTTTATTTTGTTTGGCTACATGTATTAATGAATATTGTTGGTGACCATTTCCGTTTGATTTCAAGGCCTTCGGCCTGCATCATAGCATATATAAGCAAATGTCAACGATCATGGAACATTTTGGCATCATATTCCCAGAGGTGCTTCTGCCCGTATTCAACGAGGCCTTATAGGCAGAGTTGAATGCGGGCAGAAGCACCAAGGGGAATACGATGCCAAAATATTCCATGTGAGTTGACATTTGCATTTGTGACAAAACTTGGAAAATCATGACATTAGGGGAAAATCCCTTTTTCTAAATTCATGTCTTCAGCTACATTTTGGTACTTTACATATTAGAATACTCCTAATAGCTACAGAAATATAAAATCTCAATCATGGGATGTCAGCAATGTAGAGAAATTCAGGATATCCCTTAACTCAATTGCATATTGATATATTGTAGCATAATGAATAAAAATGCCATTATTGGAAAAAATAACATTTTTTTAAAAAATAATCATCCATAATTTTGGATCTGAAAGGGATTATTCAAATCTGTTTTCAGTTATGGAAACCTTATGGACAGGTTAATAAAAACAGAGTAACTTTTTATTCAAAAAGAACAAAATTATGGTTTCCATGGCAACCGAATATCAATAAATGTGCTAAATTTAGGGAAAAACGTTCTTTTTGGATTTTAATTAAGGTCATTTTAGAACGAAAATAGAGTCTTGGCTATACCATAATCAGATTCTTCAGAAAAAGTTATCCTGGATTTGTTTTCACTTAGTTTTTTACTCTTATAGTCATATCTCCTTGATTATCATATTTAGAGCATTTGTGGGTATTTCCCTTAATGTTAAGATTTTCCCTGTTTCGTCACATTTATGCCATGGCTCTAGGGGGTAAACTTGCTTTGAAATAAAGTAACACAACCATATTTACTTATTTTCAATGCGTCGAGTCATCTCGGTTTGTTTTGATCCACCATGACACCTTGCTCGATGAAGTAGGTCACGTGATACGGAGCTAGCCACTGCTTTTAGTTTCAAATTAAATGTTCCTTGCGGAGGGCAATATCTCCTTTTTAAACATGGCGCTAATACTTAGATATACCTTAAACAATTCATAACATATTATTCAACTAGTTCAATCCATCTTTTTTCGTAAAACTTCTAATAACCATACCTAAATACAAAACTAGTTAGCTGTCGAATATGTGAGGATCGGATTCCACCCCCCCCCCCATTGAATATGGTGTAAGAAGTACTAATCTATAGTGTCGTCGATATTAGCTATGGCATAAGTTGGCTGACATTGGGAGACCTATATCTAAATATAGATGCTGCCTATGGGAGGGAAGAGGGACACCTTAACCTTGATTTTAAAGGGGTAGGGATAGGACTGGCCAGCTTTATCCGTAACTTTAATAATGAGGATGGGGGAGGCCACAAACCCTCTTGGATACTTTAAAGATCAGTTACAACATGTTCAGTAATTGAAGTCTTTATAAGGGGGTCAGGACCCTTTAAACCCCCTTCCATTCTCTATGTGTGGGATTAATTGCAAGGTTTTGGAACTCTGTGATTCTTTATATCTGGTCTTTCATTCTTTGGATGTCTACAGTCATTCTCTGTGATTTGGATGGAAAGGACCCTCCCCTGTTATTTCAATAGAATGTTATATAATACATGTAGGGGGAGGGAGGGGTCCCCCCTCCCTACTTTCAGGGTTGCGAAATCTCAGACTAAAGTCTGAAATCAGACTTTTCACCTTCACCAGGACACTGTCTGAGATTTGTACAAATCCATTGAGAAGCAATGTATAGCATGCTAAAATGCACCAGAATGCACCAATTCTACATTGTAAAAATCTTGTGCACCCTTGGCACTTATCACATGGTCATATTCCAGCACGCAACATCTCCAGACTAAATCTTTTTTTTTTTTCATTTCACACCCCTGACTTTCTATCAGAAGACTATGGTCTCAGGACAGACCAAGGTGGTTCAAAGGCCTATATATCCATACTCAACTTATAGATACTGAAAACTGTATATTTTCACATTGCATGACACATAGGGGGAGGGGTGGAGGGGGTGGGATGCCCTGGTTCCCCTGGGAGGACGGGGGGAGGGGATTAAAATCAACAGAATCCATATAAGGAGAATCTAAGTTACCTAATCTAATCTCATCTTAATGTATTATGGCAGCATAGACACATGTACATACCTGCAAAATAGCTGATTTATTGGTATTTTAACAAGTCCGACTAACTTCTCAAGGATGACTGATACCCTTATAGTCACAAAAAAGATGGATTCTAAGGGTCTCTTTAGGTCATATATGACCTATATGTTGTGTTTGACCACATTCATAAATCCATGGTGAGGGTTTTATAAAGAAACAGTCTGAATTTTGGCTGTATTTTTACTATATGGGCGAACTTCAGACTCCCCATACAAGGGGGTCAGGGGGGTTCAAAAAAATTATTTTTGTGATTTCCTGTGTTTTTGGACTCAAATGCATAGTTTGAGCTGGTATCCAAATAAAAGTAGATTTATCTACCCCCCCCCCTAATAAATGGATATATTACAAGAATGATTTCGCACAAATTGTGACGACCAAGAGGTTGATTTTTGAAAATCAGCACAATTTTTTTTGGGTTAGATAAGCCCCTCAAACCTTTTGGTATCCTTCAAGCTGAAAATGGCCCCCAGCTCCTGGACAACTGTTGATAATAATGACCACTGACCAAATGGAATATGGGCGCCAGAATATGTACCCACCTGGCACTAAAACCGTCTTAATTAATTTCCTAAGTTTGCCAAACATTTGTTTTAAACGTCAAAACATGTACTCAAAAACGTTTATGATAAATTTATGGGAAAAAAAGTGAAAAAAACAATGTTATTTGATGTAACAATAACTTAGTTTAAAAACCCTTATACAAACTTTGATAAAGGAATATTTTCATTATTGTTTTCTAATGAACAAAACATATAAAATTTAAGTTTTGTTACAAACGCGTTTTTTTTCCTCTCAAAACTTTTCCAAATGTTTGCAAACGTTAATTTTTTTTCTTTGCCAAGTGGGTGGGCAAGCTGCAACATGTAGCCCCTGTAATAAAGGGCGTTTCTTAACATGCCACAACTGCAAAAATTTAAATTTTTGGGGAGGCCCTCGCCATATTGCCATTCCAACCCTGCATTAGTGCCATTGCAAACCTACAAAACATATTTTACATTACCTAAGAAAAGTGTACATCACCATTACATCTTAAGCCTTGTGTCCACAGGCCGTGACAGGGCGATATAATTGGTACTGACAACATAAAGCGGGTATTCCATTGCCGTCGTTCGGCCGAGATTTTGCTGATCCGATTACTTTTGATTATACAAAAGTATAGAAAAAAATCGGTCGGATTAGTAAAAATATGGCCGACCGACGGCAGTGGAATTACCCATTTATATTATCAGGGGCTGGAATTATCGTTAGAAATGGATGACAAACGTGGTTTTATCATTGGAAATGGATGACAAACGTGGTTTTATCGTTGGAAATGGATGACAAACGTGGTTTTATCATTGGAAATGGATGACAAAAGCATTTTTATCTTCAGGAAAATACGCTGGATTTTGTTGTCTCAAATGTTGACGCCCTGTGGACATAACCGACTTTGCATGTTTGCCAATGGGTGCTAGTACCATACAGGCTGGGAATACAGGTGTGACTGCACTGCAGCCACCACCTAAGGTCTAATTAACATGCATTCTCGTGAGATTTGCAGCTTCAGGGGTCAGAAGACACTCTAAACATGGGTGAGTGTCTACACCTGTATGTGTGAAGACTCAACATCTGGAGGTGTCATGAGTGACAGTCTACACTAACCATACCTTTGAACTTGTAATTATATGTAACCAGGCAAGCAAAAACAGCCCTCTGCAGGGAAATTCATTACCAAAGTTCATCTCAAGATCTTTAAAATGAGACACCATTGGCTTAAATATTCCTAGTAGTTATGTCAAAACCCCTCCTTGAACATAGATCGTTATTCATATCTGAAATCAATGATTAAGCTCTAAATACATTATAAACCATAATAATGTCTAAAATGACAGTATTGTGATTTTTATCATAGTTTTTGATATACAGGGAATTTTCCATTTCTGTTTTCAGTTTAGGATTTTTGGGGAGTATCCCAAAAAAATGGCAGAAAAATGGCAAATTTTGATTAATGAATTGGTTGCCATGGCAACAGGTAACAGGCATATAGGTTGAATTCTCATGAAGAATGTTCATTTTACCATCCAAATATGGGACATGTCTACTGAAAATGGTGCATTTTAAATGAAACCATTGAATTCTGCATAAAAAATTAGCTTAACATATTTTTATAATGATTTTAGATTAATTTTACCCCTTCAATGCAGCCAAATGGGAAATTAAAAATCCCCCGCGGAGGGGTGTTTCTTCTTAATTGTCACATATATTTAAGCCACTATGTGCTACTTAATGAGTCTTAATAGTGCTTCTGTGTGTAGGGTGGGACAGAGTGGATTCCCACCAGGTATTACGTAACTGTACCCTACAACCAGTGTAAGGCACATACTGGTGACCAGCTTCAGCCAGACACTATGGCGCCACTCCCATCCCGCTAGGTCGGAATAGGAAAACTCGGTTAACTACCTGTTAAGGCACTCAGGAGGGTGTTGCGAAAGGACAGGAATTCAATTCTGTCAGGGGTGCTATTCCCAAATGGGAACTGACTACCCTCAGGCAATGACTTCTCCCCTGTTTTGCAGCAAGGTAATAGGTTATAGAATTGATTCTTAAGTTTTCATGAGTTTGGGAATGCTTCCCAGTATGACTCACACTAAGAGGATTGATTCTGTGTGTAAGGTGAGAAGTTTGTTCTGAGCAGCAGAACAGCCAGGAACTGGAAGGTGAGTTACGACAGTGAGAATCCGCATCCGATTCTTTTCGCAATAGCCTCCTGACTTCAGCGCCACATTACTTAGAACGCGCACTGCAGTAGAGGGTGGCGCTGTAAACAGTACGCCAGTAAAATGATCTATTTGTAATTGGGTGCTGTACATTCAGCATTCAGGTGCATTTGGTCTATTCTGACGTCAAAGCCTGCATTAGAGAAGCGTGTGACCGTCCCTTACAATAGCAGATATTCTAAAATGTATGTCAAAATGTTTATTATTCAATAGAAAGGTTACAGAAATAGTCATCGTGAAAATGGGCCGGTCATCTCCTTGCTCGCACTGCCATGACTGCCCTACCACGTCCTATCTAATCACTGTAACCCACTTGGCAAATAAATCGTATTTTTATCGTTTAGAATGGGTTTTGGTAAAAAGATTTCAAACATAATTTGATATTGTAAGAATGTTTGTTTCTTAACCATTTTTTTTTTTAAATTGGTTAAGATGTTTGTTAGTTATGTTTGCCTTATATCGACATTTTTGAACTTAGAAATAACGTGTTCTTGCGAAGTGGGAAGTACCAGAATTAAAAAGCAGTCATATGGGTTGTACATCAATATGAGTCCTCCATAAGCTGGAGTGTTTGAAATTGTAGTTGATGTATGTGCATGGACCTTTAAAGGGGCCCAGTGGGGTGTTTCACAAGATGGCAATATTTACAACTGGTTATAACTAGATGTGATAGCAGTTTTAAGATTGGTTTTAGGCTTACACTAGCAGGTGTTTCTACAAAGGCCACTAGTATATTCTAATATATTTCTTAATATGACCTGACCAAGATAGGAGTGGTTGTAACTTTACAATAGTCATAATATGGTTATAGAAATGGCCATTCTATGACCATTATTATCTTTGGTTTGTGAAACACCACACAGTGGGGTGTTTCAGAAGCCGGACATGATAATGAACATTAAATATCTGTTTCTAAAACTGTTAGATTCTAAACTTACAACTGCAACCATTATCATCTCTCACCAGTCATATAGTTATAGACACAGTAAGGTAATGGTAATGCTTTAGAAACACATGCAGTTATAAGCCTACAATCACTATTAAAACTGCTATCATATCTCCTTATGACCGGTTGTAAACATTACCTACTTCTGAAACACCCCACTGGCATGGTAATGCATGCCCACATTAAAAAGTCACATGATCACCCCTTGACCAATCAGGGCATCGCGATTTTTCCGCTGGTTCCCGCGATTTTATGATCGCTGTTTGAATCGGTACCCATGTTGTTAATTTTCCATGCCAGCCCCCCTTTAACGGGCGGCTAGCACGACTAAAACGCCTTAAGTAGCAAGTCACGTGACTACCCATCCCGCCACCCATTGATCAGAGCGCTGCATTTTTTTTTCGCTGGGCCCCGCAAATTTATTAATCAAATCTGAAGGGTTATCCATATTTTTTTTTTTTGCCGTGCTAGAACCCATTTAATTGGCCTACAGGCTTTGGCTTAATGATACCACCATTTAACGAGAAAGCCAATTACAGTTATCTAGCTGTGATAATTTTCATGGCATACCTGTGTGGATGAGTATTCAGATCTGCCACTAACAAAATAGCACCCACTCATATATGACATATATAGCAACGTTTCTTGTCAATCTGTGTGCGCAGACATGACAGTTCCAATCTCGCAACTTCTCTTGGTATTCATACAGGTACCATACTTCTAGACACCAGACATTACAATTAAAATGGTGAATTATGCACGATTATGATCTCATAGCAGAGCCTTCTGTAGGGTTATCTTTTAATATCTCTCAAAAGTAATATACAAACTATGCCAGTTAAATGCTACAAACAGTATCTAATTGTAAGCTGATAACGCTGTGTAAGCACCGATCAAATGCATTTTGCCAATTGTGACATCATCAGATGAATTATATAAGCCTACTGTGTTTCTCTATGGTGACATATATATATATATATATATATATATATATATATATATATATATATATATATTTCACCAACTATGCCCACATTTTCTACTTCATATATAAAGGCTATCAAAATATGATATCATTGTGGGTACTGTTTTTTTCTTTTCTTTAATGCATGAATTAAGGGTACATTCAAGGATAGTATAGGAGTATAGGTTCCCTAGGATGTGTTACTGAAAGCATAGTCTATGGGAAGAGTGTAACAGGCCACCCCCTCTACCCCCCCTTAAAAGTAGGCTGCTTTATGTGTTCAGTGTTGATTCCTATAGAGGATAAGGTAGTCTATGGAACTGTGGTACACCTTTACTAGGTTGATACCAGATGGCAAGAAGGAACCAACTAAACCAAAAAATTCTGCTGAATCCAAAATGTATAGTCTTGATTCGCAAAAATTGATCAAAATTACAGAATGGGTGTTTACCATACCTGGATCCAAATTAGAGGAGATATTACTCATAATGATTGAATGTTCTTAACAAACTTATTCCCAAATCAAAGGCTGATACATGTTTCTTTCAAATCAATTGTATATTACCACCACAGCTGGTCAATTAAGACAATAACACTGATAGAGATGATAATTAAATACAATGGCATACTGTACTGCCATCTGTTGAGATGAGCTGAAAGTACAAATACGTAGAAATACGTCTTACCCATAGAGGTAATCAATCCAAAATTCCAACTTAATATCTACAGAAATAAACCTCTTTAAATTTACATAGTATCAACCTCAGAGATCAACCCATTTATACCAACCAGTATTTACGTAGCTACAACCTCACACAGAGGTTTGGTAGATAACCAACCAATATCTACCAAAAATCTACATTGAAACATGTAGTGTGTTTACTGGGCCTATCCTCAATCTGCCAATCATTCAGTTTACCTATCCCTCATGGTGACTATCCCTCAGGATCTCATGTCTACTCTATATTGTTCATCTGAGCCCTAATGGTTAACGGTGCATTCCTTATCGTGTCTACAGGTCTACCTTAATAATGCCTATCATAAAGCCTGCCTATCCCTCATGGTGCCTATCCCCCAGCCAGCATATCACTCATACTTACTTTACATATCCCTCAGCTTCTTGAGTTATCATGCTTATCTGTATATGCCTCACTATGCTAGCTTTCTATCCAACTTGCTTCACATCCCTCTTGATGTCTATTTCTCTCTTCCTATCCCCCATGCTGCATATCACTCATGCTATACCACTTGGCAAAAAACATTTTTTCAAGGTTAAAAAGGTTTTCTCTAGCTTCCTAAATTGTTCAAATGTTTGTTTAAAACATGCACTAAAAAACCTTTTTAATGTTATATCAAAGGTTCTTATATTAGGTAAAAAACAAACATTAAAGAACATTTTACAAACATTAAACCGTTTTTAAATGTACATTTTCAACTTAAAAATAAACGTTTTTCTTTTTGCATATTTTTCTACTCAAACCTATTTCAAACATTTGAAAACATTAAAAAGATTTTTTTTTGCCAAATGGGATCTATCCCACTTAGACAGAAACCATTTTTCATGTAAAACAAACATTCATTTCACCATCTTAAGGTTGTTTTAAACGTAGATAAAACATGCACTCTAAAAACGTTTTATAAACCTCTACTTGTTTATGTAGGCTAAGGGATCCCACTTGGCTAAAATAGCATTTTTTAACATTAAAATAACATTTTTATTTGATTCCTAAATTTGCCAAATGCTTTTTCAATGTTGAAATAATGGCAAAACATGTACTCAAAAAACCTTTTTACACATTTTTTTGTTTTATTTCAGGTTAAAAACTGTTTTTTTTTTGTATGTAAAATAAATGAAACATAAAAATGTTTATACAAAACATTTTTTTAACGTTGAAAACACAAACATTGAAAGCTGCTTTAAAAACATGTTTTTAATGTTTTTGCATTTAATATGAGTCTAATAAAGATTCCTTGCATCTCCATAAACCCCCTTATCTTACATAGGACTCGATACTAAACATAAAAGGGAGCCTACTTTTAAGGGGGGGGGTAGAGGGGGTGGTCTGTGCTATAGGACTCTATGAAGTAACACATCCTAGGGAACCTATACTATCCTTGGTACTATGGTCTGCTAAGGCTCCAGGGTATGGCTCATAAGAACTGATTGGAATTACCTATCAAGTGCACTCAAGATCCAATTTGCCAGTTAATCACACTACGTCATTATCTTTTTGTAATAAGTTGAGTGTATTACTAGTATCATAAGCCCGGCTTGTGGGCAGATAAACAGGTACCAGGTTAACTGACTGTTGCTGTTTACAGGTGGGTCATTGGATACCTGATCACCGCGACATGAACACTGTTTGAAAATAAAATGCATTGATAAGCAAGATGCTATCTCAGATAGACAGTTTGGATATAGGAGGGGACTTGGCACTGGAGATGCAGTCTTTGAGCTTATCAACGATCTATATGAAAACCGTGACAATGGTGATGTTACAGCCCTTTGCTTTGTAGATCTGCGCAAAGCGTTTTATTTTGAGACCACTCATACCTACTCCACAAGCTGAAAGATCTGAAATTGGGGGGTCAATGAATATAGATTGTTAGTTAGCTATCTGACCAACAGAAAGCAGTATACTCAAATAAGCTCTTTCGAATCAGGTTGGGAGCATGTCGCTTTTGGGGTTCCACAGGGTTCCGTTCTGGGACCTTTACTTTTCATTTACTATATAAATGATCTTGGTTCAGACCTAGAGCATTGTACTAGCAAGTTGTATGCAGATGACTTGGTCTTCTACTGTGCAGATAAATCAACCACTCCAGCCTTGGAAAAATTACAAAGTGATCTAGATCGAGTTGTAGACAAATGTCTAGAACTGCAGTTGACAATGAATAGTGATAAGACCAAATACATGTTAAGTGAGAGCAAAGACAAAGTTAAATCTGCAGTGATGCCTGGAGACAGCCCCAAAATCCTAAATCAAGGATTAGAAAGAGTTCAGAGCTACTGCTATTTGAGAGTAAGAATTGGTGAAACCTTGACAATGAAGGAATCCATCAATGATCTCATTAGGAAGGTAGATCACAGGCCTTTTAGATTTGCAAAGATGCAACATAACCTAAGCAGGGAGGATGCCATCTTGGTATACAAATCTACTATCATAAGTCTATTTGATTATGCCAGCTTTCTGCATGGAGGAGCCAACCAAGATCTTTTAGCAAAATTACAAAGATTACAAAATCAGGGTCTCAGAATTTGCTTTCATTGCTCAGTCCATGATATGAGTCTTGATGATCTGCATGAACAAAGTGGTGTTCCATATCTGGAAAGAAGAAGAGATGAACTGCATCTCTCTTTTATGTACAAGTGTTCTGTAACTGGCAAACACTTACATGTTCCTAATAATGTGAACAGAACCACACGTAGCTCAAATAAGGTTAAGTTTGAGGTAAAGCGGCCCAAAAGAGACTTCTATAAATGGTCCCTATTGTATAGAGGAGTAAAGTTGTGGGATAACCTGGATGAATGGTACCAGAAAAGTGAGACAAAGCAGCAGTTCAAGAGCAGGCTAACCAGGATCAAGGACTTGCACAAGAAGAGTAGAAGACCCACAAATGCTGATCTACCACAAAACAGACTACTTATTGACAAATCTATTGTCATAAATGACATCTAACTGTATTAACTGTAAACAATTAGATATACTCGATCCGTATTCAAGAAATTACATTTGTGTGGCTTATGGCAAATTTCTGTCTTTTTACACTAGACTTGTCAGTACTGCATCCCTCTCCTATTTTCTCTTCATGAGAGCAATTTTCTGTCCTTGCCAAAAGCAGTCAACCACAATAAGACTTTCATTTCCCTTTTTCACCCAAATGGCTTGAGTAGCCCTTTTCTTTGTATGTATATGATTGTATGTAAATATGTCTATTTCCACTGTTCTTTATTTTTCTGTGTATTCGGGTATAATACTGTAACTCCTTCTCCTGACTTAGGGATGGAATCTGAGTCATTTTTCTCACCATTGATCCAAAGGTAAACTCACTGATCATTGTAAATATCATTTCTGCTTTCCGGACACCTTAAGTGTGTGATCTGGAGAGTGGTATATCATCTAATTTATATTTAATTTACTTTTCTTTTGTATATGAATCAAGGTGAAATACCACAGGCCACACATTTGACTGACTTTTATTATCACTTCGGCATGTAGTGGATCGGTCAATAAAGATCTTAAAAAAAAAAAAAAAAATTACCTATGATCACCCACGCTGATATTGTGACTTTCAACTCATACTGGTTGTGTCTAGTCATACCATCTTGAGAAATGCCCTCCTGGCTCAGATTGTTCTCTTTGACAAATTTGCATAGGTTGACAACTTCATGGCCTATCAATATACAACTACAATATAGGGTTGTCAGGTGGGAGCCATGTACTGGGACCATCCAAAGTCATCAAGATGAAGTTATATTTGACAGGTTTTGAGTTGTTCATTTAATGTTGTGCAATTACAAGACCCTAGCGACTTTACATTTTTTGTGTGTATTTCACTTGCCTAAATGATATATCAGACCTTTGATTAAAGAAGAAATACATGCAGAAAACATGGTCTGGATAGGAAGCTGGTAGTGATAGAGAGCATTATATAACTCATGTGCACATACATCATTTTGTCAGATGTTTCTGAATAATCAAGGTCTTGGCTCACATGCACGACCTCCCAGGCACGAGATCTGGAGGACGTTGCACATAGGCTAAAGAGAGCGCTAAGTTTGTACTCGGCTGACATGAGCACTTCTGGAGGGTATTGCACAGAGGGGAAAAGCTGCCATTCCTGCAGCAACCAGTTTCTTTACAGTCTTGACTTTCTTTGGTGTTGCACAGATTGGTGTGCTTTGTATTATCACAAACAATACTTCACTTTAATACAGGTGCGGTGTTTCTGCTGCAAACACCACATCTCTCCAATAGCGCTCTCATATGCACGCACCTCCCTAACCCTTCTTTAAAGAGTCTATGTCTTCTTTCTCTGTCCCCTCTGAGTGGCTGGTGTCCATATGGTACAGGCACATAATTTATTGTTGTATCTTATCTCTCCTATCCCCAGCCAAATTCAACACCAAGAGGTGGATCGCAGGGTAGTCACTGTACCGCATTATGTAGTGCTGTAGTTGTATCACACCAATCTAGATGTGCACAGAGGTGTAAATGTCTAAAAATCTAGAAGTAAAATGCCTGACTCCAGCCATGGAGACCCGGGTTTGAATCCTGAATTTTGCTGCTCATTACAGTAGGATAGTCCGTAGATGAAGAGCAAATAGACTGTTTTTTATGATCTTGAAAACTGATTTTTGTTTCTAAAAAGGTGCTTTTCTATCATTTTTAGGGGAGCTGTTGAAAAATCCTGTCACTCAGTGGATTGCAACACATTTCACCATGAACAACTCTTCTTCTCAATCTGTGTGTGAGTATCTAGTGGCATCACTCAACCATACAAATAATAACACAGTTTGCCTGGAAAATTCTTCTAACCTCCTCTTGGGAACTGCCAAGTACACCATCGCACCAGCACAAACTCTGACCGGGGTCCTCACAATAGCTGCCAATCTGGTTCTCCTTATCGTTTTGATACGCTTCAAGTCTACACACTTCAATTTGACGACTCGCTACTTTATGGTTTTAGAGGCCGTAGCACACATGCAGGGGGGTGTGACTGCCATAGTTCGACCATATATTCCAGCATGGGGATGTGTAGTATTTGGGTTATCCGCGTTGTTCTCGGGCGCAATGGTTATCAGTGGTATGTTCCTATTGGCTTTGGATAGCTTCATTGCTGTGGCATATCCATACACCTTCAAGAAGATCCTTACACCGTTGAGAGGAATGTTTGCTATATCTGTCATTGCAGTGTTCTGGATTGTAGTAATGGCAGCTATGCTGCTGACCGGAGGGTATGCTGCACCACCTCACCGAAAGCTATGTACTGTAAATGATGGCAATCTACACCCTGCTGGTCTGATCTCCTTCTGCGCTGCACTTCTCATGATTGTTGTGGCTGTTGTTGTGGTGCAAGTCAGTACAATGCTGATTCTGCGGAAAATTGCTCGCAAGGTTGCTGTTTTGCAGAATCCCTCTCCCTCAACCAGGCCCTCAACCTCTGGACCACTGTCTTCTACTAAAACAATCAGTGTCATTGAATCAGTACAGATGACACAGGCAGTTGCTTCAACATCAGGAATTGCAAGCAACAAGGACCGACTAGCCCCAGAGAGTAAAGAAATACTGTTGTTCGCTCTCCAAGTGAAACAAAATCAAGATTGCCAACCCAAAACAAGTTCCAGCTCCAACATTAAAGCAACAGGAACAATCCCTCAAATTAATGGTAAAGTGGCAAGAGGTTTGCATTCAAGGACAACCTTAACAACCCATGAAGAGACAGGTCAACATTCAAATATACCTTCAGTGGCAATAGACATTTGCAAGCTACAGGTACCTCACCTTGCTCAGAAGACGAACATGAGAAAACCTCCTCCAACCAGACAAGAGCGCCTGATGCGCCTACTGACTGCGTCAATTTCGCTAACTCTAGTTTGTTGGCCACAGGTTATGATTAACACTATAGTTGCCTCCATCTATGACATATATCAAGTTGACAGGACAAGGTTTGATGCCATCCGGGTTCCCTTCGTGGCACTGATCATTGTGGACAGCCTTGTGTATCCGATTCTGGTGCTAGCCATGAGTTCTGAACTCAGAGCCACTGCCAAGAAACTATTCTGCAGGGCTTTGCCATGCAAGTAGGACTGATAGGATACAGCTGGTTTTGTGAATCTGTACATTTATCTATATAGAACTCAATTCTAAGGGTATTTTGGGCAGAATTCAACAAAGAACCCAATTAACTTAAGAGTGATGTTGGTGTTGATTCCAAAAAGAGTATTTTCACCTACTGGCTAAAATATGTTATTTCGGCCAAGCTATGACAACTTGGATAATGTTCCACTGCCCCTGCAACTCGGTCAAACCATATAATACACATTTAGGAGAATATTTTGGTGGATTCAATACTGTTCTATAGTAAACTTCCCTTGCGTATAAAGCCCATCTTCAGTGTTACCCAATCCTATATCAAAGGCACTGCAGGAGTTTATGCTCGCATTTATGAGCAACAGCTTATACACAAGGTATAAGTTCAAATAGGCACCGGTCTTAAATAAGCGCCGGGGTAAAAGGGGTATTGAAAACAACCTTAAGCACTAAAAACAGTATTCAAGTTAGCACCTGTCTCAAATAAGAGCCAGACCTCCAGTGGGGTGTTTCAGAAGCCGGACATGATAATGAACATTAAATATCTGTTTCTAAAACTGCAGGCCTCTAAACTTACAGCTGCAACCATTATTATGTCTCTCCAGTCATATCTCAGTTGTAGACTATAACTTTAGGTGTTTCAGAACAAGATACAACTGAGACCTGTTTCACAAGGGCCATATACTAGTGACATAGACTTAAGAGCAAGATACTCGTAAGGTTGTGTTAAGATCAATCATTGGATTCATTGGTCATATCTCTATAGCTCACTCTTAGTAGGAGGTGTTTCAAAAGGAAATTGGGATTGAAGCTGACTAGTAAAGAGTCAATGTAAGAGTGACATATGACCAACAGAAAGTAGCTGATTTATGTGGAAGGTTAAGGGTACACATAAATGAGAAAAATCATATCAATTAGTGGAATCCCACATATCTTTTTAATCCATGATGTCAGGAATATATCAAAATGAAATACCCTTTTATAATACCTTTTTATATTGTGAAATAACAAAGTAGAGGCACGTTCTGCACCTGGGTGATTGATCTTACTAGCTGAATGATTGGTCTACAAGTGACCTAAGGACTGATCTTGATTACTGCCCCTATGTCCAATTGACAGCTGTTTCTAAAGGACCAGTCTTAAGTTCCAATACTAGTGACAGCTTGTTCCGAAACACTAGTAGTCATTCCCAAATGACTAATCTTAAGTTGTCACTAGTAGAGTGGAAAGATCGATCTTAAATAAGGGATGCTTATGAAACAGGTCTCTGAAGTTATAACTACAGCTGTTTCTAGAGGCTGATCTGTGTGGACCTATTTCAACCACATCAAACAAGAAATATGACTTATTCAGAGGGAAAAAGGGTCCTATCTTTTCTGCATGGTAAGGATATATCATATATCAATTTTTGTTGAAATATATATCCTTTTAGACCTTGAAATGAAGTAAATTCAAAATTTCTACCTATGGTATGTGAGAGGTCACTCTTAAGTCAGTCATAACTTTTACAGTCTACAACAGGTCACTGCTATAGCGCAGTGACTGTAGTGTAATGTTATAGTAGGTGATCTACACTGCAAAAATGGTGTTTAGATCCTAATATAATTCTAATCATAATCTTGTCCCATTTTTCTGAACATAATATCATCCTAAACACATGAAAAGTGTTTTGAGAAATGACATGTTTAGCTAACTAATGTGTTTATGCTATAAAGTGTTTAGGTTTATACTAGTATTTTTCTGATTTGAAGAATTTTGCTTAGATATTTGATTTGCTTCTCTATGCATACTATGATATTGTATTTGGGGATTGGCTTATGAATGAATTTAGGCTGAGGACCCTATGCATCATTCATGCCCACTTTCTGAAGGGGATCAATGCACCTTCATCTACAAGGACAGCTATATTGTCCAAGTATTTAATCAGTCATCTATAGTGTATTGAACCCATATCACATCAGTGCCAGGGCCCCATTGTAAAATACATCACACACACAGAAAGGATTTTGCCTTATATATTTTCTTAATTCACAAAATGGGTGTCCAAGCACTAGTTGCTTCCCCCTGGTGCACTAGTAGCAATGCGATAGGGTGTAATTGCATAGCCTCTTATTGTTAATGTAATATACATACTCTATTAGGTAAAACTGTGATTTAGGAGAATACTGCAATATATTGTAACCATGCAAACAGATGACTGCATGCAGAAGGTCAACTATAGATTAGAGCTGACACCTGGTGTATATTTTATGTCTAAACACCAAGAAATATTAGTGTTTAAAAGCTAAACGCCCAGTTTTCTGTCTATTTACAGTCTGCACATGTAAACATGTTTAATGTAACTGTTTAGGTGTTTAGAATTTAAATATTTTAATCCTAAACACATTGTTGGCTAAACACCTATTGAACCAAAATGTCTAGATTTTAAACATGTTTAGACCTTAACACCATTATTGCGGTGTAGTGCAGTTGTAGCTAAACTTACAGCTACAGCTAAACTTACAACTACATATCACTCTATATTTTTAGCCCCCTGTGCTATAGTGCCCAACAGCGGCCTGAGACCTGTTTCACAAGGACCAAGTACAAATAAGATTGGTGTACCAGCAAGATCACTCCTATGGTCATCCTAAGATTGAACTTAGGCTTCTTAGGCTTAGGGGAAGTGCTTCAAAAGTAAATGGGGAGTGAAACTTACTAGTAAAGGGTCAATGCAAGAGTGACTTATGACCAACATAAAGTAGCTGATTTATGGGGAAGGTTGAGGGTACACATAAATGTGAAAAATCCTATCAACAAGTGGAATTCCACAACATTTTCTAATGCATGAAGTCAGGCATATATCAAATGGAAATTCCCCCTTTTAATACCATTTTCTATCATGGAATTATTAAGTAAAGCCATATTCTGCACCTAGGTGATAGATCTTACTAGCTGGATAATTGGCCTGTGAGTGACATTACAACTGATCTTGATTACTGCCCCTATGTCTAATTGACAGCTGTTTCTAAAGGACCAGTCTTATGTTGCAATAGGAGTAACAGCTTGTTCTGAAACGCTTGGAGTAATTCCCAAATGACTGATCTTAAGTGGTTACTCATGAATAGAGTGGAAAGATTGATCTCAAATAAAGAATGATTGTGAAACATGCCAGGTATGAGTGGTCCAATATATCTGCCTCACATGACTTAGATGGTTTTCCCTCTGAACTATGACGTAATAGGGGGGTTCCCCATGTTATACACTGGTTTCTTGCCATCTGCGATTGAAATTATAACTAACAACCAGAATTATAGTGGAAGTTACAGTCTACAACTGGTTCAGTTATAAGTCGGGACTTACAACCACTGTCTGTTTCAAAACAACTTTAGCTATAGCACTGATATTAGGTTATAAACTTGGTAAGATAATAATCATCGTTCAGAAACACCTGCAGTTTTAAGCCTATGATCACTATTAAAACTGCAATAATATCTCCCTACAACTGGTTGTAGACATTATTTCCTTCTGAAACACCCTACAGGGGTATTGAAATCAATGAGTGCCTGGGCGTTTTAAACGGGAACCTTGAAATACAGTTAGAGAATAGACAACGATCTTCTTCACATCAAGACTGTCTGTTGTCCTATAGGAGCCAGTTTATATCTAAGCTGGTCACAATGTTGTAAAAATCAGTGCATCCCAACTGCACAAACTCATTAGGGACAAGTCATTTTTTGCCAGTTGGGGGCTTGGTGGATTTTCAGCAACCAGCAAAATACTACGAAGCAGTAAAAGTTATTACACCGCAACCCCTCTAAGAACTGATGTTGTGAATTCCCCCCCCCCTCCCCCAGGAAAAAAGGTGTGTGTGGAATGATCCACTTGGCAAAAAAACATATTTTCAAAGTTTGCAAAAATTCTTTTTTTTTTTTTTTTTTTTTATTTAGGTTTGTCTTTTAAAATAACGTTAAAAACGTTTCTAACCCATTTTCAATGGTTTTTTTTACGTTCAGTTTTCAATGTTTAAAAACATCAAAAAACATTTGTTTAACCTAAAACAAAAACCTTTTTACAGAACGTCAAACACGTTTCTGAGTACATGTTTTGACGTTTTTAACGTCTACAAAACTAAATTGCATTTGAAAACGTTAATATAAGGAAATTGGAAGGGGAAGCCCCAACGATTCTTATTCAGTTGTTAGTAAAAGACGTGCCAATTTAAATGTACCAGCCTGGATGAAGCCGTTATTATGTTGTCATTATTTCGGACAACTGTCAGACAGTACTAAGGGAAGTTATATACTTCCTAGTAACAGAACGGTGCGCCAATGGGGGTTTCCCCCCTGTAGGGACCGCTCTTTGAGTCAGGGGATACAATTGAGCACTCACCATAGAACAATATTCCGACTTATCGGGATACATTATTTAGGCACTTACCTACCCCCAGTGAATGGTTCTGCTGCAGTGGAGGTGTGAAACTATGATAAAGCTGAAACTGGGGAGTGCTAAGGGAGTGGTCATTATTTATCAACAGGGGGCGGGTGGTGGGTTTCCGCGCGGACGCGCTAAAATCTTTTACGCCCCCCCTCGAAGACAGTCAAAATATTATGCGCCCCCCCCAAAGCGGAGGTGCGGAGAATTTTCGCACCCCTCTTTTGAGCTATAGTAGCATGCAGGCTTTTTTGCTTAAAAGAGGGTACATTTTTTTAGCCCCCCCCTCAAGAGGGGTCAAATTTTTTTTAGCCCCCCTCGGGAGGGGTCAGAAATTTTTACGCCCCCCCCTCAAACCCACCATCCCCCCCCCCCTGTTGATAAATAATGACCACTCCCTAAACTCTCCTTTCTTTGACAGCTCATTGTGTAGCTATTTATTGGAGGATCTTAACAAACATGGGCTCATTTTAAAGGGATTGATTAGGGGTTTAATATGAATCTATTTGAAAATAATTGATGCAGTGAAGTTAACCCATAACTTTGAAAGCATTTTTTGGTATAAAGGCCAAATCTCACATAAAAGAGAATAGTTCCCACACTTTCTACAGGAAAAAATGGTTTAGAAAATGTCTAAGGGTTTTCTTTTCATAGGGCAACAGGATGTTTGCCAAACCCCACAAAAATTTTAACGTGCCATTCGCTATCACCCTTCAAACGGCTTCTCCATGTTAGGTCCTTGTCTGTTTGCCAGAATTCAATCCTATGTATATTATTTATATAGCAATGGGTAGAGATGATAAAAAGAAGTGGATTTCCTTTTTAAATGAAGTCTTTATGTTAATTTAAAGGGAAATTCTGACCAATTAAAGATCTCATATCAACTCCATAATTTTGCACCAATTCTCTCAGATCACTAAATCGCAGATGATATTACGATAAAATCCCTTTAAATTGTCAAAATTTGATATGATACATTGATTTTCAACCTTTTATGGGGAACTCTTCCATACATGAAAAGAAAATAGTCCAAAATAATGATTCCAGAGATGTAGCCAGTCCTGTATCTGATAAGCTCTATAAATGATATACATAGGATTGGATTCTAGCAAACAGACAAGGACCTAACATGGAGAAGCTGGTGGAAGGGTGATAGCGAATGGCACGCTAAAATTTTTGTGGGGTCTGGCAAACATCCTGTTCCCCTATGAAATGAAAAACCCTAGACAGTTTCTAAACCATCTTTTCCTGTAGAAAGTGTGGGAACTATTCTCTTTTATGTGAGATTTGGCCTTTATACCAAAAAATGATTTCAAAGTTATGAGGTAACTTCACTTGGGGAGAATGGGATGTTTATCTGAATCAATTATTTCTCAAATAGATTCTTATTAAACCCCTGAACAATCCTTTTAAAATGAGCCCATGTTTGTTAAGATCCTCCAATAAATAGCTACACAATAAGCTTGCAAAGAAAGGAGAGTTTAGCACTCCCCAGTTTCAGCTCTATCACAGTTTCACACCTCCACTGCAGCAGAAGCATGCACTGGGGGTAGGTAAGTGCCTATACATTTGTAATAATTACAGACAACAATGATTCAACAGCGGAAAAGGTGGAAAATACAGTTACAAATAACCAAAAGGGGTTATCATATAAAGAATACATAATCAAATGTCCATGACCAGGGAATAAATTTGCATCGTATTCACCGAGGTGAGGCTGTCCGTATTCAACGATGCCTTATAGGCAGAGTTGAATGCGGACAGGCCTCACCGAGGTGAATACGATGCAAATTTATTCCCTGGAATGGACATTTGCATTTGTCATGGCCTAGGGGGTTATTTTGCCTTTAAATAAAGAAAAACAGCTTAGATCTGTTCAAAATCCAAGATGGCGGACACCCATTGAATACAGACACATTGTATTCAATGCCCCCCATTGAATACAGCGGTTCTAGTACTAATCTATAGTGACGGTCGTATCAGCCATGACATAAAACATCAGGACAATCAACGACATTGAAAACATAGTGGGAATAACGGTCCAGTTTACTGAAGCTTGGTAAAGTAAGATACATGGTTGCTATGGAAACTGGACGGATTGAGTATATTTTGTGCAATAATCATTGGTAAGTGGAAATGGGATCACTTTCCCTTTACTTTCCCCGTGGAGTGTTTATACCCCCTGTACTCTATGTCTCCAAGACCTAGGGTCGATAGGTCGGATTTTTTTTTTTTAATTTCATAAAAATGTATTGGGCAGATGCCATCAGATCTCTGGTTTGAGATTCAGATTTATGGTAGAAGTATGAAAAATGAAATGATCTTTAAAAGACATTCTTATTTAAGCTAATAACTGTAGCCCAAAGATAATTTTCATGAAGAACGGAAGAAAAATACAAAAGAAAAGCTTCAAAAAATTCTAAAAAATTATCTTTTTATTTAGGGTCGGCCATGTTTGCCTAGGGTCGGTCAGGTGACTGGAAACGAACCTTTTTTCTAATTTGGCCTAGCCATAAACTGAGCGGCGGTGGAAGGAGACTGCTCTATAGAGCCTACATTAGCGGCCCTGGATGGGCTAGAAACCAAAAGGCATTTAAACATCAATCAAAAAGTTTTACACAAGTCTCCTGTAACTCAGCGTGTCTTTATGTACAATCTTGAGATGCACACCCCACAGCTTGCTGCTGAATCAACATTGCCAAATGGTTGATGAGGACTGAATCAACATTGCCAAATGGTTGATGAGGACTGAGTCAACATTGCCAAATGGTTGATGAGGACTGAATCAACATTGCCAAATGGTTGATGAGGACTGAATCAACATTGCCAAATGGTTGATGAGGACTGAATCAACATTGCCAAATGGTTAATGAGGACTGAATCAACTAGTTGCCGGCAATGTTGATTTGAACTTATTCTTACTGCAATTTTATTTTGTGAGGAACATGTCTCATATATTTATTTACCCTAGAGTCAGGCTCTGCGATATTCCATTGTTTAAAGTGTTTTCAGAAGTTACAAGAGGTGCCTCTTGTCAATTTTGGGATATACTTAAAGCGAAACGACTGTTTCAAAAGGCTGATCTCTGTCAATCTAAAGTGAACATATTTAAAGCTTTTAAAGGGTAAATATCAAATATATGCGATCATTTAATGTCAAATATGGTATCATAAAAGGACTATTGTATATTGATGCATGCTTGATTGTCAGATGTTTCATATAAGTTTGTCATTTGAGTTGGGTATCCGTAATGTTCAATGTCGATCACTTCAGTAAAGATAGCGATAATGAATTTGGGCTTTGATATGTTATGTACTGTAATTCCTCGCATATAATGAACATATGACATATACAGGGATGAAAGTCACAGAACACGAAAACCCCCTGAAATGGTCAAATATTCGCCCCAAAAACCTGGGTTTCTAAATGAATGTACAGGGCCCTTGAAATTCAAAATCCCTGAAATCAGGGAATTCACTGAAGACTTTCATCCCTGCATATAAAGCACACCCTGACTTGAAAGAAATGTGACAAAGCATATCTGGGGCTTTGTCATGATACTCTAATAAAGTGCTGGCGAACAGTCTCGTCAGCACTTTATTGGTGCATCATGAAGACCAATGGGCATGATGCACTCCTGCATCAGCATCCTTTAAAGGGTTAAGACGCTGGTCATTGGATGATTCTATAAGGCGCAAAAGGTCTCTGATTCGCATATATGACACACAGCTTATTTATGAGGTATCACAATACTATTCTAATTATCCTTTAAAGTGTATAAAACAAAACAATAATTCAGTTTTTTTTCTTAAAAGATGGCTAGTTTGTCTTCAGATTTATTACATCTTTTTACAAGTATACACAATATATAAACACCATGCAATAATAATGATATTATACAGTTACTTAAACACACACTACTAAAGGAGCTATTTGTAGGTACCATAGTTGAATCAAACGGGACTATAAACTTTAGCATATCTGACTTATAATATGTGTATACATAAATATTACATAATACTACAGCCCAAGGGCAAACAATTATGAATAAACGTTGACAACTAATTGATCTTTATTGATTCGTAACATTGATTCAACATTTAACTAATTTCTTTCAAAGCCACTGGGAGGAATTGCAACAGAGGTCCTGAGCTAAGTCTCTTCACCTACATTAGGTCAATTAAATTATACTAACTAAAATGATATGAAATGGTAAGAAGAAAATGATAAAAAGCGAGTAAAAAGCATCTATATTGCTCTAATCAATGAAGATAAAAAGTTTATGATCTAGCAGAATTAAGGTGTGAATATAGCATTCGGCTAACTAAGTCTTCAAACTTATAAAGTGAAGAATTCATAATGCTGAAAGTACTAAATAAATATAAAATAAATTATTCAAGCAATGAAAATGAATGATAGTAGGGCTAGCAGCTCCAGTATTAGTGTAAGTTGGGACTATGCCCTAATCATACTACAATGTGTGCACTCGGCATTGCACTCCAACGTAATTATAGCAAACATCAACATGTATTCAACCAAAGGTACCTCATATTAGGTCTTTATCATATATATAGCTTTTCACAATATCAAGGTGTGAGTTGTAAGTTTGTTTAGTCCTCTTTCAATACTAGATCTGCTAAATCAGACAGTATTATGGTGTATACTAAAAAAAAATCTCAAAAAGAACCAAGGGACATAATCATGAAAAAGCATAACATATGCATGTCTATACCTTAGCATTACAAAAAGTTTCTGGATAGTGAATGAGAACAAAATTTGATTAAGGTACTAACTACCTATCAATTTTGTAGACCTCATCTGACTGATTCTTTAAATATACCTTATACATGTAATTAGAGTATACAAATACAAATTAATGGATTACCTTTGAGTTGTACATATTTGTACATATATAGGTGATGTTTTTTTCTATATGAAAATTACTCGTAAAATTGGTCTTGAGGATATAGCTACAATAGTGTTCACCATTTTGTATACAAAGTGCACATCACAGTCGGCTCCCAAGATGACAGGAACAGGTACCGGAGGAGTTGGACGGAAACCATAGCAACCGGGTCGGCTATAACACAAAACAGCGACTGATGGGTCAATTAACCATAATACTGTCAGTACTGCAGTTGGGTCGAATGACATGAATCACCCGGGACACATATATTGAATAACATGTCATGGACCAAATTCAGGTGTAGAAACAACCATATACACACATTTAGATTTTTATACATTTATGTATACAAAGTAAAATACCCCAAAATGCCCTCATTTAATAGATCCTTACACCAGTTTTTGACCGTCTGATTCTTTTATCATTTCAGCAGGTGGGAAAAGTGGGATCTCTAAAAACCTTTCGAGATCCCACATTGTCTAGTATCTCTAGCATCCGACATATCAAAGTTGGCACATAAGTTACTGAGAATATTACTGGACGGCGAGTCATAGATGCTTTGTCATGAGATAGATAAGCGGGTTCAATGATATATGAAATACTGATACAGTATAGCCACATGTGTAGCTTAATCGCTGACCTCATTTTACCCTGGGATAGTGCGCGACAGCATATAAGGTGCAGCTCACATATAAGCTACAGCTTATATGCGAGGAATTACAGGTAGATAAAAACTTATGGGAAAATACTGATATTTTTCAAACCCTATACAAGAACACTGTAGAGTTGTTCCTGCTCTTTTGGTTAATCCTACTCTTTATTTTGTGAATTATCAGATTACCTTTGATTTTCTCATAGCTGCAAAAGTGCTTCCAATTCCAAGAGACTATATTTGATCATTGGTTTATATACATGTTGACTTTCAGTGGTATCTCTTCAAGAAGAGACCTTCATTGGCACCAGTTACAGATATAGTATCTGTAACATCTATCCTTTATAAATATAGGGAACCTACATCCAATGAAGCTCAACGTGTCAGAAACTCTCGAAAAGATATCAGCGACGTTCTAACAGATGTTATTATTCACAAAGGAAACTTTCTCATTCTTTTTCTTTGTCATCAACCGCAAAAGATATACAAAGTTGGGCCATATTCCAGAAAACCTTGGACAGTTAGAAAGCCTTGGAAAGGAAATAGAGGTCCAAGGTTTTTTAGTGACCCGCCTTTGGCAGAAACATCAGATTCGCTGATATCATTTTTGTCTCTGACGATACAAGCATAACCCATATTCCATTTGGTATTATCTTTGATAAATTTCAAGCTCCTGTTAAATAAATTACTTGGACAGACATATTCAAGTCAAAGTAGACCCTTGATGTGACATAATATTTACTTAAAAACAAACTTGAGTTAACCTTGACATTTACCTGTGTAACCTTGATCAAACCTTTAAATACCTTGATTAACCCTCTCCTCCCACTGGCCATCATAATGGCCACAGAAGGACTGGGTATGGGGAATCTGGGGGGGGGGGAGGGTTAACAGAAAGACGTCCTACTTGACCCACATGTAAAAACCATAATGACATTGACCTATATTTTTATATCATTGTTGACCTTGGTGTAAACTCATGCGGCTACGCCACGAATGAATGACGTTCAAAGTCGACCGTGCTTGACCCAGATGTGATTATTGGAGTCTAGTTCAAGGCGCACGGATCCTCCCGACCGTCCAAGATCTGATCCACTGCGCAAGGAGCTATTGCTGAAAGTTGTAAATCAAGGAACAGAACATAAACTCTTTTTTCAAAAATCTCAGTTAAACTAATAAATTCTTACAACACAAGATATTTCCCCTGTCAGATGACTGTATTTAAATATAATGCTGCTGGAATCATTAAAAGGAGAAAGATACAAGGTATGGAAAGTAAATGGCCCTTTGCTAAGGGAAAAAGTGTATTATTGTCTACTTCTTGAAGCACTGTATAGGGTAAACAATATTTAATTGATAGCCTAGAGAGTGATATATTTTTGCTTAAACTATCATTTTTTTTCCCTACCAATTAAACCAGCTGTTTTCGTTTTCTTAGAAAAAGGGACAAAAGTATTAAATTAATATCACTTGTGTTGTTCACAGTTATAAGACATTAGTGTCCTCTAACCATACTGTGCAAAGTAGTAAAGAAAAAAATTATGAAAAGGTATAGTCACTAATGCACACTTCTTATTTCATGTATATGTACACACTGTTATGGATTAAATCAAGCTAAAAAGAAATCTACATTGGTTGTGAAATTATTACAAATAGCACTATGTGCAGAACCTGCCTTCTTAAGTTTACACTATTTTAATGATGTCCATCCTTTCTCTGACTTTCTATTGAATATCATTTCGCACCCATTTTGACACTGACACTCTACTGATAAAACACTGTGTAAGTTGTAAGTCTTTTCACACAAAAGGTTTTGTTATCTAACCGTTAATGGAACATCATGCCAACACTCTAGGGTTGATACATTACCGGAGGGCCGGCATGATGCTCCAATGAAGTGCTGGCGCGCAGACGCACTATTGAACAGACCCACCAGTACTGAAACCCCAGAGCTTTCTTGATGCATCATGCCAACCGAGGGCTATGCTATGATGTACTCCCGCAGTAACAGTCCTTAAAGGGTTAATGTGGCATGTGCTGTACATGAAGTGTCGATTAGTCATTGTCTATGCTAACACTGGACAGTCGGCAGCCACGCAGGTGTGACATTACTTCCATTGGGTGTCGTGATAATTGGATGGTGCCTTCATTGTCTCAAAGCTCTACCTGTGCCCAGGTGCGAAAGTATAATTGGTCTTTTTCTGTACTTGAAAGATACTCATACCTCACGCTAACACCTCCTACACAGCCCAAAGACCAATCTAGTTAACTCAATAGAAAATAGAAAGATAATAAAAAAAAAAAGGAAGAATCACAAATCAGGAAATTTTTTTTAAAAAAATACATGAGGAAAGGAAATGGCTAAGACTAGAATCCCCCTTACTATAAGTAGCTATTTAGAGATAAGTTTATCTACATTTTTTTTATGTCTGTGTTTTGAAATAAGTTCTAATCTTATGCTAAATTGAGTTCTAATAATCAAAGTCCACACTGGGTTAGTGGGTTAGATTTAAGGATACAAGGGGGGCACCTCAAGGGATTTCGTCTTTGTGAGTTCGGATATGTTGGGCTTGAGTGAGGACCCAACTAAGCCGACATCGCGCTGAAACTTCCGTAGCCACTCTTTGTGGTCTGCTAGCAGTGATTCCGTTGTGGTTGAAATAAGGCCTGGCACAGACGTCGACGACTCTGATGGCCGGGTTGTACTCCGAAATTGTTCCCTGTATGAAATAGAAATGAAATTTAGCCTAATAAATGGTGACTATTATAGCAATATTAGATTGAAATATTTTCCTAAATCTTACTTCCAGAGGGTCCAAACATTACTATAATATCACAAAGGCAGTAAAAGTTCATTACTAGGTACCATTCATTCCACCTCTCAGGGATATTGTAGGTTCTATAATAAAATGGTGACCTCAGTCAAAGGATATAACTATACGCGGAGTTTTAGTTCTCACTGTATCCGCAAGGGGGACACCAAGAGCTTTAATTTGATATATTACACTCCCTCCAAGCCATAATATGACATAGGGGGTCAAGGAGGGTCTGGGGGCCCTAGCTACACATAGCTTTTTGAATTTTGAAAATCCATTCAGTAGAAGAAAAGTTTGAATTTTTCATTTTTGGGGGGCATAATCCAAAACTCTAGGTGTGTCTTTTACGCGCACTGCGTCTTATACATGGGAGATTACGGTACATGAACAAAGAACCCCTGTGCAGTCTGAAATATTTATCATAAATTCTCTCCTATAAGCCACACTATCGTATAAGGCACACCCTCGACTTCGGGAGAAATTACAAGCCACATCCAAGGCTTGAAAACTGAAGATGTCATACTGTTCTATAAGGGTAAATACCCTCGCATAAGCCATACCCTGACTTTAGGTATATTCTATAAGCCACACCTTGGTTTTTATTTACTCTAAAATCCAGGAGCTATACAAGAGACTTTATGGTAAAGCCTGGATGGCAGGCCCTTCTATATGAACACACTTCGAACAACAGAATGTACCGTATTCTCCCGCGTAGAAGACGCGCCGCGCGCATAGGACGCACCCCAAACTCAGCAGAGGCATTTTCACGTATAAGACGCACCTCTTAGGGCTCAATTTTGTAAATCCAGTACTGTTCTATAGTAAAATTACCCCTCGTATAAGACACACCCCCCAACTTCAGAAAATCCTATAAGATGCACCAGCATTTTGTTTGGCGTAGAGGACGCAGGAGTTTACGGTACTTATCTATTTCTCAAAGATGTTTCCTTTACTTAACAAAAAAGTTTTCTCTTACCTGACAGAAAGTGGGGAATAAGCGACTGAGCCTCCGAAGAGCCCCAGCGACACCGGTGCTCGCCGGTCACCAAAGTACTTGACCCACTTCCGTTCTAAGTTTTTCTCAGCACTATCGTAAGCTGGAAAGTCCATTTGGTGCTGTGGTTGACTTCTGCTGAGGAGGAAAATAAAGTGAATCATTCATGAAAGAGGTCCTTATAAAAGAGTCATCAATGGCTATGGACGTCTAAAAAGCCGTTTGTATAAGTAGGGAAAGGTATATCTTCGCAAGATGCGGATAAGGCACTTCTGTTAACAATTATCAATTGGAGTAAAACACTGATCCATTAATGTATCATGCCCATTGGTCGTCATGATGTACATGTACCAATGAAGTGCTGGCGAGACTGCTCGCCAGCACTTCATTGGAGCATCATGCCGACCCTCCGAGAGTTTGTTTATCAACCCCATGATGCATTAATGCATCAATGTCCCTTTAAGGGTTACTGGTAATCTAAAACAGGGCTGGCCTACACTCTGACCCTATTTATAATCATGGAAATCTGGTAATGACCGGCAATTTGCCGATCACACAGGTCACGTTACTTTGCAGATTGCTGCACATTAACAAGACTCGGTATTTCAACACCAAAAGTCAAGATTGACAGATTTCTCCACTTAGAGAGCTAAGTGTTACAAGACCTGACTTGTATCTTCTGACAACCTTGGCAGACAGGGCAAGGCCAACAAATCACAATGATATGATAAATGTAGTTAAATTTGACATAAGCCAATTTACGCATTGAAACATATTCCTGAGAGCCAATCTATCAAGTGACATTGAGGCTAAAACCAATCAGGAACTTGTCAAAACCAAAGCTGTTAACCATTTAGAAGCTACATGGTGTATTAAAGATTTAACACGTGCAAATATGCATGACTGGCCCAGATCGCCCACTACCTACTAGGGGACTGTCAATATAGTGACAGTGTGTCGAAGACTCAATGCTTAAGGCTATGGAGGATGCACCCATTATCGCTCGTATGTTTCATTGGTGAATAACTCCTCTCCTTAAGCATTGCACAATACCAGCAGGTCTTGAATAAGGATCCATATTAACCATACAAATGCATGAGACAATGTAATTCTCCTCCATCTTTGGCAATATATATCAAATTTAATCAAATATATCCCCTCAATTTACTGTTAAAAAAAATAAAATTTGACGTCCGGTTACTCCAGGTCTCCAGACCGGAAGGGAGGCGGTCGACATAACAAAAAAATGGTGGTCCGATTTACACACTCATATATCAACGGTCTTAACCCGTCCTTGCCCGGAAATTCCACCTTACCTACTGAAAAAAGCGTCCTAATTGCCCTATTCCCATAGGAGTCAATGTGTTATTTTGACCCCCTGTCGACCGCCAAAATGGACCGCACAATGCAATCCTATGGAGACTCGTTTTCGTGAGAAATTTAGTCAAACATGCCAAGTTTTTGCTTCAGCTTTTTTTCATAGGTAAAAAAAATGTTTTCCAGGAATTGTTACCATCTACAGAAAGACAAAGATCTAAAGAAAATTTATCAACTTTCCATTAATTTATAGACCCCTTCTTTGTATAAGAAATTCCCACTTAAAGTCGGCCATTTTGATCGACCAAAAATGTTGAAAACCCGCCTCCAATGACCCAGCAAGAGCTGGGCCAATTAGAGAATAGACCATGACATTCTGCACTTTGGGAATTTCTGTTGGCTGAAAATAAACTGACATCGAAATTTCCCCTAGCAGGGCTCCAAGGAATCGAGATGTCAGTGAATTATCAGCCAATTCTCGGGAGCAGAACTCTGGTTGCTAGGGACCTGGCAAAGGGTCAATTTATATAGGCAATATACCGTAAACTCCCGCGTATAAGACGCGTCCTCTAGGCCAAACAAAATGCTGGTGCGTCTTATAGGATTTTCAAAAGTTGGGTGTGCGTCCTATACGAGGGCTAATTTTACTATAGAACAGTACTGGATTTACAAAATTGAGCATTAAAATGTGCGTCTTATACGCGAAAATGCATGTGCTGAGTTTGGGGTGCGTCTTATACGCGCAGCGCGTCTTCTACGCGGGAGAATACGGTACTAGAAAAAGTAACCCTTTTGCATTTTCTTTCCCAATATTAGGATTAGAAAATAGTGCATCAAGTATGTGATGCAAATTTTTAATATCTTTCAGATTTTGTATCTCATTTTGCTGTATGACGTCTAGATCTTTTCTGATAAGGGTTTTAACACATTTTACTAGTACATTCCCTATTTCATTTAACCCTTCATGAGGATTGTTATCAGTAGGTCGATAAGGCTGATAAGGGCTGCACTGGTTGCTATGACGTCACTGCTGCACCCAAGAATAGGGCGTCTCAACGTGCAGAATGTCGTTGTCTATTGTCTTGATAGGCGCTATTCAAGATAAACTTGGTTTATAAGATATGATAAAATGGTCCCTTGGTCCCTTGGCGGTCTTACACCAGAATGGGGCCTAATTAGGGCCTAATTAGTGGCTATTGGTGACATTGTAAGCACAAACAATTCACTACTGTGTGCAGTGTGGCCGCAGGTGTCAAGGTATCCGTGTCTTGGGTAATCTATCAGAGCAAAGGATGTTAATTATATCATTATACCGTAATCTCCCGCGTATAAGGTGCAGCCCGCGTATAAGGCGCATCTAGAGTTTTGGAATATTCTCAAAAAAATGAAAAATTCATAACTTTGGTTCTACTGAATGTATTTTCCAAATTTAAAAACCTATGGGTAGATTGGGCCACCCTGGACCCTCCTGGGGCCCCTTATGTCCTATAATGACCAAGGGGGCATGTAATATATCAAAAGAAATGTCTTGGTTTCCCCCTTGTGGATGCAATGAGAACTAAAACCCCCGTATAAGACGCGCCTTATACGCGGGAGATTACGGTAAGTCCTGAAAATATACTCTGAAACTTTAATGACACTCCAAGGCTGCCCCACTTCCCAGGCATTCATGACGTATCATGTTGTATTATACCTTCGTAAGGGCATGATGCTTTACTACATTGGTGACCCTTAAAGATGATGCAGGAGTGCATCATGCCCATTGGTGCATCATGACCCTCCGGGAGTATATATATCAAACCCGTAGGGTCGGAATGATGCACCAATGAAGTGCTGGCGAGCAGTCTCGCCAGCACATCATTGGTGCATCATGACGACCAATGGGCATGATGCACTAATGCATCAGCGGCCCTTAAAGGTTCAAGAAGGAATCTTCAGCTTACACGTAAGGGTTGCCTGCTTGTGAACTGGCGTTGGCATGGACTAAATCGGAGTGTGGTAGGTGGGTTGTCGGTAATGAACTCGTGGTGGAGAAGGGCGCTGAAACGAAGATAAAAATTATTTTGAATTAAAAAAAAAAACCAGTTTGTTTGACCAATTTCCAGTGATGCAGGGGAGGCGGGCCAGCAAAATTGCATGATAGAAACACTGTAAATGATGTTATTACAAAGTCGAAAAAAGTAATTCCAATAGCTCGAGTGAGATGCCATTCGCTCTGAGCATTGGCGTTAATCCAGAATCATATCATATGACTATTATGATGATAAAATTGGGGTATTATTATCACTTCTCTACAAATGCTTTTGGCATCTACTGAAAAACATGGCATGTAAGAGATTTGCAAAATATGATGGATCAAATTCAACACACAGATGTCAGTCGTAATCAGATATCTAAATAAAGAAGAATAATTAACCAGTCAAGAACCGTAACGCACATTCAATATTTTATCATAAATAATTACATGTACTTTCAAGACCCAATTCATGCTTTAACTTTTATATACACACTCGCTGTAACCACAAAGAAGCATTGTAGTGACAGCCTGAAATATTATGATCAAACCTTGCGCATAAACTACACTTTGTCTATAAGCTGCACCCTGACTTTGGAGAAGTTCTCTATTAAAGACACATCCTTATATACAAGATCCCTTGAAATGACAGTCCTATAGTAAATTCTCTCATGTAGGCCGCGGCTTATACTACCGTAATCTCCCGCGTATAAGGCGCGTCTTATACGGGGGGTTTTAGTTCTCATTGGATCCACAAGGGGGACACCAAGACCTTTCTTTTGATATCTTACATGCCCCCTTGGTCAAAAGTGGACAAAATGGGGCCCACAGAGATGTCAGTTCGATATTTGGCGAAACTCTGAAAATTATTTTGGGGCACTTCAAAAGGGGGGTTATACTCTAATCAGAGTGACAAATACCTTCAAAATTAATCACTTAGGGTTGGGTGTATCTTTAAGAAATATCAGAATCATAAAATATTCATTTTAAAAAAAGAATCTTATTATTTCTGTAGTAAAATATCACCTTTGAACCTCTGAAATCAGAGAAAATCTGAAACTCTGACATCTCTGGGCCCAGGAGGGCCCAAGGTGGCCCAAGCTACCCATTGGTTTTTGAATTTTGAAAATTCATTCAGTAGAACCAAAGTTATGAATTTTTCATTTTTTTGAGAATTTTCCAAAACTCTAGGTGCGCCTTATACGCGGGCTGCGCCTTATACGCGGGAGATTACGGTAGAAACAGCAGATCTATGCTTATTGCGGCTTATAGAATTGTCCCAAAGTCAGGGTGCGGCTTATAAATAAAAATGGTATCTGACAATATATAGAACTGTACTAAACTTCCAGATTTCAAGCCCCATTTGCAGTATATAGCTCATCTTCAAACTAGCGGGAGCGGCATATATAAGGGTGCGGCTTATAATGGAGAATTTATCGTATAAGGTGCAATGAGCCTCTACATAAGCTGAGACTTATACACAAGGTTTTGTATTAGTGTATTGGTGTTGAGAGAGTAAATATGATATACCTGCGCTGTGCGTATGGTGAATGTTGGTGGTAGATGGTGCATAGGGTGCCCCAGTGGAAGGTGTGCCCAACATGCATAATGCCCCCGCCAGTTGATCGTTAATTCTTTGTAACGACTCCCATACAGCATCGTAATCTGCTGGGTGGCGTCGCGAGTCCCTTGTACCACTGAGCCGGGACCGGGACTTTTTGTGTGCTAAAATAATGGTGACATATGGTGAGTAACAAATATTAAGTCTTGCTTGTAAAGGTATTTCTTTCTTTTTTTGTGTACATTTTTTTAATATTATCTATTTTGCATTCATCAGAAAGAGACTTAAAGTGTTAAACAAGCTTTGCAACCAAGCTGGGTATTTTCTTTTCCCTATGCTGTTTTTGCTCTTACTCTGAAAGAAACGACCGATTAGTGATTTTACTTAGGAAAATACCCAAAATACAGAACATTTTATGTTGATGAAATACATTCCTGTAGTCTCAAAATTAAAGTTAAAAAATCCATGCGGTCTCAGAATTCAAATTCAATGAACAGGAGCAGTGAAATAACTTAATATTTCAAAGGATAGATATAGAAATTCAAAACATCTATTTATAAAACCATCACAGGTTAATATATGTACAAAGAAAATATTGAAATACCTTAAGTATTACTTACAAGTTGGTACATTTATATCCTCAAAGTTGAAGTCGTTACTGCTAATACCCGAGCTCTCATCAGAGTCTGTCATTTCTAGGTCTGCTCTGTCGACCATACACCGTGGGCGGTTATTATCGAGAATGTTGAAGGCACTTTCCGTTTCCTCCTCATCTGACTGCAAAGTATGATGAAATGCTCAATTCAGTGATGTACTTAAGAAATGGACGGTGCTTTAATAATGTAGAGGTACATATGTATATGTATGTGTGTACCGGTATAAAAGGCACCGTCTGGCGTGGCGGGTGAGTCCTGTCGCTGGTTGTTCCTAAGGCTTCAGATAGGTGGCAGCACTGATTCAGACCTATGGGACATCTGGCGACAACCACAAGGGTACCTACGGTATATAAGGCTGTGTGCTCAGCTGCTACTACGTCAGAGGCCCTCCAGGCCTCTGTGCATTAACATGCTATGCTTCCCATGATCTTATATAAAGGGTAGCCGCTTTTGTGTATCACCTAAATAAACCGTTGGCATACACTCAGAATACTGTCTTCATCTTTCTTTTGGATAGCGAGACCCGAACCACTGATCTGGTAGATTTAACCATTACAATAATATATACATACCCTTTGTTTTAAATGGAGTTCAAGCAACTAACTCATCAGGGCTTCAATTTGGTATCATGACAAAATGGGGTTGACATACTCGCGGAGAATTGGTATGATGCATCAAAACGGTGCATCAACAGGCTACTCATCACAGTTGTATAATACTACATTAAGACGTTTACTGAACACTAGCCCTTTGAGGGCCGCTGATGCATCAATGCTTCATGCCCATTGGTGGTCATGATGCCCAATGAAGTGCTGGCGAGACTGCTCGCAAGCACTTCATTGGAGCATCATGCCGAATCTGCGGGACTGACACATATACTCCCTGAGGGTTTGCATGATGCCCCAATGAAGTGCTGGCAAGCAGTCTTGCCAGCACTTCATTGGAGCATTATGACGACCAATCGGCATGATGCACTCCTACATCAGTGGCCTTTAAAGGGTTAACTTTACATTCAGTGCTTCACTACTTAGAGAATAGACAACGATCTTCTTCACATCAAGACTGTCTGGTGCCCTATAATGCACGAATGCACCTGAGTGCATTATAGGGCACCAGACAGTCGAGATGTGAAGAAGGAGTTGTCTATTGTCTTTATAAAACGTACATTTCATTCCAATCACTTAAGTACCCAATTAATGTATGTCTAGACCAGTTAATGGCCCTTGACTTGATTACAACTATGGGGACCTTGCTCAGGTGTGCACTACACTCCTATAATGCACTCAAGGTCACTTCTATCGTGCAGCAGAGCACTGCCAGCCGTTTTATAATGTAATATCATGCCTGTGAGTCGCACCTCATGGGCCAACTCAGAGGCTTACTACAGCTTACAGCCTTCCAGGACTCAGACTGCGGCTTCTAATCAGGGTTTCAACACTATACAATAGTACTAAACCAACCATTTTCAAGCCACATTTACGGCTCATACTTTCCACAGCTGGAGGGTATGGTTTTTAAGGTACATCTTAATGCATAATAAGTGAGTGAGTGAGTGAGTGAGTAATAGAGGTTTAACGCCATTTCGACAGCTAAGGTCATATTCATGGCGAGAACTACATTACACAATTTCACAGAGGAATGTGTCAGTGCCTGCGCATAAAATTATGTGCACCACACACATCCTGAGGGGATAGGAAAGAGGAGAAATAGACCCTTTTAAGTGGGCTAGGGAGGCCCGATGCATAATAAGAACTTACAGCATCTGTGACAAGTTGGTTAAGTTGTCGCAACTTCTGTTCCTTTTCTCGGAGGAGACGTGTACCGGTTGTCATATTTGTTTTAAGTTTGTCGATCTCAAGTGCCTCCTGTTCCAGACTCTCCCTTACATTATCTAGCAGTGGCGCATTTTCTCCATCTAAGGTCTAAGATGAAAAGATTTTCTTTATACATGAACATAAGTTTCAAGCCGACATTATTTTGGGACTTAAGGCCAAAATCGACTTTAAAAATTCCGGCTTATGAGCAGGGTGTTACAGTAATATGAATGTGTAGATGGTTATTACTATCATGGTGTCGAGGGTGCTTAATATCTTGAACACTGTTGAATATTCTGTATCTCTCAAAGCTTACCCCAAGTTGTTGTTTAAGCATGTCATGGCTCCATTCTTGGCGTGCAGCCTGCAGCATGGCCTGACGCTGACGTATCGTGTGTTTCTGTTTCCGCAAGAAGCCCTTTGCGAGGCTGATCGAGTCACTCTCACGTGTAAGGTGTTCTCGCACCCTATAACACATGAAACATGAGTTTGTTAATCTACAGAGTAAGGTTGTTCTTACTTTATCTAAATAATTCAGGAAGTCAAGTGGAGTTATGTTTAACCCATTGAGGGCTAGCATCGACTATAGTCAACACCATAGTAGGCCTAGCATTGACAATAGTTGACACCATGGTAGTCCTAGCATCGACTATAGTCAACGCCCATTATATAGGATTTGTATAGGAATTGAAAAAAGGCTCGTCCTCTAGAAACTATACTTTTTTTAGAGGCCGTCCCCATGGCCAGGGCAACCATTTTTGCTCTGCAATTAAAGGGTTAAGGCAGCTTAGTTACTTTAGAGCAACAAATCGAGAAATCGAGGAGAGAATGAAATAATTATTACCCTTGGTAAGAGCCAAGTCTTGTCTTTATACGGATAATATCCTCGGATAGAGATTCGTCACTTAGCGAGACCTCGGCCCATGCTGCCCGCTTGTTCTATAAGTAAAGGTAACATCTTTTTTTAAATCTGGAACATTATGACATTATCTTTAAATTTGATATATTTCAAACTCCATTAATACAAAAATATCATTCACTAAGACATATTTGTATTTAAAATCTAAGGTATAGACTAGTTCTTTAGTCATGCAGGTATGGGACTGGGTTTTGAAGAACTTTCCAAGAGGGTGATTAAGTTCCTCTTTCATGTGGTAAGTGAGAGCAATTTCATGGGATGAGGTCCCTCAGATACCTCCCACCCCCCATTAATGTTAGAATATTTCCTCAATGGATCTGTGCAAATAACAAAAATGACCTGTCTGACCCTAAAATTTCCAAATTTCCAGAAATTTCCTGAAGAATCCCATGTAAAAGGCAAATACAGACCAATGAAATAAAGAGGAACAGTTCTCTATAATATTTCATTCTTTGGTTTCGTACTTACTTGGTGCCTAAGTTTACGCAGTGCTTTCTGACCCTCTCCCTCTGACTGGCGCCTCAGGCGATGACCTGGACTCTCTGTGTCTGACTCTGCATTTAAAGAGAATGAATTGACAGTTGATACCATATTCAACTAAATCTCTGGAAAACATATCTGGAAACATGTCTGCCTGTCTACCGTTAAGTTGTTTCAGAATATACTTTCCTGAACAACTAAGGATCTGAAATGGTCCACAAGCTCCTGCTTATAGACAGGGTTTTAGTGTAATTACATATCTTCATTATACTCGCCTCCTGAACCGCTGAGGTCATTCATACTGGAGCTTTTTGGAACCCGCGTCGGACTGCCAAGATCGTCCAACCGAAGATGTGAGTCTTCTGTAAGCGTCTTCTCGTCACCACTCGTAGGTTTACGAGACTTGGTCTGCACGACTTCTTCCTTAGCATGGGTGGCCTTTACACGTAGTTCACTACAACATTTATTCATACATTTTACAAATATGAACTTTGTCACAACTGAGTATCTAAAATGTAGATTTGATAGTCTGTACTTGCCGTTGGGTCAAAATGAGGGTTGGGGGGTTATCAAATCTGATGGACTACCAAAGCATATTTAAGTGCTTAATGTATAAGAGTGTGCCCGCTAAAAAGTTGGCAGAACCTGTGTTTGTCAGACTATTGAGGAGAGACTACCAAGGTCCAACAAGGTGTTGAATAATTCATATGCATGGAAGGAAGATCACATTTAAACACTATTTGATAAGTCTTTACACTTGTAGTAATTTTCTTTTGATATAAAAAAATTTTTGTTGATGAAATGAAAAATAAGTGATAAAAATACCTTAATTTCCTTTGTTCCTGCTCACGCTGCAGCTTCAGTTTCCGTATCTCAGCCTCCAGCTCTGTGCGCTGCCTCTGGAGTTTCTCCAGCAGGGCACGCTCATCCTTAATGCTCTTCTGCAAACCTCTGCGCTCTTCGTTCATCCTCTCTAACTCCTGCACCGTCAGCCCTGAGGCTTTACGAGTGTATGCATCCTGTGAGAAATTGAATACACATACCTTAACTTTAAAAGCAACCCACATTTCCATAGCCACATCAATGATCATGTATTATACAATATGTCCCTGTAATTCGTGTTATGAATTTAGTCCTGATGAATAACTTGCCAGATTTGGATTCAAACAATCAATGATGGTTCATAGGCTTGCAAGGATTTTTTTGAGTTGCTTGCCGCGTAGCAGCCGGGAGTGCAGCGACCGTAGCAACTTCATTATGTTTTCGGTTTGTCAGTGACGTCACAGTCACCTTGTGATGCAATTTGTGACGTCATACGTCGGCCGTGATGTCACAGGTCGGCCGCAGAGTGGCAACTCCTATCCGTGGTCCTTGCCACATTTGTCTTGTTCTTGAAGCAATACAATCTTGGATTACTGCAGTATGTTGCACATAAACCATGGCTTGTATGCAAACTTGAGGATTATTGTGGCCTATAAGAGACTCTCTAAGTAAGGGTGTGCCTTGTAGGCGGGGTCTGTTTGAATCCATTTACGAGCTAGATCTACAAAGTACTGACGGAGGCATATTATACACAGGATACTACAATAAGTTCATGCTACTTACATCCTCTTCATGTTCTAGTGTGTCCCGTTCCTCCTGGAAGCGCTTCCTACGTGACTCCAGTTCCCGTTCCTCTTGTTCCAGTCGCTCGGTGGCCTGCACCAATTCGGTCCGACGGTGCTCGACGGAGTCCTCTAACTGTACCAAGCGGTCCTCCTGATGTACAACACAAGACATTATATTGTGGCATGTGATGTGAGCATCAATGACTGATTTCACAGCATATAGACCATTTCAGACACTATGTGTGCCTTGAACAATCACCAAAGCCACGAGGGATGGGGTGTATGCATCACCCTAAACTTTTTTTAGATTTGGTCTATTGATTATAGTGAAAATTACCAATATTTAGACAACACACCACTGACAATTTTAGCTGCTTTCCCACTGCTGTGACTCAGGGTGTGGGCTTATGCCTTAGGGAGTGGTCACTTTTTTTTTTCTAAAACAAATTTCAGATACCTCTGAAGGGGTGGAGCCCCTAAAAACAAGTTCACCCCTTTTTAGCCAGCGTGTTGTTATAGAATATAGGTGACGGGAGGGCACAACAAATTTCAGTCCCTCCGTGAGGGGTGAAAATAGTTTTGGCACATGCACACAAAAATCTAATCCCCCCACCTCCGTTTAAGAAATGACCAGTTCCTTATGGGCGGGTGTTTGACAGGATATGGCAGTATTAGATTGCCAATATAAGCCCATGATGGGGCTTGTAGCTTATCTTAATAGAATTTTAAGTTTCAGTCTCCACAAGCATAATCAACCATCCTTCTACGGTATACAGACATAGCAAAACCAACAAATCTATGCATAACTAAACTGTCATCTAAGATTATACAGAGTCATACTATCCAATGTTTAGATACAAAGTCTAAAATATATGCATTCTCAAATTATACTGCACATCTACAAATATGAATGTGAACACTAAACGAGAACATGCAAAACCAGAATACTATAAAACGTCATCTACGCAACTTGCATGCAAGACAAAAATCAAATTTTATGGGCTTTTTATTCGAAGCGTGGTGGTAAAAAAGGATCTAAGAAGGGAAAAAGACACCACTTGTTGATAAATTAAAACCTGGATATGCCAACATTGACTGGCCATAAAATGACAGCATGCTTTGGAACAAAATTGAACATGCATTGAAAATGTCACCTTGGTTTTTAATGCAGTTTGCTTTTCTTTGAGCAAAGATTCCTGTTCCAATAGTTGATCCTCCTGTTGAAGTTTACATCACATGATTTTATAAAAACTATCATTTACTTCTGACCGCTATTCATCTATCTCTTTTCCCTTTTCTTTGTTTTCCACTGACTAGCTTGAAAAGTTTAACTTATATTTTTGCTAAATAAACATTCAATTAAATTCCTTTTTTTCTCAGATAATGTATGAATCTGATTGCACTTTTTTAATGAATAAAATTTAATTTGGGATGGTAGCAACGGTCAAATGTTCTAATTATTTGAAACGACATTAAACCTTGAAATATCTTCAGAGGTAGGCCTGGCCCATGGATCAACATCTCACCTACTTGGAGTCAGAGAGAAATTGCTATCGACGTTTAGGTAATTTGAATTTATGATATAAATTACAATTTATGTGACCGGTTAGCACAAAGCAATGTTAATTCTAATGAATAATAATATCCATACCTTTTCTCTATATTCATCTCGCTGTTTGAGCTTTTTGTCCTCAAACTCTTTCTTTATTTCTTGCACCTGCAATATTGAAAACCAGGCTGGTCTTAATGTACGCGTATCATAAAACTACTAAATATGTGTTATCTTACACAAAATATACAATATGCGCTGTCAGCGCGAGTACAAGTGCGCAGTGTTGACAGATAGAGGTGCAGCGACAGAGGTGGGAGGGGACCCCGGGAGCCTGACACAATTTCGGTCGGTCAGGCAGGATTTGAAACTTTAATGGAGAAATACAACTTACCTATGTACCTTTTGCTAAAAACAATCATTCTAACCTTATGCCACATCTTTTCCCCTCACAATCTGCTATGTTTTATGGGCAGATGGCTTCTGTACACATTTTACCAGCATTGGTTGTGAAGGCATCCCTCGTCAACCCCAATGTTCATTGGCCATGTTAGTGGGCAGGTAATAACCGCTGCGCGGTTAAAAAAATTTGGCTATTATTATAATCTTCAGGGATGAAAGTCAACAATGACAAAAAACCTTGAAAAAGGAAACAACTTTAAATGCACTGTATATGCCCTCCAGTCCCATCCATAAGTGTGTTACAGGGTTTGTGTGGTTGAGGGGGGGTGCAGTAGGGGTTGAATAAGGATGTAGTTTGTCCTCAAATAACAGGAAAAGCTGTTTTTCAAGATGTTGTTCGGATACTATACCCAAAATGTGCACATTATGGCCCTTTTGCAGAGTATGACCTAGGATCCCTTCAGAATGCTACTGTATAGCTGTTTTCTAAGGTCTTGTTCGGATAGCATACCCAAAATATGCACCACCTGGTAGTGGTGCTTTTGCACAACACGACCTATGGTCCAAGTACAATGTTAAATGTATGCAGATAGGTCAAATGGTGCAGGGGATATATGACCAATATAGTAACATGGTGAAAGCATAACGTGCAGAAAAGGGGTATACTATCCGACACTCTTCTAGCATAGGAACTATAGCTTGCTGCTAAGACTACACTGAAGAGTGGAACAAACACCAATATAGAAGGGAAAGTTTTCAAGGAAAAACTTGAGAATCCTTGAAAACCTTGAACTAAATACTGGCATGCTGCCACTGTATGCAGTGTTATGGGACCTGACTGTGTGCATGTATGCAACCTCTGGAGGTAATTTGTGACTCCTTTATCCTGTTTACAGAGGATTTTTAAGAAAACTTATTTTTCTTAAGTGAGTGAAAAAAAATCTTGAAATCAAGGAAAACCTTGAACTCTTTCATCCCTGAATCTTATACAAGGGGTTGAAGGCTTGAGCAAATGTCTGGTGTTTTCATAGAAAAGTTTGGTTCTTGAAGATCATTTTCATAAAAAAACAAAAAAAAACAGACCCCCCTCACAACCCCTTTTGGTTGAAAATAAACACTCCCTTCGAGGGTTTTATGAGTCCATATAAATGGCTATTTCTTTTCTTATCATTGAAGATTTAGTCTTTTTTTAAATTATAAAAGGAAAAAAAATCATCATAAATAATGCTGACCTGTTCGTTGTGCTTGCTGCGTAGCTGACGCCGCTCTTCATCTAACTCGTTCTCTAAGTCACGCCTCGTTTGGTGCTCCTGTGAAAAAAGAAATTATCATCACTTTTCAATAAAAAATTCACCCCTCTATTTACCATCCCCATTAGTGAATTACTGCACAAATCTGACTAATTGAAAATAAACCAATTTCTAAACTAATATTACCAGAGATGTCGGTTTGATATTTGGCGAAACTCTGAAAATTATTTTGGGGCACTTCAAAAGTGGGGTTATACCCTAATCAGAGTGACAAATACCTTCAAAATTAATCACTTAGGGTTGGGTGTATCTTTAAAGAAATATCAGAATTATAAAATATTCATTTTCAAATTTTTTTCTTTTTATTTCTGTAGTAAAATATCACCTTTGAACCTCCGAAATCAGAGAAAATCTGAAACTCTGGCATCTCTGTTACACGTATGGGTTTCTTTGTTAGGACATGCTTTTATACAACTTTCTCATTGAACAGCTGTGTAATTTCCATATATAAGCTACCATGTACAGCTTGACAGTTACCGTAATCTCTCGCGTATAAGACGCATCCTCTACGCCAAACAAAATGCTGGGGGGTCTTATAGGATTTCCTCAAGTTTGGGGTGCGTCTTATACGAGGGGTAATTTTACTATAGAAATGTACTGAATTTACAAAATTGGTACCTAAGAGGTGCGTCTTATACGCGAAAATGCATGTGCTAAGTTTGGGGTGTGTCTTGTACGCGCAGCGCGTCTTCTACGCGGGAGATTACGGTAGTTGTTTTATGTGACACTATGGTCCTATGTTATATCATGCTATTTATATACATGTACTTTATCAATAGTTTTACTGTACATATAACAATACCTTGTCCTTGAATTCATCTTGTAGCTCACTGATCTTTCGGCTGTGTTCGGTTTTCATTTTTTCTAGTTCACGTTGTTGTGTGTTCCGTAACTCTTCTTTCCTCTCTTTGAGGACATCTTCCAACTGTCAAAGAAACCAAACCGCATTCAAAAACACTTTAATTGAAACCAATATCTATCAAAACCTTTACGAACAAGTAGAGAAATTCATTAATTCTAAACAAAACCACATGTATTTTTCTATCTTCCTGATGTGCTATGAAGATATTTTCAGGAAGGCATAGAAATGGGTAATGTATAGAAATCTAATTGCCAGTCTCAATTTGATGTTTAAATACTGAAAATTTCAATACACTCACCCCCTTTTCAAGGTCATCTACAGCCTTTTGCCTGTCTCGGGCCGCTTTTAGCTCCACATCTTTTCTCTGGGTTTCTTCTTCCTGCAGTGCCTTGATTTCTCGGTCCATACGAGCCAAGTCCTGATATTTTAAAGCACAGTATGATGAGTATCAACATTGTTATTCTACCTTAACTGGATAACTGTGGCAAAATGGGTAAGGTCTATCTTAGAAATAACTGGTTTTATGCGTGTACCTCCATCATTATTATGATTACTTTTGCGATAAAAATCTCAGCCACACACCTATATGGGCCCTAGGTGGAATTCCTTTGGACTTTCTGGACTAGCCCATCGAGCTGGTAAAATGTCTGGGCTGCCATGTGATGCCCAGGTTGGCCCAGGCCAGAAACTATCTTTCTCCTTTTGCACTGGTATTCACCAAGACCTCTTCTTTTTTTATTTATTTTTTGTGTGCATATAATATTATCTTCAACGTTCATTGCTTTTTACTTGAACCCATCTGGTCTGGCTGGGAATATGTTAAATTTTTCTTTAAAATGAAACAAAAGAGAAATAATCTCACAGATTCATGTTCTTCCAACATCTCCTGGCGGCGTTGTTCACGGCGGTATGCATGCTTCTTCTCCATTTCCTCCAGTTGTTCGTTGAGATCAGATTCTAGCTTGTCTCGCTGACGCTCGATGTGCTCCGCATTTTCTTTTGTAAGTCTTTCTCGCTCCTGTTCAGCTACTTCTCTAACCTGTGGTTCAATAATTGTTATTCTTTTATCATCACAGCTGAGATGACAAGAAGAAATCTGTATTTCATCTCACATTACCTGCCAAAACAGGACAGGCTCTAGACACTTGCATACATTTCTCTTTTTTTAAAGGTACTAAATTTCGGCCTAAATTTCTTAAAATTTCTTACAAAATAATAGTTCCACATGTGATTTTATTCTTCTATTCAATGCTTTCATTGAAAAAAGGGCTTGGAAAAATTTCATCTTCCCGGTAGCATGTTATGCGGTAGCCCAGCTGTAGGTGAGTGAGTGAGTGAGTGAGTGAGTGAGTGAGTGAGTGAGTGAGTGAGTGAGTGAGTGAGTGAGTGAGTAATAGATGTTTAACGCCATTTCGACAGCTAAGGTCATATTCATGGCGAGAACTAATTACACAATTTCACAGAGGAATGTGTCAGTGCCCGCGTATATGTGCACCACACACATCCTGAGGGGATAGTAAAGAGGAGATATAGACCCTTTTAAGTGGGCTAGGGAAGCCCGACCTAGCTGTAGGTGAGCAGCTTGCCAGTTTTTCACCTATGTATCATGCTAACCTGTATAGTCAATACAGCCCCATTAGGCAGGCATGATGCACCAATGAACTGAAGTGAATTACTCACTGAATCTGCATTGGGGCATCATGTAGACAAATGTGAGCTATGCCTTATGACATCTTTTTTTTTTCACATAGTACTCACCTCAGCTTCTATTTTGCTGAGTATCTTTTCTTTCTCTTCTTCGAGGCGGGCTTGTTCATCTTCTTTTAGAGCAGCGACCTCTTGCCATACCTTCTCTAATTTTTCATTCATTTCCTCCCTGAAAAAAATATAAAGTACATATGATATATTTTGTTTCTGCACTTTGTGGATTCACTACAGTTTGCATGAAAGTGATGGTCCAAAGACTGCATAGATCTAATACAGTTCGATACAGTGAGATGCCCTTTACAGCATTTGGAAATGACTTACTGGTGTATATGGTCCAAATTGACCACAAATCAGCATAACATTGTAATGCTTCGTGTATAGCTTAAAAAGATTTAATAGAAGATAATGTATTGTTCAGACATGGGGACTCAGCCATTAATTACCTTAATTCTTCCTCTTGTTCCTCTTGCTCTTCCTGTATCTTGTCTTGTATGCGTTGTAGCGCGTCGGTTTTACCGGACATCAGCATTGTCTGTTCATCTTCAGTCTCTCCTTTAACTTGAAGCATTAGTTTTCTTGAAAGAGAAACAATGCATTCAGGTGAACTTTAACAGGGCTTATCTTAATCTGGCTGGGAATCAGTAAGGCTGCATCAAGCTTAAACATTGCCATCAAAATCATTAAATATATATAAATACTTTATTTATTATAATTAGCATATAAGGCACTTAAAAACAATGTTGAGTGCATCTCTAGTAGTTAACTTCACAAAGAATCTCACTTGATGGCAGCTTCTTTCTCCATCCTCATCTTCCGCTCCTCCTGCTGTAGTTGCTGGTCGACTTCTCGCTGTAGCTCCTCGAGTCGTTGTGTTTTCTCCTCGAGTAGCTCAAGTTTACGATCCTCCAGCTCAGCCTCCATCTTCTCACGAAGGTTTTCTATAGATTGCTCGACATCTTCAGCAGAACGTAATGTGGTCTTTTGGTTGGCACGTCTGGTGGGAGAGCAGTAGTTAAAGTTTATCAGAGAATGCTGAAGGCAACAATGTGTTTATACCTGCTGAATGAACTAGCTCATGTTCAGTGTGGATATCCACTCTCCTTAATAGTACATTCAATCCTTTGAGAACCTTGTCGAGACTAAGGTATAAAACTTGAAATCAAAATCTTCACAATTGTGAGGTATATTTACCCACACAATAGTACACTTGTACTAAAAGTAGTTTTGTTTACATCGTACATCAGGGTTTGAAATTTCTCATTTCTTTTGATTTCCTCAATCGTCATCAAAATGAGAAGAGAGAAAAACTACTTTTAATTCATACATAAAATTCTAGCACAACACCATAACTAAAACAAAATTCCAAATATGATTTTTTCATCAATGGTGGTTTAACTCCAAAATAGAAAAGACTTTTGCCTACCTTTCAGCAGCTTCAGCAGCAACTGCAGCCTTTCTCCGTCTTTCGTCATCCAAAGATGCATCAGATGCCTTCAGGGATTTCTCCTTCTTGGTGTCAGTCACGGAGAGACTGCGGCCGGTCGGATCAGCGCGGTCTGTGCCCTGCAGGGAGGCTGAAGACTTGAGGGAGTGGCTCCCAGCGAGGTCAAACTCCTAAAGTAGGGGTGGGTAAAGCAATGCGTACAGTCAAACCAAGCATTGCAGGTGGGGTGGTGTGGAATATAGGGGAAGCAGGCAATTGGAAAGAAATTACCGTAAATTCTCTCGTATAAGCCGTGACTAGTACCAGAATCCAAATGAAAATGCAGATTATGGGAGGTTCACAAAGTCTGGGTGCAGCTTATACGAGGGTATTTGACACAATAAACCAGTACTTAACTGATAATTTTCAAAACTTGGGTGCAGCTTATAGCTGCTCCCAAAGTCAGGGGTGCGGCTTATAGCCTTATACAAGGAATACGGCTAATACGAGAGAATTTACGGTATTCAAAGGAGAGCTTGATGCCACATAGTCTCAGGGTCATTTAGCAGTATGATATTCTTAAGCAGTATCAGCACTGCATTGATGCATCATGGGGTGTTTATGAACCCTACAGGGTTGATATGAGTTTATGAACCCTACAGGGTTGATATGAGTTTATGAACACTACAGGGTTGATATGAGTTTATGAACACTACAGGGTTGATATGAGTTTATGAACCCTACAGGGTTGATATGAGTTTATGAACCCTACAGGGTTGATATGAGTTTATGAACACTACAGGGTTGATATGAGTTTATGAACCCTACAGGGTTGATATGAGTTTATGAACACTACAGGGTTGATATGAGTTTATGAACCCTACAGGGTTGATATGAGTTTATGAACCCTACAGGGTTGATATGCATGCAGTCAATACTGCATCCATGCATCATGCAGACAAATAGCAACCGGGCAATATGGTGACATTGAAATACTAAAAATGATACAAAAATATGGAGGCAATATTAAGCATAGGTATTTGTGTAATAATTTGAAATTCATGATATTCTTCTTGTACAAAATAGCCCATAGGACTGTCTCAGGACTGAGTTTCTTATGTTGACTTACTCTCATTGAAATAGATTTGATATACTTTTACATGCCTTGTTACAAGGGGAATAAATACCTATAAAATATATCTAGTTGACAAAAGGTGGAGAAAATATTTCAAGAAAGGCATACTGTGGTGATCAAAAGTGCTTAAAGCTGATTCAAGCTTTTATATTTGGAAAGAAAATGGAGAGGATTGTTGGAAACAAACTACCATAAATTCTCTCGTATAAGCAGCGGCTTATACCAGAATCCAAATCAAAATAAGGCTTATAGGATCAGCCAAAAGAAGGGGTGCGGCTTATAGGGGGGTATTTCACACTATAGAACAGTACTAAGACTACAATTTTCAAGCAAAACAAGTGACTTATAGCCTCCACTAAAGTCAGGGGGGCTGTCTATAGGAGGTTTCAGGTTATACGAGAGAATTTACGGTAATTCAAACAACAAAATAACTTACAGCAGATCCGACCGGCGTCAGCATGTCAATATCCATCAGCTTTTCTGATAGGTTTTTGTCAATGCCAAAGTCCTGCAAATATAATGTAACAAATTAAAATTGTAATAAGGGATACTCATTCTAATACAGGTATAGACTTTCATTCCATAGTGGACATATTTACCAGTATCAATACAATAAGTGACTCAGGGGCCATTTGCTAGGTTATTTGAAAAGTGGATAGATACAAGGGTCATCTACACAACTGGAAATGCCCAAATCCTCTTCCCCTCACTAAGCATATATATATATACAAAATGTCCCTTTAAAACATCTTTCAACTAAACTTCTAAGATTTATCTTGCTGAGAGTAAAATTTAATTTGCAATTTGGAAAGTGAATGAGTATTGGCTGTTTAACACAATTTCAACAGCTATGGTCAAATCTGTCAAGGTGCCTGGAAAGAACTGAAAACTGTCAGATGTAGAATGGATGATTAACTTTATGGCTTACAACATCTTTTCCATAGTCATCACTGCTTTCCGATGGTGACTTTTCCTTCTCCTTATCACTCGGGTCTGACTCTTCATAGCCAAGCTCACCAATGTCATGCGCGTCCAACTTTAGGTCAAATTTCTTCTGCAGGTTTTCCTCCTCGGACTGGAAAAGAATAAGATCAATATACACTTGTTATCATAACTACCATATTCTCCCGCGTAGAAGACACGCTGCGCGTATAAGACGCACCCCAAACACAGCAGAGGCATTTTCGCATATAAGACGCACCTCTTAGGTACCAATTTTGTAAATTCAGTACTGTTCTATAGTAGAATTACCCCTCGTATTAGACGCACCCCCAACTTGAAAAAATCCTATAAGACGCACCAGGGATTTGTTTGGCGTAGAGGACGCGTCTTATACGCGGGAGTTAATGGTACCTTAGTACTTAGGTAACCTCTCAATGAAAGACTTTTTCTTTAACAGTTAAAGCCTCAGCACATAAAAAATGATAAATTTACAGGATGATCATGTCTTTTTATTATTATCTTACAATTCCTCCATTGGAGATCTTTGATAAACATTTCCCCCTTTTTTTCTATTGAAGCTACATGTACAATATATCTGAAAAAAATACTGTTTAAAACTTTAAAACTGCAAGATTTATAAGAAATATAAAGGATACATACCTCTTCATCAGACATGTCAGGCATGATCTGAATGTTCTCATGACCTCCGAGGTTACTGATACCCGTTGAAGAAAGATCCAAGTCGAGCGTGCCAGACTTGAGCGAGCTGTGTGTACCCATCATGTAGGACTGCAACATGCGTGTCAAAACTGTTAATTGATTGAAGGAGTATGACATGGGGTAAAAAGTGTACTACTTATGTCAATGTCTTTTTGCAACTCCTGTGAATTAAAGTTTACCTGATTAAAGGAAGTTTTGTGCAGAAAGATGGGTGAGTAAGTAGCTGATAAACATACATCTGATGAAGTTATGTGTGTGACATGTAGGAAATAAGACACACAGAAAGATTGACAGACATATAGATTAAAAAAAAAAATAGTTGTGGTATGAATACAATTTGAAAAATCTAAAATTAAGTAGAAAAATTGATTAACATATAACAGGCAGTTATCAAAGACAAAGTATTACTAAAAATGATATAGAACTGTGACTGAAATAAAATTAGCGAGGCAATACAGGTTTTAAGTTCAATGAGTTAAAGAGTTTTATGTCAATATAAAAGAGACAGTACTAAAGGTTGAGAGACATTTATGATAATAAAGGCATAGAAAGAGGGTACAAGGACAGGCATGCAGAACTTAGGAAAATCAATATGAGAGGGTTTGAGGAATAGCATTTCAAGAGACAAAATAAAGACATTGTACATGATCTTGGAGAATTCTTAATCTATAGGCAATTCACTTGAATTGAATACCTGTTCTTATACACATACACTTATCATTTTAAGGCAGATGCATCTCCAAAAAAAAGAACTGTTGGTCAAATGCAATGCATATTTCTTTTATTACGATTTTTCCTATGTAGGAAATCAGCCAGTATCGATATCATCATAGAAATGCAATGAGTAAGACTACAGGTTTATCCTCATTTCCTTATCAACTTGTTTTATAAAATAAAAAATAACAAAACTATTTCAGTTGGAAGAATTGCATTAATTTAGAACGTAGAAAGTTTAAAAGAGAAGCGTGCCTATAAATCTGCTTAGCTAAATCAATTATTTTAGATTAAAAACAGGGATATCAAAGATTCGTATAAGGTAGCTATAGTGCTATTCATGAAGTACGAAAATTGTAAACAAAATCAATGACAAAGAAAGGTTTGAATGGGGGGGGGGAAGCAGTGAAGAAGAGCTGAAAACCCCAGAGTAAGCATCCAAAGCCATAACATTCTGCCATCCTAGTCATGATTATATGACTAAAAGTGGCACCAATTTTCTACTGCCAAAACATGCATTTGTGACTCAAAATGGAATATAAGAAAAGGAAGGAAAACATGTTTAAATAAATGAGTAACGGGAAATGGCTATACAGGAGACTAATCTTTGCTAACAATAAAGGGAAACATGCAACAAAATGTATTCTATCCTGACCGGATAATCTCGCCCTAACTTACTCTGCCGAGCTCTCCAGTACCGCCCATCTAGACAGGAAAAAATGACTTGACTTCATTCTCATTTTTTTTCATTTGTTTGATTAACCACATATATAAGCTTCAGATCATAAGGTTATGAAACAATCAATCTTAAATCAGTTCCCATTGGGGGACAAACTTAAGCAAGACAAATTACAGATTCCATAGTTATATTCATTTAACACCTATATGCTACATTTTAGAGCACACAACTACTATAGCCCTTTTTTTTTTTTTTTAGTTTGTTTCATTAACAATGAGGCCTTATAATAACTCTTATATGGGTTACCAAAGAAATTCTGTTATATTATTATGGGGCAATTAAAAAGTCAGTCTGCAAAAGGCGCACATCTGTTCATTCCTTCTTAAAAAAACAATCTGTAAATTGATATGACCCTTTCTTTTGAACCTTTTGATAACTTACATGAGACTAAAATTAAGAAAGGAAGAGGGATTGACTTAGATTTTAAGAACTAAGATTTAGAGTTTTGTATGCTTTAAATGTAATAATCAGTATTTACAATCACCAGTATATTAGAATCTATAGAAATCCTATTTCTGACACTAAATAAACATGTTTACAACAAATGTCAGTTATTCAATTCATACTTAACAATTATCTAACACTTACTACTGATATGTGCATTTTCTTACATCTTGGGTTATTGTGGAGGTCAAACAAAACTATTGATATGTTCCTTTGAATTCCTTCAGATGTCTGTATTATGAACCTAAAGTATTGGCTTATCACAATTAACAGCAACTTACAAGTAAAGGTCCATATTTGTTGAAAATGTAATTTCTTAATTTGCTCATTAGAAATAACCATAGAGGGGTTCTTGCAATCTTTGACTATTGTAGAAATAGCATTTGAATAAGTATCTTGTGCCAAAGTTTCTTAATATATCAATTGAGTACTATAATACAATATAAAATGATTCATTTGAGGGACTTACATCGGTGGATCCTCGTAGGTAGGCTTCTGCAGAGGACCGCATAGCTCCTTCCATAGAGAGGCGTGGTCCATTTTCTGTGTGGATCACAGCTTCTCCTTGCGACCCACGTAAGGGACCAAGCGATGAATTCTTTAGTGACCCTTTCAGTGATGATGCTGGACCACCATCAGCTTTCAGTGGTCCAAGCTGCTGTAGAAAGTTAAATAATAATTCATAAAATCATCTTTCAAAGAGACTTTCATTAAAAAGATAATGATACTATGCGACATTATTAAAGGGACATGTGATCTTCTGCACATAATGAGCAAAATTAAGGACTGGGATCATATAATCAAATAAAGGCAGTCTTCTTTAGCCCCAATTACAGGCCGACACTTTTTTTTTAAATCTAAGATTAAAACAAATGAAACATCCCTCTATCCCTACTTGGGAAACTTCAACTCTTAACAATTGGAATTAGATGAAATTATTTGTTATCATACACTTCAATCACATGGAATACAGTAGTTACAAACTTAAGTTGTTAGACAGTATGATAACAGGCAGGGATGAAAGTCACAGAGCACGAAAATCCCTGAAATGGTCCAATATTCGCCCCAAAAACCTGGGTTTCTATATGAATGTATAGGGCCCTGGAACTTCAAAATCCCTGAAATCAAGGAATTCCCTGAAGACTTTCATCCCTGAACAGGGTTAGGAAAACTGAAACTTAAGATTCAAAGAGCTTGGTTAAAGAATCAAACCATGTGTCAGGTTCATTGCTGTTAGTACAGGACTTATTTCACTGATTATCCATATCACAAACCATACACTAATTATCAGTAACTGGTTGATAACGATCAGTAATTAGTATCAAAATCATCATTGAGATGTGTTGGGATTTTATGACATAAATTTAGAACAGTGATCTGATTTTGGACATTTTCATTTGAAGGTAGATTAAATACAGCATTGAGGCTATTCACATTAATTCCACCTGTGCAATATCATACAATTAAAAGACAGAATAGCTTTCTATGTAGAGTATTTTGTAGTTGAAAAGGGGGAGCAAAAAACGATCTACTGATATTTCTATATACATCAACTTTATTCAACTATTCTTGTAAGGTCAAACAAGTGCCATGCTTGCGAAAAATATCAACAAATACGATTGATGAACTGCTGAAATTTCATTCACTTAATTTTGATTTATGAACGATTGCGAGTTACTAGCAGTCCATGCCTTTACTTTTCATGATCGAAACTTTAGAAGCATGAAACTTTGAGGTGTGATACAATTTTCAAATCTTTATAAGGAGTGTTAAGATTACAGCCCACAGTTTTCCTGCAGTCATTGTATATATTGCCAGTAATATGTCAAGAACAGAACATATGATACTTCCATAAATTAAAATATTTATTGAATTTCTTCTTCCTTTTTGACAGTTTCCACAAGCATAAAACACTGAATTCTCCTCTCCTGCAGACGGAGTGCTACCTGAGAGAAGCCGAGAGACTGCTGACTTGTACGCAGCGTACTTTGGGGTGACGGGGTCATTGTCTTAAGTGGGGCAAGGTTCTGCAAGCATGCCATTAGAACAGGTTAGGGCTGTTTGTTTTTGGTCACTTTTTTTTCAAAATTCTATTTGGACAGATCATAAAATTTGATCCAATACAAAGAAGGTCTAATATGGTCCAGTTAAAGCCATTACCACTTATTCTGAATAAAGAAATTCATATCAATGAAAAGTTAAAAAAACAACAACTTAAGACTTGAGTTAAAATTATATAAATGATTGTTAAAATATTTGAAAAAAAGTGAAAATAAAGAAAATAAAATGTTAAAAGATTTAATGTGTGATATATATCACATATGGCCCAGGGTCTACTACGCCCCCCCCCCAATATAAAAATTGGGCGTTGTGCATTGAAGCACAGAAGGCTCAGGGTAAGTACCATAAAACCCTCTATCAACCCTGTAGGGTCACACTCACAGGAATCAGCACTTGCGAAATGTTGACTAATTACTTACAAATAGAGACTATTATCTATACATGTACTGACACCAGTCTGGCATAATCTTCTCTTACTAAACCCCTTGGACCGCTGGCCCCCTGGTGTGCTGGCCCCCCAGACACCTGGCCCCCGGACACCTGGCCCCTGGACACCTAGCCCCCCGGACACTTGGCCCCCGGACACCTGGCCCCCTGGACACCTAGCCCCTGGACACCTGGCCCCCTAGAAACCTGGCCCCCTGGACACCTAGCCCCCACAGAAAACTTTATCCTTAGCATGCTTAGTTTATCGCTCAGTCCCCAATGTGTTATGTGTATAGCTTGGACACTGTAAACATTGCTACTGAAAAAAAGTGTCTCACTTGGTGATTACCCATAGGAATCCATGTGCTAATTTCATCGCCAAAATCTATCTGACCCGTAGACCCAATGGTTAAAGAACTTGTAGTCAGTATAGCTCCCAAAAACATGACGTAAGTACAGCAGCTTTTTTCGTAGAGAAAGACATCACTCACCATAAAGGACAAAATGTTGTCTGATAGATGAGATTTGAAACTTTCCTTTGGCTTTTGAAAAATGTGTAAACTAAGAGTATATCACTGAATGATTACACCCTAAAGTTGGTGATTACAAATTTGTGGATCTGCCTGAAAACCCGGCTCCAATAGCCCAGGGGATACCCTGGGCCAAAAAGCTCACCCAAGAACATCTTGTAGATCATTTTTTTCAGTAGGGAGATGCTTTCGTTGACAAAAAAAAAAATTTTCTTGATTTATATAAATAGTATGTCCCACCATCACCGAGATGTCAAATAGGGACAAAAATTCTTAATTGATAAACTTTAAGCACAGATATCACCTAGTACATGCAACCACCAAACCAACATTGTAATACGTTTTCCAGCATATGAGCATTGACTGTCCATAAGTTGTTTCAAATTATGACTTGTTATGATATATGTTTATCAAATAATTTCAACATGCAGCAGGGTGCAGAATTAATAGAAAATTCCCCATTACCTTGAATGTCTTATATATGCATGCAACCAGCATGCAAATACCTCAGAAAACCAACTCCATATGATAAACTTGGACATAATCTACCTTGGCTTCTTGCTTCCCCTGGTTCTTGGTGAGTTTGTCTTTCTTCTTAGTGCCTTTTGAAGCAGGTTTCTTCTTGGATCCTGAAAATTTCAAACAAAATCTATTGCAAACCTGTACTTTGTGATTTTTAATGCCATGCAATAGTGACAAATAAAAAATAGGCTTATACCGTAATCTCCCGCGTATAAGGTGCGTCTTATACGCGAATCAGATCGTGGATGGGTCTTATATGTAGGAGGCGGGCTGCCTAGAGTATGGGGTGTGCCTTATACGTGGGGTACCTCCACTTTCAAATTCACCCTAGCTCGACTCGAATTTTTTTATCTCACCTTGTGCCTTCCTTGCGGCCGACACTCAAGGGTGAGAGGTCCCGCGGGTTGTATCCACACCGAAGTGAGATTACCCTTGTGGCGTTGCTTGCCCGGACCCTAGTCTAATGGGGAGGGGGGATGATGGTGACCGCATCTATGGGAAGATAGAAAGCACGCCCCTACACATTTACCGAGGCAATGGTTCTTTAACATCCGTCACTACATAGGCATAGTGAGAGATGGACAGGCCTGTTTTAAGTCATTTGTCTGCCATGACCGCCGTGAGACTTTCCAGCACAGCCTAGCCAGAGCAGGGAGGGACTCAACCGACACCTTACGGCGACATTTGGAACCACCACTGTGCCCCAGCCGGGCCGGGAACCGAACCCACGACCTTACGGCCTGTGATCGGATGCGCTACCGACTGCGCCACGCCTCCCGACGTTCACCCTAGCTTATAATTCTACTGTCATATTTTTTGTAATGCCACAATTGAGGTGTGACTAGAAGTAGTACTTAATTCTGTTATTGTATCATCAGTTTTCTTTTCTCCATTTAAGCATCCCATCACTGTAGCATGTTGGGGAATGAACATAAATCATAACATTATTGTAAACATAGATTGTATATCCTTTTTTGAGTTATCCTAGTTCATCTGTGCACCCAATTATATAGGAATGGTATAGTGGCTCCATCTGGCGTCAAATCTAGGAATCATAAACATCTAGATGTATCTAAATTCATCTGTCCACCCAATCTGATGAATCTAAACGATTCATATCTAAATGATTCATAAGGGATGCTCAAATGGAGAAAAGAAAACTGATGATACAATGCCAGAATTAAGTACTACTTCTATTCACACCTCAATTGTGGCATTATGAAAATTATTTGAATAGCATGGTTTCAGCATTCTGAAGATTTTTCACGTAGAAAGTGCACCTTCTACGTGAATCGTATCCCAGCAGTTGGGGGTCCGCCTTGTACGCGGGTTTTTCAAAGTAGCAATTCAGGGGAGGCAGGTGCGCCTTCTACGTGAACCAGCCTTCCCTGAGTTGGGGGTGCACCTTCTATGCGGGCTGCGCCTTCTACGCGAGAGATTATATGAGGGTATTTGACACTATAGAAAAGCACTAAAATATCAATTTTCAAGTCCTGAATGTGGTTTATAACTCACCCACTAACTCGGGGTGCGGCATATACGAGGGATGAGGCTAATACAAGAGAATTTACAGTAGAAGCAAATTTATGGTCAATTTTGTTTTCAATATCTTATTCAAACTTTTAAAGTAAAAGATGCCAAGATGCAGGCCAAAAAATATAGGACAGCATTTTGCAATGCAAGTAACTCGAAAGGGCACTTAATCTCTTCTTTTATGCCCCTTCTGATACTAACCTCATGTTTTCTTCGAGCATTATCACTGTCAATGGTTAAGCCTATGGAGAATGCACCCATTATCGCTTGTATGTTTCATTGGCGAATAACTCCTCTCTTGGCGAGTTAAGCATTGCAAAACAGCAGCAGGTCTTGAATAAGGATCCATATTAACCATACAAACGCATGAGACAGTGTAATTCTCCTCCATTTTGTTATAATCCAGCAGTTTCGATGGCACCGTGAGTCGATCGTCTCGCTGTCCGCCATTTTGGATTTTGATGTTCTGTGCGCATGTGCGACCCCTCCTTGCCGGAAGTAGCATTTTCGACGGAGAAATGATATATTCTATCGATTTAACTTGAAATTAATGGCTTTTTGAATATAATCCATGCATCTTTGGCAATATCAATAAAATTGAATCGAATATATCTTTTTACTGTTATTGCCCCACAAGTTGATCATCTCGCTGTCCGCCATTTTGTATTTTCGTATTCTGTGAGCATGCCCGACCCAATTTCCATAGTTATTTGGGTCAATTTGCACCACCACGGGCTTTGGGATGCGAATTAACGACAGGGCGAACACATAATTTTTTATCTTTTTAATAATACATATCTATTCAAATGATATCCTTTTACTATTCTTTATCATATTTCTATATTATAACACTGAATAATTGAAAAAAAAATAATAACGACTATTTTTACGACAATAGAGACGCGCGGACGGATCGAATGATGGCAAATTCATCAACATTCATCAATTATTTGCACCAATCCGGACCAAAAACGCGGAAACTTTGATGAAATTCGCACCTCTTATGGGATTTAACATAGACCGGAAAAGCGTCTTAGTTTTTCTCACTGTTAGTAGCCACCGAATCCTTCCATTTTTACCCCGGCTTTTATAACTCTTTTGAGTTAAAGATTTCGACAACACTGATAAGGTGCACCCTGGGTATGGCTTCATTCTATAACACACAGCTAGAAACCTGACACTATAAGGTATGTCATATATGTGAGGTATTTATGCATGCTGCTTAGTAATACCAGAGGGCCCATCAGAATCAGTATCTTACACATCTCATTGTGGTATCAGTGGTGATATCTATCACATAGCTGTGTATCTATGCTGACATGGGGCTATATCAGACAAGCAGAAGTGATACCCCAATAGCGCTATCATGGGCTATACTTTCTGGTTGCCTCTTCTCGTAAGCAGATTTCTAGGGGGGCGTATGTACCTTTACCAAAGGTGTGTGTCTAATAAGCAGAATATGCCTAAAACATGAGGTACTATAGTAAATAGGGTCATTTTTAAAGTATAGTAAATAAGACTTAAAGAGGTCAAAATCAAGCCCAAGATGCACCTTATTTATATAGGGTTTTCTAAAACCAGCATGAACCTTAGTTGATGTTTTCGACATTATCAATATAATCACCATATGCCAGCTTGGTCCGTTCTTCCTGCACCATATTTCGGTAGAACTCATCGCACGGATGGTCCCAGATGCTCTCTCCCGACGCAAAGTTGAAGTAGTAAATGTCACCATTGGGATCCTGGCTGTAAATCAGAGAGACAAAATGTGACAAATAAGAAAAAAGCATGGTTCGGCCAATATTTATCACCCTGGTATAAGCTGCCACACCCCGTCTTAAGAGTGAGCTACAAGTCACAAGTCTTACTGAAAATTGTAGGTTTAGTACTGTCCTATAGTGCCAAATACTTTCCCATAACTCACACCCTAACTTTGTCTAGATATTATAAGCCACATATTGATTTGGGTTCTGGTACTAGCTGCGGCTTTTACAAGAGAATTTACTGTAGGAATGTACAACATAAATACCAAATTGTTTATAATTTAGTGGTATACATGTAATGTTCCTTACTGTTGGTAACCCAGTCACCTGATTTGGACAAGATGACAGGTTATGTAAATGTAAGACTGTAAAGTGTTTTATTGAGTCGAAACTCCACTCACCAAGGCTTCCAGTGTTCGGGCAGTGGAGCATTGATTCCTTCGCGCGCCACCCACATGAGTTCGGGCTCGCGATCGATATCAATGCCAATAACCTGAGCATATTCCTGGATTTCTGTAAAATAAAATTTATAGGAGTTACAGAATTGAAAGTGTTAGATATAAGCCTAGGAAGAATCTAGCCTGAACAATTGACCATTGAATACATTTTTTTATTCTTGCATATCCTTTACATAAGGAATGACCAATGGCTTCACACAAATTTCCAATAGGCTAATACAGTCCAAAGGGTCAAGGAAGCACTGGTAAGTTACTCTTAAGTGCTGCATTGGTGCATAGCAAATGGTCATGATCCCATCTCATGGCCGTCAGGCAGCAATTGGTAATTGTCTAGCATGGATAAAAACCAAAAACCAAATCAATGCTAGAAAATCCTCTTAACTTACAGTGTCAAAGAACAAACTATTTGAAATTGTGCACTAACCTTCCTCGTTCGCTTCATAGTTTTCGTCATAGTCTTCTTCCAGGATCACTTGGTCATTTATTCGCATCATCTTGACAACTGATTGTGTGGCTCACCTGAACACTGAATCAAAGAATCAGATATTATTAGTAATGACAACCATATCCATAAACATTGTTTTTGTCTTCATTACAGTAATACATTGGTTTTGCCTATTGGTGACCAAATCTGACATACTCCACGACCAGTACTCAAATTCCTGGTGTGGTTTATAAGAATTAATACCAGTATTCCACAGTCAGGGTGCAGGATACATAGTGACAAGCAGTGTTGTCTAAATGACTCCTGCACGCCGGTGTAGAATGCTAGCGTTGCGCCTTTCTATGCAGGCCAGAATGGACTGGCTTGATCTTGTCAGTTATAGTGAAGTTTATATGGCTACATTAAAATATCAATATTCATATGGCCTGTGTGAGAGGGAAATAGCCTACGTACGATGCCAAGACACAGGCCACCTTGGCCTGCGTCAATAGAAAGTTTTCCGCAACACAGGACACGGTTGTGCCATATACATAAATTTTTTTTAGTGAAACCATACATGTGATATTAAATTTAAAATGCTCAAGTACTACAACCTTTCTCTGTAGCAATCCAACCAAGCTACCATAGGCTTAGCACACAATACCCTGTGTATAAGGTGCACCTCGCATATAAGGCACACCCTGAGATCAGGGGCATCCTATAGCAAGGATTCTTGTTTATGCTGTATGTGCAGCCATGTCGGACCTGATCTCGGAAGATCTCATCATATTACACTGGGTACCATACTACCAATGTATATGACATGCCAGGAACAGGTGTGGTTGCAAGATCAGGTCCGGTGTCACATGCAAAATCTGATCTATGCGAAATCTGGTCGGTCATTCTCCAAACAGACTCCTTAAGCTGTAATCCAATGCCAACAGGTACAGTTATCTGCTTGGAGAGTGATAAATCTTTTATGGCTTCGAAGCAAAGTATTTTATAATTGAAGGAACAGAACCATGATAACATCCTCCAAGATCTAATAGAATTTGATTAATACCTAACCCTAATGATACTGTCCCTATGCCTTAGAACTAGGATTTGGGCAAAGTGGGATTTTAGAAATAATTGAACTTCAGTTACCAGATTTCCCATGGACCAGATTTCGCATACAACACCGGAAGTCGTTCATGTCAGCATACACATGGTAAGCTCTGAAACCGGTTCAGTTTTGAAAGGTCGCTTTATCTATATGGCACAGGTACAGAAGTCATATTTTGGGGGGGGGGGCTCTAGTATTATTTTATACAGACTCTTTAGTGAAATCCTCAGCCTCAGGCTCATGTGTACCTGGAAACTTCTAATAAGGCACACCCTTACTGGTCTTAGTCTTAATAGGCTTAGATATATCACTTATTAGTCATTAAATGCTTAAAGACTAATAAAGTTTAACCTATTAAGTATTACCAGCGCCTGCGGCGCTGCTCGCACGAAAAGAAGTGGCGCCACCACGTGCCAAAAGCATTGCAACTTCTACTGTTGTAACTCTCTGTGCTTTCACACAACTTCTACTTTTTTCTAATTCACTGGGTCACTTTAGCTGGTTGCTGTCAGATAGAGTGTGAGTTGCCAACTACGGGAACATCCAAGGTCAAAGCCGACAACTTCCGGGGTAGCCGTTTTGGATAAGTAGTGCAATAATTTATAGGCTAAGCCTAAGCCAAGGCTAAGCCTAGCCCTAAGGGGCCCATTATTATCAGCTTCACGTACGGCATACCGGTACTAAAGGCATACCGGTACTAAAAGACACTGAAATTTCGGTGAAAAGTGTATAACATGACCATGGCATGTTTACTCTATGAATATGGCACAATTGTTTACTTTTTATCATCCTCTCTCACAGTCTCAGTCAGTGAGTCAGTCTGTCAGGGTACCGGGACCCATGGCCCTAGAGACCGATGGCCCCGGGGACCGATGGCCCCAAGTGGGACCGATGGCCCTAGAAAATGAGACTGATGGCCCCAACTCTTAAACCAGGGTCCATCCCACATCTATCACCTATCTTCATTAATCATGCATATCTATGGCACTTTCCATGTTACACTTGATTGAAAATTATATGAAAAAAAGAAAATTAAGAAAAAATGTTGAAAAAATTATAAAAAAAAAAAAATTTCAGATGTGCTTCCTATATTGAATCCATACATAAACACAATTAAATCACATGTCTTACCCTTCATGTTTTAACCATATATTCTATGATTTATTTGCCATTTTAATGAAATAATAGAAATCAGGTGTGAATGGTTGGGTTTTTTTTTTCAATTTCTATTTAATTTCCTCTATTTTTATTTCTTTTCTTATCAATTTCTTGTGTATTCAGGTGTGAAAGTAGTAGCTTCCTAGTTGTGAAGAATGTGATTTTTTTTTGTATATTCCATTTTTTTTTTCAATTTAGTTTTTTTTTTCAATTTCTAACTAATTTCCTTTATTTTTAATATGTTTGTTTTTTTAATTTCATTTTTTATTAATCCATTTCTCTTTGATTTCTCTTAGTCACTATGTAGTCACTACAGTGTGCCCAGTCAGTGCTGCAAGCTGAAAGGTGTCATAGCTAATCCCCATGCAGGCACCCACCCCACAGGGCTACACACTGCCTCAGTGGGTAGGCATTGGTTATTGTGGCTCTAACACCTCCAAACTTGTGCTAAAATACACCAAGCAGTCAACATCATGTAAATATTCATTCTATAACAAATACCGTAATCTCCCGCGTAGAAGACGCGCTGCGCGTATAAGACGCACCCCAAACTCAGCACATGCATTTTCGCCTATAAGACGCACCTCTTAGGGGTGAATTTTGTAAATTCAGTACATTTCTATAGTAAAATTACCCCTCGTATAAGACGCACCCCCAATTTCAGTACATCCTATAAGATTCCCCAGCATTTTGTTTGGCGTAGAGGACGCGTCTTATACGCGGGAGATTACGGTATATATGAATTATTTGATCATATTATACACAGGGGCATCAAATTTGAAAGTGGGGCCATCAGTCCCAAAAGTGGGGCCATCAGTCTCATTTTCTGGGGCCATCAGTCCCGGGCCAACTGTCCCTAGGGCCATCGGTCCCACATTCGTCTGTCAGCTGGACTCGAGTCTGACTGTCAACAATCATCAATCATTGATTCAATGTGGCTGTGCATTGTGTACTGTGTGAGTTCGGCGCCTGTGTGACAGTCAGTGAGTATGATGAGCGTGTCACTGAGTAGAACGATGTCAAGTATGTGATTGTAATGACAGTTTGGCTGCACTCAGAGTGACTTGACGGCGGGAACACTTGAGTCAACCCGATCAACGCGTCCAAACAAGTCGACGTATGCCAGGTTGTTTACATTTGTAATCCTCTCAAAATAATCGCTCTATCAAACGATATTAGTCAACAATTGCATCAGAAGATCCACTGATGAGTATATGCTTGTGTATGCTTCATATTTGAGGTCAACTTATTATCATATCTCACTAGATCACGATAGAATCAACGACTTGAATGTGTATTCGAGCAGCAAAACAAATCCTTCGGATGCGAAAAAGTTATCGGTGCAGGTGCATGCGAACTTGAACTTTGGAAAGTGTCCCTATTATAATTCAGTGTCAGATTCACTCGATAAACTCACCTTGAAATAAAAGGTAAACGATCTCCCTCTCATCTAGGTAAGACATGTGCCTATAAAATCCACTATTTACACGGCAAACACATAATTTATCACAAGTCAATCGCGTAAGATTGACTGGAGGTCGCCATTTTGAAACATAACTGCCGAACGGCATTCTGGGAAATCACCGTGGAAATATTTAGCTGGTTCGCGGTGAGTTTTTATTCTCCGCACCAGGCGGCGCAACTGTCATATTTTCCCGCTAAGCGACCTCCCAAGTACACTGATAAGTCTGTGGGTGTTCCGTCCCTCCACAATACCATAGATAAGGATCTGATTGAAGATGAATGTGTATTGGCCCTCCCTGCCCTCAGTCTCCCATCCATCCGTCGGTAGAGTTACCCACATACAGACCCTGTTCTCTGTGGGTATTGTGGAGGGACGGAACACCCACAGATTGATCAGTGTACCTCCCAAGTTTCTCGTCTGTATGCAGATAGGGCAACCAATAGCCATAACCACGCACCTGCGATAGGCTGTATCTCTCACATTTTGTGTACTACTCCGGGGGTGGGAGGGGGCCAATTTTTTCCTTGAACTGCCAACTGGTCCCTATGGATATTATTCAGCGATTTTGGAGCGGCAGACGGTGTGGATTCCCCACACTATCTTTTCCTGACACGGGTCATGACGGGTGTGCGACTGGGCCTCTGACAGACCTTACCGTTGCTTATAGGGATTTTTCTTGAAAAGTGACCCTTGCTTAGAGGGATTTTGTTGAGAAAGTACCCCAATTTAGAGAAAATTTGATGAAAGTCGATGTGAGTAAATTATTTTTCTCAAAAACTGACCCTTGGTTGCAGGGATTTTGGTAAAAAAAATTGACGAGTGTGATGACTTTTCAGAAGTTTACCCCAAAAAAAACCTGACCCTTGTTTAGAGGGATTTTGGTGAAAAAGTATCCTTGCCAGCCGCACACATGTGTATCTCCAATATATGAAGTCCCCCCCCCCCCCGGGTACAACTGCATGTGTGCATCTTTTTGTTGTTGTTTTTTTCTGTTTTTGTTTGTTTGTTTGTTTGTTTGTTTTTTTTGTAATTGTCGTTTTTACAGACTCGTTTATTCAGAAAGATCAATCCTAATAAGGGGGCTTGTCATTTTCTTTCACAACGGGTCGGGGGGAGGGCAAAAAAATTCAGACCCTGTTGGTGGGGGCACAGACCTGAAACACTGGATATGACAGAAAGGCCTTCTTTGGTAGAGGTGTGCCATGGGTGTGTTTTCCCCATCTGCCACTAGATGGCAATGGAAATCCTTATGTGTCACTAGGTGGCAGCACAGAGCCAGCATGTTAAACATCTTATATTCTATTTATTCATCACTTATTCTTACAAATAATATGTAATTTTTGGCCCAGGTCTACCTGGGCTATTGGCGGCGCCTTTTCAGCCAAAAACTGACGATCATGAATTGGAACTTTAGATGGGAATTGCTCATCGAAATTGGGGGATAATTAAACAAAAAATCATGGAAACATGTTCTTTATGATCTAGTCTTTCATTGCACATGCACAATTCCTGGAAAAAAAATCTTTAGCTATGAAAAAAAGCTGAAGAAAAAACCTGACATGTTTGACCTACTTTCTCACAAAAAAAGAGGCTCCATAGGATAGCATTGTGCAGTCAATTTCGGTGGTCGACAGGGGGTCAAAATAACACATTGACTCCTACGGGAATTGGACAATTAAGACACTTTTTTCAGCAGGTAAGATGTTAAGACCGTTCGTATAGGAGTGTGTAAATCGGACCACCTTATTTTTGTTATGTTGACCGCCTCACTTCCGGTCTGGAGACTTGATGCATGCGCACAGAGTGACCGGTCATCAGATTTTATTTTTTGTTTTTGTAAATTGAGTGGGTGTATTCGATTCAATTCGATTGATATTGCCAAAGATGCATAGATTATATTCAAAAAGCCATTAATTTCAAGTTAAATCGATAGAATTTATCGTTTCTCCATCGAAAATGCGACTTCCGGCAAGGAGCGGGTTAGGTCGTGCATGCACACAGAACATCAAAATACAAAATGGCGGACAGTGAGACGATCGCCTTGCGGTGCTATCGAAACTGCTGGAGGAGAATTACAGTCTCTCATGCATTTCTATGGTTAATATGGATCCTTATTCAAGCCCACCTGGCATTCTGCAATGCTTTACTCGCCAAGAAGTGAGTGCGCTGTCCCTTAAAATTTTCATAGATCCATGATTCAAAAGGATTTGGATAGCTATTTTCTTCAGCTCAGTGACCCAAGTGTTTCCGATGGAAATCATGAGAAGAAAACATTCTAGGAGGCGCAATTTTTGGCAATTTTCTTAAAAAGAAATCTTCAAAAACAGCCTTTTCTAAAAAAAAAAACACTTTTGATATCATGATGAAATAAGATCAGTCAGAAACTACAAATCAAGGGCTTTCTGATGCTTTTTAAATAAAAGAGCTGTGACATAGCTAAGTTGGAAAAGAAATTATCTCGGATTGATCATTCTGATAGAAATATAAAGCTAATTCAGCCCCGAACTCATAAAGTGGCAGTCAGGAGATAATTTTCTTTTGTCACTTAGAATTGTTATAGATCCACAATTCAAAAGGATTTAGATAGCTATGTTCTTCATCTAAGTGACCCAAGTGATTTCCTATGGAAATCATGAGAAGAAAATTTTCTAGGAGGGGTTCAATTTTTGTCAATTTTTCAAAAATTCTTCATAATCGGAGCCTTTTCTCAAAAATATCCACTTTTGATATCATGATACTCATCAGTGGATCTCAGTCAGAAACTATAGATCAAGGGCTCTCTGATGCTTTTTGAATCAAAGAGCTGTGGCAAAGCTAAGTGGGGCAAAAAAATATCTTCTGTAGGTCATGTTAAGGCCTACCATTAGTAATTCCCATTTCTCCCACCAGTGACCCATGGCACAGTTGATAGACTGCAATTGCTATACTGATTCGAATCCAGTCTTCTTCTTTCAGGTCCGTGGTGGGGGGCAAAAAAAAATCAACCCTTATGGGCGAAAAAGCCAGCACATCAATAAAGAGTAAAAAAGGGGACGGATAAATTTCCAGACCCCTCTGAGGGGTGTGGCACAAACTATTTTGCTGCATGCACTAATTACACCAACCCTTCCCCCTGTTGACTACTCCCCTAAGTCTTCAGATTTTGCCATTCTGATAAAAGGTATGGTATTCAGTATCCCTCCCCCCCCCCATATTTACAGTGATTATGACGTCACTGCAGCCAGCCTGTGTCTCAGAGGTGGTGTTTCATCTCTAATGTGGCATTTTTTCATTCTTTTCCATTTAGAGATGAAAGACCAAAACAAGTTCATACTTTGCACAAGTTAGGGAATTTGACCAGAAAACAGATCGAAATGTTGATATCTAGGAAATATGCTGATGCGTTTTACAGTATACTTCTGTTTTAGAGCTCGAATGAGAGCATAATTAAGTGTTTGATCCCCCTGAGGTAAAAATTCCCAGCATTAATTTCTATGCGCTCTCCTCTCAACATGATGAACACATGCATAATACCACTTATATTTATTTCATATACACAGGTATTATCTTATAAATCAGTGTATACATGATTGATTATATCAATGTAAATCTCATCCAATAGAAACCTAAGTGAAGCATTATTTTAGGAAATATCTTGCGATTTCTCTCTAAAATGTATCCTAATATAGCTGAATCTATAAATCCTAGATAATTTATGTAATGTATATATATATATATATATATATATATATATATATATATATATATATATATATATATATATATATATATATATATATCATTATCGGAGGAGCATGTATCTATTCATGAGAATTGTCAACATACCTCTTTTTTTCTTTTTTTTTTTTAAGAAATAAAAGAAGTGAGTAACAAAAGTACAAAGGTTAATTACAGCACGAAGTATCCACCAATGCATCTGTGTTGTTGCTAACAAGGCATATCAGTTCCTGTTTTTCTTCTTTTATAAAACATTTTCTAATAACAATCCTAGTTAGAGTAAGTCATACTGTGTTGGTCTAATCTCCTCCATTAGGATATTATCATCCTGACCTCTGTAGTTCCACCACAAGGCTGAGATGAGTTCATTCACCGTTGTACCGTCCACATTGTGTCCCACCAGACGGAGTACAAAGATACCATCAGTTTTCAAGTACCCCTGGTTATTGTCAAACATAAGAACAAAATGATTTAAAAAGAGAACAGAAAATAAGCTCATCTAAAAATCATTAAATGCTCTTGCACAGATCAGAGATCTATAGCAATTATGGGTCATATAGAGTCATCCCTTGCAGATGTACTTGCCAAGACTGTATACCCATGAGTCATACTACATGTTGTATTGATACAATAGAGGAAGGCATTTATGATATACCATTTTATTATTCCATAAATTCTAACATATTATTGTATTAATCAAAGAATATCTAAGAAATTAATACATAGGTTGGTTCTAAGAGCTATAAGAGCGCTCAAACTTTGTATAAGAGCGTTCATGCCCCACTGCACACCAAACCAAGTCAGTTAGACAGAGTTTATGACATCAAAGGGTCCGACCAAATGGTTCACTGCACAATATAATAAAAATGAGGGTCTCAGTGTGCGACCTCATGGTTCAGTGCACAAACTAATAAGTTGTAAGTGAATGCAACCGGCCGTCACGGGTGCCTGAGCACCGCTGACGCCGTCATGAGTGTCTGAGCACTCTAATGACTGAACAATGGGTTACATAAGCACGACGCCATAACCTTCCGGTCGCTCTAGCGTCGCTCCTGAGCAACCTAGGTCAAATATCAAAGCATTTATGGAAAGCCCATAATTAGACGGTTAAAATGAGCCCAAGATCAAGGCGGAACTCCCATTATTAAGGAAGTTACGCTATGGAGACTGAATCAACCTCTGAATGCACTACAGACAAACCGGCACAAGTTACGCGCCTATCCAGCGGGCATTATAAACTTGGCATATTCAACTCCGCGCATGCGCAAAATGGCGGTTATAGCCGCATAAACGACCGAGATATGAGGGTCTGAAGTTGCAGAACCGACCAAGACAATGGGGACACAGCGGCGTCCATGGGGGTCCTTTGTGCACCCAGTGACACATGAAAGACTCCCCTCAAACAATTGCAGAGTTAGGCAAATGCTACTGGCCCCAGTCAGTCTGGAGGTGCTTTTCCAAGATTTGCTTCAAATAGCCTGGCTGCACCTCCTAGACAGGCAGAACACCAAGAACCGCTCTAGAGGTAACATCTCCAGTCATCTCCTGCTACCTGCTATACCACTGCACTATGGTGAAACTATGCTAGACAGGCATTGGTTTCTATCATTAGTGGCCAGGGGGTATCTTCCTCAAGACTTCCACCAGAGGGTAAAGTTATTCATTATTACATTATTCCTCTAAGCAGCAGGTCAGGAGCTAGGTGTGGGAACCCACCTAGAACTATGCTGGACATTGTATTATTAATACCTCACAGGTGGAGTGGAACTGAACATTGTACTTTATAAATTACTGTATGTTTACTGTATGTACAAATTACCTACATACTAACTACTGTATGATTGATATTTCTTACATGTTGCCTAAAGCTGAATAAACCAGTGACAACTGGAAATAACACTATTTATAAGAGCCTTGAGATAATTACACTATATACCACTAGTCTTATGATATTTCTAATATGACAACTTGATCATGCCAATAACTAGTATGACACATTCCTCAACATAATATGACTGTGCACATCCACTATGATTTGAAGCCCTGAAGTTTAGAGTGGGTGATCGCAGGCAGTGCCTATACGACTACTCTGTACCATCAACACATATTTAGGAATTACATAGGGACTGGTAGGGCAGCCCTATTAGTGTAATTATCAATGACCATATACTGTACTGCAGAGCTGTATTGCCATTCGACTATCTAGAGTGAGGGATCCCATTGTGATTTGAGGGAGCTAGTCGTACCATCATGAGAAATGCCTTCCTGAAGGGCAGGTACTTGTCAGCACTTCATTTGGGAATCACAATGCAAAAAATGCACAAAGCCTTGAGGCATTGTGCTGCCTTTAAATGGTCACAAATTGTTTTCAAAATATATACAGTCTCTTTTATATCCTCATGATAATTTGATTTATGTGTATATAAAAATTCCTAGAATTATAATTTGATTATGAAATAGGAAACTCAAAATCACTAAATCACTTACATGTACAAAGGTCCTAAGTGCCCCAGATTGTTCGGGTTCATATAGTGTCACATATCGACTGTTCGTGAGATGCGAGCGGATATAACGGTCATGGTCCCCCTGGATTGGATGTGTTAAGTAAAGAACACATTTGAAGAATTTTTTTTTTCTTTGAAAGGGTGGTGGTGAGCAAGGGATACTTAATGGAAACAACAGGGACTTTCAATTCTGTGCTCTTGGGGAACTACAAGACATTATATGGAATTGTAATTATCAGAATCATTTAGTTTATTTGCCCTTTCATGCCGAATCAAAGTATTTGGTAAGCCTTGATATCTGCTGCTTCTTCTAGAAATGATGCTAACTTCGATTGATTAATTGATTTTTTTTTTACTGAGGAGACACATATCCTTAGAAAAGAATGTGATTGTTGCAACTTCAACATAACAAATTTAATATTATAACATTTTTATTCAAATCTAATATTCACTCACTGAACAGAACATCCTGAGAATCCATGTGCAGAGAGACAGAGAGTCGATGAGACTAACAAAGACGTACCAGAACCAGAAGAAGATGAAAATCTTCTCATTAAAAAAGTTAAAAGACCAAAGCAACCGGTCTCATGGTCCACTGACCAAGAACAATGGTGTATATAAATGTCTAAAGTCACTGCAACCGACCATCACAGGCCGCTGAGCACCAGAGACCGCCGCCACGGGCCGCTAAGCACCAAAGACTAACAATAGGCTATAGAGGCGATAACGTTGTGAACTTCAGGCGGCTCTCAAGCCGCCCCATGGCTGCCCAGCCCAAATATGGAAGCAGTTCTGTAATTGATAGTCCATGATGGACCCAATGGGCTTGATCTGGGCGCTTAACTTCCATTATTAAGGAAGTTAGGCAACCAAGAGTGTTTCAACCTCCCAGTGCGCCACAGACAAACCAGTGCAAATTACGCACACAAGCAGCAAGGCGTGGAAAGCTGACATTTTCTTCTATGCGCATGCGCAGTTTGAAAGCTCTAGACGCATAAACGGCCGAGATATGGGCGTCTGAAGTTACAGTACTGAGCGGGACAATGGGGGCGCTGGCAGGCTCATGGGGGTGTCCTATGCACCCCCATGGACATGAAAGACTCAGCACTAATGGACAAAGGCAGTGGCAGATGCCACTGGCTCCAGCTAGTCTGGAAGAGCAAGCCATGGGTTGGCTACTTATACCCAGCTTTCAGCCTCCAGAAGGCAGTATCCAAAGAACCACCTCAGCAGCAACATCTCCAGTCCAGCTCTCTTGCAAGCCTGCTATGCCTCTGCCACAATAACACTCTGTTGGGTTAGACTATGCCAGACAGGCATAGGACTACACCCCACTTGTGGCCAGAGGCTATCTTCTACCATCCATCTACCAGAGGGTAAAGTTACACATTTATATTATCCCTCTAGCAGCAGGCCAGGAGCTAGGTTGTGGGAACCCACCTAGAACTGTATTGGACAGTGCATTATTATTATTATTATTATTATTATTATTATTATTATTATTATTATTATTATTATTATTATTATTATTATTATTATTATTATTATTATTATTATTATTATTATTATTATTATTATTATTATTATTATTACTATTACTATTACTATTACTATTACTACTACTACTACTACTACTATTATTATTATTATTATTATTATTATTATTATTATTATTATTATTACACAGTGAAGTGGAACACTATTTTATACCCATATTATATTTACTGTGTGTGTGAATTACCTGTGTATTAACATTTGTATTATTGATATATAAGTTCTACTGCCTAAGCTGAATAAACCAGTGATAACTGGAATGCACTAATAAGAGTTTGATATATACTCACTATAACCACTAGTCATATGATATTCCTCATATGACAACTTGACCATGCACAATCTCTTGTATGACAAGGCCACTTCCTACAATGATACATCCTTGCACTCAAGACAAAAGTACATGTATCTAGTCAAAAAAAGTGGTACTAACGTAATTGTCAGTATTTTCTCATGGCAAAGTCTAAAAAGAAAAAAAAAGGTTTTGCTGGATGTTGAAAAAGGTCCACTCACCTTGAAGTCACACATGGTGACGAGTGGGAAGCGGTTCGACTCGCCCCATGGATCCCCGGATATCAACTTCTGCATAATCTCGATACCATAAAAGTGATAGTTATATCCCAAAACAGCATCCAATATGAAGATTTGACCAATGGCTATCATCAAATAGAAAATCTGTGAGATGAAAAGAACTGGACTTATTTTATGAATAACGACTGCCCATAGGGATAATGTTAGATCCTAGATCGCCACACCCCTAATTGGGGAACATGTCTCGCTCATGGCTACTGGTTACATGAATTACCGGTATTCAGATGCTAAAATCCAGTAAATTTAAGTACTTTTAGATCAGAATGACATGAAATAAATACAGAACTAAACTCCCTTGGCATGCATTGTTGTCATCCACCCCTCGGAAGGGTATTCTATCATAGTAAAATACTAAGATGTCCAAAGTTTTACCTTTGCTGTACCTCATGTTTCTCAGGGCGTGTCTTATATGCACGGTGCACCATATACACAAGGTATTACGATGTATTTGCAGTTGGTGCTGCAGCCTTTAGGTCGGTACGTTTCTGCAATCAGGAACCTGGGGGTCATTTCAAAACAGTTCTTGTTATCAAATTTATTTCTTATATATATATATATTGAGAATTGCAATTTAACACCTGAGTCTGTTCAATATCCAGAGATAGAAAGAAACAGCAGGAATTGTTAATAATCTGGATGTTATTATGCGCATCATGTATGAGTATTCTGTATCAAAGATTGCTGTAAAAGTAGAACAGAATATTATGCTAAATCATTTGAAAAAGAAAATGAAATAGAATAAAAGGATCAGGATAGGACTAATGTTAATATTTTCGTTGGGTTTGGTGTAGCACAGGTTATATTGGGGAAGAAAATTGGCAGGAGCTCCATCTCATGCCATCTCAATTACACCTCAAAAACTCCCCTTCCACACTGTCCACAGCCAATTTATCCCAGCTGTAGCAAAGTTCATCTATACTGTGTTAAAGAACCTTATATTCAAGACCAAAAATATCTTGGAAATAACAGTCAAAATTCATAAAACTAAATTGTTACCTGTCAAATTGTTTGACCATCCTCTGCAGCCTTACCCCTCTCTCCCCAGCTGTATCGCTCTCATAGAAAGACTATCCTTCCTCGATAACCTCCTCAATTGCCATCCCAGACCTTGTATTAAAGGTCCTCCACAACAAACAAGGCAGATAGAACATCATAGCCTGTCCTAGTAGGAACATTGGCACCCACTGCTAGTATGGAATCATGTACCTCTTATGTACTTCATGTTCCTTGGGAATCCGTTCGTCATCCATGGGGAGGTAGTAGGTGTTTTTGATCCAGCAGTATTGGTTGACATAGCTGGCCCAGTCATCGGAGAAGTGGGCTTCCACGAATCAGTGGGTGTTATCGCCCACTAGTTGGTTTGCCGTTATGACCATGGAGAAGAGGATGACGAGGGACTGGGTGTATCTGTGGTTGGTTTTGTCCACAAGGTCGTCGTCCTGCTGGGAGAGTGACTGAGGGGTGCCTCGAACTGCCCTCAAAATCGCAACTAGGAAAGCTGCAGACTCTATACTATTTTTTTTTCTAAAAAAACTATCAAATTCCTTTCTTCAGAGAGTAGATCCCAAGCCTAATATACATAGGAGTTTGCTTTAGATCCCAAATTTCATCTTCCTGAGCCAAAACCTTTCAAGTCTCATGTATTAATATAGTCCTATACCTAGATTTGGAAATGTCTTCAATACCTTGTGATTTCAGGCTTCACTGAAATATATCTAAACTTCATTTTGAAAGGTTGTACATGTAGCACCTGGGATAAAATATTCCTTTTCCTGTAATGTCTAAAGATAGCAGCTCCAAAATTCTCCCTCGAAAAAATTGTAGTTCTGCTATGTGCTTGTAGGCGTATGGTATCAGCTATAGCTAACATTGGCTCTATGCAATACGTGTATAGTATATACAGACAGAACTTCCAGGCCATTGGGAAGAAGCATCGGTTTCCAATTACTTTTGAGGGAAGGGTTACTGACAAAGGAAACTACCCAACCATGTATGTCATGTATTTTATTTGACAATATGATTATATTCATTTAGTTGTGTATTCACAGTTAGAGTAAAGATTGTGTAGGAACATTTTAAAACCCTTTTGTCAATGTTTTGTCAATGTTCTCAGTAGTCAGCTGTATCACCTTCATTAAAATCTATAGAAGCTATAGAAAATGAAATGCAATATAATTCAAGAATTAATTTTTTTTCTATTTGGCCTTGCTGTGACACAGAGTGGCGCCTACTCCAAGGTGTGTGGGATAAAAGAAAAGGCCCTGGGCCAAATGTCTCCTTGTCCCCAGGTGTGAGGGTGCAGTCGGCTGTGACAGCTGTCTCCCTGTCCCTACCACATTACACACTCTCATACTATAGACTGTCCCAGCAAGAGATGGCAATTATACAAGTAATTTTCTACATTTTCTCTAAAACGAATGCTCTCAATTTTATAGATAGAGTGCTTATAGACGTGATCTCATCTGTTATCACCTGCGAGAAAGTTAGATTTTGATAAGGCTTAAAATGAATTTTTGCATTTAAGATTTAGTTAATAGTTTCCCTTTCTTCCAGAGTGTGTCCATATGTAGGCAGGTCACTTTGGTACATGTAGTACATGTTGTACAGTATATGCACTGGGTCCCCATTTTAACATGGATATTTTGATAGCAAATATTATTACTGGAGTATGATATAATTAGAGGCCTATAATTATGTTCATTTATTGCAATTGCAAAAAGCAGGTAATATCTTCTCAATGCAATATACATAAACAAATATTTTTTAAAGAACACTCATAAATGTAGATCTAATTGACAAGTGCCTATAAGACTGCTTATCTCACGATTCTGGCTTGGACAGTGCTTTTTTTGGTCATAACCCCGGTGCATTATCCAGCCATAACCCTGCTCTGATACCTTTTGTTCTTCTTCAAGAAGCCTTTGGTTAGAATCTGGACATGTTAATAATTATGGGAGATATACAAAGTCAACCTTGCCATACATTTCCAGTTAAAACCATTCAGATTCTATGGGCCGCGAACCCGGCCACTGTGGCATAAGACAAACTCGCTGTCCACTACACCAAACCGAGCAGTACTAGAAAACAATGCAAATGACATATTTGACAAAATCTCACTTACCAGCTCATGGATGCACACTTCTTAGAATCCAATGGTGGCAGGTGGAGTTATTAACAGGGAAATATCCTAAGGTATAATAGATGATCATGCCATGCCCAATTTCTCCATAACATTCAAAAGAAAGAAGAATCCAATCATTTTCCATAGCGATATGTCTCAGCACCCGCCCTGTGGCTTGCTGACCTTGTGACCCCGTATATGTGTCATGTGCCTACTTCCAATCTAATTCCGCAGTATCAACAAGCCCAAGCATGGCTACTCGCTTAGATTTAGAGAGAATTTGGTGGTATTTGGCCTCTATATAGACCAAAATTGCAATGAAACATGGCGAGAATAATCCTTGGCACCATGTAGTAAAGGATAGATAGGTTAGAAGTTTAATATGGATGAATTCAAACTTAAATACAGTCAAGTCTCAATATATTGGTCTTCAATAAGTCAGCTGATTCACTTATTAGCCACATATCTCACTGAACAGATTTAATTACAGCCATTGAGTTCTATAGTAATACTGCTTCAGAGAACCGGCTGATTCAGGAACCAGCCAATTTTTGTCTGAAACCGAGGTGGCCGGTTTATTCCGACCTAGCGGGATAGCGTCTAGCTGAAGCTGGCCACCAGCATGTACCTTACACTTTTAGGGTTCAATAATCCACTTCCCGCTTTGCGGGTCTTGGATTATTGAACCCATAAACACACGAGTGCTGTCTCATAACATACATTAAATGCTAATTATCTCACGATTCTGGCCTCTACCAGTGCTTTTTTGGTCATAACCCAGTTCCGTTATCAGGGTTTAACTGTACTCTGAGACCTTATTTTTTTCTAAGACAACTTTGGTGTGAATCTGGACATTTCAATAAATTGGAGAAGTATATAAAGTCAACCTCGCCATACATTTCCAGTTCAAACCATTCAGGGTTCTATGGGAATCGTACCCTGGCCGTTGTGGCAATAGACAGACTCGCTATCCATTACACCTCGCCGAGCGGTACTAGAAACCAATGCAGCCATCATATTTGACAAGAGTTCACTCACCGGTTCACCTATGCATCCACACTTTGAATGGAATCCAAGCTTGCAATGTCGAGTTATTAAAATGTATACATCCTTAGATATCCTAGATGATCCCTCCATGCTAAATGACTCCATTATATTCAAAATAAAGAAGAATCCAATCATTTTCCATAGCGATACATCTCGGCACCTTCTGCTGGCAGGGGTTTGACCTAGTTCCAGCCGGAAGTATGTCAGGTTACATCCAGGCACCTCCCTGCTTCATCAACAATAAGAAATGGCTTTTGGCGATGGATCGCTGTGTAAATTCATTGGATTCTCATTTATTTTTAATGTAATGGAGCCAAAATGTATGCGAATAGCAAGTAGGGATCGTATCCCGGATCGTATATTTGTTGGTGGTAAGAGTACAGGACTTGACATGCTTGGATTCTATATGAAAAATGTGTGTAAAGGTGAAGGTATGTCTTCTCCTGTATTTATTCTCAGGTTATAAGGTAACCATCTGTAGTTTTTGAAGTTATAATGAAAAAGACCAAACACAATTTCAGGACACATGATCGAGAAAACCGCAAATTTCTTTGTCTGACTGCTGGGCAAGATTCGCCCTCTCCCCTGTAGATGGCTGCTCATTTTAGCTGAAATTGTGCCAACCTGTCCAAATCTGATGTGCAGAGTTTATCTTAGCTGGATTTACAACTATGGGACCACATAAAACAATGAAAATTGAACTTAAATTATTCGTTAATTACTGGGCGAATTGGTTCTTAATTTGTTTTATTGGTGTAGTGCAATCCCTCGTCTCCAGGCAGGAAATCAAAATGAACAGAGCAAAATAGCACAAAAATGTTTGCCTTCCACCGCTGTCCACAGGATACCTTGCTGAACCCTTTGGTATCATGCATTCATCGGATATGACTCATTGCACCCCAAAAAAACACACACACACACACAAAAAAAAAAAAAAAAAAAAAAAAAAATACAAAAAAAAAAATAATAAAGATATCATCTCCAAAAGCAGCAAGAAGGTTATCCAATTAAATGATGATTTCCTCTGCCAGTCTGCTGTGTCATTTATAAGAGGCATCCAGAGATAATTTCATGTAGGCCATCTATTTGTCACCTTCGCCATCTTGTCCTTCACAACTTAGAGACTCGCCTCATGGTGACTGTGGAAGAAATCAATATTTAAATATAGAGCAGTCCAATTCTATAGCAGTCCATAGTACTATAATTATGTGTAAATATCAAAACTGTGAGTGTGTACATATCCATTATTATAAGCTAAAGTTTTATTAGCAGGAAGTGATTTAATAACCACATGAATGTCCCTTTCTACCTGCCTGCTCACACATGTAGAACTATGAAACTTTAATTATAGAACTATGGAATAATAGAACTATAGAACAATAGAGCTATAATATAGAAAAGTAGAACTACTCTGAGAACCTAATGACAAATATTGACTAACTGCTGACAAATAATGAGTAAGTACTGACACATATTGACTAATTGCTGACAAGTATTGAGTAAGTACTGACATATATTGACTGATTGCTGGTAAATAGTGAGTAAGTACTGACATATATTGACTGATTGCTGGTAAATAGTGAGTAAGTACTGACATATATTGACTAATTGCTGACAAATAATGAGCAAATACCGACAAAAATCTACTTTTCTTTGGGGACAGTCTCAAATTATGCATTTGGATCCAAAAATACAGGAAATAACAAAAAAAAAATTTCGACTGTCTAAGTTTAACCTTGAGGATTCAAAGGTTTTTGATTTAAAGGACATTTATGATAGTGATTTTAGATCGAGGGTTTTGATATGTTACAGAAAGTAATATATCATCGATGTAAATACAGTAACTTCTCCTCAGAATAATCTTTAAAGATAGCAGACTAATACTATTACAGAGACATGTTGACATGTCTTGACTAATTGCTGACAAATAGTGAATAATTACTGACATATCTTGACTAATTGCTAACAAATAGTGAGTAATTACTGACACATATTGACTAATTGCTGACAAATTGTGCATTTTTACTGACATATTATTTTGACTTATTACTGACACATAGTAATTACTCACATAGATTAACTTATTGTTGACAAATAGTGTATAGGTGCTGACATAATTGACAAATACCAATCAAAGCAGGATGCACAATTGAATCAATGGCTATTTCTCTGCTATATATATTGACTAATTGCTGACAGATTGTGAGTAAATACTGACATGTATTGACTAATTGCATATATTGATTACCGCTGACAAATAGTGAGTAATTACTATCATATCATAGCACTAACACTAACCTGTTATAGCCCTTAACTCAATACATGTACCATAAAAACACAAATTAAAACACATAATGACGTCAACATTTTCAATCAAACACCAGAGAACGGAGAAATGGAAAGGCCTCCATACAGTGCAAACAGGGCTTGCTCCCCGGGTGGCTGCAGGTATTGATGTGTGAAGCTTATCAACATTGATAATGTACTGGTAACTAGCATTTGGATCTAAAAAGTCTAAGCACCTGATCAAGCAATGGCTGCCTCCATTGAACAACTCGATTGATGCTATAGGAAGGTAGTTGAGGAGTATTCCATTTCTATTGTTCAGATTCCACTAGTCACTAGGTGTCAGAAGTTTATACTTGCAAGCATATGAATTCTATAAGGGAGCAATGGAACATATCTATATTATATTGAACAGTACCAAGATACTGCATAATTAATAATATGTGCGGATATGGAGGGTTTTGTATCAATCTGGGGTGTTTTGTCTCCCTAACTGATATGCCCCCCTAAAAATGGATTCGAAAAAGAATAAGCGAAATAATTTTCTTAACTAGGGGGATGTTTTCACCACTCTCCTCAGACGCTCCCTGTGTGCACAAACCACAGTCTGAGTGTACCCATCTAAAGGCTCTTTTTACGGCGATGAATAGCCAAAAATATAATCATTTTGGGGAATCACAGTCGAAAAAAGTGGGGTATGTTTGGGAGGGGGGACTGGGGGGTGGAGGGACTGGGGGGCTAGGGGGCAGAAAACGTCATATAGGAGTTCTCCCATAGTGTGACCTGTGAAATAAGGGTATCTCGAGCTGGGGATCATCATGGTGATGTTCATTTTTCCACTATGGTCAAGCGTAAGAAAGTTAGCTTCTAAAATGCAGCCATGAAGGAAATTTAACAATATTTTAAGGCAACTTAACCACCTTAGCAGTCCCATATGCCTGTATGATGATGTTCAGGAGTTCATAGTGGCAAGCACAGTCCTGTTTTATATAGTATAGCTACCCCTGTCTTAGATGCACTATGACGATGTGTAGGGGCTATATGCATCATGTAGAGAATATAATCAAATTGATTCTCTTACTGGTGTCTTTTGAAGCACTATGACGGTGTGTAGGGGCTATATATGCATCGTGTAGAGAATATAATCAAATTGATTCTCTTACTGGTGTCTTTTGAAGCACTATGACGGTGTGTAGGGGCTATATGCATCACATTGAGAATATAATCAAATTGATTCTCTTACTAGTGCCTTTTGAAGCACTATAATGATGTGTAGGGGCCATATGCATCTTGTAGAGAATATGATCAAATTGATTCTGTTACAACTGCCTTTTAAAGGCTAAGAACAAGTTCCTGACCAAGTACCACAGTGTACCTCTTATGGGATTATATAAGCAGTTCAGGGTCGTTATATGGCCTGGATATTGGACAATTAGTGCCTTCCCCCCTCGCACTGGACAACCCTATTCACCCAATTTATAGGGCAAACTACTTGAACCTATTGCCCCTACTTACAGTAATATGAGCTGCCACTCTGTCTGGGACATTTGGATTGTGTCTGCCCATTTGAATTACCCGTAGGGGCTCTGTCTCCACATTGAAGATCAACGAGGCAAAAGGGACATCAGTGAGGTGGCATACAGGATCCTTTTGCCTTGATGATCCACATACATGTTTAGGGAAAAGGATACACCATTGCAAAACCAAAACCTCGATGATGTCCATATTAACAGCCTTCAAATGCACATTTAAACTGAAAATTGAAGTTAACCTATAACTGTCCCTTACAGAACCATTCAATAACATCACATATATCGAGATAAATAAGACATAAAAGAAGAATTCAGAGCTCTAGAGCAGAAAGAAAAAACAGACATGATTTAACTATAGAAGTGAATGGCAAATGTATGGCGATCATGTGTGCAAGGAGGAATTTCTAAGCAAATTTTCAAAAAAAACACAAAAAATACTGGTCTATAATTGTATTTCTTTGCATCCACTTAAGCGTTGGTTCCACAGCCATACAATCGGTTGGAATAGCTCTAATCCGACGATTTATAATATATCAAAAGTATAGAAAAAAATCGGTCGGATTAGTGCTAATCCGACCGATTTATGCCTGTGGAATTAGCGCTTTAGATACAATGCCATAGGACACTATATTGAAAGAATGGAACCAAAATGTTATATAATGACTTAGATAGTGCAAAAACAAAATTGTCGAGGACCTCTAATTTATAGACTGTGAGTGCTAACAATACTACGGCAATACAGCAACCTAACCAATGTGCACTCACAGAATTATCAATGATATTATATCCAAGGGTGAATTAGATAATGAAAAAAAAAACCCATTGGGCACGGGGGTAATTATTTTGTTCTATTAAAATGCTTGATTTGTATTTACACCCTTTAGCAAAATCCTAACGATAAAAATACTGTAAAGACCAGCATCATGGGCCTAAGCCACGGCTTATCTACCATTTAAGACCATTGGTGTGGCTTAAGCCTATAGGTTCCTAGTAATACTTAACTCACGGTGCTGCTTATAATATGAGAGTTTTACCTATAAAGACTTCAGTCAGGAATGGGCACCATTCCCAGACCCCTCCTGTGGCTTATAATAGCTTTCTCCTAAAGTCAGGCTGCACCTTATATGCAGGTGCGGCTTATACTGGTGATTTTAGGGTATTGATAATATGAATTTGGACAATAGTTGTCTAACCATAGACATTGTTCCCACTTTCTATTTTGTATATTAGATTGAGATGATATTTAAAATTCAAGCACTTACGGTCACAATATGAGGGGTGTCCACCTCATCAGTGATCTCTTGGACCTCAACCACAGCATCAGGATCAGGTGGTGTTGGCATGGCAACCGTCTCCACATCCTTAATAACTGTAGGTTTCTACCATTATCTGAATTCGTCTCCATCCTAACAAATTTGAGTAGTCAAGTTCCATGATCTCATTATCAAATTGTTCTGGGTAATGGGGAGGGGGTGCAAATACAACATTACCCTAAATTCTTGTGTACAAGGTGCACAACCCATAAGACGCCTCTCCTCCCACTTGTGGAGATCCCAGAAGGAGCACTTGGCACTTGATTTGGACCAGATTAGTCCTAATTTGATAGAACACCCCCAACTATAAAGCGCACCCAGACTGAATTGAGGACCTGTATGTCCTTGATTCAGAGCTCCATTAAGATCAGCTGGTGTCATCCCCATATATAAGCCACGTCTTATATGCTAGGATTTACGGTAATTAACTTTAGTCAGAGTGATACTACTGATTACAAATTAATTGAGCCAGTACCTCTTTTTTGGAGGTGTCGGCAGATCACCAGTGCTATGACGACAAGTACTATGAGGAACAATACAGCACCAAGACTTGCACCAATTGTGATGCCCATTTTGCCACATGTTGATATTCCTGACAAAAGAACAATGGTTAAAGTCGCACATCCTTGTAGCAAGCCAGTGTAGTGAAGTCAAATTTTATCATCAAGACTCACAGGTTATTTGCCTGATTTTCAGAGCCAGTGGCTTGAGATAAAAAATGTGACATGTATTGGGAAAGGGGGTCTTAGGACCTCCTGCACTAAGCCCCATTTTCGCAGATCATATCACAAATGATGAAATTAATGCCTATTTCTCAGACTAATTTACTGCTGTTTTACTATGGAATATTGACAGGAAACACCAATACTGTTGCCACTTAGATTACTACTCTTTTCAGATCAAGTTGATATTCATGCATATTCCTGGGATTTCAGTTTTTTTTAAATGTCCACATTATTGCATGTATAAATTCTGTTTTCATTTCCATGATAATGAAAATACATGAGAAAAAAATTGACGTTTTATACTATCTGGTTCTACAACTTTCAATATTTTGTCGTTAGTAGCACACACAGTACAAAGGTGCAGATTCATTAAGTTATAGTTACCATCACTTTTTGCAGGCAGTCGGATGAACTGAATGACAGTCGTATCAGTGATATTTGACACGATGCATGTGTATTTACCAATATGCTGGAAATGTACTGACTCTATTGTGAAAGTCCTGCCATTGACGGTTTTATCATTAGGCAGCACCCATTAGTCCCCACTACATTCTCGGTGTAGTCCCTCTAGTAGTATAGACAGGGTGTGACAGTCAGCAAAATCCCCGGTCTCAACTGTGTTTACACAATCAACCCAATTCACATGGCTACTTTGAATATCGGAATTTTGCTCTGGTTGCAACTCATCTTTGAACACAAGAGCATTCGATAGGTCTACTTTGATATTGGTTACTTACCATTGCTGATGGTAAAAGGCATTTAAACATTAGAACTCTCAAAAGTGCAGGCTTCATCCTGATTCTTGTCCTTGTAGGAATGTTGCAGGCCTAAAGATTACATTGCCAGCTGACCATGGTGTTAGCTCTCTCTATAGATGTTTATAGGAGGAATGGAGAAATGCAACTTATCGAAACATTGCCTAGTAACCTGTAGTAGGGCTATGGGTTGTGTCACTCTGAGTGGTAGTCATAAAGTGATATGTGAGCTCTATGCACTACATCTCTCCTCAATGGTTAGGATGAGATTGTACCGTCGCCTTAGTGCAAGAAGGTTGTAACTGCATCTGCATCAACAGGAACCCCTCTGAACAGAATGTAAGCCGCCTCTAGCTAGAGCCACTGATCCCGTAACACTATGGGAAATGAGATCACTATGTATTGCTATAGGCAGGTGATCTTATCTTTGTATACACAACAAACCTTCGGTTCATGGCCAACTGACGGCCGTCAGTCACTGACGGATGGTGTAGGGTCAGTATCATTAGCCCTTTAATAGTTTCTAATTCTATTAGAGCTTGGAGTATAATTAAATTTGGTTTACTATTAATCCCTAATCGGCACACCGGCGGCCGACTCCAACTGCCAGCTGGCTGCCATCACTGCGTGTGACATCATGAGGTCATGACCTCATTGGATCTGAAATGAGGCTCACTCAGATCACCTGCCTCTAGCATCAGGCTGATCCAGATCACCTGGCTATTGCACTACATGTGATCTAATTCCCCATAGCGTTACAGCCCTCATTGGATCAGTGGTGCTAGCTAGAGGCACGTGATATATGTTCACAGGGCTACAACAGGGCAACAGGCACCTCAGGAAGGCCATTCTCAAGATGGTACGAATAGACCCCCTTTAAGTCGTAGTGAGATCCCTCAGTTAAATGCCATTACAGCCCTGCATCTAGCTGTCACTAATAATTGCACTGGTACAACTGCCCTACCAAACCCTATGTAATTACTGCCTTAAGTGCTGATCGTACAGAGTAGTCGTAGTGTGTTACCTATGATCACCCACTCTGATATTGAGGGTTTCAAGTCGTACTGGTTGTGTCTAGGTATACCATCTTGAGAAATGCCCTCCAGGGTGGCATACCTTTTACCCTGTCAACCCAGAAGCAACATTCTTGTAGTAAGGCGACAACAATAGTGAGGTTAAGATTTGCCTACTTGTAACGTGTAGGTCAAGATCTCTTTTATCTCATACAAAACTGCAGTCTACACCAGTGGTTATTTTCCACAGAAGCACCAAGACTGACCCTCTCTTCTGACTATTCCTCATAGAGCTTGGTAGTTAATTAACAAGTACTCAAATAAAGTTGCTAGCCTGGAATTTGGAATGGATTGTCGAACACTGTATCAAACACTGTATGTAGTGATATATACGGTGTCTGGTGGCCATTTCTTAAGGCACTACGCCTGCACACTATGACACTATGATTTGAAACCCAAAAGCTTAGTGCCAGTTATCATTTGCAAGCCTAGTGCCCTGCGACTGCTCTGTAGGGCCAGCACTTACATAGCATTTGGTAGGGCAGTCGTAGAGCTGCAGGCATTACATAACGAGCAGTCATAGTGTGTTAAGAAATGGCCTCCTGATTGTATCTGGTCTCAACCACTGTGAGCAGTGTTTCTTAAACCGATTTCGACAGCTGAGGGATTAACTATGGCACTAGACATCAATTTTGGATAAATGTGTCTGTCTTTGCTAATGAGCATGCACCAGACACAGTAGACTTGAGAATAAGGCACTTTAAGATTGACTGAAGTGCCCTCAGGAGGGTATTTCTTAACAATGCTGATTAACACTTTTAGGAAATGGCCTGCCATTGTAAGTAAGTGGAAGTGGCGAGCACTGAGGACTACCTCCAACTGCATGTGGTATAGCTCTTGATTTATAGATTTTATTTTCTGGTTATGGTTTTACAATAATGATAACTACTCGTCTATCTTTTAATTCATACACTGACACTTTACAATGTCTCTTGATATAGATAGGCTTTAAATGAGGAACCATTGGCCGATTTGAACTCACTATTGATTCCACCAATTACAAGCAATAAAACCCCCACTAAAAGCTGACACTGAGAGCATGGGCAAAAATCTATCCTTTAATAAATATCTTCAGCCAGGGATGTGGGTTAATGCAATTCTGGTCCTTTCCCCAGAATCCTTGTATATCAGCAATAGTCTTATGCTCTGTTTGGTGTATGTGTAGATACTCACACAAGTCACACATATTCTGCGGCTCGAGCTGTAGGAAATCATGTCGCTTCCATGGAGTATAAATGAATCTTATTTTTGCAGCTTGTTTGTATCTTTTTCTCCATTTGAAATAGCTTAGATATTTCTCAGCATCATTTGCTACAGTGTTAAGATGGTCCACAAGGTACTTGATATCCTTAAAGTCCATGACATTTATGTAGGAGTTCTTTGGGAGTAACTCCGAATAATTACCTCCTCCATATACGACCGGTATCACTGGCTGGTCTAACACCTTATACAACTTCTCAGTGATGTAATCTCGACAGAGTGAATTCTCAAACGCTAGATAAAACTTGTAGGTTGAAACGATTCTTCGAGTGCACTCAGAATCATATGATTTCACACATTCCTGGTCATAGGTATTTGAGGGTTTATCCGAGCATGTGCCATATATGTCGATGGCGATGTACTTCTGAAGTGCTTTGATAAGTGTCATGCGCTCACTTTGACCACCACAGTTACTGATGAAGGCAACTGCAAATTTAGTTTTTCGAGTGAATGTGTTTTCATTGTATGGAAGAGGAACCTCCTCAGTCAACCTCTCAATGATACCATATGGCCACCTGGAATAAGAACCAATAAATCATGTTTCATCATTTCAATTTTAGCTTACTTATTGCTATACAAAGATACAATGTTAGATAGACATAGGGTGGTTCTCAATTTCAGTTTTTCTGAACCCTTTGCGAAAGCCATGGTAACTCAATGTATCAACATTCATATGCCATGCTGGTGCATCAGGTATAATGGAGGCTGGCACGATGCAATGATGTAGCTCCCGCAAATCTGACACACTCTCAGTAACCAGTAGCCAAAATTCACCCATCCGATCTATGAAATATCCTCGGGTGTTTTTCTTCTTTTTTTCACATTATTTTCTATACCTCCATATATATATTATTTTCTATACCTTCAAACAGAAATGATATCATCACTTTTTTTTTTATTTAGTCCTCAGGAAATGTTCTACATACCTGACATCAGAGTCCCGGCTGTAGGTCATAGAGATGTTGAAAAAGTTATTAAAGTGATCCATGTTAAGACGAGAATTCACTGGTGACTCACGGAGAAAGAAGACATACTTCTGGTGCGGGAGCCGTATCTGGGTGGTATATTTTGGCAAAAATGTAGCTTTTAAGTTCATAATTTTGAAACTATAATTCTGATAGGAACACATTATGTCCAAAAGGTAAAGGAGCAATGAGATTAAATGTAAAATTTCTTTTTGAAAATCCTTGATATACTCGTAATTCAAAATATTTGTTTTATTATTGATATTTTGGCTTTGTGCTTTAATTCCGTCAGACAAAAGTTATGTGTGATTTCAATTTTCGAAAGTTAATCATCAAAGATATCCAGATAATCACCATTGCGAGGCTGGCTACAGTGAAACAGAAAGCTGCGTATTTCTTATTACTTGATGAATGGGATAACCTACAGAATAAATTAGAAAACTGAGATGAAAACTGATAGCAAAGACAGTTCTGATATCTATAAATTTCAAAGTCCAATCAGAGGGTTACAGTGCAGACAAGCCATTGTTATGGTTTCGAAATGCTATAATTAGAAATGTTACAGACACACAAAGAGATGACTAATTACCTTTGGCGTGTCCCCTGGATTTAATGAAAGGTCAGGGACATGGAACATGACAGCATCCGTATATTCCAACTCAGCCCTGGAGGTAGTTGTTATACAGCTGGAAACCTGTCAACGAGACAGTGAAGCTAAGAAAATCATTTCTCTTGTAATCTATCATTTTCCTTTGAAAAAAAAGAAAATATTCTATGTGCACTAAGGTTACGTTTTTGGTATTAGACCCCCATTGATGTATTGGCCTTTGTAATGGATGACAGTGTTCTGCTGCACGATAGAAGTGACCTTGAGTGCATTATAGGAGTGTAGTGCACACCTGAGCAAGGTCATGCTATATATGAAGCAATTCAATGGACATTAATTGCCTAGACATACCTTCATTGGATGATTGGTTGTTTGGATGATAATGAAAAGGTTTATAATGACAATAGACAATCTCTTTCCACATCATGACTGTCTCAGATGCATTTGTGCATTATAGGACAACAGACAGTCTCTATGTGAAGAAAATCGTTGTCTATTCTCTAAGTAGAAGCCCTAGGACACTCATTGTTTTCAAGCCACGTGTTCAAGCAGTCTAGATCTATGCCCCCGGCACTAATTCAAGACATTTTTTTCAAGACCCGGCATCAGAGGACCTAGAGAGAGAATAATCTTTTGTGTCTCCTCTTGCACGACTAGGCTTTGCAACAAAAAAACAGGAACGAATGAACTAATTTTGAGAGAAATGCTCCATCCTTTGCACTTATTACTGTATTAACCATCAAATTTACTGTAATCTTTATATTTACCTTACAACCAGCTCTGACAAAAGGTTCATTTCCTGTCCCAAAACTGTAGTTAGTAAATCCACGGAATGTATTCCAGTATAGTATTCTCATCATTCTTTGCCTTCTCGCCATCATCACTGATGTAGCAGAATTCTCAGTCATTTGTGTGTTCATCAGAGAACCCATTCTTCTTGTCGGTTCCACTTCACTTTCCATGCTAAATATTAATAGTCCCACAATCAGGGATATACCAATTAATACTATGATGTAGAGGTACCTGGTCACCATGATGCCAATAGTCTGCGGTGAACAGCTTTTCCAGTAAGTTGCTTGGTATTAATTCATATTGAGAATGTGGTGGGTCGACCACCAATTTTAGAAGGCTGGTACCAATTGTTGAGACATAAGTATGATAGGCACGTGGATGTGTTGAGAATCAGGTAGTGGTGCTTGAATCGGGAATCCTGTGCTGATCAAAGCAGTTGCAGCAGCGAAATCCAGCAGTGGTGTGGTCATAGAAGAGAAATCCTGCTGAGCCTGGGCAGTAGAGTCATAGAATGAGAAATGCTGTGCTATAGTTTAAATAGGTGAGTAAATGTACACTCTCGATATGTCAGCGTGGCTTATAGCGTGAGTAACAGATGTAGATTTCACCTATATATAGGCTTCTGCGGGCAAACAAACCAATGTACTGAATTGACCTATGGGTGAGGTGACTATGACTCACTTGGCTGAAAACTATGCACACATTTGAATTCTATCTTTATGTCCTAATCTACATGTTAGATCATGTATGTTACATACCAATGAGGCATGTGAAATGTACAGGGGTATTTTATACACTCATTTACCAACGTCCTATATAATACATTCTGATATTTTGAGGACCTTCTACTCATGGCATAGCTACCTAACCATGTGTAGGCAATGTTTGCCCGCAGCTAACCACCCTGTGACATAGCAGAAGCCTAACTGTAACTCACGCGATACTAGCCACCTGATATACCATAGGGTATTTAACTATGGCTAAATCTAGCCTGAGTTACAGTTGTGTAGATTGTTTCTATATATAGCCTTGTGAGGGCAAACGAACCACCGACCTGTGCCATCTGATTTCTATCTGCATGTAAGTTGACCGAGATTTGCCCAGTTCAACATCGGCAGCACTCAAAGCGATTTTAGATATGCCACCAAACATAACCTTTCATCACTATAAAATTGTACCTGCAATATGTACAAATATTTGTGGATCCGGCAAATGTAACCAATAGGTAATTGCTCATATTATCTTGGACAGTTTCATTCATGTTAAAACTAGCTTGGCACAGGGAAGCCTCTTCTGGCCAAGTACTCCATGAATCACAAAAGGCAAATAGAAATATATCTTATTGTCCATAGGCCATGCACTTGGTCAGCTGGTCATTACACTGTGAGTGGGACTTCCTCAAATGATGTTAAGCTAGGAATCCACTGCTGCGAATTTCTTGCAACTTGCACTCATGCATGTTTAATCACAGAAAACCGTCCACCAGTGGATCTGCTCCTGTGACTACCTTCATGCAACGTCTAAGCGCCTTGCAAGAAAACTCACAGAAATCAAGATGTTTTGATTTTTACGAGTCTTCTCGGATAAACTCGCAACGGACGCTATTTGCAAGAAATTTGCGGCAGTGGATCTGCCACTTTAGCCATGGGTGGAAAACTTGCTAGGACTCTGGTGGAGAATGAGTCGTGATCTATAAGCAGAGTAAGGGTAAGTCACATGGCGCCATATTGCTTTCTTTTGGACTGCCCTCTGTTGGATATATTGGTTACTATTTGCTGCTTAATCTTTTAATAAAATAATATTTGAAGATTTATTCAGTGTACCTTTCTTTTTGAGCTAATTAGTAATTATCAATAATATATACATCACTTTCGTAATTTCCTAAAGAGTTTTGGGCAAATCACAAATTGAATATTTTATGTGCAGTCGAGGCGTTCGGTGTACAGTTTTCTGACTAGATCCAGTGCATTGTGGGTAGGGGTGACCTCGAACGCTAACTACACAACCTTAGCTTGTTCCCTCTACCCCTCTCCACCCCAGCCATGTCTGAGTAGGTACCAGTCCCTAACTATGCTTGGGAGGGTAGTAAGTTGACTCAGGGATCAACATTGACCCACATGGGGTAGACCAATAGGGGATGGCCTTACAAACCAGCATTGATCCCTCGGCCGTACTCCGAACGCCTCGAGCGATACTAACACCTCAGCAGTTCCAGAGTACATGGTGCTCACACATTGAATAGTGTTAGGTAAAGTTCCTGATTGTTTCTATTTATGACTCTCTGCAGCCAAGGAGATCAATGTATTCAAATAACCTGTGGGTGTTAGTCAGGTAAGGTGACCTTGTTTCACTTTCTTCTAAATAATGTATACATGGGAATTCTATGTGTAGGTCCTATTCTATATCAATTAAATCATCTAATTACCCTAGTAGTGTTGTTAAACTACTGTAATGGCCCGTTTAAGTGCCAGGGTCTTTTATAACCGCCGGTCTTGTATGAGCGCCGGGGATACCAGGTCACTGAAACCATTCTTAAGCACTAAAAACAGTATTCAAATAAGCGCCTGTCTTTTATAAGCGCCGGGGGTACACTGGGAATGAAATCATTGAGCGCCTGGGCACTTATATGGGCTATTACGGTATACAGCAGAATGTCATGTATTTATCTAAAAATATGCTATTTACTATTATCTGATATATTGAGGAGTTCCCACTTATGGTATAGCTACCGAACCATGTGTAGACAATGTTTGGTCTTTACGACCCTATCTATAGCAGAGGTCTAAATAACCACACCGAAAGAGCTCCACAGCACAATGTAAACACATAGGACAGGGTGGACAAACCAGATACTAGGGAGGTTTAGCAGGCACTGCGTGGGCAATATAACGCAGACGTGTAATATACCTACAGCATTGGTACGTCTGCGTTAAAAGAGAAAAGGGTGACATAAGTCATGGTTGCTAAACCTCCCTATTGTCTAAAACTTTTTGTATGAGTGACATATTTGTATTTCAGTGCTCCTGGGTGGGTTAAATGGGCTTGAATATAAAGGTCTTTATTTCATTTGACATGGTTTAGGTTTATTGGATATATGCAGAATCCTGGACTCAAAGGAGAAGGTCGTCAAAGAGTGCCGTACCCTTATCATACATAAAGGTCACATCACTCACCCAACACAGGTATTCTATTTAGTTCCTCACCCGTGATGTTAGCCATATTAAACTGTACCCTATGAGAGCTCTACAAGAACCTTTCATATCCTAATTAAGGAAGAAACTAATTTATCTCAAGTTGAATATGACAGGCCCATAGGTTTAACTAGAGGGACCATTGCTAAAGGAGCGATTGTGAGCGGTGGCACTGGTGTTGTGGTGGTGAAACTTTCAAAATAGTTTCCCAAGCCTCCTATGAAAACTGGGTCCCTAGTCTTATGTGGGGTTGGTCTTTGATATCTTAACTCTAGGACCTACCTACATGTTGTGTATTGTTTTTTTGAAATGTAACATCATATGCCATGCCTTTACTTTTTGTAACTTGATATCTGGGGCCCAGGAAGACTAGGCCGAGCCCTCCGCTAACTCAGTGGACATCAATTGCTGGGCCTCTGAATGAATATATCAGGGCCTGGTTAGCTGGGTAAGGTTTAACCAAGAACCTCTGTATCATACCGCCAGTATCCCAGTGGGCACAGCTCCACTTAATATGTGACTAATCAGCACTCCATCGAAGGGCTTATAATGGGCTTATAAACAGTCTAAATTGTAATGGTTATGTAGCCCTGCATTTGTAGCCCTACAGCAGAGTGGTTTGTTTAACACTTTAAGGAAATATAGATATTAAGGACACCTTATGACAAAAGCCCATTATTTCATACACACGATGGTTTCAGATACTTGAATATTCAACTTCTTATGCCAGTCTAAGTAATCCATGAACAGTTACTGCATTCCTGGTTTCAGCTTACTCATTGATTCTTGGTTGGATTTGAACCGGGTACCTCCTGATTGTGAGTCCTTTATTCTCGTTTGTGAGCTAGCGAGGCAGGTGTTGAAAGTGGCATTATCAATATGCTATTTCAAAGATAGACCTACTACAGTGAAATGTCATTGGTCATATGAGGCCCTGTAGACTAATATGACACAGAGGTCTGGAGTGCATCATATGGGCAGTTGGGACCATCTTTAGATTATAAGTATAATTATTTCCTTAGATACAATGCCGTACATGAGGATATAACATCAAATTATACCATCACTTTAATCATAGTCATGATGTCTAGATTCAATCTAACTCACTGCGAGTCTCTAAATCATCCAAAACTCAGTTTTTAGAGGAAATTTTCATGATGTTCCGTCTTTTTAAGATAGCTGCCCTAGTACTGGAATGAAGCAATATAACCTAGAAAACAGAGTTTATAATCTAATGTGCATGGAATCGAAGCTATTTGGTATGAACATTTATAAATCCTAACTCCTAGCGGCATTATCCACGTTGAAATCTTGGTTATTGAATATCAAAACTACCAGAACTATGCATACAGTGAGTATCAAGACCGGTCACATCAATCCATAAAATTGGCTCCAAAGTATCGAATAATGCAGGCCTAGCAGTCACCTGTGGCTGAAATATGGTTTGCAGCAGTGTCAAAGCTATTGATATTACCCAGTCAAATGCCAGGCATGGCAAAACAATGTTGTTTTATGCCATGGCTGATACGAACGTCACTATAGATTAGTACTAGAACCGCACATATGGGTTGTTTTTCATTCCAGTAAGGTGCACAGATATTGGTCTACTCTTTTGCAGGTTTTTACTGTTATGGTTCATTTTTCCTCAAATTAGGCTACTTGTATAATTATGACCCGTGTGAACAGATCGTCACTGTCTTTGCTCACAGCCACTGTTGGCAGCCTTGGAGGAAGGTGAAGTGGTCACGTGACAACTCCTCTCTGCACATATTTTCAAACCAAATCAAAATGAACTGACGGCAGACTGACGGCCTTCATTCACTGATGGAGGACGTAGTCCATTATCCATAGGTTTTCGTTTTTCTAGTTCTATTTGATAGAGCTTGCAGTTTGTTATTTTGGTTCACCTCTCCCCCAAAAATCTATCAAATACCATTATAAAGGCATACCGACGAGAATAACTGATTTATATGTTATACTATAATACATACAAGTATATATCCTGTATACACATGACGTTGGTACATCTATACTGTCCACTCCACCCTCACCCCCCCCCCATCCCCGCCCATAGCATGTCCTCTGCATGTAGCCTAGTGGTGGTTCTGTCAACTACCTAGCCATGCCACTACCTACATGCATACATGTACAGTCTAGGCTTCAACTGCACATTTCTGTATGCATGCAAGTATTGTGTATATTTGATTATAAAAGTAAATACTTGGCACAAGAGGAACGTGTATCTTTAAAGTCGATGAAAAGGAATACATTTTCTTCTTTTTTTTCAAATTTAATGGCAAGTATTCTCTTCTCTGTGTAAGCTTTCCATATATCATATGTAAAATCTTTGACCAGCCTTTATATCCTGTCTTTGCCTAGATCTTCTCATAAAGGCGACCTACATCCAAATATAGGATGAAAGGTCATCTCATGTTATGCCACCATTACATTTTGAATCCAGTCTATTTAAAATTGATGATAGGAGGGCCTAAGAAAAAGGTGTGTTTCCAGTTACGGGACCAACCCTAAAATTTTGAGAATTTTTAAGAAATCTTTTTTGAAATGTTAGCTACGTTTTATTATTTTTTTTTCGTATTTATTCTTAGACTTTTATCCATTTTCTCTGGGTCTCGAGTCAATGGTTCATATAGGCCTATACATATTTTAATACATTTTTCACATTTCTATTTTTTTTAAATATATTTTCTACTTTAAATACAAAGAATCTCGGATATCTACCCAAAAATGTCTATAAAAAATCAAAAAAAAAAAGAAAAAGAAAAGAAATCCGAGCTACTGACCCTAGATCTTTGGGCCATGTTACTGGAAACATACAATATATATATATATTCTTTTTGGCCTTATAATAAGTGTTTAATGTATCTTTATGGCCCCACGAGTTGGAGTTGTTCCCTCACGCTGACGCGCTCAGGGTTATTGGGGAACAACCCCAATGAGTGGGGCAATAAAGCTTCATTGAAGCATTTATCTAACAGATTCCTCCATTTTGTTTTAGTTTATTACCTTTAATATAACCCAATAATAAATCCAGGAGAAGACATTTTGTTAGGCCGAGCGGTAGAAAAATAGCCTTCGCCATGTTGTCAGCAGAAGTCGTCCTGTGCTTTCTTGTCCATATTCCAGGCCTGGTCGCTGAAGGGCCCCGAACCATGGATACTCATGATTTCATGATAGAATTCTATAGACCGGAAGTTGGCACCTGACATACTTAAGGGGTCAAAGGTCAGCAAGCCGCAATGGCGGGTGCCGAGACCTATCAATATGGAAAACCATTGGATTCTTCTTTATTTTGAATAATATGGAGAAATTAGGCATGGCATGTTCATGTAGGATACCTTAGGATGTTTCCCTGTTAATAACTCCACCTGCCACCATTGGATTCTATGTTAAGTAAGTGTGCATTCACGAGCTGGTAAGTGAGATCTCCATAAATCTGTCATTTGCATTGGTTTCTACCACCGTTCGGCTTGGTGTAGTGGACAGCGAGTCTATCTTATGCCACAGCAGCCGGGGTACGATTCCCCATAGAACCCTGAACAGTTTTAACTGGAAATGTATGGAGAGGTTGACTTTGTATACTTCTCACATTTATTAACATGTCCAGGTTCAACCCAGCAGCTTCTTGGAGAAAGAATTAAGGGTCTCAGAGTGCGGTTAAACCCTGATAATGAACGGGGGTTATGACCCAAAAAGGACTGTCCAAGCCAAAATCGTGAGATAACACTGTATAATACATGGCATGTTATAGTTTAGCCCCTTCCCTTCCCTCTGCTCAAAATAAAGACGACCCCCTTCACCTTGTCTCTGATTTTATATTTGAATCATGGTCATTAAAAAAAAAAGGCTTTTGTGTCGCAGGGCCCTAACCTCTATGCTTAAGGTTACTAAGGAAATGGACTAGTCCCTTCCACAAAGACTAAGACTCATCTCCTCACCACCCTCTCAGTCTAACCCCCCCCTTGTTTCTGACCCACCCTATGTCCTTTATCTCCATGCTATACCTTTTCTATGGCCAGCGTAGGCTGTGAATAAAATGTGTGTAATTCAGGTAGTACCGTTTACCCTTTATGCTGTTTAACAACCTCGTATGGCCGACATGATTCATGGATAAAATACAAGGTTGAATTGCCTGGGTTGCATGCATGCATCATGGTACAGATGGGCACGGTGCAACATTGCATTATACGACGATTAAAATGATAAGTACTAGGTATATCCTGCTATCTTTTTTTTTCTCATGCTGTTCAATCATAAAAAATATCAGAAACGTTTGCAAGAAATAAATGTCTTCTGGCGGCTGTGATAAATATTGTCAAACGTTACCTTTGATAAATTAATAGTGATAATACATTGGTGATGTATTTTAAATGAAAGTTGATAATTGATCATGGGGATAGTGAAACAAACCTTTATCAACACCTATCTTACTTGTCCACCCATCCCCTCCCATGGCACTGTCCACAATAGGTGCAGGAGGTCGTGCAGGGTGTACCACTTAACCCTTTGGAACCCTTTTAACCCATGAGCACCCAGTAAATGCATCATTTTGACTCTTTGGGCTTGGTGTAACAAGCTTGCATGTATCAAGTATGAGGGATTCTTGGTAGCATGATTCATTTTCTGCCTGCAGAAGGGCATAATGAATGAAAGCATATGATAATAGTTCCATCATAACTCACGCTTAAGGCGTGGCTTATACACACGGTTAGACCCTTGCTGTTCTGTATATGTAATCTTCCTGCAGTTAGGGTGTACCTTACAGGCGGGGATTTCATAGTATAAAACAGTACTTAAATGACCAGAAATTGGCTCAGGTGCGTCTTCTATGTCTTGTATACTCTCAGGGTGCGCCTTATACAGGTGATATCTACCTTATACAGCCTGACAGTAGTAAGCTGACTGTCTCTAAAGGGTTAACAATGTCTCCCTGTGTATGTTAGGTGCCTCATGCTACATTGTGGTCCCACCCTTAGCTATAGGTGTGGCAGCACCCCACACTTAACGATAACAGCTTGAAGAGACAGCTACCTTATCTTTGTCCAGAAGCATGCTTCTTTATCTTATCAGTCCTGGGACCTAAAGGAAATCAACGATTTTCACCACGAAGGATCTGAATTAGGGACCCAACTAGACCTATCTGGACATTATATATTTGGAAAACAACTTTCTTTTTATATCGCTTTAATTTCCTGGGAGGGGAGGGTATCTCCTCTCTGATACCCTGGCTACAGAAGAGCCCTGGGTGGTGCTGAAATTATCTTAGGCAATTGAGATATACCATTACTCGGTATCATAGAAGTAAATGGCAGTAATAGTTGCTGTTATGGCTAAGTAGAGGAGAAAACCAAAGCAGAGGGAAAACAAAGATTTTAGAAGTTGAAAATTGGAGAAAGATCAAAGAAATGACTGATCTAATGGATAGACTACCTGTCATTATGAGTGGTGGAAAGACGTCAATATTAACCTTACTCCTCGGCCTTATTCTGACATTGGAGTGTGTCTGTGGGCAGGTTATGCCCCTCTCAGGATCAGCACTTGTTGTCGACGGCGCCTCTCTAGAATTACCTAATGTTTTCCCGTTTCCTGTGCTGTTTGGCAATGGCGTGGGCTATTCCTCATTAAAAGTAAGTTTTTGCTCCACCCTTTATAACATATCTAAATGATTATCGAGTGATTTGAATGATATGGGTTTTAACTAAGTGTAGGTTTCATAGGAGAAGCTTGGCGAGATGGCCATCCAATGCCATGGTGGATAATTATGGGTTTTCCACTGTTTATATCTAAAGCAAAAGTGATCGGTCAAAAGTGATTAAAGTCACTCCTTAAAAATGTTTAGTTCATCTTGAGATTCCTTATGTATCATTGTAAGATTTTAGCAGCTGGAGTAGAATCTGTGGTACCTATTTGTGGTAAAAGAGTGACTTAAAACAATGTTAATAGTGACTATACATGGGTAAAATTCGACACTGCAACACAGAGGGTTATAAAATCCATGGGATACATGGCACTTTTGAATATCAACGGACACGAGGGTTGACAGTATAGATTGCATTAGACAAAATTTGACACGACGACACAGTCCCTTTATAACGCCAAAATCCCAGACAGTAAAAATAACTCCCTTAAAAACGGTATTTCAATGGCAATGCGGGTGCCAGAGGTTACCCGTCATTTTAGGGTTCACCATTGCTTCTATATTCATCATGCAGTGAACAGGGATTCTCCGTAGTTTTTCAACGGGGATTCAACATAGATTTACAGTGATTTCTTTGGTATGACGATAAGCTTTTTAGGCCACCTCTCATCTATATCCTTGTATGTTTAGATGTTTAGATTTCAAAATTGGCTGGAGACCTGCCTCTATGTTGGGGACATCATAGAGGCGGGCCATGAAGTTACCAGTCAATCATCCCATGTTTTACTATCACAAGAGGGCACCCTAACACCCCAATGGTCAACCTGTCTCTCCTTTACAGATGTTTCGATATAGTTTGTGATTGGAGAATAAAAAATACTCCCATCTAGTCAAAGACCGACGGATGAATATTGGGGTTAGTAAGACGGAGTACTCCCGCTGCCTCCCATAGGTTTAACGTTGTGACAGGGTTCTCGGTGCGCCAAGGAGTCCAGTGTGCCGTGAGGGTGTAGATTCCTGTAGCCCCATAGAGCGCAGTGTTAAACAACACATTTTCCAAACCTATTTAAAAATACTAATCCTTGGAATATTGAAATGAAACCACCACTGACTGAAAGGGTAGGACTCGTAGATGCTTGTTCTTGAGATCAAATAATATTTTGCTAAATCATCTCGTTATGGGAACCTTGGATAGCCTACGAAACTTGCCAATTTTGTGCATTTTCTCCGGAAACACGCAAAAACAACCCATGTTTACCCTATCAAAATAATCATTTCTCTTACTTCCCCAGCTTCCATATGCAAGTAAATGACAAAGAAAGAGGTAAATATTGATCGTATATACTTTGATTTGTATTTAATTGTCCAGTTTGGCTACATTGACAGTGGAAAGTGAAGTTAGAAATCCATACACTTTGCTCAGCACGGGAGGAGAGACTGTGCGTGGACAAGTCAAATAGCCAAAAGTTTCTTTTGTCCTGGGAGTTGTCACAGTCACAATTCTGGATCTTTGTTAAAATCAACTAGATGATGGGCTTTTTCAAGTCAATACCTATCTGTAGATGTTAGGTTCGTTCTAAAATTCCAAGGATTTCTATTTCAAAATTGCCGATCAAATTGCATTGTTTAACACTGCGCTCTATGGGAGCCCTCGCGAGTACACCCTGGTGCAAGCTGGCCCTGCTCTTACCAGTAACGCGGTTACGGGACTCAATCTCTTGTTACCCAATATGGCGGAGTGGGATCTCTTATACTAGATTATGCCTCTTTGATCTAGTGGAGACCAAGAGTACTTCTCCCCATGATCTGGGGAGAATGTCATCAGATCAGCGGGTATCTAGCCCTCAAATACCTGCGAGGACCAGCGTAATTTCAAAACAGCTTTCTACATTCAGATTTTCCTGTAGAGAGTAAAAATAAGCACATTTGTGCTCATAGTTATTTCCTCATACTTTGGAGTGTCAAGGACTAAACACTGCTCATCATTAGGGAACTGTAGACCAACTGCCCAGGCCCTTGGTCTGCTGAACAGTCAGTCATTCAGTCTGAATTTTATCTCATCTTATGCCCCCCTATGGTGGACACTTAAGGGCGAGAGGTCCTGCAGGTTGTATCCACACCGAAGTGAGCTAACCCTTGTGACATTTATGCCTGGACCCTAGGGGGAGCGTGATGGTGACTGAATCTATGAGAAGGTAGAAAGCATGCCCCTACACTTTTACTGAGACAATGGTTCTTTAACATCCATCACTACATAGTGATAGATGGACAGGCCTCTTCTGTCATTTGTCTGCCATGACTGGGGTGGAGAATCATTCAGCCTAACAGCCTTGCGAATTCCTATTTTGAAATACTGGATATAGGCCTAGTAAATAATCATATTCTAACTATCTACAGGCTACACACACACACACACACACACACACACACACACACACACATTTCTTTAAGAAGTAAAAAAAGGCCCTCTCAATCAAAAATTTGATCCACGTTATAAATATGACTGTTTTCTCCCCTTTAGCTGTAGATCTCAAATCGGATACCCATTCCCTGATTGACTTCACCTCCTACAACCTCTGTCTATTTTTGTTGTCTTGCTTGAGATAACAAGGTTCACAGGTAGGCTCCCATGTGTACTCAACTCTTGTGCTCTGTAAAAGTACTGGCGCGGTCAGACAAAGGGAGTTACTGGGGTGGGCTTCCAGAGTGAAATGGGCCATTCCAATTACTCACATCTGTGTAAAATCAACTTGGCCATGTTTGGGTGAAAAATGCACCCTTCTGTTTTCATGGTGTTGCTTCCCTTGCCACAGTGTGTACTGCTTGAGTCTTTATTGTAGAATATACACTGCTTCACTGCAAAGCTATTATGATGGATCATTGTTCAGTTTTACGAGGATCCCTGGCAGATTCAAAAATTATTTCTTAGAGTGTGTGTTTTTATTTTTTTTTGAGTCATGAAGATTTTGAAAAGTTTCACACAAATACTCTTTCTATTTCTGATTTATGTAGATACATGAAATTGGACATAAAGTGTTTACCCCTGTTACCAAGTGGAAATCAGATCAATATAATTATGTTCACACTTTTCTAAAAAAAACTGTGATAGGTATTGCTATCCGATGGGCTTTCAAATTTGAGCATCTTTTTTATTTTATTAAAAGGGATATCATGCCGTTTTAAAGCTTCAAGGCAAAAAAGAGGCAGCCGTATTCTTTATAGCATAGATGCAGTCAAAGTCGACGGCACCTTCTGTTCTGAAAGCCCTGAAAAGAGAGGTCAATCACAGATATCTTGGTCAAACTAAAACCCTTCTAGATCTAAGTATCAAAGAAGGTGCAGCTCACTTCTGGAAACTTTCAAATTTTGGAACTGCCTGTTTTCTTTCTTGGACAAGTACGTTTTCCACCATTGATTTCATCATTTTGCTCTATAGTTCATAAATCAACAGTAGAAAAATAAAGTCATAACTCTACAAGCTTATTCCTGGTTCAGCACAAGTTCATGTTGTACATATACTTGTATGTACATGGGATGGTCTCCCTGTAGACTTTGGGTGAGGCATGTCAGTGGTAGGTGTATAGTACCACATGTGTATCTTGGAGGTAACAAAGGGATGGCTGTACTACTGGTGCATACTGTGCTAAGCTCTATACACACCAACAATGGTGGAAAGCTTACTTACCCCACCCTACTCCCTTGCCAACTCCTGTGGTCAAAGGATCTCCAGGATCTCCTTGGTTTAGCCCCATGATTATTCACAAATATGTGTACCTTCTCTCTATAATTATTTACAGTGTAGGGGAGGGTGGAATGTGTGGGGAGTAGTATAGGTACTGCGTAATTCGCTTTTCTGTATCTAATCTGGATATGAGATAAAGTAAGGAGGATTCCCTTTTTTATCACATTATGTTAACAAAGAAAATGTGTTATCTACAAATGATTTTCATATACAATTATAACGAACAAAACACATTCCTAAATTTTCTGTTTGTATGTAAAGACCTAGTATGTACCTAGTGGGAAAGGAACATTGAATCAATATTGAAAATGTTTAATCAACTTGTTTAATCAATGTTGACTCAACGTAAAATTCAATTTGGTGTTCATTGGGTGTAAACAGTATCGCCATGACCTACTGGTTCTCCTGGATGTATACCTATTCCATTGTGAACTGTAGTAGCCTGCTTTAGCCTAGGGTCAAAGGTAGAAATTGATGGTGGGACCCTGTTGACATTTTGAGAACTTTTACATGCACACTAACTTCACTTGGTATGTATTCCCTTGCACACTAGCTCCACCTAGTATGTGATACCTTTGAGGAATGTTTAAGTTCAGTGTTCCAAGAGAGGCTAGAAGTCCCTGCTATCAGATTTGGAGGCAGCCACTGAACCAAGTGAGCTAACCAGGCAGGTGCTAGACTGCAATAATATTGTAGTGATCGTCAAGGGAATCTAAGGTAGCAATCCTTTTAATTTATCAAAGAAAAACTATGACAATCCATTCTTTTGCTGTCTTGATAAAAGAGACATAACTTTGTGTAAGTTTGGTGTAGGTTCTAAGCAGCATTCATTAAAAATGTGGGGTCATGTGACACAATACTCTCATTTCCTACATAAAGTTCCCAATTATTTGGACAGGTGTAATTTCAGTATCACACAGTGAATCACATTAATTTTGCTATGAGTACTGGATATAAGCTTAGGATGACATCTTATGAGGTTTCCATGCGATTTTGAGATTTGAGATTGACGTTTATAATTTGAATATTGTTTTAGTGCTTTAGGTCTATTTCAATAAGTGCCCTTTACCCGTGGGCTTATTTGAGTCCAGCACATATTAGAGACCCTGACACTTCAACATTCCAATACAGTAGACATATACAGTTCTTCCTTGCATGGAGACTATGTAGAGAGGACTTCCATTGTCTATATAGCCTGTGCCACTTGTTGGCAACCTTTCCACGGTTAGAGGTGATACATGTGCCCTCCCCTTATTCAGCGTATCTCATAGCTAGGTAGATTTTGAATAAGACAATGTAATAATATGTTCTGCCATTAAGACATCAAAACTTGTATTTGCTTGTTATTTTATCCTTTAATTTTTGATGATACATGTATATGCAGTGGGAACACTGTATGGTTGCAAGAAGGAACCTGGTCCTAATCTTGTACAGTATGAATAAAAGAATTTCAGTTCTATTCAATAAAGCACATACATTAATTTGGTTCCCCGTTACAGATCTTCCGCGACGGTTGCATAGTTTTCAGTGATGACGACACGTTCCCAAATGTGATCAGTTCACTCGGACTTGGAAGTTACGCCCAAATCTGCCCATTCTACACATCTACACCCCAGACTGCAGGAACAGTATACTATGAACTGTAAGCAGGAGGTTATTTCTCAATATGCTATGAGTGCACATAAGCGGTATGATCTTAAGTGGGTATTCCACTGGCCCGAGAACCGACATTGATCCAACGATTTTTAATATAGTAAAAATATGATGTCGGTTGGGCTTACTACACAACCTGATGCGGTGGAATACCCGTCTAACTAGTTGGTTCCATTGCCATCGGTCAGGCAAATTCTCGATAATCTGATTATCTATTATAGTGCAAAAGTAAAGAAAAGTCAGACAGACTGTTAAAATGCACCTGACCGACAGCAGTGGAACCAGCGCTTAAAAAGATGATTTATGATGGCTGATGAAACAGGATTGTAATTTTCTTAGGATCCCAAGGTCACTTAAACATGTCTAATTTAGTTTTTATTATAGATACATGTCTAATATAGTTGATACAATATATTAACAGTTGTAATCTCTGGAAATGCAAGAATCATCATCATCATCATCATCATCATCATCATCATCATCATCATCATCATCATCATCATCATCATCATCATCATCATCATAATCATCATTATTATTACTTTATTCACGTGTATTCATCCCTAAGGGACGTTTTCTTTAAAGGGGTACAGTGATATTGTAATATAACACACACACACACAAATGTTTATGACATCATTATGAATATGTACATTTAACAAATAAGTTGACATTGATTATCACTTGCGGCACTCGAGAATTTTATACCCTCACCAGTCGGTGTATCACTGATTGATTGCCCTTTTGAATTGAGTCTTATCCAGGATGCACTGGGTTTCATGTGTTAGCTCATCCCAAAGAGTTACTACCGTATAGTAGGATGACCTCTGGTATGCCACATACCCACTACGAGTGCCCAACATCTGGGGGGTGTTGCGAAAAGAATCAGACGCGAATTCTAACTGTCGTAATTCGCCTTCCCGTTCCTAGCTGTTCTGCTGCTCTTAACCCACATTTCACCTTATTCTCAGAATCAATACTTTTAGTGTGAGTCATACTGGGAAGCAGTCCCCAATTCATGACCATTTAAGAATCAATTCTATAACCTATTACCTTCCTGCAAGTCATTGCCTGTGGGTAGTCAGTTCCCATTTGGAATTGAATTCCTGTCCTTTTGCAACACCCTCCTGGCAAACTTTAGAATGATCCAAATGGTACCCTGTGAACACTCTAAAGTGTAGCCTCTGGCAGCTTATGGATCAAAACAAACTGACAGCCGAATCACGGCAGTACGGCTAACTCATGGACGGTGTTGGGACAGTATCAGTAGGGTTGTTGTTTTATTTTTTTTCTAGTTCGACTAGAGCTAGATGTATGTTATCTTGGTTGATATTATTTCCAGAATGTATAAAAAATGATGGCTAAAGGCCAACAGTCAACCGCTCCATGACTACATGACCTCATTTGACCATATATGGACTGAGGTGTGATCATGTGACCAGTCCATTAGGGGTCACAGTCTATGGCTATTTGCTTCGTGGTGTGTTGAGGTCCTCACATCACCCAACAGGAGGCTGTTGCGACAAGATTTGGAAATCGTTCTGTTGGGGGTGCCATTCCCAAAAAAGGAACTGACTGACCTCAGGGAATCAATTCCCTGTTGGGTTGCCCAAAGTTAATTAGTCATAGAATTGGTTGGGAATTTATGAATGCTTCCCAATTGAGAACTAATTCCTGGCTAGTTCCATCCCCCAATTCCCTGGCCTACCTACTATGGGAAGCATTCAGGTGGAACCAATCCTGGAACCAGTTCCCATAACATTTTGCAATGCAGTCTAATTCAGAACAAGTCAATTCCATTAGAGTAAAAGGTGGGAACTGCTGGAAAATGTGTTAGCTACTGTGAGAATTGAATTCCTTATCTTTTCACAACAGCCTCCAGATCTGTTACTTCTCAGCTTTTGTCAGTTGATACCCATAGTCCACTGGCCCTCTTCGGCCGACTTTTGTGTAGGAAATGTAAGGCCAAAGTTGGCCGAAGAGGCCCAGTGGACTATGGGTGTGACGAGTGTACACAGAGGAGCCAAATGAACATCTAGTATTAGATCAGACGATGAAGCTTTTTAGTGGCACACCAATCCAGCTCAATTGCTGTTTGGAAAGAGAGGGATGTAATATAATATGCTTGTGTTTCCTTTTGGTTTGCAGCAATGAAGCATCAATCTGTTTCTCAGTGGGAACAGATCCAACCTTTGAATGTCAGTTGGGGCACAGGTTTACCTGGACCAGTCAACAGCTTGCTAGTCCCGTCTCATTTGCAGTATGTAGTCATCGTTATGATATCAAAATACTATATGTATAAATAAATGCCTGTAAATCCCCAATGTAGAACAGACCTAAGGAAGTGGTCATTTTTAACAGCAAGGTGGGGGAGGTTTTTTTTAAAAATAATGTCACTCTTTTTTAGTGGAAAAAGCATGCATGATACCATAAAATAAAAGGGGGTCACGAACAATGTTGAATCCCTCGGGGGAAGGGGGTCGAGAAGTTTTATATGCATGCATGCACGCAAAAACCCATACCCCAGGCTGTTAAAAGATTACCACTCCCTAAATGCACATAGATAATCTTTGGTCACTCTAAAAAAAAAAAAAAAAACAGGGTCAGGGTATAACTTAGTTCAAAGTCTTTTTTATTTCTATCTTTTCTCGCCATTTTACAGGATACTGCTTGGACTGGCTATTTTGGGGATAGCATTTTCTCTCCAGAAACATTAATATTCCAGTCATGCCGAATTCAATATAAATTGAGTTTGATATGTAGTCTATTTGAGCACTATGCAGGAAGCTAGACAGAAACATGGTTCAGTGAAACTCACCCTATCTCTCAAAATGCATTATAATGGCAATCCTTATTTTCAATATCATTGTACTTGCGTATCATGTCAGCTGCTAAACTAAATTAACAATTTCCATTTGATAAATTTCTTTGAATTTAATTTGACTTTCACAATTTTGTATTCCTTACATGCTGCCAAAATCTGTCCCTTTTATTCTGAACTTGTTTTCCCAGGACTTTGACTACCAGGTCATCATTGCTGCCAGTACAACGGCCACTTATGTCATGTTTAATTATGAAACAACGTCATTTTCAAGATTGACTGAGCCAGTCAATGCAGGGGTAGGTTGTCAAATGATTTGAAATTATTTTAGTGATTGTACTCTCAAATGTGATGCCACTATGTATCATTGACAACAGTTTTAATTTGATTTGAAACAGCTGGCATTCGCCTATATTTCTATAGATCAGCACGAGATTGTGACTTTCTACTTATGTCCTAAGCTTGGGGTCCCAGCGAAGTAATTTGGGATCCTTAGACATGTGCCAAAGATAATATTAATATTCAATCACCATAACTGGTACTGCCTAACAATCTTTAAAGTCCTAGATCATGCTATAATAATAGGTAGACAATTTTAAGTGGTTACTTGCCCTATTAGTGTCGGGGCAGCTAATGAAAACAATACAGTGGCAAATTTATGTGTAATTAATGTGTAATTAAATCATGTACCTTACCTCTTGCTGCATTTCTTTGTCCTATTTGTGTAATTTTGGTTTGGATTGGAGGAGATAAAAAGATATTTTTTATATCATAAGTCAATAAAGATTCATCACAACAACATCGTCATGGCAAAACTATCTTTTGTATTTTCCTTTTCTAGTGTGGGTTTGCTTTCAAAATACCCGAACCATTAGAAAACGCTGGAGAATTAGATCCCTATAGCTTTTCGGCTGGAAAGCTCGCTGCAATACCCCTTTCTGAGACAATGTTTGACGAATATGGAAACTACCAGACAGTGGGTCGGTTTGCATATAAGGTAGACGACAAAGAGCCCAAGCAAGCAGCATTTATATGTGTCGACGTAGGTAAGTTTCCAAATAATCATGGATGTTATGATTTGATGCACAATGTCAAAGCACTAAAAAGGCTATCTACAGCTTCAAATGCCATCTAGGGCCTTTTTCTGTGATTCATAGCAAGAGTCTTTATTTATGCTCCGATATAATGGTGGTGCGTATAATTAAAGGCAAATGCTACCCTATTTCATGATAGCGAAATTTGATAGCTATCCATCAAGTAAAAAGATCCTTTCATTATTATTTTAATATGTGTCACTACACAGGAGAGCAGCAGGTATATTTTATTTGACTGATGACGTCACAATTGCCGGAATACAACCCATTTGTGCTTACACAGCACTTTAATGGTACACCAGATGCACTTTTTAGCTTTGTCTCTGGCATGCATTGCTATTTCCCTTGACAAATATTGATATATGACCTAACAGAAGGCCCATGTGTAGTACCAGTTTCCTGTACGTTTTGCTATTGTAGATATATACTAAGTTACACATTTTGCAACACCATCCAAATATAAACCAATCAAACTCTGGTGCATTTTGGCAATCATGACGTTGTCGCAAGCAGAATGTTGCCACCATGCAAAATGTTTCCAGCGTTCTCCTAACAGACTTTGCAGCCTCTAAATTGTATGGCGCTGGGATTGAATGATATGCTAGGAGAGTGATAAACCTTGCTTAATCTCGAAACAAATATTTTTTTCTTTGAAAGGAAGAAACCATGATAATATCCCTCTCCTCTTATAGAAATTGAAGAAACAACAACCCTAATGATACTGCCCCTACGCCGTAGAACTATGAATAATGCAAAGTGTAACTTGAATTTCCCCGAAAACATTTTGCATGGAGCGACATTTTGCATATTACAACGTCATCACATACACCAGAAAAACCTCGTGCTTTCCATTATAGTGGCAGATATTTCAATAACTATGCCAGAATCTTTTTATTTGATAGAAAAGGCCTTGAAAATACGATATTGTGAAAATAGGCTAGGGTTTTCCTTTAATATCTACATCATGCTTCATGCGTTATGCTGACCTTTCTGTTAAAATGTAATGCAACTGCTGTAAAAAAGATGGTACCTGGTTAATTTTTGAGGAGCTGAACGGAATTACAAGAATCCCCAGGTGGCAGGGCGGTGGTACAAGGAATCTCCGAAAATAAGGACATCTTTGCGAAAATAACGATGGATCTGTGGCAACTTTGGGAAGATAATTCCGTTGTTATTTCGCCGATATTTCTTTTACAGTGTATGCATTTTGAGTAGACCCCACCAGGTCTAGAGTCATGCATGATAATGATAAATAACCATCATGCTTGCATAACACTTGGGCTTCTCTATAGCTCATATGGAACTTGACACCACTTCTTTGTCCATGTTCATTACAGATATTTTCACAGTGATGTAATGCATGAATTAATTTTACATGTCATGAAATATTTTTGAAGGCAACTTTATCTTTGTTTTGCAGGGATTTTTGATACCTTTCCGAGTGTTGGTTCAGTGACTGGAGGAACAGCGGTTGGTGCAGTTGGACCATGTATAGATGAGGGGGTAGTTGTGATCTGCTTATTTGGAACAATAAGGGTGGTACCAACCAAAGTAGATGGGAATAATGTGACCTGCATATCTCCCATGTTTGGATGTACCAGCACCGTAGACTTCAACATTCTCATTGATGATGCAGGAGATCATCGAACGACCTTCAGCATTGGTAAGCGACACACCTTTTTCATTATTTCATAGAAACCTAGGTCCACACGCCTGACACTGGCATCTGTGATCCCTATTATGCTGGAAACATAGGGCACAGAATGGCTAGGACTCTGGTGATGAATGAGTTATAATAAGCCTAATAAGCATAAGAAACATGCCACCATAATGGTATTCCATCTGTTGGATATTGTGACTATTTGCTGCTTAATATTGAATAAGTTAATAATGATAAAGATTCCTCTGGTGTATAACTTTAACTTTGAACTAAGATGATCCATTAATTTAAACAACCCCTTTGTAATTTCCCAGTGGGTTTTTAGCAAAGTCCAGATTAGATATACAATGTCCCTTTTAGGGCCTTAATTGAACAAAATTATGATGTTCAAAAATAAAATGCTTCCAGAATTTTTATCTATGATTAATTGAATCGAACTGAATGAAGTTTTATTGGCAACATAATTTCACATCGTTGGGTGTTTTTCAATTTGCGCCATGATTAATTAATTTACGACTGAAACTCGCTTTTAACTTAGTTAACTACATTAGCAGTATATAATAATGGGTGTGTATACCCAATGATCCAAGTTTGACTAGGTTACACTGTATGCTATATGTGTGACATGTACTGGGAAAAGGGACCTTAATGCAGCCTGCACTAAGGGCCCTTTTCGCAGATCCTGTCACATATTACTATCGTACTGTTGTTTTCACTAGTCTTTGGAACTCTTTCAAGTCACCACAATTTTGAACATTTGGCACTAGTTCATTCCATAGCCGTTGGCCGCGGTTAGCAGGACTTTTGTCATATATATTTCAGCTTCACTTTTTGATTGCCCCTCGATAGCCTTGGCGGTTTGAGCACCAAGTCCGGTTTCTTTGATATCTGAACATTTGGTTCAATAGTTGCAATTTTCTGGAGTGTGTTAGTTTAGTCGCATTGCTCCTGCCTTGCAGATTGTCTATATCCACATCATAGGGGTCCATGATCAGTTCACATGCCCTCAGGCAATGACTTTCAATTGTTTGCAGTTTCTCCTTAGCACAAACAGGTCCATCTTCCTTCAGAAAGCAGCAGTAATCTACTGCGGGGCGGATGATGATGGTGTATACTTTTAGCGACGTTGGTTTGTCTGTTCTTCTCCTTAGTTGTCGTAACTGTGCTAGGAGGGTCCTTAAGGTAGACACCCTATTGGCAAACACCTAATTAGACCAGCCCAGTGGCTCTGTTTGTCAGAAATCAGACTTGTATTCTATGGTGGAAAGAGTTCTGCATTGGAGGCCTGACTACCTACTCAGTCCTGCCACCTGGAGAGAATAGTCAAAACTATTTAGTTGAGTGTTGTCCCTTCTTACCAAAGAGGAGACAGCAGCTGAGACCTAAGTCCTTAGCTTTATGCATTGCAGCTTACCTCTCACAAGAATGAATGGCACTGGGCTTTAGGTAAAGAGCTGTAAAATCATCTTAGATAGAGAAGGTCATCCCAATACTTATTGCAGCTTTAATCCTGGCCAATAGCCCTGGTGAGTGAGTAATAGATGTTTAATGCCATTTCGACAGCTAAGGTCATATTCATGGCAAGAACTACATTACACAATTTCATTGAGAATGTGTCAGTGCCCGCACATTATGTGCACCACACACATCCTGATGGGATAGGAAAGAGGAGAAGTAGACCCTTTTAAGTGGGCTAGGGAGGCCCGCGCCTATAGCCCTGTTATGACTCTATTGATGTCTGGTCACCTGCTACAAACCTCCACATTTTGTAAGCATTGCTGTAGGCCTCATTTAAGGTCAATAAAAGGTTAAAAAAAAGGTTAAAAAAAGGTCACAAGACACCTTGTCCTTTTCAAGATCTATAGATCGATAGTTTATATTTGAATCCCCTAACATCCATATACATTGTACTAATGGGTTGAATAATCTTGTACACGTATGATTTCATTTTTAGTTGCTCCTGAAGATTCCAGCCATGGAATTCCGAGAAATGATACCTATTCCTTTCAGTGGACTGTGCCGGTGACCGACAGAGTAGCGATGTCCATAGTTGCATATGACAAGTAGGTTGTAAAATATAGTTGATGCATACGTTTAGCACTTTCATATGATTTAACTCATCTTTTCAATTGTACTTTAATGACTATATAAGAATGCACAAACCTTAAAACCATTCACACAATTTGTGAAAATTAAGCAGAAGAAAGGTGTGGTCATCACCTTTCAGTACCAATCAACCCATATTGCTATTTGCACATGAATAGCTGCTTTTCCTTTCCTTCAGACCCACCACAAATGATCAACCACTCGGTTCGATGAAAAGTGAAGTTGTTTTGAGTCTCGATGGCAACAGTGTCACAAATAACTATCACGTAAACCTGATGGAAACACTTACTAGCCTCGCTCAAGCTGATCCGGTGAAAGGGCAAGCAATTCTGGATATGCCGGATATGTTTCTGCTTTGTGTCTATGATAGGTGAGTCATTTACTGTTATGCTGAAAACCAGGCCTACAAGACAGTAGTCTGTGCTGGAGGGTATTTCTTAAGATGATACGATTAGACACAACAAGCATGACTTGAAACCCTTGATGTCAGAGTGGGTGATTGTAGGCAAAACACTAAGACTACTCTGTACCATCACTACGACTTGAAGGGGGTCTATTCGTATCATCTTAAGAAATACCTTCCAGACTACTCCAGCTTGCCTTTGAGAATTGGCAACCCTAAGTCATCAATTTGAAGACCTGGCCATCATTTCAGATATGATGCATTTTGACACTAGGGAGCCCTACTATAATCAGGAACTTTCTTATCTACGCCACTGATGTTTCAATAGCCACACATAATTATGAGCATGAAGGACATGAAAAATGTCATTGCATTTGAACTACATACCGGTAATTTTAAGTAAGCCATGGTCTGTCTGTAAATATGAACGCCTTTTGAGGAGTTGGTCACAATTAGAAGTCTATAGATTGGTTATTGACTATACTGCATTATAGGACTTAGCATAAGAACTAAATCTTTAATAAAGCCCTCAAAATAGTAGGGGAGTATTAAATTGATGCAATTACTGTTGATAATAAATATGAGAAATGATTTGACAGTCACCGAATAGAATACCCAAACTTATCATATTGGCGACCCAGCTTCCTCAGTAAAAGTGATAACTTTGAGGACTTAAGGTCTTCAATTTGATGACTCTTAAGGATTTCAAATTGAGGATCGGGTACTCCCCCCCTGTTTCAACCATTCTGACAACATAAAGTAGTCAACTTGAGGACCTAGAGTGGTCTGAACAGACTACCCTTTACACCAGCAGGTTTTCAGAAAAGGGGTTTAGGGTTCAAACCACAACCACCTTCAGACTAAATGTGACCCATCTAAAGAAAACGTGCATCTGGGGGGATTTTTAGTTCTGCATTTGCCCACTAGGGGGCATTGTATGAGTAAAACACCAAAAATGCCCTAGATCAATTTTTGATAGGGAATCCCGTGGTATGCTCAAAATTATTCCATCTCCACTAAAAATGTTCTATTTATGGAATGCAAAAGAAACATCCGTTGCCATGGAAACATAGAAAATTGGCATATATGGCACTTTCTGGTTGCCATGGAAACCACCCCATTATTCTAAATGGGAACTTTGTCACGAATGTGTTGGATATTTACATAAGGAACCCAGAACCAAAAACAAACCTAGAAATTCTATCTAGAACCAATTTTATGACAAAAAACATCAAATTTCTTTGTTTGTTTTTCTACAAAACTGTATTTTTTGCATTTTCAGTATTTAACCTAGGATATAGGATATAATTAGAGCTTATTTGCATTTTCTAGTTGCACACAACAACCTAGGTTTGACAAGCAATTGCAGAAGAACTACCTGGAATATTTTAGCTCAAGATATCTCATTTTAAAGCCTGTGACTTATACTTTAAAAAGCCTTTCCCCCTGGATACAGGTTTCACCCACCTGGTCACAAATGATTATTTAGGTCTGCCTTTTTACTGCCTAATTACTACTTAATATTTAGACCAACTAGCACAGATCATGGTTAACTGTTGAGTCTTGAATGGCTTGAGTGGAGTAGACAAGTGGGTACTTGTAGCTATAACTAGACCAATTAAACGGCTCTACCAGTAGAGCAAAGGATAATGACATATTACCTTCCTATACAGACTTTTTTCAGCAAAGTGACTTAAGCCAAGGCTCCACTAGTAGCCTGGCCGTGGAAGCGATACCTGTACACTGGTGCCCTGCAGGTATTTTGGGCATATACCCGCATGCCATGCCTAATGGCTTTTCCCCCAGATTCTGTTGAGAGGTTCAATTGAATTCCACTAGATGGATTGTTAAGATCTGCAATCACAGTCTATATATCCAAACATCTATATATAGGAGAGACATGTGTACCTTTGGAGTGAAAGGATGCCCCCTTGTGAGTAAGAGTGAAAACAGTGGATGATTGATCGGTAACTTCTTAGGTATGGCCAGCCTGTATACATGTCCTCAATACACAGGCAGGTAGTCGGCCAATGTTTCCTTTGTCCAGTTTGTTATTGTTTATATTATATAGTGCACTGGAGTATCCTTTCTGTTTGCCGGATAACACCAAATGTAAAATGATAAACAGAAGTAACTTCAAGTAGTCTATATGAAAAGATTTTTCCTTCACAGGCCATTCATTCTCGCAGATTTCACCATTCCACAGGGTCATATTGATTTTGGCAGAACCGAATAATGTCAAGATTATTATTGTCAAGAAATGAATAATGAAAAACTAGAATTAACTTAACCATTTTAATCATTTAACTCCTCGAAATTTAACAAAAGTAACTTCTTCTGTTTTAGGCTGTACAAACCTTAATTATGGTCTGATTAGTTCAAGGGAACTAAAGATTTTTAAATACTTAATGTCTATACGACAACGTCAGTGTCTGTGTTATAAGCAGTCTATATAAGTTCTCAAAGGCTGCCAATCACCTTAAGGTGCAATGTGTGTTTAAATTTGTCTCATATAACCCTATAGCGCGGCTTATGATTAAAAACAATTTCCTTTTTCAGAGATGACCTGAGGTAAAAGTTAATGCAATCTTTTGTTCCTAGAAGTAGGGCGTGCTGAAAACTCCAAAGACAACACTTTGCGCGCATGTGCTCCTTTACTTTGCGCAAGCGTCTTCACAATGCTCTTATACCACAGAATTTGCACATTGAAATTTGGGCTTTATTCATTTACATAAAACAGTGGTTCCACTGAAAAGGGATACATGTAATAATGTCTAAATTGAAATCAGTCTCAGCCATCTTCTCTGGAAGCATACGAATGGACAAGTTGCCTTTTTTGAATACTTTATAGTTTGAGTGCCCTCCTAGGGATCTTTATTTGAAGATTTATTTATTCATTGAAAATATTTGAGGATTTATTTGATTCATGCATAGGCACAAATTTTCCACTCATCTTATTTATTTTGATCACAGTAGATTGGGAATGGGAAGAGGACATATTGTTTTTCTTTTGTATCATTTAAAGTATTTTTCTTTCCCCATGTCAATACTGATGCATGTTGATCCAAATCCATCCTCATGAAAATTGATAATCTCTGTTGGTGTACAACTTAAGTTCTATTTTTTCAAATCTAAATAATTATATTTTTGCTCTTTTCCTTTGACTTCTTGGAACAGTGTAGAAAAAAAATTGAAAAGACCTAAATCAATAATAAATCCATTTTAAGATTATAGCAGGTACAATATATTATAATAAAGTTAAACACCCTTGTTAAAAAGTCTAATATAAACATGGATATAGACTAATAATTCCCCTTATTGTGTCTCTTTTGAATAGTCTATTAATGAACCTTATATATTCTATCATATCCTTACCATTCTCTCCTTCTTTTTTTATATTACTAGTTTGGGCGAGTTCAGTTTCTCTAACCCAATATATCCTCTACAAGATGGTTACAAAGAAGCAATCTTCAACTTACTTAACCCTAACGGTGACTACATACAGGATTACTGGGAGCCAAGAGCACAGAGTATGTGCCAAAGCTTCATCGACAACTTTAACGACCATGAGACTGGAGGTGCAATCCCAGCTCCCTGTACCAAGCAACAAGCTGAGTATGATATCCGATTCAGACGTATCCCGGACCCTAATCGCGACTGCTTTGAAAGTATAGTCCAAAAGTAAGTAAAACTCTTTCAAAGGCAAATGCTACAAGTAACACAGAGACCATCTGCTGGCAAAAATCAGAACCTGACAATTACAGTATCTTAACTATCTTACGATTTTATCTGAGCTTGTTTTAGCCTACTGCCTCGATCAAAATTAATAAAGCGAAAAGTGCAACTGTTTGTAAACTTTTGGATAGAACTTGCTTTCTAATAGTGATGAAATTAAACACTGTTCATTTACTTTCAGAAAAGGACAACAGATGGCATGCTATGGAGCGGACGATAACATTTTATGTGGAGACGGCCGAGGTTTAGAAGCCATATACAACCCTAATGGTTTCTGTGAAAATGGGGTAAGTCATGTTATACATCGTTTATGAATAGAAGGTTTAACAAAATTTGTGTTATCAAGAATATCAAAAGGTAGCATTTGGTTGTACCATTACAGTGTTGTGTAAGTACAATTGCATATAAATTGGTATACATATCTGATACAACAGATAAACCTGCTGCTCTACCCTATAGTGACATATCTCTCAATGACCATGACAAAATTGTTTTATTAGACATAAAGACCGCGCCGTTATGGTTTCATGAAAATGTTTCTTCAAGCCAATTTTCAGAAATCCTCTACAATCTTTGAGTCTTCTCATAATGGACATACTTCCAAGCCCTGAGTTAAGTCAGAAAACAAAAGAATAAAAACCTACATACCCTAATACCCACTCTACCTATTTCAAGACCATGTCAGCTTTCTGTACTTTCCAGCCCCGTTCCTCTAGAACATAATATAGAGCCTGTCAGTCTTGTGCTAGCTTCAAAGGCTCATCATGTTACCTCAAATACACATTTCTAGAACTAAAAATGAAAAGGCAGTGTAGGGGTTCGTTCCCCCATCGGGTGCGCAGAGCCTTCAGAGGGACTGTTCACTTGGTTGTGTCACTCCCCCTATGTATACCATACCGATCCAGGGTAGTTGGAAGGTGGAAATGTCAGTGGGGCCGTGTTGGTGACAGGGTATGTCAGGCCAGGGGATGTAGCTCAGTGGTAGAGCGCTCGACTTGCAAGCGAGAGACCCGGGTTCGAATCCCGGTGTCTCCAGAGACATTTTCACTGACCACTACAGCATTATGAAGGGCATAATGCATGGCTGGGCTTCCACTAGGTCCTTTGTCTAAGGGATAAAAGGAAGCCTAGCCATGTACTATGACGTTTATACCATGGTTTCCACCATTAAATTAAATATCTTTACCTTTTACAGTCATGAAATTGAATTATTTTTGTTGCGAGTCGATGTGAAGGGGCCGGTCCTACGCCATATTGGTTTCTTGTCAAGTCATCAGTATACGAGCATTATATCCTCAATTTCCACTGTAAATACAGCAAAGCTAGAGCCTTTAACAAGACAGATGAACGTAAATACACATATATAAGTCGCACAGGGCTAGAAATCATGATGGCATATGTAATTCTCCTCAATATAGCCATTTTCCGTCGACGACAGAGCTCCGATTCGAATCAAAACACTGCGTCTTCCCCAGTGAGTGGACCGAACAGCATGGACGCAAACTGTTACATTGATGTGCCTCCCTGGGGCATTTTCATAGTAGAACCGCTGGCAACCAGTGCGCCAGCAGGTGGAATGACCTCAGATTATAAGCCAACATAACAACTTGTATCGAAATTTCCATGGTTCCTTTAGCGCGTGCTAAATACATGGCTTTATCAGGATTGGGCACCGGAAATCAGTGCCGGAATGTGATAACCATGATATAAGTAATAATAAAGCTAGGAAAATAATGTCTTTCTAATGCTACAATTAGATTAAAACAAAACGTTTAATTTTCTATATTGCTTTAGGAGGTGAAATCAAGGTGGCAGTTTGATTATGCTGCAAATGATGTCAATGCGGAGGAGTATTGTTGTAGAAATAGAAGGAATAATGAACAGTGTGCAGAATACAACAGACTTATCCTAACTGATGGCTGCCAAGGATACAAGCCCTACTTCAGATTAGGTAGGTATGAGGCATGGGTGTGGAGCCTCTATGCTACAAAAGTGGCATTAGGCTTCAAAAGGGTATCTCTTGAAGCCTAATGCCGCCCCATGGGCCTTTATGCTACAAAAATGGCTTTAAAGCACAGTCTTTAAACCACAAATGGTTCATAAGCTACAAATGGTTCATAAGCTTCAAATGGTTCAGATGTGGCAATTGGTAAAAATCCTACTGTATATCCATCCTACACCTGCTAGTAACATTAATCCCTGGTTTTGATAAGATTCATGTTTGCAATACTGGCTACTCTTTAGGCCTGGGTTTATGTATCATGACACTCAATACCTGGAGTGTAAAAACGAGTGCTAATAATCATTATTCCTATTTAGAAAGTGTATGGAACTGGGAAAACCATGGTTTTTTACCTTTATGCAGCCAAAGAATGAAGAATACTTATCAAATCTTGTCTTCCATGGTCTCATCCTATAGAGGACATTCTACCCTTTCAGAAAAATATCAATTTGAGTCTGTAGAGTTAGGATTTTTTTTCAGTCAAGGGGTCCCAAAGACTGAAAATTACCAAAAATCCTGTTTTTTGCAGCTTTGGTCATTTTGTACATGTCCTCATGTCCACTCAAAGACTAGAAACCCATTCAAAATTGCCTGTGGTATTACGCATATGTTATTTATATCAGGTTAGGTAAGTGTTGATTGTAAATTTTCATTATGGTCACTCGTATGTGGAATTTTACTCATTGAGGCGTCTGCGATGATAACTCTTAGGTCGGAATAAATCTATCAAAAAAAGTGATACAATAATATATCTAATACATGCCATGTTAAGGTTTTATAGGGGGTTGAAGTTGGTATCAAGATTTTAGCTGTTGGTTAAAAGTACCTCATTTATTCGAGTGTGCATTTGCTTTTCATACATTTTATATCAACCAACACAACCTGTTCATCCATTCTGAGAAGCATTAGTGGGGCTCAGGGCCTGCAGTGTAGTGTTTTGAGTAAAATAAGTCATTTAGGGGGTTTTCGTCGCAGACGCCTCGAGATTTGGTGGTGGCAAAGTTGGCGTTGTGTGGTGTCTATGACTTTGGGGAGCCTTAATTTTGTCAAAGAAATGTTCCTGAAGAAAAGTTCAAAGTTCGACAAAATTTTACTGTCAAAGTTATAAAATCCGATGAAATTTCTTTTGCAATCGAAAGATTATGCCAACCAGCACTTGCTGATATGGTTACTTTTGATTAATTTGGCCTTATTCTGATGGAAAAAATATAGCTTGATTGAGTTAATAGGTATCTTGGACTGGGCAGATGCCCACCATGTTGATTTTTGGGCGATATTTGGTGCAGACTCATATTCATGAGGCGTCTGCATCGAAAACTCTGGTCGAACAAAATTTTCTCCAGTTAGCACCATATGCTGCCCCAAGGGTCAAAAATGGGTTGAAATGTGTAGGAATGATATGCACCAATTATTTCAGGGTATTTTGTACAGGTTCTGTTGATTTTTAGTCAAGATTTGATGGTTATAAATGTGTTTAAAATTGTCTCAAATTACTCCAGAAATTCCCACCTATACATGAAATTTAGGGATCCAATTCACTTTTCTTTGGTTAATATGACTACTTTGTACTTCTGTACATCAATTGTGTGTGTTAGAAGTACAATGGGATAATTAATTTGGCCACAGCAAGGCCAAAAGTGCAGAAATGAGTTTTCGTTGCAGACGCCTCAGACAGAAACAAAATTCCGTTCCGGAATGATAACTCTCTGTCCGTCCTTGTTAGACATTGATATACTGAAAATCACTGACACTTAATACCATGTTTTACTACCGACGACATCTATAGATAGGTATATTAACCACCTAATATACTATATATCTAGAATCAAATATGTACTTTATCGGTATTCAAAACATGTATACATGAAAGCTCAGTTATTGATGTATCGACGGAAATTACTCATAGACTGTATCTAATATTTGAGATAATAAAGTAAATTCAAACCAAAAAAAAAATTTAGCAAAGCATCATATATGCAATATCTATTCTTGGTAGACTATAACACATTATTGTCCAATGTCCTGGCCCAAAATAATTACATTTCAAGCATATTTGTTAAAATCTATTGCATATTTAGTTTTCGTCACAGACACCTCTTTTCATCAATTTCCCCAGAAAATAATATTTTCTGTCTACATAACCAACTAATACTTCACCACACGATGCCCTACCCTAAGCCCATTTTGGTACAAAGTACCTTCGCAATTGCTAAAAATATCTTTTGGGGGTCCCTTCCCCTGGTATGAAATGTGGGTTTTTCTCCAGCTCTATGTACATTCAACGCTAAACAGTATAACATTGGTGAGGCCTCTGCTGTTTTATTTTCCCAACAGTAGCCAAATGAGGATTTATTATAGCAATTTAGGAGCTGATTAGGGCCTTATTGACATAACTACAGTAAAGTTGGTGATTAGAAGACAAACATTTTCAAATTTTTAGTATTTCGATAATTTTGTCCGGGTGCTCACAAAAAAAGTTTTTCAAGTTGCTGTGATCATCCTAACTTTATAGCAATCCTTTAGCTTTTTTATCACAGACACCTCACAAAAATTGCTGAGATTTGGTTGACCATGATGAAAAACTGCAGTTTTTGGAGGAAGCCAGTCCACCAGGGTTTTCATAGGACCAACATGTTGCATTATCATTACAATTAATATTTGTAATGTTATTTTGACTTTTGTCTTTCTGTACTGTTTGCACCAAATATGTACACTTTTTCTGACATTCACCCATTTATGCTTTGTTTGAAAGGTTAGATACACAGGGTTTGCACACAACCGTGTTACATTGAACACACATTCATATTCCTTGAAAATGATTTCTTCTGAAGAAGAAAGGTGAAAAATCTTTACCTAGCTTTTGTGTGCCTCTCTCTGCTCCCACTTTTTTTCTAGTTTTCCTATGATTTAAAGACACCATGAGCTTAACATGTTCAAATAGGCGAGGTAGAAAAATTTGTATGAATCATTAGCTATGCATTGTTAAACCCAAATCTTTTAGTAAAATGATAGACTTGCTCCCTCAAAATGGCCGCCTATGTGAGATCACAGGTGGATACCTCAACACACTCCCTAAAACCCCTCAGATCTGTCCTACACTTCTGCAGCTTATACACTGTTACAAGAACAGGGGGAGAACCATTTTGTAGCTTATGAACTATTTGTAGCTTATGAACTATTTGTAGCTTATGAAACATTCGTAGCTTATGAACCATTTGTTGTTTAAAGACTTGTTTGTGCTTTAATGCCACTTTTGTAGCATAAAGGCCTGTGAGGTGGCATTAGGCTTCAAAAGATACCCTTTTGAGGCCAAACGCCACTTTTGTAGCATAAAGGCTCCACAATGGGCATGTACTAAGTTGAGTCTGCATGTGTTATCCTAGGAGAGGGTAAGACACTCAAGGCCCCATGACACCCTCTGGCAACTCTATTTGCTATGCATGGCCACTGATGACAGGGGGGATGGGTACTCGACTGGGCCTTGAGTGTCTTACCCTCTGCTTAGTATTATGGATAACACATAAGCTAGTAACTAGTACATGCCCACGGTATTATGATTCACAATAAATTCAATCAGTCAAATGCGGTTGGGTTCAGAAGAGGATGACGCCATTTTGTGGTGGCTAAATTACTTATTATAAGAACATTGTCAATATATTGAATCATACACAGTGATGGTTGTATTCCAGGGCAAGCAACAGGCTTCGGACAGATCTTTACCCTGGACGGTTTGGCTTATACACTCGCTTGCGAGGGCACAAAACTTGTCTACTCGTATGCTACAAATGAGATCATGATACATGCGAATTATAAACAAATCAATGAGATCTGTAAGTACCTTTGGATATTATTACAATCTACACAAAAAGATTATTTCCTTACAGGCCATTCGGTCATGCAGTTTTTTTTATTGTCCTGCAGGCCCAGATTGATTTTTGGCAGGACTGAATATCTCATTGTCAGGAAAGATATAATGGAAAAGAATAATTTACTATTTTAATCAACAAACACTAATGCCTTATAGTTTTGCTTGTAAAATAAGCTTAGAAATGGTCATTACCAGCTTTATAAACCAAAAGAAAAAAAAAGAAATGGAACAATAATTGGAACAATATCAGAGTTAAACATCCCAGTGAACACAAAATGTCATCCAATGTAGTAAATTGATATATATTAAACACTGAAACAGCCTGAAACATTATGTCTTGATTCAATTGGATGAATGTTTAGATAGAATTTACATGTTGCAACCTAGCTAACATTCTTACATTGTTTCCAAGACAAGCCTTGAGTATGAACAGATAGAACTAAATCCTCAAACACTGATACTAGTTATGGAACAATATATGAGACATTATTCTTCATTACTTTCATTGTTTCATGTCACCTTTTTCACTTTGCAGGGGCTACCTGTGAGATATGTCCCTCAGTCTATATGTATGAGGTGCGGATCCAGAATGGCAATACTATCTTTTTCATGTCCATCTCAGATGTTACAAATGAAGTTAATGTTTTCCACAATGGCATTCCATTAGACATTGGGAAGGATAAATATATGAGTCGCTTCATAGAAGGTATGCTCATTACTTGTTACTTTTTTGTTGCCCTGTGCTGTGACAATATGAAACACCTCATCCTTTTTGTCAATTACTTTTTTAAAGAAGCTCGTTCCCCCTTCAGATCCATGTATGGGTTCTAGGGGGAAATCGTTTTTAAGGTTGTTTGAAAAGCCAATGTATTTGTTTCAAACTTAGCTTCGACTTATATTATAGCTAATATGAGGTTGGCTGAGGCTTTACAGCCGTTGGGGGAAACTCACAAAGTAGAACAGGACCCTTTTCTGGCTTTCCTCTTTTTGAGATAAAAAAAAACAATCATTAAGCAGACCTTTAGCATGAAAAACGTTTTTACAGTTTTCTTTCAATGTTGAAAACCCAAACGTTGAAAAATGGTTTCGAAACGTGTTTTTTTTTTCAAGTGCTTTTAACGTCCTTCAACGTTTTTCAACTTTCGTTTTTCACCAAAACCTAATCAAAACGTTTGCAAACGTTCAAAAATCGTTTTTACCAAGTGGGGAATAGTTAACTGTCATAACTTTATGTATAGTATACGCACCTGCATTCCTCATAAACATGAGAATCTACACTGGGTCTTGTGAAGGGACAATGATAACATTGAGCAGTTTTGATCTGCATCATTTTGAACTATATCATCACAGCCAAGCTAAGTGGATAGTTGTTGCACTGCATACAAAAACTCTTTTATTATCAATACTTGTCTGATACCCTTTTCTATGTTACAGAATTCACTATGGTAGTTGAACATAATGATGGTGAACACTTGGGGGAAGATGGTTCAAGTTGGAAAATCAGACTTATCTTTAAAGACAGTGCGTGGTTTGGTATCAAGATCGAAAGAAGATAGTATTGTATTCTAGATCCAGCTAGATATCAATCTAAAAAAAATCTAAGATGTTATTTTCTCATATTTTCATACTTTCTCAAAATGCCATAAGAAATATAGCATATTTGAACTCCCAATTGCTATTTTAGCATTCACGAAACCTATGGCTATGTATACTCTTCCTTGAATGCTACAACCAAAAGAAAAAGAGAAAAAATATGAAAATCTATAAATTATAATTTTAATTTTGCTGCTTTTTTATTTCAGAGATTGCCATAGAGGTCCAGATGTATGGTGACACACCGCACATGCTCAGTGTGAGAGTTCAAACCTTGCGTAAGTCTCTTTTGTTGTTTTGAATTTCAAATTAATAAGTGGCAATGAAAAGACCTTGAGCAGATACTTGGCATTTTCATATTGACTGTAAATTTTATAGCATTGAAACAATGTATTTTTTCAAGAAGCCCCAGGTGGCAGTACGATGGTACATTCTTGTACAAGGAATCTCTGGCAACTTTGCGACGAGGACTGCACTGTTATTTCGACGACTCTTTTACAGTGTAGATAATTATGGTTGTGTTAAATCTAATGACCAGAAAACTACAGTAGACATCACAAGAACAACAAATAACAGCAAAGAAATTTGAATCTTCTTATGCCTAATAATAATAATAATAATAATAATAATAATAATAATAATGATGATGATGATGATGATGATGATGATGATGATGATGATGATGATGATGATGATGATGATGATGATGATGATGATAATAATAATAATAATGATGATGATAATAATAATAATGAGGATAATAATATTAATTACATTAAACTGTTCCTATTTTCTCTCAGAGGATACACCTTTGGCCACAGAGGGTGGGATGCTTGCGTATGTTAATGTTCCAAATGATGGTGGGATCGAGGTTGGGCCCATCGAGGATAAAGTGATAACTACCAGTTATTTCTGCATAGGTAAGCATTACATCCTCTACTTGCACATCCAGAAGTCCGACTTAGCGGGATTGATTATCACCCAATTAAACATACCAACTATTCACCCAGTCATGGCTGTCTGTGGCGCGTTACTTCCATCTTGTGATTAACATAAGTAGGTGTGTGTTGGTTTATGGTCCTGGTGATGTAGTGGTGAGTATGGGTACTCAGAAGGTGTGAGGTCCCAGGTTCGATTCCACTTTGGATAGGACCTTTCCAGTATAAGTAAAAAGTTCATCTATTTTTGTTCTACAGTATTTAAGTGTAGCATTGTATTCTAGATGAAATGTATTCCTGTGAGGTGTAATGTGTCCTAAGTCAACAAATTCCTGGCGTTCATTTTTAATAAAATTGCCTTTCCGTATTAGCTCATTTGTACCTATTAGTGGCTCTAACCACATCCCATCTTTCTTGATGTAACCTATTGTGTTGGTGATAATCCACCCATACCCCTCTATTCTTTCAGGAGATGATGATCAATTTAGCGGTCTATTTACAGCGAAGAAATGCTCAAGCCTAACCTGTCCTACGTATGACTTTGTAACACCTATAAATAATGGGGAAACTGGAAACCTGGATGTCTTCTTTGACTCCTTATTGCCTGAGGTGTGTGATGGATACAGTAATTGTGTGCTTGAGTACTATATTCTGCTCTACAGCGATCCAAGTTTTTCTGCCGATAAAGAAGACCGGGCTGAATATATGAGGGCTTATGTCAATGACTTCATCGATTATAGAGCCAAACGAGCAGCATGTGAGTGACTTCTCCTTCTTTATATTTTTCTCTTTTTTTTTTTTTAACTTATAAGTACATTCCCCAGTAAATCTAGATCATTACTCTTTCTTCTTTGAAAACCCTAAATCTGTGGATTCTTAAATAAAATGGAATCATCTTTATGAGGTATGTATATAGGTTTCTTGGTGGAAGTGCAGTTTTTCTTTTTAGGTAGTCAGATTACATTGGCGCAGGCAATCCATTTTCTTATCCTATCTTTTGAGATGGGAGTAAATCACCTGTGTTACTTACTGGTTCCACAGGCATACAATCAGTCAGAATAGCCCTGATTCGATGATTAAAGGAAAAAGGTCAGTTGGATTAGTGCTATTCCGATGATTTACGCCTACGGAACCAGTGCTTTAGAATTGCATTGGTGCATGATGCTTGAATAAATGATTCTTGAATGCATCATGCCTCATGGATTATATGCCCTTAAGTCATTAACATATATCGGCAGAATCAATATAGTATCAAATCCAAAATCATTGAGATTGAGTATAATTGGAAAATAATGTCTTTCACCTAAAATCACTGAGGGAAAAGAAAAGAAGAAAATCCTTACTGATTTTGATTTTCTTTTCTATACTCCAAGGGCTTCTGACTGACTACAGAACCTCCTGTAATTGCCCACCTAGAGCTTTAGGGAGTGAGGTGACACTGGTAAGCCCCTTCCAGGGAAGCGTTGCTGACTATAATTGTGTAGTAGGTTTCTACAGTGTCACAGAATTAGAGGTTTCTGCGTGCACCGAGACTGAAGGAGTATTTCAGTGGTCTTCGTTCACTCTCCCCGTCTGCATCTGTAAGTTGGGTCTTACTTATTTACTTGTTTGTTTGCTTGATATACTGCAAACATGACACAACTCAGAAACTTCTATTTAACACCATTTCTTTCCTGACACTTTAATCCACATCATTTTCAAAGTCTGTCTCAGCGTTTTTTTACTGCTCGACTGCATCTGTATGTCGCCTGGCCACTGGAATCCGAATTACTGAACTCGACACAAGATGCGCATTATACACGTTAACTGGTGCTGGCGCTAGCATCAGAGCACCTGCCAGATACTCCAGCCTCGGACTTCGGAGACCCGGGGTTTCACTTTGTTTGACCCTGCTCTGTGTTCCTCAGTCTTACCACCACAATACTTATTCATCTTTTTCCATCTTATATTTTTACCCATGAGATAACCAATCCTCAGAGTGAACCTTAATAAACTGGTCACTTAAAGGGTTAATTCTATTTTATAAAGCTTGAATTAAAATCAACTTTTCCATTGTCATTAGTTTGCAGCTTGGAATGTGTTAATGGGGTGTGTGTCGGTAATCAAACCACCACCAAGGGTCAAGTCTGTGTCTGTGAAGAGGGCTGGGTTGGAACCTTGTGTAATATAAGTAAGTATTTGCTAATTATCTCTCTTTTCAATTTCCACAATGTAGTCTCCCAAACTCAAAGCTATTTTAATGGTCTAGAGAGAATTCATACCTACAAACACAGAAGTCGATTCAGCATCGCCTTTATTGATAGAACATGCCAAGAAATTTTAAATGGTGTTTTTTCAGTATATCAATTCATGATTTGCTAAAAATATCAAAATAGAACAGCCATTTTGGCCTTGATATTTGGCTGATTATGTGATGGTATATTTTTCATCTGCTGCAGCTTGTAACCTAGCCTGTGACAGGGGTACCTGTATGATCAGAGATGAAGACACTAATCCTACCCCATACTGTGAGTGTGAACAAGGCTGGTCAGGGGAACTCTGTGATCAGGGTAGGTATATAGTATTAGCATGTTCGGCGGTAAATGCATATTTCATATATCTCAAAATAATTCCTGCTTCAATGAAGAGTACCTGTGAAGATGTTAAGGTTCCTGAAGGAAATAATGTAAAATATTGTAAATTGAGGGAGTTTTAGCTGTCATTCATTGATTTTAGCTACCCCTCATTTCTGCCAATTCTAGTACCACAGTAGGTGGTGTGTGTAGCACTGTGGGTAGCCCCAGGTACACATGGCCTGCCCACTCACCCCTCACAGCAGGCAGAGCCCTGGGCCTGGGTGAGCACTGCAGGGCCCCTCTCTGCAGGGTAAAGACCCCCTGGAGGAGTTTGCTTTGAGCAAAAATTAGGTAGCATTTACAATAAGTATATGATGTGGATTCTTATTACCTATATTAGGGGTACATGCTAAGGTACTTCCAGATACTTCCACTGGTAAGTTACTTGGCCATAGGCTGTCAGTTTTACTATAAAGTAGCCTTGTACATGAAGTACTAAACTTGGAAGAAATTATTAAACGGTTACACCAATAGATATCCCATCATTTTCTCTCATAGCCCACATGATTTCATCCTGATAATTATATTGATATTAGACCAACCTTTTACCCATAGGAACTGTGCATGTCCCCCCTGAATGCACTTGTAGGGGACCGGAAATCCCTCTACCCGGTAGACCGACTCTCAGGAGCCGGTTGCCTGGTCTTCACTGCTCCCCTAGTGTGTGTCATACCAATCCAGGTGTAGGTGGAAGGTAGATAACGTCAGGTCTGGGGATGTAGCTCAGTGGTAGAGCGCTCGCTTGCAAGTTGAGAGGTCCCGGGTTCGAAACCTGGTGTTTCCAAGTACGTTTTCGCCGACCTCTACACACTATTTAGAGAGCACACACAAGGGGTTTCCTCATCATCAGTGATAAGTAACCTGGCTATTAGCAAATGAGAAAAATATAATAACCGCTGTATAATACAGATAAGTTAGAAGAATACTTTTCAAGCATGTATACCATAAAACAAACAATGGAGTATAATTAGTCAATCAGACATCTGAAAGAACACCTTCTTTAGCATTGTGACAGGTGGGGAGCGGCCAAATTGCCAGGGCGCCGAACTCGCTATATTATATAGTGCACCTTGGGGTTAGGCTGTGTGTCTGTACGTCCTAAAGCCCCCATACTTCTATCACATAACAGCAGGTGGCCACCACCATAGAAATGCTACTGTATGTACCTTCACAACCTTAATGCTGTTTTTTCAATAGGAAAGAGTCTGGAAATGACCCAAAAATCATTTTCGAAGCTCAATAAAATGTCTCATAAGGGACACCATAAGGGTCTCAGGCTAGTTGAGAGTTAAACTATGGATGGTGTATTCAATAACATCAACAAATGAGATAAGGAACCTTTCCCAATAGACTAAGGAGTACCCTCATTTAAATGTTCCCCTGCATTGTTTTAGGTGCCCAGGCTTCACAGTATATTCAAAACAGTCTGCTATGTTTCCTCATAAAATATCCTTTTCATTGCCTTTTTATTGAATGTATAATTGCAGTTGTCTGTGACAGCCCGGTCTGCTCTGCAAATGGTGTATGCGCCATAGATGATGGACTGAACAATGAACCTTACTGTAGATGTAATGAAGGTTGGGGCGGAGACGACTGCACCACCCGTAAGATGACAGTAATCTACATTTACAGTTGATATTTGTATTTTAACTATGTGATACATCAACTACAAGGCGCACTCCATGTATAAGTCACACCCTAAGTTGAAAGGGAAAGGCGCACCTAGGACTTGGGTAGTTTTGACCCCCCCCCCCCCCCCCCCAATGTTTGCCGATGTAATATGGTGCAGTAGGAGTTTCTTGTATGTAAGACGCATCATGTAGGTGGGATATCCCACTATTTCTCTTCGTTATCAAAATTTTTAGGCCCATCACCTTTACCTTACCTTGTTGGTCCTCTTCATTACCAGTTCAATGTCAAAGCAAATCCTATCTGAAACATCAGCCCCTAATGACTTCTTCCATAATGGAAAAGAGAGTGCATTTCCATCCAACCTTATCCATTTTCATACTTACACAGCTGTCTGTGATCCTACCTGTGTTAATGGCAACTGTGAATATACTGCTGGTACTGGTGTCATTTCCTGTAACTGTGAGGACGGCTGGGAAGGAGACGCATGTGACACACGTAAGCTCCTTATTTACTCTATCATTGCTCTATTTTACCTCTGTTCAGTGATTAGAGCATTGGACCTACTTACTGTGCTTGGCTGGATTTCAGGCTGGCATACAAACCTCTTTAAAAAACCTGTCCATCTAGCACTTTACCTATGAAGTATTGAATGTGAAAGACCCATTCCAAGTAAAAAATGTTTACCGCTTTCTACCTTTGTTTCCCTCATAGATTTTATCACAATCACAACCCTTGAAAAGACCATAGCCTGTTAGCCTAAAGCAACCATCGAATATCAACAACCAACTAAGACAATAGTGTATCTGTACTCTCCGTTTATCTTCTTATATTGTACAGGAAGGATTATGGTAACTCTAGAGGTCTATCTAGCAATATAGATTTAAAACTCTTTTTCTTTTCAGTTTACCTACCCATACCAACCCTAATATTTATCATCCTGTTACCTGACAAATTTCACCTTAAATTTCTTCGTTTTCAGCAATCTGCGATCCAGCTTGTGTCAAAAACCAGGGCATTTGTGAACAGAACACGATAACTGGGGTCAACCAATGTAGATGCTTTGAGCCTTGGAGTGGAGTTAGTTGTGAAGAGAGTAAGTACTTGGAGGTACAAATGCCATCTGGCATTGAGGGGATATCCCCCACGCTGCATAGTATAGAAAACAGCTATTATATTTTTATCTCACATATAAGGCACAGGTTATATGCATGGGTATACTCTGTTACAGCTTATAAAACCATTGCAAAGTCAGGGTGCACCTTGATCCTTTGGTATATTTTTACAATAGATTAGTATTAACCTGCTCAAAATCACTTCCTGTATGTGCCTTATATGTTTCTATAAAAGTCAAGGTGTTATATTTGGGTTCGCCTTAGGGTAATACAGATTAATTCCTAGAACTCATTATGATAACTCCATTGAAATGCACTTAGTACTTCTATTATTTACTTCTATTCAGAAATTCCGAACAAACCATCACGGCCTGGCTAGCGGCGTTGGGAGTGTTAGACTGAATGCAAAAAACACCACGCGCACCTAGTGGGCTGGCTCTGCACTGTTCACCTTGGTCACTGCATGGACACAAACATTCACAGTTCACTCTCTCTGCATATAACATGTCATTTTGTGTTCAATTGAGTTTAACGGATTTTATTTTAAATTCTGTGAAGAATAAGGACTGTATTTTCATCATAAAACTTTGGCTAGGACTGCATTTTCATCATCAAACATGGCCACTTCTTAAATTCGACAAGGGGAATGGGCTAAGAGACATGGGACAGGGCCACCTCTTAAAACTGACAAGGGACACGGAGTAGAGAGACATGTGAGAAGGCCACTTCTTGAAAATGACAAGGGACATAGGGCCCCCAGTCGAGGGACCTTTCTCTCCAGCCTTCCAGGTTTTCTGTAAAGGGAAAGTTATCTTGTTCAGAATTCACAAACCAAGAAGAGCGATGATTAATAGAGCGGGTCCGACCTAATCAGTGCAAACAAATAATTATATGCAATAGACAGAACAAGGTGGTCTCGGAAAGAAATGCAAAAGACCAAAAGAAGCTGAATGTGTACAATTAAAGGAATAGATAGCTTAAAATCAGACCAGCGCAAAGTCGAGGTACCGTATTCCTTTTAATAAGCGCACATGTGCAGAAAATTAATTGTTAGATGCTCAAAACCTTATTAAAAGAATTAATTCTAATAAGCGCACCCCCAACAGCCTAAAACGGTTATTTCTGCCATAGAAATCTTGGTTTTTACACTTCATTTGACTCATTTTACACCAGGGTGGGGACCAAAATAAGGGGGGGTGCATTTATTAGAGCAGGTGCGCTTGTTAGGATGAATACGGTATACAGTGTCAGTGAGCTAGGGTGAGCAGCTCTTGAAGCCTGGTTTTTGGAGTAGGACATGGGCAGCTGTAACAGGCCAAAGAGCAACAAGGCCATTTGATAAGTGGGAAAGAAGCTTAACCCTTTGAGGGCAAAGCAAAAATGGTTGCCCTGGCCATGGGGACGGCCTCTGAAAAAAGTATAGTTCCTAGAGGGCACGTCTATTTTCAATTCCTATACAAATCCTATATAATGGGCGTCGACTATAGTCAATGCTAGGCCTACCATGGTGTTGACTATAGTTGATGCTAGGCCTACCATGGTGTCCACTATAGTTGATGCTAGCCCTCAATGAGTTAAGGTAGATTATGACTAGATATTGTGAAGGGGATGGAAGTCACTACAAAGAATAATAAGAGAAGGTCGGTAAAGGTGCTCCATCTCTGGTTAATGGTTAGCTAATGGTAGATGTTACCTGGCACAGAATATAAAAGAAATAAAGGAACAATACATACACATGTTGTCTAGGAAGAAAGGCAAAAAGCCAAAAGAAGCTGTAGCAAGCGGGTTGCCATAGGCTTAGCAGTACAATATTTTTTTGTATATAAAAACAAGTACAAAATACACAATTTTAACTTAGGAAACCCTCCCCCCCCGTCTGTGCACAACATCTAACTTTGATAGAACACCCTAATAGGTGGCCACTAGCAAAAAATATACACTCTCAGTCCTAATTGTAGACAGGTAGTAGGTTGCCCTGTAAGCAGTACCTGGTAAGCTACTGTTGAGTCATTAGATTTGTACTAACAGAAACTCCCCCTGTAGACCCGTATAATAAGCAATCCACTATAAAACTGGTGCGCTAGGCTGAGAGTGTATTTACAAGATGGTATGGAGGTTACTCAGCAATTATCAGTATATGAACAGATATACACATCAAATCATATTAACCTTGAATTATCATTGTAGATGTAGTATGGAGTACTGCAACCAATATTTCCATTGTAATCACAAGGCTGGTGAAAGAAGCTTTAATAAAACTGGTAATCTTAAAGTTATGGTGTTCTACTGATTATTAGGCCTATAACACTACTTCCCTTGATAAACTTAAGGCGTCATTAATACCCCAAAATACCAATGTAACTATCATAGCGTATTTGTGCTGAGTATAGTCACTCTGCAGGCTATTGCAAAAAGATTTGGAAACGATTTTGTCGGAGGTGGTATTCCCAAAATGGAACTGACTGACCTCAGGGAATCAATTCCCTGTTGGGTTGCCAAAAGATAATTGGTCATAGAAGTAGTTTAGGAGTGGTCAGGAACTGGTGAATGCTTCTTAATCGAGAACCAATTCCCAGACAGTTCCTTTCTCCAATTCCCTGGCCTTTCGACTATGGGAATCATTCAGGTGGAATTAATCATGGAACCAGTTCCTCAACTTTTTGCAATGCAGTCTAATTCAGAGTAAGTCAATTCCATTACAGTATAAGGTGGGAATTGGTCTCCCTGGGTGGAGAATCGGGAGGAACTGGAAGATGCATTAGTTACAGTGAGAATTGAATTCCAAATCTTTTCGCAACAGCCTCCTGGAGGTCATTTCATAAAACCTTTTGGGCTAGATAAAAAGGCCCTAAAGTCAGCTTGTGCATTCATAATCATCACACATTGCATCTATACCACGGTCGGCATCTTTAGGATGCATCAGAATGCATTTTGCATTCACTGACATAAAATGTATATGGTATCCATAGGGCCCCAGAAATAAGTCTCAGCTAAACCAACACCCGCATCTGCCCCCCATGGCCTAAAGGATAGCATGAAGCACTTTGGATCAGAAGATCGTTGGTTCTAGTCCAACCCATTCTGAGCTTTTCCTGTATGAACCACTGTCAAAGCTTAACCTGACCTGCTGTCACATATGCGAATAGTAGAGATAAAAGAACAATATGAGTAAATATTCAAGTGTCAACTTAGTGTGTCTATCTTGTGATAAAGGCACTCAGATTATCCAGTTTGGCCACCTAAAATCGTTCTGAATGTGATAACCGTGGTATAAAAACTGATATAGTTTATGGCGCTAGTTTTGGTTTCTTTTCACAGTATGGAGGCACACATATATTCACAGTTCACTCTCACTGGTACAATCTACATGGTTCACATTGCCAACTGGCTCTTTAGTCTTTTTCTACACAGAGTTTTCTTTTCATTTATGTTTGTACAATAAATCAATAGTGGTGACAAATCGACTTATGCCTCACTCCTTTCTCTTTACATCTGAGTGAAATGATTTATGGTAAGAACATTTTCCTATGTTAAATTTATCTCAGTGTTTACGTTTGTTAGGATTTCTTAGTTTTTATTTCTATTTAGTTGATGATTGCACCAATAACGGCCAGTGTACATTTGGTGCGTGTATGGTGAGAGAAGGGGTACCTTATTGCGAATGTTACGAAGGCTTCACAGGCGAACTTTGCGAAAGCCTCATTGTCTCAACATGTGACTACTGTGACCCCGAAGGCAGCATTAGATGCATGGAGGATACTCAAGAGTAAGGAAATAAATATCATACATTTACATTCCAATCTCAAGTTTTTGTAGTATTCAAGTATGACATATATTTTTTTCTGTTGCCATGACTTCTTGGCATTTAGATTGGTGTATCAAACATGTTCTTTATATTGAAAAGTTTATACATAATGCCTCATGTGATATGTAGACACTAAACGCTAAATGGCCAAGTTTTATTATTCTTCAATAAAACTGTTCCAAATCAGAAGCATAAAAATTCCTTATAGATATAAACTGCTTACAGGTTACCGGCCCATAAACTGTACTTCACTTTGAAATAGACTTATTTCAACAATTTGCCGTCTCATAAACAGTTATTTCAATTTGAAATAGGCAAAAATAGGTGAAATAAGGCCCTATCTCAGCATCGGGAAGCTCTCCCGACTTAAGTTATTTCAATCATGAAGTAATCTATGATACCTAGGCAAATTGGTAGATGAGACTCATTTTATTTGAGAAACCAAAATTCTACTTTTTATTTCATCCTTATTTCTTATTTTACTCAATTTTTTTATGGGCCGCAGCCAAGATATAACTAAGTAATCATTTAGTTCACAGGAATCTTATTTTAGGGTAATTTGTCAAAAGATTTTTACATTGGTAAAGGGAATGTCCTTTTTTTCTCTTAAACGTAAATAATGTTATGACACTTTTGAATTTTGATAAACATGAAAACTGAATTTTCTTTTATTTTTTTTTTTTATAAAACTGCCACTTTCCATGTTAAAGTGAAACATCCTTCTTACTGATATTTCTTTCCATAACCTTTTTTCCTATTGCAACACAATCTATAACTTTATTAAGCTGGATGATTTTATTTATCCTTACATTTTCTAGATGTGTATGTAAATGCGGGTGGAGTGATGACTCGTGTTCTACCCAGCCGATACCATGTTCCTTCAATGGATGTCGAAATGGCGGAACCTGTAACATCATAAATAGGTAAATGTGTAAGATTTATGAAACTCATATCAATAATTTAGTTTAATTTACTCCTGAATATCTTAATAATTCAATTTATTTCAGTGTCTTTCGTCAATACCTTTTTTCTTCATAGCTAACCAATGAGAGGTGGAGAGCCATCTGACCTAATTTTTTTATAATGAAATTGGGATAAGTTAACTTCTGTACACCTCTTGCTTTGATATCAAGGGGTGTACATGAATAGATGGTACAGAATAGACAAACAAAAATGACTCTTTTTACGTAAATGGCCCTCAGATTTGATATAAATTGATTAATCCCCCACCCTTCCTTGAGTTAGACTAGTGAATAGGCAAATTCACTGTGTAATATGAAAAGAATTAATAAGTAAAAATATCTTTACCATCTTTGGATGTTTCAAAAGCTTTTTGACCCCCCATCCTGTATAATGAAGATTCACTCCCCATGACATTCAAGCCCATACACACCTAATAACAATTTTGAAATTGGCATGTGCACGCTTTCATAGATCAGATAAATTTGGGTAATTTATTCAAGTAATATTTCCTCTCTTTTCAGTGTCAACAAGTGTTGCTGTCCGCCGCGTTATTCTGGCGCTATGTGTGAGCTAGACGTTCTCACATGTGATGACTCGTACTGCAATGGCAATGGGGAATGTACAGTTAAAATGAATGGGTCAGTAGGAAAACATATATCACACTTCATCCTGTCATATCAACTGTGAACTATTTAGTTGAATGCTCTATGGGTGTTATTGATGGAACTTTGGGATTTGAAAGCTCTTGGATTTCTATGACACCACCAAAAGCATCATGGTAAAGGATATTATGGATAGATCAGATATCCTCAGAAATCCCCTTGAGAGGAAAAAAAACCCTGTTTATTTCCATATTCACATTGAAATTCTCATCTTTATAAAATATCATTTAATTGAATCAGGTAGTGGTGTATTATATATCATACATCAGTCCTCTGCCTGTTCTGAAAAATTCCTTGCATGAAAACACATGCCATTGTGGCAAATCAAAGCAGCGGGGTCTCAAATAATAACTGGCTTTCTATAAGTGCTGGAGTGAAGGGATATTGGAATTAAAGCTGGTACAAGATGTGAAATATATGGATCTACTACTTTCATCGTGTCTATCATATCATCACAGTCCTTGTTAGAGTGTCCTGGTAAAATCTCAATCTATTTCATAAGCATAAATCTCTGTGGAAATAAAATGATTCGAGCATGACTGTTATCCAGTCTTGATTGCGCCAACACAATGACTCCATCTGAAGCCATAAAGTAGATTCGTATTCCCTACTGGTGGTGACTTTAATTTGGATGTGTGGCTGGAGAGTAGAACACTCAGTGCTGCCACCAAGAGGCTGTGACCAATACAGTTACTAATTAACTTCCGGGTGCATACACGGCCATACAATAATCAAGGCCCAATTATATAGTAACTTGTCGAACTTGAGAAGTTTAAAACATTTTTTTTCTTCTTTTCTTTAAGTGACAAAGGGTGTGAATGTGAGGATGAGTATACTGGTGAAACATGTGGCACGCGAGTCGAGGAGTGCCCAGAGAACTACTGTAATGGCAATGGACAATGTAGTCTGACTTTTACAACAGGAGTCTATAAGTAAGCATACAAGTGACATAGTGAAATAGAGCCCCAGGAGGATATTTCTCAATGATGTTTCTTAGCCTTTTTGAAAAATGCCCTCCTGGTATTGAACACAATCATAGTAATCAGTTATGATCGTATGATAAAAAAACTAATCAAAGTTCTCGTTGATCAATCGAATAAAATTGTACAGTAAGCACACTGTGAAAAATAACTGTTGAATCTACCAGGGATCCTTGTAAAACCAAAAAGTGAACCACTGATTTTATATAGCAGAGAGCCAATGTAGTTCTTACAAGAAGCCCTAGTTGGCAGTAGGGTGATACAAGGAATCTCTGTGAATAGCAACATCTCTGATCTCTGGCAACTTTGGGAGAGGGATTCCGTCATTATTTTGATGACTTTATTTTTTGGCAGTTTAAAAATGTTTGTGATTCTACTGTTTTTTTATACAACCCGATATTAAAAGTATTTTGGAAGGCAGTCATTTCTATTTCAGTCATATTGTTATGGTAACAATTGGATCATATCAATGATGAAATTTACCCTGTTCTGTTGTCATGTTCATTATCTGTTTTTTTCTTATTACAGCGTAGCTTGTTGAAAGATGGGAGAAATGAAATAAACAATTTACCAATGTACATTGAACGTTAACTTTTGATTTTGATACTGAACATTCACCTTTGATTTTGATACCTAACAGCTACCCAATATAAACTTATAAATGTGCAATATGCCTATAACTGACAAAAGAACTTTAAGACTAGCTTATCATCTATTAAATATAAATCTACATGAAAAAAGTCCAATTATTATGGTAAAAAGATCTTTTTCATTAACAAAATGATTCCCTTATTCTATTTTCTCAGATGCGATTGCTCTGATGGCTATACAGGAGAAAGATGTGAGATGGAAGTAAATAACTGTGGTACCATCCACTGTGTAAATGGTGGTACATGCGCGACAGAAAATTATGAGTGAGTCAAAATCTTCCAATTCGATCCATTTGAAGTGTTTTACTAAAATGATGTGCCTTAATAATTAATTCTTTTTTATTACTGCATTCATGCATAATCTGAATGCATAATCCCCTTTTAATGGGGTTGATGCATTCATACAGGGTCAATATGATGCACCGATGCAGTCGGTGTGAGTATCAGTGCATCAGGACAAAGATCTGTGGACCAGGAGCTGATTTCAAAATGGCCTAAAATCACCTGCATTGTGATGTTAGTGTTGGCCAAATCTGTGGATTTGATAAGCACCTGTAATATCACACTCTGTGGATTGTAATGTTAGCTTCATCTAAATACCAATCACTATTTCACCGACACAACTGATTCTTACCCTGCTGACAAAAAGGGTGCTCGCGCTGTTAGTATATGCAGTGCTCCAACTAACAAAGCCTGGAAGGCATTTTTCAAGATGGTAAGACTAGACCTCCTTCAAATCGTAATGGGATCCCTCATTCTAATGCCATTACAGCCCTGCATCTAGCAGTCACCAACGGTTACCCTGGTACGACTGCCCTACCAAACCCTATGTAATTTCTGCTTTAAGTGCTGATCGTACAGAGCAGTCATAGTACATTACCTACGAACACCCACTATAATTCTGAGGGTTTCAAATCGTAGTGGCTGTGTGCAGTCGTACCATCTTGAGAAATGCCCTCCTGATTGGGTAGTGCATGGTATTTCGATAGCTGCAGCCACACACTAACAGAGCATAATTTGATAGGCATGGATTTCGCTAAAAAAGGATTGGGGTTATATATAATGTATGTCAGGCCATTTTTGAAATAACCTCCAGGAGGCGTTTCTTGACATTATTTTACTTTTTGTACTTTATTTATCATAAGGTTATTTCTAAAAAATATCAACTGCCATAATTAAGAAACACCCTTATAACAAATCAAAAAGCATTAAGATTATAGTGGCTAATTAGAAATTTTAGATATTTCCATACTACTTCTAACTGTTCACATTTTAGTGTTTTTCCCCCCTAATAGTGTCATAACTGTATTCTGTCTCCAAATGTCTGTTCAGGTGTGTGTGTCCAAAAGGTTTTACAGGACCTCTCTGTGAGACACCAGTTACTAATAATTGTGGAACAATTCAATGTTTGAATGGTGGAACCTGTCTGTATGAAAACTACATGTAAGATGGAAGTTCACTTTATGTTTCAGTAAAGCTGTAAATTTAATACATCTTTTGAAATGATTTATATTTGGGAATAATGTGAGGTTTTCACTTAGGTTGTAAAGTAACAATTTTATTGGAGTGTCCTGTGTAGTGCTGTGTAGTCTGTCAACTAACATAATAATTATGTCAACTAAAATAATATTAATATCTTTGATTTGAAATTAACTTTATTGGGATGTGATCACCAGAATTATCACCTTGCTGATTTCCAACCTTTCTTTATTGACATAGTAAAAACATATGTTGTGAAGGTTGGTCAATTTCAGTTTTACTATTGGAAGTGTGATCTGGAATTTTCTTTCCACTACCAATGACTTGAAGCTTGACTTTGCCCCATCCAAGGGTTGTTACTACAATACTGAGGGTGACTGAATAACTGCCAGCATGTACTGTATACAGCCTAAACCTATAAGGCACTTCAAGAGTCCTATTTTGGCCACCTTAGTACTGGTCAATATTTACCGATCCTCTCAATTAAGATGCACCCTGACCCTGAGATTTTGCTAATCCATTTTTTTTTTATTATACAAAAGTATAGAAAAATTGGTCAGATTAGTAAAAATGCGGCCGACCGACGGCAGTGGAATACCCACTTTACCTGCCTGTACAAACCTCAGCTGGTTTATGAGGTTTCAAGATGGTGTCAGTGCAATGTCTTTATCATGGTATACATTTACATCCTGGCTTTGGAGGCTCAATATCCTGCAGAACCACAGGATATTGTCTACTGAAATAGAAAACAATGAAGGTAAGACTTAAACCTCTCCCATCATACATATCCTATAACCAACTTTATTTTGATTTCATACTCCTTAATTTCAGGTGTTCCTGTATGCCCGGATACACTGGGAACCGATGTGAGACATCTATCTCGAGCTGTGGTAGTCTGGCATGTCTTAACGGTGGAGTGTGTGGTTTGGAGAACAACCAGTAAGTAGCCTATTTCAATGTACATGATAACAATCCCTCCCTCTAGCAAATGTAAAAAAAAAACACTATGTTGATGTGTGTATTATAATCAGCCTTCAGTAGTGCTGGCAATACTATGGCTGCTCTTGGAATAATAATTGATGGTAGCAGGCAGGCCCTTTCAACTCCTTCATTAAAATCAGTGCAACATTCAGTGGTGAAGCTGCATTGAAACCAATGGTGCAGCTGCATTGAAACCAATAGTGCGGCTGCATTGAAACCAATAGTGTGGCTGCATAGGAACCAATGGTGCGGCTGCATTGAAACCAATGGTGCGGCTGCATTGAAACCAATGGTGCGGCTGCATTGAAACCAATGGTGCAGCTGCATAGGAACCATTGGTGCAGCTGCATAGGAACCATTGGTGCAGCTGCATTGAAACCAAAGGTGCAGCTGCATAGGAACCAATGGTGCGGCTGTGTAGCGCGCGGATCACCAATCTGCGCAATTCTCAAATAGCGCAGCGCAGTTTGAGAATTGCGCAAGATCGGCGCCGCGCAAAGCTCCAATTTTGCACAAAGCACCAATATCTGCGTATCGGCGAGCAAGTCTACTGTCAATATATTTCATTATATTTTCAAAGAGATAAAGATCCAAAATGTTAGATCAATGGTTGAAAAACATAAATACTTTACTTCTAAAAGTACCAAACAAATAGATATTAGAAAATCTTTAATAACTTTATTGAAAACTCGCATTATTAGTGCATAGCGCAAGATGAAATTGGCGATCGGTGCAGATTGGTGAAATGCGCCTAACAGCTGCATTGAAACCAATGGTGCAGCTGCATAGGAACCATTGGTGCAGCTGCATTGAAACCAATGGTGTGGCTGCATTGAAACCAATGGTGCAGCTGCATAGGAACCATTGGTGCAGCTGCATTGAAACCAAAGGTGCAGCTGCATTGAAACCAATGGTGCAGCTGCATTGAAACCAATGGTGCAGCTGCATTGAAACCAATGGTGTGGCTGCATTGAAACCAATGGTGCAGCTGCATAGGAACCATTGGTGCAGCTGCATTGAAACCAAAGGTGCAGCTGCATAGGAACCAATGGTGTGGCTGCATTGAAACCAATGGTGCAGCTGCATAGGAACCATTGGTGCAGCTGCATTGAAACCAATGGTGTGGCTGCATTGAAACCAATGGTGTTGCTGTATTGAAACCAATGGTGTGGCTGCATTGAAACCAATGGTGCAGCTGCATTGAAACCAATGGTGCAGCTGTATTGAAACCAATGGTGCAGCTGCATTGAAACCAATGGTTCAGCCGTATTGGAATCAATGGTGCAGCTGCATTGAAACCAATGGTGCTGAACTCTGTCACGTGCAATGCCAATCTGCCTGGCACAGTTTACAATTATCTGCATATTTGAGCTATATTTATTTTCTTTTAAACAAATATATGGGACTTTGTGAAACGAATGTTTAGATATATTCTCAACATACTGCCACCAGTTTCTACCAAGATATATTTGTTTGAAATAGATATCTGCACATATTGCTAATATTGGCAATCCATGCTGATTGGCAAATCACATGGAGCAGCTCTGCATCTGAATTAAAAATGATCTTCAGGTTATATGGCATTTGAACATATATAGCAGATATCCAATAAGATGGATATAGTCACAGCTACATATATAAAATATTAGCATGTCAATCAATCCATGCAATTCCACAATGCATTCGTTATTTACATTTATCCTTCCTTTTTATATCTTTGCTTATACTTGATAGATACAAGTGTTTCTGTCAGAGTGGTTACTATGGGATGTATTGTGAGATTGAAGTAACCTCATGCCAGAACATGGACTGCAATTTTGGAGTGTGCAAGCTCATTGGCAATAAGTAAATATACCATTGAAAATACATTCCTCTACACTAAGAGACACTAATATTTGATCAAATAGCTTGAACCAATAGCTGAAAAAGACCTTGATGAATGGTTGATCAATATTGTCTCTAATTTTAATGGCTGTTCACTGACTTATTTCTAAAGAATTTCTGTAATGAAGGCTGGAAAGAGATTCATAAAGTCAGTTATGAACTCTCGGTATGGTAATTGCATAAACTGTGACATATAAAGGACAATTTGTAGGAAAGCATACGAAAATCAGCATCTACCGGTACTCAAATTTGAACATCATTCTGGGAGTCTTTAAAACATTGAATCACTACATTCTAAAAGAGACATTCATATTCAATTATTTTCCAGGTACAAGTGTGAGTGTAAGGCAGGATTCTATGGTGAATTATGTGAGAACTTCCAAGGGAACTGCCCACCCAATGAAAATCCCTGTAGAAACGGCGGCTCATGCTACACATATGGACAAACCACAGTCTGTTACTGTCCTCCTGGTTACACTGGCTCAATCTGTGAAAGGGGTAAGTAAATTTATAAACCATACTTTTCGCACATCATTTCTTAAATAAACTATGATCACACACATCCCTTCGGCAGGCAATCTCAATGTCATTCCTGTGGGAATTCGGTATGACTTGGAGGGGGCAGTAATAGTTTGATGAGAAATGGCCTCCAGTTTTTTTTTTCTCATTTTCTACTGAAATGTTTCCCTTTTCTCTTTCCAATTAGATATCAATGAATGTGATTGGAATCAGAACAATCCATGTGCAAATGGTCAGTGTATGAACAGGTTTGGTGACTTCTTTTGTCAGTGTGATACAGGTAAATTGGACTTGTTGCTACATCTGAATAGTTCAACCACTCTATTAGTTTAGGCGTCTTCATATGTTAAGATCTGCATAATATTCACTTCAAACCCCAGACTGCTTGTAAACATATAGGATGATAAAATTTTAGTAAATATCTTTTTCTTATGTGTTCTGTATTTCACATGAAGTAGGTAAAATTCTGTACATAAATCAGACTGGAAATTTAATCTGCACAAGCATTAGAAATTATGATTCTTATTTCAAATTTTCTTTTATCTATCATTATAGGTTACACAGGTCGTCTTTGCGACGTACCGGTAGACATATGTTCCACTAACCCGTGTCTCAATGGAGGACTGTGCAATCCATCAAACAATAACAACAATGACAACTATGGTACCACTGGGAATGAGGAGTATGGCATAGGGGAGGCTCCCAGATGGTACACTTGTACCTGTCCCATCAACTGGACTGGTAGGTTGTGTTTTTGGGTTGTGTATTTGCAAAGATTAAATATTTTTACGCCTTCCAAGAAATAAGCCGAAAAAGACAAGCAATCTCATGTCATTGTCTTTTGAATGAGAGGCTTGTACAGGATGCATATTACATGAACCTTTTAAGTATTGTTCCTCAAAGTCTTAAGCCATAGCAATAAGAGAAGATAGTAAAAGATGATAATTAGTAAGGATGCATAATCATAACTATCGATAGAATACAGTAGCATAGTACCGTGCATATGACCTACAACTTACATGTGAAGTACTAACTCAGCATGTGCCTTGTAGGCTGTGCTTTATGATATTGAATTAGTAGTAAACTTCTAAAAATGAAGTCCGAACTGGACAATATGGGATTCACATGAAGTCAGTATGCATATTATATGCAAGTTTACTCTCTATGCAAGGTTCTACATAGCAATACTTTTTTGCTTTATCTTAAAGGAAGGATTTGTGAAGTGGATGTGGATGAATGTAAAGTCCCATATCAAACACCATGTCAGAATGGAGGACAATGTACCAACCACCCTGGTGACTACAAGTGTGACTGTACCTACAAGTTCTGGGGCAAAAACTGTGAATACTGTAAGTATTTCACTCTTTATAATACTCCTAATGTTAGTATAAGAATTAACTTACTTTTGACTGCTGTTAAATGTGATTATAGTAATAGTGTGATATCATGGAAATTACATTTATCTAAGACCAGAAAGAAAGAGTCTTTCCTTATAAATACGCCAGGATACAATATGGAATAGACACTTAGGATTGATTTCAACAAATAACATCTCAAATCACCCTCATGCAAAAATCAACAACAACAAAACAACCAGAAACAGAAACATACATCAATCGGATATGTATAATTCATTTGGATAACACCTGTTGTATTTGATCGATATCGTATATTTATCTTAAGATATGAATTATTCATAACTTATTTTGGTTTTATTTGAGTAGTGTTCTACCAATGCAACCCGACCGTGTGTGACAATGGTGGTCGATGTGAGGAGACTCCGACCGGATACAAGTGTTGGTGTCCTGCAGGCTACTCTGGAACCAACTGTCAACAAGGTAATGGTATATGTATCTAAATAGGCATGTCAAAGATTTGTTCTAGTGGGCATTTCTAAAAATGACAATGTATAATCTCAAGAAATTCCCTCCTGGTGGACATTTCTCTACAGTAGTGATCAACACTGTAAGGAAATGCCCTCCTGGTTTGATTTGATGTATGATGGAGGTACTTTTAGGTGTGCAACACTAAAATTGGTATTAATTAGAATACTGCTTTCCCTTTGTTCTTCCTGTTATTTTTTACATAAATCTTTGTTGAGTCCAGGATATTTTCGTCAACAAATTTTAAAGCTGTACACAACTTGTCTGTCTTTTTAATCTTTTCTGCATATGTAATAGCACTAAGCCCAATATATGATTGAAAAAAATTAAATATCTGTGCAATTTTGTAGTACTGGATCCATGTCGCGAAGTGGAGTGTAGAAATGGGGGCGTCTGTGGGAACAATGATGGGTCCGCCAAATGTGTCTGTGGCAAAGGCTTTGGTGGTAGTCGCTGTGAAGAGCGAGGTGAGAATACAGATTCAGTTCCATGATTATTTTTCCAAATGGCTGTTCTTCATGAATGGGTGTGGGGTGTCTCTCACGAGGCCAAAAGCCGAGTGTGAGACAGCCCTGAACGCACGAGTGAAGAAACTGGACATATGGACAAATCTGAGCGGAATTCATAATGTAGTTATAGCGTAAGTTGCGAATGGGGTCTTGGAGAATGGAATGTGTTTCACCAGGCTCTTGTGAAGAATGAGACAGCATTGCTTTAAATGAAGTAAATAATACTTTATCTCCATACCAGTCAAATCTATCAAGAAAGGATTGTGACATTTCTTTGCAGTGGATGAGGAAAGTTTAACAATGTAGTTGCAGTTTGATGGTTGAAACTATATAATATAATTATATTAATTAAATGTGATCAATTTCTCTGATTTAGTGCAATGCGGTATGACATTGTTAACATTGTCCTTTTCATGAACATGATAATAGACAAGCACAATACAAAACTAATAAATACAGCTTGAGTAAAGCTAATGGATGGGGAAAGAATGACATGACATTATATTGTTTCAGTGAATTGAGTCTTCTTTATTTTACAGTGGATGGTACAAAGAACATGATCATGATTGCTCTGCTGATTGTGCTAGCAGTATTTATTCTGTTTGTTATGGCTGTCCTGATATGCTGCTGCTGGAGAAATACCTGCAGAGCGGAGGATGAAGACGACCGCAAGTAAGTAAAGACAACAAACTGTAAAAGCAGAAGCATAAGTTTGAATAATTTCAAAATGTTTTATATCCATTTTGATGACTTGCATATCATAGTGCTTCTACGGGAATAATATAAACTTAGTTTCTGTTGGTTTTCTCTCTCTCTCTCCCTCTCTCTCTCTCTCTCTCTCTCTCTCTCTCTCTCTCTCTCTCTCTCATTTCTGTTTAACTTCTTTCCTGATACTCCTTTTTTGAAAATGGATTCACATAGGTTATCCTTTACCACTGTAATTCAAAACAACCCGTTACGATCAGCAATGTGTCCTTTAGGAGAGAGGCTGGGGTTTCGCTATGAATCTCATAACACTTTACTCATGTTTTATCCAAAGTAGAAGGTAAAGTATATCACTTTAAAAAAGGTGCCCAGATCAGGATGTTTGTCCGACTCAGGGTTAACTACCTTAACACTCTTACATATCTCTTTGTACACATAGGGAGGTAGAGGAGGAGGTAATAACCTGCATAGAGCCATGGAACTTCTCCAACCCTATGATCACCCACCATGTTCCCTCATACAGCACTTACACGTATGGGTAAGCCAATTTACTCTCTTTTATAAAGAATGCATCTCAGCATTCACACATGCCATATGGGTGGGAAAATGTCATTTTATAGGCCTGCCTATACAATGTGTAAAGCATGTAGAAGATAGAGGTGGAGTATACACAATATGGGTAGAACAAAATAATACTGTGTTTCGCTGGTGCCAGTATTGCGAGGTGGTTAAGTATGATATTGTCTTTCAACAGGAATTTATCATTCTAATTCATACATATATCACTATAGTATAAATGTGCGTTACTTCTTTATGTTTGTAGGCCTGGAAATGAGATCTATGTTCAGAAGCAAATTTAAGAGATAATGATTGAGGAAATCAACACAAGCAATTTATCCAAGAAATCAAAGCAACACCTAATGATGGAGGGCAACATTTATAATACTACTCCCTGCGTATAAGCTGCACCTTATATGTGAAGATGGACTGCCGGTGTGCCTACAGCACCAGGAAAGGTTGGGGTGCACCTTTTAGACAAAGATAATATACTATAGGGCTCAGGATTGAGGTCTGGTATTTCCGCCATTGCTTGATTTGGGAGCTGGCGAGATAAGCACTGATAAGAACCAGCATGATGGGTACCAGGTGTTACATGATGTACCCAAAAATCTCTGCAGTGAATGGAGGGAGCTTTCTCATTAGCTGAGAATGTATCCTGGGTCAGCCCTATAGAATGGTACTCAAGTGCTTGAAGGTTAGCCCAAGATACGCCGTATAGCTTTGATTCTTTCAGGTTGGGCGTGCGGCTTTTATGTAGATGTGCCTTGTACACAATGTATTGTAGCACCTTATATACTTATACAATGACCATTAGGACCAGTACGCCATACGCAGCCATACAGCATGATCAAACATTTTAGTTGTTTCATAAATTAGTACATGAGTACTGAGAAGAGTGTTAAAAAGGCAATAAAAGAGTGCAGACAATTGTATTCAATGAGCCTAAAGGCCTTTGCTTAAAGGTATCAGCTTTAACTATATTCTTAGTTATATCTTATGTGTTATTTCACAGCTTTGTTTAGGAATTCATACAGGGTTTGAATACTATCTTTTCAGTATAGTTTTTGTGCCAACTTGCCATAATGGAATTTTCCATTCAGCATGATTGTGCTGTTTACATGTTTAAGTAAATAGTATTGAATTAGCTTTAAGACTATTTTGCCTAGGCTATGGTCACCTATTTAGCAGTAATAATTGAAATAATATATTATGTTATACTTATTTTCTCAATGACTGCCTTATTTGGGTAGAACGTGATATTGACTAAAATAATTATATAGATTATACTTTTTAACCTCTAATATTAATATCATTAACACTCAGAGTATTTGAGATTATACCTCAATGATTGTAGTATTCAATTAGCTTTAAGACCACTGCGCTAGGCCATGGTCACTCTTTTATAACTTTGCTTTACATGAGAATTTTTAGAGGTGTTTATCTTGATTGTACTCAATTAGCTTTAAGATCATTGTCCCTTGGTCATGGTCTCCCTTACATAGCTTTAATTAATGGTCCATAAAATGTAGCTTTAAGACCATTTTGAGTCGGCCATGGTCACCTATTTAGCTTTAATGATTGTGATCATTTTGTATTTATTTTCTCTATGACTGCCTTATCTGTTCATTGAATGTCCATTCAATATTGATTTATGTATCAATGTCCTAACATGTTCCATCATCTTAAATGGAAATTCTTTTTTAAAATGTCTGACATAGGCATTATTAACACACTGAGTATTTGAAATTATATCACAAGAATTGTATTCAGCGAGCTTTAACACTACTCTGCCTAAGCCATAGTCACTCAGTCATAGCTTAACTTACTATTGGAATTATTCAGAAGTTTATACCAATAGTTGTATTCAAGTAGCGTTAAGACCATTGTTCTTAGGCAAGGGTCACTCTTTCATAGCTTTAGGTGATGATCAAATAATTCAGAAATGTGTATTGGTAAATGTATTCAATGAGCTTCATGATCATTGTGACACGGCTATGGTCGGCCCTGTATAGCTTTAATTGGAGATCTTTTTTTAGGTAATGCTCATGTGTTCATGCATATCCAGGATTATGTTTTAAGAGCTTTAATACCAGTAGGTTTACATTATGGCACTAATATATAACATTGATAAACAGGCCAAGTATTTTGGAAAGCTTTTAAGAGAAAGTAATGGACGATCCTCTCTTTATCATTTTACATCATTTTACTGAGGTTGTTCACTTTTGCATTAATAAAATGTAGCTTTAGGACCATTTTGCCTCGGCCATGGTCACCTATTTAGCTTTAATGTGCATTTAATTTTGATTTATGTATCAATGTCCAAACATTTTACACCACCTTAAATGAAGATGCTGTTAGTCTTTAAATATTGTTAACAAGAGTATTTAAAAATATATTTTAAGGATTGTGTTAATTGAGCTTTAAGACCACTGTTCCTAGGTCAGGGTAACTCTTTCATAACGTTATTTAACAATTATATAGAAATGCATACGAATGATTGTATTCAAGGAGTTTTAAGGCCATTGTATCTGGCAAGGGCCACCTTTTCATAACTTTAAACGATGATCAAATAATTTAGAAATGTATTTTGACGATTGTATTTAATGAGCTTTAAGATCATTGTGCCTCGGCCATGGTCACCCCTGCATAGCTTCAATTGATATTATTTTTTTGGTAACTATGTTCATGCATATCAAGGATTATATTTCAGGAGCTTTAACACCAGTGGACCTGTATTATGGCTATTAATGTATTAAGCAAAGTATTTTGGAAATTTTTTAAGGAGAAGATAATGGACGATCCTCTCAACAGAATCATTTTACAGAGGGTGTTTATGTTTACAGTGTTTACGGTAGCTTGAAACCAATTTGCGTCGGCAATGGTCACCTATTTAGCTTTAACTGTTAGAACGTGCATTTCATATTGATTAATTTATCAATGTCCTAACATGTCTCACCATCATGAATACACTGTTCAACCTCTTAGCTTTATTATCACTCAGAGCATTTAAAATATATATATATATATATATATATATATATATATATATATATATATATATATATATATATATATATCAAGGATTGTATTCAACAAGGTTTAAGACCATCCTGCCAAGGTCATTACCAGTGACTCTTTTTATAAATTTGCTTAACTATTTAAATATTTGGAAATGATTGTATTCAACTTAGGCAGGATTCACTCTTCCATATCTTTAAATTATCGTCAAATAATTCAGAAATGTGTATCAATGATTGAATTTAATTAGCCTTGATATCATTGGGCCACTTCAATGGTCAGCCCAGCTTGGTCTATTTTGGTAACTATATGAAAGACAATGATGGTATTGTAGGAGCTTTAATGTAAAAGAATGTAAAACAAAAATTAAAAATTGAAACGGAAATTAAAAATCAAATACCATTCACAAAAAAAGTCAATGAAGAATGAAAAACAAAAACTTAAAAATGAAATGAAAATCAAAAATCATATTCCATTCACAAAGTAAATTCACATTGTCAAACACAAAGTCAATAGTCAATGAAAAATGAAACTCAATTACCATCTGGTTGATGTCAACTGTCAACTGTCAGTCCTCATGGTCCAACTTGTGACAGGTATCTTTTAACATTGAGGACTGTATGGGGAGGGATGTAGAGTGTGAGTAGGAGAGCACCCTCCCACTCCCCTGATTCATCTACTCACCTCTCCCCTTATTCTCCTTCTCACCCACTCTATGCATTTCCCTACTTACCTCTCCTCTCATTCCCCTACCCACCCACTCCCCTCATTTCCCTACTCACCGCTCCCCTCATTCCCCAACTCAGCACCCCCTCATTCCCCTACTCGCCAACTCCCCTCATTCATCTACTCACCACTCTCCTTATTCCCCTTCTCACAAACTCTCTGCATTCCCCTACTTACCTCTCCTCTCATTCCCCTACTCACCAACTCCCCTCATTCCCCTACTCACCACTCCCCTCATTGACACACTCCACTCATTTCCCTACTCACACACCCTCCGCATTCCCCTACTCACCGCTCCTCTCATTCCCTACTTGTATACTCTCCCTACTCCCCCATTACTCCATCCCCCAACTCCCCCTATTCCCCCATTTCCCATTCCTCCATTCCCCAAGCCCCTACTCACCCTACTCCCCCATCCCTCTACTCGCCCTACTCCTCCATCCCCCTACTCCCCTTTTCCCCTATTCCCCTCCCTCATCCCCCATCCCCCTACTCACCCTCTATCACGCCCCCACCCCCTACTCATCCTACTCCCACCATTCCCCTATCCCCCCTGTCTCATCCCCCCATCCCCCAATCTCCCCATTCCCCCAAGCCCCTACTACCCCATTCCCCCTACTCCCCCCATTCCCCAACTCATCGCTCCCTCATCCCCCATCCCCCTACTCACCCAACTCCCCCATCCCCCTACTCCCCCCATTCCCCTATTCCCTTCTCTCTCATCCCCCCATCCCCTCCTCCGCCAATTTCCCCATGCCCCAACTTGCCCCTCCCTCATCCCCCTACATACTGGTTCACTTCCCTCTTACCATCCTCAGCCACTCCCCAATGTTAAAAGATACCTGTCATAAGTTGGGCTCTGAGGATTGACAGTTGACAGTTGACAGTAACCAGATGGTGATTGAGTTTTCATTCTTCATTGACTTTGTGTTTGGACTTTGAATTTTCGTTTTTCATTTTCTTTTCACTTATGAATTAGGTTTTTCATTCATCATTGAATTTTGTAAATGCATATTATTGATTTTGTTTTCCATTTCATTTTTCATTTTGTTTTTTTGTTTTTAATTCTTAAATGACTTTGTAAATGAAATTTTAGTTTTTTGGGGTTTTTTTTGCATTCAGTTTTTATTTTGTTTTTTTGTTGGTAATGCTCAATTGACTTTGATTTCTTTTCTTATTCGATTCTCATTTTGTTTTTAAATTTTGGATTTCAATCTTCATTGACTTTGTAAATGAAATTTGATTTCCTTTTTTCTGTTTTATTTTCATTTTCATATGTTTTACCTATTTCAAATAGGGATTTCTTTTCGTTTTCATTTCATTTTCATTTTTTTTCCAAGTTTCTTACCAAAATCGAAAGCTGATTAAGCAGATCCTAGCTTTGGAGCCCTGGCATCACTTTTTTGAACATTTGAACATTTGTCAGACACACATGTACGTACCTTCAAAGAATAGGCGGTTTCCAGACCAAATACATTGTGTTCTTTCCTATAGAGCTTTAAGACAATGTTACACACACTCACCTTGAGACCAAGGCTTTTCTATGTAATGTCTTTTACACCTGTTGATTTTTTCACACAATAAAATTCTTTTCACAAGCTAGTTCAATGCTCCAAGTTGATTATTGGCTCCATGAAGAAATACCTTAATAATCATTGCTCAATATTTTCAACTCAATAAAAGAAAGCAGTGTAAACATTTCTCCCAACTTTGTTTACATTTCTCAAACACAAATGAAAAGAATGAAGATATGTAAAAGAAAACAGCAATAGAAAAATCTAATATAAATATACAACACATTACAGACTTTTGTCCGTAGCCATATTAAGGTTTAATCAACGGTTAGTCCTTGGGAACCCTCAGTATTCACCAGTGCCTTTTTCCTTATGCATCGTGACAGCTGTGTTGTAATGTGCCTCGGAAAACCTGCAACTAGTGTCAAAGATGGCTTCAGAGGAAGTCAGGTGGTTCCACCTGGTGGCTTGTTGCTGAGATCTGCATGTCAGTAGTTACACTCTGCATGTATAGGGGGCATATATATATATATATATATATATATATATATATATATATATATATATATATATATATATATATATATATATATATACCCACAGGTGCAGGCCATGTCTGATGGCATTACTTCTCAGGTTCTTTTTGATTTACAGATAGCTATGTAAATCATAAATGCATTACTCTCTGCCAGATTTGCAAATGTGTTATAAGAAAATGACAGATTTGTTGAATAAGATATAGAACGCTGGACACAAGTCATTATAACATTATCATTTATTATGGTTCACCGCAGCAAGAAAATGTTTGAATTATCCCATAACTACAAGCATATGTCCAAGAGGTTATAGACCCTAACCAAGGTTCCCCCACTTAACCAGTTCTCATCATGTTTTAAGTAGGCAACATTTGTAAGCCTAAAGTTTATATCCGATGTAGAATAACTATTTCTTAGGTTGGTATTATAAGAGTAATTACACATAGTAAGTCTATTTTAGAGGCATAAGTATACTAAGCAATTACTATAGATGTCGTGACTAGATTCTGTGGGGCATCGTTTTTTGCTGTCCCATTAAAATCTCATCTGAATCTAAGGTCAATAATTGTAAATTGACAAAACATTGTGCAATCCATCAACTTATTTCCTATGCACCTAAAATAGTTTTAGTTCGTATATCCACTAAAAAGACAGGTTTGAGATTTTTGGAAACACTTCTTAATGGTTTGTGAATGTTCTTCTCTTGTAGAATGCTTACATTATTCCAACTACTGACCATCCAAAGTACCCTGAAATAAAGCGTTTAATCACAACACCACCAGCCCCCCTCTATAGACACTCAGGCATTCTTGATTTATACACACGATTGGAATTGATACAGGGCACAGGTTTTCCTCATTTTGGAGCAGAGATATTTCATAATCATAATGCTTAGACATTTTTATACATGGTTTAGAATTTAGTTTCGATGTCATCTGTGAGGAACCCGAATATTAATACTATGGGAGCAGACATGCCCACTTTGATCTTATCTGAGAGTCTACCTTAATTTTGATGGTGCATTGGTAATCGTACAGCTGCATATTGGTGTAAGCTGTTCTATATGTATAATGATTTATCCTCAAGTAGAATTTCCTATATGCTATTTGCTAAATGCTATAGTCAACCTGCAACATAGTTCTAACTTTATATTTATTGAGCAAGTCATATAGATATTAATAAAAATTGTAGACTATGGGCCATCATTCTGGCAGTATTTGGGATAATATTGTAAAATAGGTGATGGCAGTTATTTAGAATTAGAATTTACAATAAAGTAAATCGTCCCTCAATACCAGCTCCAACTTTCATATTGTATGCCTAGGATATTTTGTATTAATGACTGCCAGAAATCTCAGAAGTGTCAAAGCTTTATCAGGCGCCCTTTGCAATATCTATAGGTCCGGTTGTCAAGAGATCTGCATTAGGGTTTCCCTACCACACAGCTTAACTGACTTTACTGTGCAATAGTAGCTGTTAGCCCAGCACTTACAGGGGCTGTATGATTGTATGGGCACTCCTAGGGTCGAAAGGTTGTATTCATTATCAAACCACTAAGCACCATTAATATGAAGTAAGGGAATGTACAAGTCAATCTACTAGCCTAACATTTAAGCTTCCAAAAGTAGCATGTGGCATAATATACATAGATATAGTTTGCAATTTTATGGATAACTTTAAGACAGCTTTAAGATACCTTGAACTATAACATCAAAACAGAGCAGCATCAGTATTCAAATCAAAGAAGGTAATGGCTTAAGTGCCCATTTGATAACTGTTATATTCAATAGACATTTTATCCATGAAATTTGCGATAAGCACTGAGACTGTCAATCATGCTTTGACGTGATATAGAATGATACCAGGAGGAGTAATAGCACCACCCCCTTTAGTCATACTGCAGGTCGCTTCATATATGCATCTGTTAAAGGATGGAATAGAACCAATGTCGAAATCAATATAGCCAGGAGGAAAAGCCAGAAGAATAAGCGATCAAAGACCTCAGCTACCCGCCGCCAGTCTTTTCCATAGTCCATGGGCTCAGGTGGCTTTGGGGTAGTATAACTAGAATGTGCCTGGATTGTATCTATTGTAGCATTCTCCCCACTCCGAGAGCATGAGGTCAAAGGTGTGCGTTCATTACTGATGGTTGCATTTGATGAAACTGGTCGCGGGTGAAGCTCTATAACCGTGGTTCGCTCGCTACCATCATTGCCTATGAGAAGCGAGGCACGCCTATGAATATGATTTGTGGGGTTTGAAGAAGAGGAGGATGGGTTATTCAGCAGAGAGTTCTTAGACCTCTGGCACATAGTACCCTCACTGCCAGGGACACTTATACCAAGTAGCCGGGCTAGATAGAGAAGAACCAGCTTTCGGGCCCAAGGCGGCACAGGTTTGTCGTTAACATGGTGGAGGTTCAAGACAAAGACGGTGAGGACCATAGACAAGGTGGTGATGGCCATAGTACATGTTAGATATATTCCTGGGAAAAAAAAGTAGAAAATGAATATTATTAGTTTTTATCTTTAGAAGGAGTTAGGTAGCTTTGTCATATAAAGAAGCCCCACGCAGTACTTATGATATTGAGGAATATCACCGATTCCTAAATTTAAATAATTTAGGGAAGAGAGTCCTAGTCATATTTCATTAGTTTAAACTGCAATAAAAGCTTACTATATGGTGTCTGGGTGTCAAAGGAAAATACCATCCTATTTTCATTATGACCTCTCATCTTTGTTGAATAACAAACTTCTAAAATACTCCTCATCTGCTGTTGTAATGGAAGGCAGCAGGCCTCTTTGATGCAGGCTGTGACGTCACAATAGACATAATTCACCTGGAGGCCATTTCTCAATGTACTACGACTACACATAGCCACTACGATTTTAAAATGCTAAGAATAAGCCAGGCTATCGTAGGAACTGCCCTACGACTGCTCACTATGATTAGCAGCTATGCAGTAATTACATAAGTTTCAGTAGGCCAGTCGTACTGGTGCTGACATTAGGGACTACTAGTGCATGGTACTGTAATGGCCAAAATTATTAGGTTCTCACTATGATTTAAAGGACAGCAGTCGTAGTGTGTTAAGAAATGGCCTCCTGAGTGATGACTGCACGGCAATAGCTATCTCAAGATAAATGCTGCTAATTTGTTTGAGTTTAGTACTGAATAGCTCTGCATAGTTATCCTACAAAATATAATCTACATTTTACTTTTATAAACAGGACTATGCTTTGCAACAGCTTCCATTCTCAACCAATGCAGCAACTGGGGCATTTGGTCTATTGTGACGTCATAGCATGACCATAGAAACCTTCTACCTTCCATTACAAAAGCAGAATAGGCTAATAAATATGTCAGAATCTTTTAATCAAATGAAGTTGTAATGAAAATAGGGTGGTCTTTTACTTTAGGGCTGAGGGCCTAGAATTTACATCTCTATCACCAGCATTCTGACTCTGCATCATTTTGCACTATTGGAAAATTTTCATTTATGCAATATTCTAACAAAAAGACATAATGTGTCATAGAAACATACTGCAGCTGAAGAAATTATATCATATGCTTACCTAAAAGAGGGATGTGATCTGATGTTTTGGGGATGTTTCCAGCGACATTGAGTAGGAAGATTCTGAAGGACAACAAAACGACGACACCAATTTGTACCTTCTGTCCCGGCGTGCAGAAAAAGATGGATAATAACAACACTGATGTTAGGATACTTGGCAATATGACATTCATTATATAGAATGTATGCCTTCGTCTCATGTACACAGAGAAGGCCACATTACTGAACCTCTCATTCGGACAACACTCATAGAAGAACTCATTCCGTTTGGCCTCAGTTCCCATGATTTCCCATTCTCCATTGATTTTGTAAGAGTCGAGGTTGATTTTGCTGATCGGGCTTGTTAAGTTCATCTTAGAGGTGTGATAGGACCAGGCACCGAAGATGAGCTCACATATCTGCTCGTCAAATGGGTAGTAAGTGATGTCGATTGTACACATGGTTTTAAAGACTCCACCTGGCTCCCATCGGACATAGCCGTCATGCCGAATGATTGCTCGGAAATTATTATAGTCCTCATAGATCTTCTCAGCTCTGAAAAATATAGATCTTTGTCATAATACTACATAATTATAAGAAGATCTACATTGTAAGTCCTGTTTAAGGAGATTACTTGAATTGTGACTTTGTGTTTGTTTATAAAATAAACTACATTTATTTCATTGTATGTTATCATTTTTTGGCAAGTTATAATGTTGATCTTAATACTGGGCAGGATATCAATAAACTAACAATCAAAATTTCATGTCAAGAAAGATCTGTACTTTCAAGTGCATGAGGGCATGATTAGTTTACATCTAAATAACCCTGCCCCAATAGGGTTACATCCCTTTTGACAGATTTGTCGTTCACTTCTTTTTGACAAAATCACAAAAATGATATGACCAAAAGCTGTTGATTAATTTAAATGTTGGACATACCCGTTGATAGCAGCAAACTCAGGTCTCCAAAGCCCGCGCGCCTCCACTATGAGCTCATTCAGGTTGCCATGAACAGGCGGCTCCCAGCGGAGGCGTTCGTCCACCCATTCCTAAATAAAATAGTTTGCACTTCAAGTTCACATTTCAAAAGTTTACATTTCAAAAGATGGTTAATGGGCAAGGTGTAGCTATGTATGCTTGGCAGTGAATATGATTCTAAACTGCTTATCAATGAGATAATGTTTGCTCTGCCCTAATAACCACAGAGAAGTAGATCTAACTTTCACTTTTTCAGAATTTCTCGCAGATGGAAAAAAACTTCATAACATTATACACCACTGCTGTTTTGGTGTTTTTTTTCTTTCGCACATTTCTTTTTTTGAAAAACCATATATCAAAAGATTAATTCTTCATATTGAGACCTTACCATGATGAGTAGTCCTGTCGTAGTGAGCACCTGGCTACGTACATCCTGTAATAGACATCAAAATATATCTGGCGGGTATTTCTCAACATGAATCGACTAGACATAGCCACTCTAATTCGAAGATCACAGGAGGGTGTTGCTCCTATGAGAAAAGGTAGTGCTGGCTAAGCAGTGCCTCTTCTGCAGAACTGGATTTCCATGTAGTGATAACTTTTCACTTGAGTTACTCACAAGTGGTCAGGCTAGTACAGTGCTAGTTAAGGGTGGTTTGAGTAGGCACCTAGTCGGGAGAAGTCAGTCAGTATAGTACAGTATAGAGTCTGTGACATGAGTAGTTACCTGATAGTGCAGCTCTCTCTATTTTAAACAAGGCAGGTGACTTTTCAGACTAATGTGGTGAGTGCAAGTTGAATGGTGAAGCAGAGCGTGATTTGTTTTGAAAGGAGGGCACATACTGACAGCTCTATTTACCATAGGCTTCAGTGACCACTAGATGTGGGACTGTAATGGCATTAGAGTGAGGGCTCTTAGTAAGATTTGAAGTGTGGTAGTCTTACCATCTTGAGAAATGCCTTCCTGTTTCAGTTCGGGAACACAAGGTTTTAAAGCACTTTGAAGCCCAAATATGTGGTGCAACATACAGCAAATCAGGCATTGTACATGTATCTTGGGAGATGGCCTCCAGGGTGCAATGGTCATTGAACAACAATAGCAACATGATTGAGTATTCTCTGCATGCTTGCACATCCCTGCTGACCTGCCAGGATCTGCATATATATATATATATATATATATATATATATATATATATATACATATTATGGTTGTGTCATATTATATATTATATATATAATTATATGTCAGGCTAACCCTTTGAACAAAATGCATCATGCGTATTGGTCATCATGATGCACTAAATGGGCTAGTAGGTCTGCTCACCAGTGCATCACCAGTGCATCATGCGGACCCTGCTGGAGGACGGCCTTCCTCATAGTGTCCGCATGATGTAGGAACAATTGGTATGGTGCATTATTGCAATAGCAGTCTTTAAAGGGACAGTTCTGCTTGCCAGCTGCCCCTATTCATTGCTCACAAATTGTATTGAGGACCCTTCTGGCACACTATACATATTTACACCCCGCTTTGTCCTGAGACCCAAACTGTCCAACTACAGAATGTGTGATTGTTGGTGAGGTGGAAGCACTTTGTTGTGGACACTTTTTGGGAAGAAGGGTACATGTAGACCTACAGAAAAAGTTATCATCTGGTGCCCTGGACACTTTGTAGCATATTTTAGCAGTGTTTTTTGGATGGCAGGGGAGCTGCTATATGCTTCATGCTGACCATTTCAGATAGTACTAATCTACATATATGCAGCCCTTATTGGCCATTTTGTCACTTACTATGATAGAATTTCAAACTGAACACTTACTAACTCCTTAATATGTAGCAGCGAGAACATGATGGAGACCCAGACGGTACGTGAGGAGTTCATGACCGGACGTGCAGACGGGTTGTAGTCATCAAACAACACCGCGAACAAGCGCTCCTCGTCCGAGAGAGACCGAGTCACCGATTCTGCAAAATAGTGATAAGGAACTTGATTTATGTACTGTTAGACCCTAGGACTATTGTGATTTAGCCACACTCCTGGTGTACAAATTATATTATCTGGTATGTACTGAAGACAGACACTGTAAAAATAAGGAGATCACATTCAAATGTTATAATCATCAATATCAGTAATGGATCATTCAAACTTTATAATGTAATGTATTATTGCATGGTTTAGGTTTTCTTCTTTTTATAATGTACTTTTATGTCATGGCTGATACAAACGTCACTATAGATTAGTACTAGAACCGCCATATTCAATGGGGGCATTGAATACAATGTGTCTGTATTCAATGGGTATCTGCCATCTTGGATTTTGAACAGATCTGAGCTGTTTTTCTTTATTTAAAAGCAATATAATTGCTTCGTGGGATACGCCAGTCCCACCTCGGGGAATACAATGTAAAAATATCCCATGGTCGTGGACATTTGCTTATGTATCAACCCATGTTGCATGTATCGCCTGATGATCACTTTCTTTATGCCACAGTTTTAAATGCAGGACGCCATCAAAAGACCATGTGACCAGGGCATAGAATATGTGCACATCGTGCTCCATGGAATGTGCGGGATACAGAGCCTCATGGTTAACCCTATGGAAGAAATTTGAAGTGCATATGCCTTTCTCTACCATATCTAGAGCCATGTAGCAAAGTCGTAAAGGGAACTGGTAATAAGGGTCTTTTATGTTGTTGATCCTTTCATCATTCTTAATCACATTTCCTGGTGACACCTTCATTATGGTAAGGCGTTGTAAAATCCTCTATTGAGTAATATCTAACAAGGTTATCTTAGTTAGATTTTGAGAGACTTCCCTATGAATATGGAAGACCTGTGATATAATCCCTCGATCATTGGTACAGTCAAGGGACAGAGGGATGTCAAGATACAAAAAATGTCATTGAGTTGACTGCCTGGACAGTATGCTAATGAACCTAATCTAATTACGTCAAAAGTAGCCTCAAAGTAGTTACGGTGATTTGAAAATGCAAAGGTTTTTCTTTCAAGTAAATATTAATACCAAATTGCTTAATAAACCATTGAACATCAGGAATGTATAATTTATTATCATTTTTGTACACACATGCATCAACACACGTTTTCACCTACCCTCGTGCATACAATGCCCATGACCTATGATTATACCACTATTCTGGCACTTCCGGTGGTTTTATATGCGATAAATACGTGGTATATTCTGCATATACCACCCTTGTTCGTTTTTTGAATTTTTGGTATATACTTTTTCGGGGTCAAGTTGGATTATGGCAGCTTTACAAAGTTAATCTAGCCATTTTCCATATTGAAAAATCGTGCCAACTCGTATGAGAATTGAACCCCGGCCGCAGTGGTGGTAGGCGAAGGCCTTAGCCATAGCGCCACACTGAACGGTGATGGAATCAAATGCGAATATAAATAAGACCTTGACCGGAGAGGTACCGCATGTTCACACTCACTTTTCGTATGGAATCCAACCTTTTTATGTTATAATATTGAAATCCCAAGAAGTTTTCGATCCGTAGACGAGGAGTGCGTGCTAATTTTCTCCATTTTCTTCGATATAAATAAGAATCCATTGATTTTCCAAACGGGTCCAAAATTTTCGGCGTCTTCCTCGTACGGCGAGCGGATGACCTATATCCACATTCGGGCCACTGACACACTTTCGCCGAACATGGAGGCGGGTGGGAATGGCCGGACCGCGACTCGCTTACGATGAAAAAATCAATGGATTCTCCTTTATTTTGAATATATTGGACATATCAAGCATGGAGTACTCATCTAGACTATCTAAGGATATGTATGTTTTAATTTGAAAACTTGTCATGGTTGGATTCCATACGAAAAGTGACTGTATACACAGCGGTACCTCTCCCGGCAAGGAACCCAAACAATGGCTTCGCGCAGAGCGGACACGGGCCGTGTCGCTTGCACTTACAAAATGCCTTCTCGTGGCTATATTCTTTGGATTTCAGGTAAGAAATTAATACAAAATGGAGGAAATCGTGGTATAAACCTATTAGTTGATGGCTGTCGGGGCCCACGGGCTGTATATGCTGTATATACCCTCGCCGCTTCGTGGCTCAGGTATATACAGCATATACAGCCCTAGGGCCCCGACAGCCATCATCTATTAGCTTAATATCAGCAAGAGCATTAAGCATGAAATAAATAAGTATAATAGCAAAATGTTCATGAGTGAAGAGCGGAGTGCGATGCGGCAGTCAAACTGCAAGTGCACTAACCTGGACACACTCTCACGAGTGCTCCTTTGCATTAATTTCAGGGTTATATCTTTGAATTATATCGTCATGACACTATTATAATATCCTCTATAACAACTTAAAAGAATATACCGTTATGGATGTGGGAAACTCGCCGTAAGGTTTGTTTACATTGCCATTTTGAAGCTATGATGTCATCAAAGACCCAGCCAGCACGACCACATGGGTCTCAGATGGGATTTCTTCGTGCCTGTGGGCCTGGCCCAGATGGGTAAATGCTGGTGAATGTCAGGGAAGCCAGCTGGGGCCCATGTGGGCTAACCCAGTTCACTATATGATCCAAAGGTCGATGGATCTAGTCTAAGCAATGATGGCTACTGTTCCCATCCTCGCATAACATTACCAATGTACCTAAATATCTTCTTTTGATCCCATTATACTTGAAAATAAAAGAAATAAAAGCACCAAAACATAAAAAATCATTTTGTTCCATTCTTTATAGAGTGGGAAAGGGTCTTGAGCTGAAAAAATGGTGTGGGAGTGTGATATGCACTCTATGTATTAAACACCCCATATGTAATACAGAAATCCAATGCAAACCCTGCTTCTAAAAACAACTGTACACAAGTTCTTCCCTATCAATACACTCTCTATACATTTCCGAATGGTTCCATTATCTAAATGGAACCAGAATTACACATTCCAATAACCTGTGAAGTAATTACAGCTAAGCATCCTCAACCAATCAAAGCTTCCCTTACAATCATTGGTAACCCAGGGACTTCCTTACAATATTGATCTTGGTGACAACCCCAGGTGAGTGATGGTAGTAGTTGAAGGGACCTTCTTGGTCAAACCCTGGCATCTCTCATTGATAGGTTCCCACAGTTACCATGACAACCCTGGAGCTTAATTCAAAACATCCTGGGATCACGACCCCAGCGATCTTAGGAATAAATCAACCTTATCCTATTAAGCGATCTTAAGAGTTGACTGGGTTCACATTTCCTAGCCAGCACTAAGATCGCATCGATCTTAGCCTCAGCCCTCCTACACTATTCCAAGAAGTACTGACTGGGCACAGGGGTAAGAGTCCCAAAATAAATGAATAGCTGTGGAGTCACTCTTCTTCACAAGAGTGCTTATACTATCGTTCCCCATCCCCATATGGGCTAACAAAAGAGCACAGGGTGCAGTTGACCCCCGTACAGTATTCAAGAGTTGTTCCCATGAATGTATGATTTATGCTTGCCTATTAGAAGCATTGTGCCCTCCCCCCAGGACAAAGAGAGAGAAGGGTAGAATTACCTTACAGTGCACTTAACGCATGAGTAGCCCTAAGAGCCCTCAAGGACACTCAGCAAACGTCCTCCCTCCCCTCTTTATGTATGCAGCAGGCTATTCACTCTTTCAATCAGGAGTGTTCCCTGTAAGTGCTCTTGTACTCAGGTGAAACCACTATGCATTTCTTTCACTAAGATCGCAGTGATCTTAGTGTTGGAAATGGAACAGTGAAGTGATCCCAGGACTAGCTATTCTGGACAGGCCTGCAACCACTGCATTACATAGGGTAGACCAGCCAGGTCTTATGATATGTGCCTACACTAAGATCGCTGGGGTTGGGATCCCAGGATGTTTTGAATTAAGCTCCAGGAGTGTTCCCTGTAAGTGCTCTTGTACTCAGGTGAAACCACTATGCATTTTTTTCACTAAGATCGCAGTGATCTTAGTGGTGGAAATGGAACAGTGAAGTGATCCCAGGACTAGCTATTCTGGACAGGCCTGCAACCACTGCATTACATAGGGTAGACCAGCCAGGTCTTATGATATGTGCCTACAATAAGATCGCTGGGGTTGGGATCCCAGGATGTTTTGAATTAAGCTCCTGAGGTCCTGGTGCGGACAATTAGTCTGACCCTTGATTGTAAACACTCTGGACCTTGACCATGAATCATTTGGCAGCTATTGCATTAGGTATTTGTATTAAAGCTGCCTGGCAGCACCTCTTTTAGGAGTTAGACACAGATATAGCATAATGTTTATATACACTGCATTATATTATAGAAATAGAGATTGTAAAATCATTGTCAGTTATTTTATTTTTCTTTAACTGGTGGCCCTACATAGTTAGGCTTAAGTATTAGCTCTGCATTTATATGGGCTGATATATTGGAATTTGTTGACTTCATCATGAAGGCTTTCTGCTGTATATAAGATGGCAACCGACCATGGAGTACCAAAAGATGGCATCTTATGCCAGCAGCCCATTCATTAATTTCACCCATAATTGGTCACAAAACATTTCATAACAGCTACAATTTGCCTGAAATGGCCAAAATAGTAGTAATTGGCAATGGTGTCAGCTAATTTCCTCACTGATATACCAATATACAGACCATGATATGGTAGTTATAAGGCCAGGGTGTCAGTGAACAAAAGCTGACGGGTTGAAGCACTTGTACACGTGCTTTACAGGTCTCCTATCCTTAACCCAAAGAAATCAAGCTTCAAAGGAATCTTCATAAATGGGCAAAGAAGAAGCCTAGTTAATCTGTGGGAACAGAAACACATCAAATCTGGCCAAATGGAAAGTTTTTTTCTACCTTTAGCAGCTCACACACAATCCCATACATTTTTCTCGTTTTGTTGGGGAACATTAAATTCTCTTTTCAATAGTAATTTCTTCCAATCTTTAAATACTACAGTAAAAATGATTCCTCACCATCCAAAGGTTATTTCAGGATATGTTAGGTCCTACCTAAATTTCCATTTTCAATATGTAAACCTAAAAAAGAAGCTGATATTAAACAGAAAAGCAAAGACAGACATCACAAAAAAACCACCATAAATATTCCCTTTAATTCAAACTCAACCACCATGAAACCATTTTTAAAATCCACCACTACACTTGGGTGGTTTTGGTGATTAAAGGTTGGCCCTCATTGACATTAATCAAATAACCTCAGTTATGTTTTAGCTTCCATACGTTTTACCGTAGATTTATACCAATCCTTATTGTAATTGCCTTCTTTAACAGTAGGTTTACCAATCTTGATTTTTTTTGCCTTTAGTTTGTCAGAACAAAGTCATTACACTGAAAACCCTCCAGATCTTTAGACTCGTCAGATTGAGGACCTATAGTCATCAGAAGAGGTACAGACAGAGGGCAGCACCTTACAGGGAGTGAAATCCCTGAGTCTACCTCTCACCACTATGAGTCTCTTGCATTCTGTTGACAATATGTAACAAACTCAAAAGGTGGCAGGTATGTGCCACTCATGTTTAATTATCTGGCCTTCAGTTTTCAACTGAAGGTCTTCACCGCTGAGGACTTTAGGTGCTCAAGTTGACGATACCCAAATCTACAGCTTTGGGTAGTCAGATTGAGGATCCAAGGTAGTCAGCACCAAGGTTATCACTCTAACAACTTTATGTAATCGGTTTGACTACCTTGGGTGAGTGTGTTGACCTAAACCCATCAGGTTGACTACCCTGGGTGCTCAATCTGATGACCCAAGGTTGTAGATTTGGGTATCGTCAGTCTGACGACCTTGGGTATTATGCCCAGTATTATATGTTGCACTTGATAGTTATAAGAAAGAACAAAGTCACTGGTCTGATTAGGGCCACGATTCTGAGGTGGAAAGTTGGCTTTGAAGAGCTTTGACCAGGAGGTTAATTCAAAAGATCCTGGGATCCCAACCTCACCGATCTTAGGAATTATTCTGCCTTATCCTATTAAGCGATCTTAAGATTGGACTGCGTTCACATTTCCTAGCCAGCACTAAGATCACATCGATCTTAGCCTCAGCCCTCCTACACTATTCCAAGAAGTACTGACTGGGCACAGGGGTAAGCGTCCCTAAATAAAGGAATAGCTGTGGAGTCACTCTTCTTCACAACAGTGTTAATATCATCGTTCCCCATCCCCATATGGGCTAACAAAAGAGCACAGGGTGCAGTTGACCTCGTACAGTATTCAAGAGTTGTTCCCATGAATGTATGATTTATGCTTGCCTATTAGAAGCATTGTGCCCCCCAGGGCAAAGAGAGAGAAGGGAAGAATTACCTTACAGTGAACTTAACGCATGAGTAGCCCTAAGAGCCCTCAAGGACACTCAGCAAACGTCCTCCCTCCCTCTATATGTATGCAGCAGGCTATCCACTCTTTCGATCAGGAGTGTTCCCTGTAAGTGCTCTTGTACTCAGGTGAAACCACTCTGCAATTCTTTCAATAAGATCGCAGTGCCGGAAAAGGAATAGTGAAGTGATCCCAGGACTTGCTATTCCTGAGAGGCCTGCAACCACTGCATTAGATAGGGTAGACCGGCCAGGTCTTATGATATGTGCCTACACTAAGATCGCTGGGGTTGGGATCCAAGGATGTTTTGAATTAAGCTCCTGAGGTGCTAAGCGGTGAGAACGGATATCTTTCACAACTCCTTATTTGATGAACACCTAGACCCAGACTCCATTCATTGAGACGAAAAGTACCGTAACTATGGCAATGGTCCGACGTCGGCACACCAGATGCCGGGGACAAAGTGGTGCTCTGCGCTCTGCGATCCCTGTCATGTACCATAATAAAGATGGTACACTGCAGCCCTGCACATATTTTAAAGGCTTAATGACAGTATGAAGAGTGTTATGTATTTGGTGAATTTTGATGTTGAACAGTGCGCGCAACACTGAGGCAGACAAAATTGTCCCCTGGACAATATGGCACAGCCCATGCTCACGTGACACGTTACCTTGGAGAATTGCTATGTTACATAGTTACCGTCCGCACGAATCCCTGTTAATGAAAAACCAGTATCCAATATCCCACCCTCTACCCTTTGTGAATTACTTGACCTGCAGCTCCAAGACCTGAGCTACAGTGATAAAGTAGTCTAGAAAATGTTGGTATTTCCTTTTTCAATTCCTAACAGTTGCCTCTGGTGACAGCAAGATATGATTCCATATTGAAAAATATTAGATAAATCCAAACAGGAGCCCTATTTGTAGAACAGAGAATGATCCTTTCTGTCCTGTATTCTAATCCTTTACCTGTGCCCCATTATCCCAATACACATCAGTATATATTCTCATGCATTCCTTCTGCATGATTCTATACATGGCATGAACAGCAATAGAAAAAGGTCAGAGATGTAAACAACATAATGACCATATCTAGCCCTGACTTTGTGGCTACTGGGACCATGTAGAATGCCGTAGTACCAATGTCGACATCAGCAATCAGATTTGGGCAGCCAGCATTGAAGGCAGGGAGGTGTATAGGCTGCAATCCTTATTGAATAAAATGACCTCTCAGCAGTGGAGAGTAGCGGCAGGGCTAAGATAAATGGAGGGTAGTTGAAATAGAAGAGAGAAGGATGGATGTATGGTTTACATTGAACAGACCATAGAAAGGCTACTTTATTCATAACAAAAGACAAAATTGGTAGCAAAGGGAAAAAAGGTTGGGAGAACAAAGGAAATAAATAAAAAATAAGATCAGAAAATAATGATGATTTATGGAAGAAAAAGTAGGAAAGGAGAAATCTAATACATCTATATAGAGACCATGCATTAACGACACATTCAGGAGCAGATATAAGCCATTTCAAAGAGCTACATGTTTGATGGTCTTAGCTGTATGAGGATGGCTTACTCCCCCCCCCCGTTATGCTTCACTTTAGCCACGTGACACATATTGTCCACATCACATTTTTTCACAATACATCCACAATGGCCCAGCGCAAGGTGTCCAAAGAAAATGTACTGTCCACAGACTATTTTTCCAGAGTGTCCATAAGGTACAATTTGTCCACACCCAACAATGACAATGTTTCCAGAAAATGCACTTTGTCCACAACCAATGATCACAAAGTGTTCACAAAACACATTCTGTCCACATACTGTCATCACAAAATGTCCAAAACCACTTTTAGTCCACAAGATTTTACCGCAGAGTACCCACAAAAGCCACACTGTCCACATTCAACTTGTACAAAGTATCCACAATTTACAAATTGTCCACAATCTATCATCCCAAATTGTCCACAAAACACATTTTGATCACAAGTTTTAATCGCAAAGTATCCACACAACACATTCTGTCCACTGTGTATGGTCACAAAGTGTCCACAAAATTCATCTTATCCACAGGATATATACATAAAGTGTGCACAAATTACATTTTGTCCACAGGCTAATATGTGTCCGCATGGACACTTTGTGATGGTTTGTGTGAAAAATATGTGCTCTGTGGATTCATTGTGTGGACATTATTTTATGTCAACACCCTGTGGTGCCTGACAAGAATGCAAACAATTTGTGATGGCTTGCTGTAGACAAGAGGTGTATTTAAGATATTTATAGGTACAGCAAGGACACGCAGTGGATACTTGGTGATTCTTAACAGTGAGACCACCCTGATTATGTATCTAAATGTTGCCAAGCTGGCATTGCTTGGCTAATTTCATACAGCATGATTTCCTTTAAGGGGTCGTAAGGGGGAGTTTCCACAAAATCAATTGTTCATGAAAAATAAGAGTGTAATCAATAAATAGGTGGGCAAAGGATACTTTTCTATACATTTGCTGTATAAAAAATGTTGAATTAGCAAAGAATTGCCAAACCAGCATTAGTGGACCCTGAAAAAATAAAACTTTCAGAAAGCATCCACACTATACACTGGTGATCCCAAAATGACCAACATTCACATTTAATTTCTCAGCCTCTGAGAATTACTAGAGAGACAAGGGTTTGCATATGTGGATCAACATGGTAAAAAGGTATGCCTGCGCACCCCCTCGCGGGGGTACCTTGTACCCTGTTAATCCACATAATTATGTAGGATAAAATTACTTCATTATAGTAGGAACCCTCAATTTATGAATTAAATGCAATAGTATCTGTCATGTAGTGACTGCAGCACTACAACTGCCATACCAAACTCTATGTGGTTGGTACATAGGTGCCAAAGGTACAGAGCAGTCATAGGGCATAACCTACAATCACTGACAATAACGATTAGGGTGTTAAATCATAGTGGCTGTGCGTAGTCATAATACCTTAAGAAATGACCTCCAGATGTACTGTAATAATGTGTAGAGAAAAGCCAGACAAACCTCATCACACATTTTATAGGTTTTATTTTTAATAGAGGAGTAATTAAGAAATTGAGAAGAAATGTAATGAATATGTTTAATTTTTAAGTCATTTTATTATGAGGGAACCTCAATGCAGCCTCCAAAAACAATGCAAGAAAAATCAAGCTAAGATATTAAACAATCACCTTTTCCGGTTATTTCTTTTGCAATCGCGAATAGCACTGAACTGAGATTACAAATTGCAGAATAAGCTTATGGGGAGGAGTTGCTTTATTTACCCATTAATAACTGGATCCTGAAACAAATTAGGAAATTGAATATTGAAAGTGTCACAATGAAAGCTGGCTGAATTGGTACATTGCTATTCATGCCCTCCTATTTCCCAAAGGAGCAAGGTTCTAAATGGAAACAAAATTGACCTCCCAATGAAGAAGCAGTCCAATTTACACAGCAACCACTGAGATTGCTCTATAGTTACGAGTGCATACCCAATAAGAGGTGGTTTTACAACACCCACAGCAAATCAGAGACATTGTTACATATTAATTTCAGTGGAACCACACACAGAGTAAACAAAAGTTGTTGAAATTGAAGCAAATCCTTGTCACAATGTTGCCAGAGATCGTCATTTTCACTTAGATCCCTTGTATTACTGTACTGTCATCTTCGGCTTCATGGTAGAAACTTCACTACTTCACTGCAATATGAGTATGGTGGTTCACTGTTCAGTTTTATGAGGATTCAACACTTATTCTTTTACAGTGTGGCAAGAGAAGTTTGACTTTGAAGTTCTGTTCTGTGGCTAAACCCTCAGGGTTTAACACTGTGAAATCATAAGCATTAAACACCCATCTACTCGTGAAGTACAGATTGAGGCTATCTAATGAGAAAAAGTCAGATTTGGACATCCTCGTGAACCTCTCTCAATGCTCCTGATTGAGAAGCATGGCAGCTATGTGGGTCTTTTGTAGACTATTAGGTAGTTCTATATCTTCACCTGCAAGCATTCACACTATGTGTGTGAAAACAGTTGGGTGCCTCTACAGATAACAGGGCATTGCAGACATTTTAAAACACCTGTAATATTTTATGGAGTGATGAAAATGTAGAGATATTTTATGTCCTTTTGTTTCCATAAAGTAGGGATGGGCGCCAGCAGCTACTGCTAAACGCTGCCTCTCTGCCACTATAGTAAATAGAGCAACTTCAAAACCTGAATTTTGTTACTTCTGTTTCATGGAAAAATACCATCTTTTGGTATGTTATGTAAATAGACCCATAGAATAGGAATACCATAGGCATTTTCTTGTGGGATGTGTAGTTTTTTTATAGATGAAGTTTTCAAATGACAATGTTTGCTCTGACCGGAGTGCGTCTGACCCTGACATCAGTTACTAAATTTGTTGTAATTCCTACAGTTCTTTATCAAATAACATGCTTTTTAGAGCAATTTGAAACTTAAGATATCAAGCTTCTTGCCTAATGTGGAAAAACAGAGTTTTTGAAATTTTCAAATTGGAAAAAAATAATTCAGATTTTTAACCATTTTTTTAAAATTTCAAAGTATTTGTGTACCTTTTAGAACTACAACCAAAATGCCCGCAATTTTGTCTTCTACAAGAATCTAAAATCTATTCCTATCTATTTGTGTGCTGAAAAGTGCTAGAAGTAAAACAGTAACAGCATATTTTGCTTAAAATTGCACAAAACTGACCTGTGTGATTTAACTCCACCACAGGGAATTTTGAGTTTCCATCAAAATATGATAGACTTCTCCATATCAAATTATAAACAAATTTATACCCCCAGAACCACCAAACTGTTTTCTGTCCACTGATGTGACTGGCTTCTCTCTAACTTAAACTGTTACAAAATTATGAGCATTTACAAGAGATAATGTCAAAAATGCACCACTCAGTGAGTGTGGTCAGTGAGGCATGATTTGACCTAATTTTCCCTCACTGAGCTGAGCTGACCAGGAAAAGGTGACAGAAAATACTCCTAACTTTTTTATATTCAAAAATACATTGCTTCTCTTCTAGTTACTGTATTACATTTATTCAAAAAGCATAATGTTGGCAAAGATTTCTTCTTTCTAGGGTATAATTTTTCGATTGGATGGTTAAAATTTTGATTTTGGGTGTCCATCCCTACATAAAGTTGCTTTTATCTCTCTTAATTAGAAATCTTTGATCAAATTGCCCCACTACAAACCAGCACAATATAATAAACAAATGTTTTGTGTGCACTTTGTAGTCTTTGGCTAAAACACAGCAGTGTGACAATGCTGAACTAGATGAAGACAGACTTTGTGAAGCACTGCAAAGCCCTTTCAGTTCTATGATCTTTTACTTTAATCACGAGAAAGAAACCCTTTTTTTTACTTTCTACCTTTATATCACATGATTATGTGTTGTACAATTTGCTCATTAATACGGCCTCTCTTCTCTGCCTTATCTCTACTATAACTCAATTACTATGATTGACATTGGATGTAGAGATAACAAGCTTAGTCTGTTATAATTACATTCATTATCAGTTCTGCTTTGTATACAGGTTGACAGTAAGGACACAGAAAGGTGGTAATATGTCACTAAGAGTATGCCTGATGTTGCAGGCTGTTATATTTCTATAAATTCTAGGACTGATAAGGAGTCATCTTAGCTACAGGAATATACTATTAGCGTATACAATTCAGCAATGTTCATTGCATTAGTTCCATCAAAGCCAAATTATCAGGTTTCAATAGTGATTCTGCTTAGATGACAAAGTGAAATCAAATTCAAAAATTGTAAAAATATTTTTTACAGTGATTCATTGAACCACAGTGCTTTACTGTACAGCCATCTGGGGCTTCATTGTACAAACTACGCTGCTTCACTGCATTACAATTATTAGTTTTACAAGGATCCCTGGTAGCTTCAACAGTTATTTCTAACTGATACATTTGCACAGTATATGCATTCCGCTTTTATACTTCAAAAACTATGTCAGAATCTCAAAAATTGACAGCATACATAGTCAAAGGTCCCAACAAGACCACTATCTAAGAAGGAGTACTTCTCTTTTATTTCATGTTCCCTCTTACCCTAACTTGAGACTCTCCAATGTGGTCCAGCCTTTTCAAAGTAACCTTCCTTCTCTACTGCAAACTTTGATAAAAGGAGAACAGAATTTCATCCCGGGCAAGCAACCAGCCACTCCATATATAAACTGACTTTATTAAGAACTTTCAGGTGCAATGACCTCACCCCTCAAGGGTTTCTGGATGCAATAATGTATTTTGTCCATTGGTTGCCATGATGCTTGGTGTGCATGCAAGTTTGCATCATGATGCAGTGCTGGTGCATAGGCCCATCAGCACTGCACTGATTCACTAAGAGGCTCTTACGAGTTCCATATGATAAATGGGGTTTAGTCTCCAATGAGGAAAGGACAAGTGAGGTAATGAAAGTACGGTCACAGTCATTTGCTGCCATAATTGTTCTCTTATAAATATTTACTATCAGCTTTCATAACACTACTTTTGATTTGATCGTCACCCATGGACAGTTATGACCATTAAGGGATCAAGAGGTAGGTTTTGCCTTTAAAGCAATTAATCCAACACTCTAACAAATGACTATTGTCCCGAAAATGCCGGGGAATCATTATTAGTATGATAGATTTGTGTACATTGATTGATACCTCAATGTCCTATAATGTTCCGCATTAGCATCGTTTCAAAGTAGATGATAAATCTGGAAGTGTGTTAATGAAAAGATTTAAAAAGAAGTGTACATTATCTAACAGTTCTACCATCAGGCTTCATCATTAAAATTATAAATATTCTTTTTCTATTGGACAATTCTAAAAGCAATTTTGAACCAGTCAATTGGTGATAGATCTTTTTTTACTTAAATACTTTTCTTTCCAATGTCAATTGATATTACATTAATGTATCCCACATATCAATGCCCAGCACTTGCCAGTATTTGTCTCTTATCAGTGACCCTGCCTGTTTAGCCTGTTCAGAAGAGGAAGAATTGTATGGGGGGGGCTTCACAGTAGGATTTCTATAGTGGTGTCCACCTGCTGTTATGTAATAGAAGTATGGGGGAAGGCTGGGCATGAACAGACACACAGCCTAACCCCAAAGTCTGCTATATGCCAGTGTGCCAAAAAGGCAAATGGTGCAGGTCAAGGAGGCAATAGACCTGATGGGGTCTAGGATCTGGCTATTCAGTATGTTTGCATATCAAATTCATAGCTGACCTGCCAAGTAGATTCTGAGAATCATGTATTATAGCAGAAATGTCATTATGTATGGTATAGTGAGCGTCAAATTGTCAAGCTTTCATATACAACAGAAATCATTCACACTGTTCAGAAATGAATTTACAAGCGACGATTTGGAATCAAAATGTTTGGGGATAGAGATATCTATGTTTTACATGGAAAAGAACATTCCCAATATTTGAAACGTTGAAAACCTTAGAAAAAAGGAGAGGGTACAGAAATACTTTCTGGGAAAAAAATGGATAATACATTCGCAGTAAGCATCCCATATGGATTCAAATTAAGCAAATTATTCACAGGCCTCCTCAGACAGAAAAAAAAGTAATAAAAAAATATATCAAGCAGCAACATATATGCCTTTTACAATCCAAGGCTTTTTTTACATGCTTCCTCATAATTCCCTATTATACATTTATCTAATGTCCAGTACTTCTTCTAATTAAGCCATGAGCCGAAAGGTATCTGAGGGCATTGGCATTAGTTTTGATATATTACACCAAATTTAGACATGTCCTTAGGATCAGAGAAATAATAGTCACCACCCTTGTCAGAAAAATCATCATTTGAGAATTCTAATCTTTTTCTTGGAGTTTTCTGATAAAAATTACATTGAAAAATGGACAAAGGTAGTCAAGTTTGGAATCCAATTAAACCTTAGGGCTCCAGCAACGTAGCTAACTTTGAAAAATAACCATTTTTCAGAATTTTTAAATGAAAGATAACTATTATATTCAAAAGGCATTCTTTCTTACCCACGGACAACCACGACACACAGGTCTTGATATTTATCAACAGACTATACAAAAAGAAAAAAAGAATGAATAAAATCATCCTTTGTCAATATTTTCAGCACTTGGTGATGAGAAACAAGTTGTTTTTATTTTGAGTGGACTAACCTGTTTTCCTACTTATCTTAAGAGCTTGGCAACGCAGATGACTAGCAAAGTAATTTGGATTCCCTAGACATGTAGCAATCCCAACAGCATTTTAAAGTTTACTGCACAAGGTTGGCACTCAGACACTATAGAAGCCCATTTCACTTAGACATCATTAGCCAAATTATGCTGCCCTACACTGTTTTAGCCTTGTAACCTAGGCACTAGCATGGTAAGAGCGGAGGGGAGAGTTCAGTGCAGTATAGGCACAGCAGAAGAGGGAATTTGAGATTTGGGGTATACTGCTGAGAAAGTGTCCAGGAATGAACAATGGAAGAGAGCTCATGGAGGTAGCATTGCTTTTCACAGCAGGGGTAAGAGAAGACAGAACAGGTAGTCTTAGATAGGATTCAATCGAAATTAGCGCTGTTTGAAACTATCTTTCCTAAAAAAGACTTGAGAAATTAAGAGCTGTAATTCACAATGTAAATAGAATTGATAGAGATCTTTGTGAGTATATGAGATTTTCTTCTTGTTTTTGTTTCTCTTGGCATCTGAGATTAATAGTAAGGAGGGAAATTTAGAGGACAGAGAGAGGTGTTAAGAATAGTCTGGATTTTAAAAATAAGCAACTAATGAAAGGATCAAAGACCATGCCAACACTTGAGCTAGTTTTTATCTCCTCTCTTTTCTTTCAGGCCATAAAAAAATGGGGAACATTTTGATAGATCAATTATTTCAAAGCAAACATGAATATGAAAAGCGTTAAGAATCCCATGCTACATCTTCTGGTGTACAATTTTGAACCGAGGGAAAATTTTCCCAGAATTTGTAAGGAAGTGCATCAGGAATACACCACATTCCAAATCATGGAATTTCATCTACAATTTCTCTCAAATCTGGTTAAAATTGGGCCAATATCGAATTTGCTGACACCTTTAAGTGCTGGTTTCACTGCGTTGGTCGGGTCCATTTTAGGTAATCCAATGATTTTCCCCAAACACTTACTATATAAAAATCAGTCGGATAAGCAGAAAATGAACCTGACCGACACAGTGGAGCCAGACCTTTAAGCTCACTACACTGTCTGGCTTTGTGTCAGAAAAGGGCATGGCCTGCCTGTCTTTTATCAAACAGTCAGTGTCCTATGTTGAATTGTTGGTGCCAAAGTTTTCATTAACTACATGATGTGAAGTAAAGGTTGGAGCTTCAAAAAACTATCAGAGTAAACCTACAAAGCACAGCATTATGAACCTACACTCTTTTCATCATTATTGCAAGCTTAACATCTAACTCACCAGTCCTGCATCATATACCCACCCTCAATGAAGTTGAAGGATAATGCACCGATGCAGTGAGTAACTCACTAGGAGTGTTGCATACAAAGATCGAAACATCATGCCATACCTAAAGGGTTAAGGAGAAACAATTGTGAAATGGGATGACAGCTTAGTATTTGACCTTAGCCTTAGGCATAGCTTTCTCATTCTGGTCACAAACCCCAAGTTGGGGATTTCACTCTGAGCATTTCCTCTGTCAGAGCTGTCCATTTCCTGGGCTATTTGATTAGCCTTTTCTTATTTTCTTCCATCCCACCTTTTCTTTCTTAATCTCCGATTCTAAACTCTTATTCCTGTGGGTCTCATTTTTGAGCCACTTCTGAATTCAGTGCCAAGCTTACAATCACCCTTAACCCTTTAAGGGCCATATAAAATGCTTCAGGTTTATGTCCTTATAATGAACCTTAATAAGGCAACTGCAGCTGGGCCCAACTGGGTAAGTCGACTGGGAGGACAAGTCTGACAATATTAAAACATGTTTGATGTACCTGATTGAATCAGATCAGTACCAACTAGCTAGCGATCAAGTTGTCTATGCCCCCCTTATGTAGTGCTAGTGGTCAATTTCCCAGTGCTACATGGGCCATTATGTCAACCCTTAAAAAGTTTATCAATCCCATGGGTTGGGCATGACGGCCACCTTCATGAGTCGCAGCACCAGATAATGTTTATATACACTATGCAATCATCACAGGGTTAATCAAAGATATTGCTGAATACACCCTGCAGTCTTAAAAGGGTGACCAAGATTGCCCCACTTCTGTTCCCTTTCTGTTGGAGCTTTGTTGGTGGCCCCACATTTTCTATCCAATCTATGACCCATCCTGATGTGCAGTGCAGGTGGTCTCCACCAGCTGCATTAATTTCCCTATGGATCTTCTTCTTATCGGCTTGATAAAAGACATTGGTCAAAGCAGAAGGTGCCTACATCACAGGCACTGTGTTGAGAGACAAGGTGAATAAAGATTGTGTTCTAGGCCAACCAAACATAGCTATCAAAGCAAGTCTGATGTTGAAAAAGGACTGTTGCAGGTCATTTTTTATATATTACGGATGACTTGCATTGATGCATTTTGCAAGCCCATTACTTACAAGCTGCTTACTTTTGCATGCAGGCTCAAATGCTTTTTTCCCTTTTTGTCCTTTTGATGTCAGCCATATGAGAAAATAAGCCTTAAGGTAGTCTTTCATGACTTCCATGCCCCTGGCGATTATAAAAGGTTGGCGCTTACTCAAAACCTGGCACTTATGTGATTGTACAGTTTAGTATCAGGACATCATGGAGATGATCTAAAGGTGAAATGATGGACTATGCATGTCAGCCCTCTTTAGATATGTACATTTCTTCGTGATTATATGATTAAAGATTATTTGTCTTAATTTATATCACTATATCTACACTCACCTACCTCCCCCAGTCTTACAACACACCCTTTGACTTTTCCTGATATTTTAACCACAAACCACACTACCGATTCAAGCCCTGCATCTCTTTATATCATGATGGATGCGTGTGCAGGCCAGTGATGATGATGATGAACTTTTAATGCCAGCACAAGACCGACAGGTCCTATAATGTTCTAGCAGAACGGGGCCGGAAGGCCGATGAAAGGAAGTGACCATTTTAGAACCAACACCTCACAATGATGGGGGTGCAGCTGGCTTCCATCAAATCGTAAACGAGGCTGGCATGACTAGATTGCCAGGCTCCAGATAATATGGCTCCTTCTGATGCTAGAGTCCAATAGAGGGGGAGCCATTGCAGCTGCCCCGACATCCAATAAATATTAGCTTTTTTGTAATGTTTTTATTTTAGTCTAAATGGACAAAGGGATGAACAGCAACAGATCATTGGCTTGCCTATATCAAGGCATAATTAACATTGATTTGGCATTTGTAGGCCTAAATTCTAAACACTATAATCTAAGAAATGCACCAACAAGGTGATAAGCAGAGTAATGCCTGCAATAATAACTAGAGCTATTGAGATATCAGAACAATTTAGATTTTCTTTGTGATGCAGATTTACTATATATACTGCCCTCCTTTGGTGGAAATCTGCTCAAAGGTCATCTGTAGGACAACTAAAGCAGCTCTCCTTGTCAAAATCCTCCTTCTTTCTGAGAAGCCTGTCAGTTTCTTCTCTCAGCAATGCCAGAACCAATAATACAAAGCCAAAGCTGCAAATGGGCATACCAAAACCTTTCCTGTGTCATTTTGCCAATTACAATTACATTTCTAAATCATGAGAAGGGCAATTAAGGGTAAAATTAATTGTAATTTTCCTTTTGGGTCAGTTATTTCCACTCCTAAATTTACCCCACCTGTGAGAACGGAGAAGTTGTTCATACCATAAAAACTTAAATTGGCACTTTAATCAAATGAAATTAATCAAAATGCTTATCACATCATTGTGACAGAAGTGAAGTGCTGTTATCCTCAAAGTGGGATGTAACCCACTAAAGACTTCATAATCATGAAATTTGTTTCCCAAAAAACCAGTGTTAACTGGGCCAGTGTCTAGAAAATGAGGAATAAAGTAGGATGATTGAATCTCTTATCTTGATTGATATGTAGTAGATTCGTTTCATAATGTCTCCTACTTTATTATCTATCATCTCTCCTGGCTATTCTATTGACAAACCTGCATATTCACAGTGTTACAGTACTATTTGCTGATCGTAATATATCCTCTCTCATTAGTTTACCAATGGGATTCCTCAAGTGACTGATGATGTTGACAGATGATGTTGACAATAGATATTGACAGAAGGTATTGACAGTGGTGAGAAATTGAGAGATTATGTTTGCGATTCATAATTAGGAAATAATTGCTGACATTGCTGGCCATTTTATTAAATGAAATCACTCAGTCTTCAATCATTATGAAGTGTGCTAATCTAGAGTATTTTGTTGATCGATTATGAAAAGGAGTCAATGCATTCATATAGCAAGGAGATGGCTTTATGTATTGTCTTTCGTTCAGAAGCATCAGCCCCAGGCAGGGGCATTATGTTTTTGAAATACAGAGTTGCACTCCTATATAACCACTGGTATTATAGGCACATGGAGCTTAGGCCTGGTTTAAACTGAAAGGTGTACCCTCGTGTCCATGGCATTTCAAGGAATGAATTGCTGTTCTTGCAAAATGCTGATGCTATGTAAAAAGCTGTTAAATGTTTACATGCCAAGCCTATTTTTGGTGATGAGATCCACATGTAATGGAAACAAGAATGACTCAATATCTTTTATACCAATTGGTGCACCTGCCAATGATGGGAAGATGTCCACTGATAATCAAAATACCCTTTGGTTATAATGCAAATGGCCGTCATTTACTGTTGCTCCAAAATTTACATTAATGGATGGACTTTATTTTCACTTGGACAATATTGCACACACAACATGATTCCCATTTTGCCTTAATATTATTCCAATGTTCTGTGTTACATAGGGAAGGTGGCACTGGAAAATTGTCACTTTAAGCAAGATGGTATTCCTCAATACGCTATGACTTTAACTATTCAAGTCATACCAGAAGTACACTGTAGAACTGAATTACAACAAAATTTTAGAGAGCAAGTGTAGTGTCTTCAGTTATACCTCCGTAGAAATTAGCATTCTTTCCCCACCTGCTACCCCAGTGCACTACTACATGACTGGAGGTGTTCTGAATCCTTGTGGCTGTGTCTAGTCATACTACATTGAGAAATGCCCTCAAGGGTGTATCCACAAAACGGTATCAGTTTCAGAGGGGAAACATCAAATATTGACCCAGAGTCGTGGGCCCCAAACTCTCCCTTTCACAGCTCACAAACTCCATCTTATGTCAATGTGTTTGCTGATATGACAGGCTGCCTGCTGTTGGCACAGGGTTCCAGTGTGCAAACACTGCCAGTATCGACTTGTGAGGTAAGGTGTTTAAAGATCTCATTAATATGTATTAGATGACAGTCACTGTTCCTACATGATCCAAGGAGAAATTCCCAGTATATGATTTCAGACATCTAAAATTGACACAGCATATTACAGTAGGAACATGGCCTTTTGTAAAATATCGACTGGCAGCATGGAGCCTAGTGACACTGACAGTAAGAAAGTTTGAATATGCCTCTTTGTCTTTTCTTGATGATCAAACACACCTTAGGAAGAATGAGAGGAGGCAAGTCAAAGAGACAATTCTTTGCTACAAACAGATTTATACATATCCTCTTTTCTATCCCCTCAGATGTATGTGGTGCACATATGCGAGGGCACAGGCACATTCTTCTGTGATATTGTGTAATGAAGTTCTTGCCATGAATATGAGCTTTGCTGTCAAAATGGCGTTAAACATCTATTGCTTACTCACTCGGTAGATTCATGTTCCTCAGTTGTTCTTATGGAGCATTGTATTGCTGGTTCGCCTACCCACCACTACTGTTTTGTAGCATCACCCTGATCCTGTTGACTAGATGCATGCCTGCAGCCATAGCAAACCACCAGCTAGAATAACTCAATCGCCAGGACTACATCCTTCCAACCGACCTGTACACTCTTTCTGGAGGGTCAGCTTAATGCACAAATAAAGTGCTGCCGAGCAGCCTCACCCGAACTCAGGGGCGTGGGAAGTAGTTTCAGCGTGGGTGGGACCAGGGGGGGTTCTGCAATTTTTGACCTCCCTTTGCTTGACCTTTTAGTTTTGACCTTTTGAGGAGCTGGCCAAAAGTGTCCCCCCTGCTTTCCACGCCCATGGTACTTCATTAGCGCATGCATGTCAGCCAATGACCATGATGCATTCCAGCATCAGTGACCCTTAAAATCTAATTGTTAAAGGGGTAAGGGCTTGTGCTTCAGGGAGTCAAGCTCCACATACAAGCAGAGATGAGAAATTTGAACAGAAACGGAATACTATTTATTGACTATTGTTAGAAAGTTATCCTTTTTGACTTACATCTGACTTAGATTTTAAAGTTTTTTTTTTCTGTGTGCAGTCAACCAATTCTATTTCAAGCACTGCCACCATCCATTTGATGTCGCAGTTGTACATTTTGTAACTCCACATACATCCTATGCTCTACCTGATAACCTCCATGTTTAACCTTGAGATTTCTTCTCTATAGATCTAGGTGCATGCACAGACAGCATTTGCTTCCTGACTATTTGGGAGGCAGAGCCACTTTTATCACATCTTAAGGATAAGGAAGTGACTGCCTTCTAAAGAGTGTTACCAAAAGTCGATTCTTAAGAAAGTCTGATTAAAGTTTTGTACATGCCTGCAATGGATAGCCTTCACTTTATTATTTCTATCATGTAAGCTTTAACTTTCCTTCATAATATATCTTCTTCTGCATAATATCGCATTCAAGCATAGTAGCTCAGATCTTAAGATATTCTGGAAGAGAATGTGAAAAAGAGAGGTTAAGACTTAGACCTTGTGCTGAAGGATGAAACTTATAGTGTCCTTCTCAATCCCCTATTTGATAAACATGCAATACCATCCTCTATCCCTATCAATGTATTCCTCTGTTTGATTCTCTCTAATTCTGTCTGGGTGTTCACAAAAATATAATGCAAATCACACAAGCTATATACCAGCTGGGTACATGGTTTCTTAAAACTTTCTTCCTGGATAGATCGGTCATTAGTCTGAACTGAGAACAGCTTATATCACTTAGGGAGTGATCATTTTTTAACAACAGGGGGGGGGGGGGCCGGTGGGTTTGAGGGGGGGTGAGAATTTTTTCAACCCCTTGACAGGGGGGGTCACATTCTTTTCAATACCTCTGATGGGGGGGGTCAAAATAATTTCACCTGTTTTCAGTGGAAAACCCCGTGCGTTACTATAGGCTAAAAGGGGACGTTCTCGCGCGATTTTTGTCCCTTATGGGGGGGTCGAAAAAATTTTACCCCCTTGAGAGGGGGGGTCGAAATTTTTTTCGCGCATCCGTGCGCAAACCCACCAGCCCGCCCCCTGTTGTTAAAAAATGATCACTCCCTTAGCGTTCTCTACCTATCTTGTCCATCCACCTTTCCATTTTACACATGGGTTGAGCATAAAAGATGTATCACAGGCAGGTCATACCCAAAGTAACCAGCATAATGACTACATCTAGCCATGCACTTGCCATATGGGCACATGTCTATTGGGACCATGTAGAATTTCTCATTCTGAGTAAATGCATCACTGAGCTGCTTTAGGTCCACTCTAAGAAATAAATGTTGAAACTACCAGACATCCTCATAATTACTGTACAGTCAACCACAGTAATCGTGTTGCAATAAAGCAGTGTAGTTTTAACAATGAAGCCTGGGTGGAAGTATACTGTTAGCACAGTGGCACAAGGAACAACAGACTCTTTTAAAAGCTGTCAACTTTGGGACAGATCTTAAGATAGTCTGGAAGAGTACAGTCTGGGACAAGGAGTTCACTGTTATTTTGAGATTTCATATACAGTGTAGGCAGTATTGAAGGCAGAGTGGTGCAGGCTAGAGCCTTTATCGGATAAAATGACCTCTAAGGACAGCAAAGGGGCATCAGGATTGGAAGAAAGGGGGTGGGGTATGTGACTGGTGGTTAGAATGAAGGAGATAGGGCTGGATATATGTTGAATATGCCTGACTTGAAAAAGGTTAATGGTAAAAAGAATAATGATACAAAAGGAAAAGGAAAGAAAAGGGACATGGAAAAGAAAAAGGAAACAGACAAAAATGTATGGGTAGACCCACATCCTGCACCCTTTTAAAGGATTATGACTCCTAATGGCTTTTTAAAAGCACCACTAATGTGCAGCTCCTCAATGTAAGATATACCCAGCTGTCTATGGCTCTATTTAATGACTATCTAAAGCATCTACTGATATGGTTATAGATATGGAATTGTGGTGGGTGTCTTCTCTTAAGGGGCACAGCTGGTATGGAAAATTGGAGCTCATCTGCACATTACTGTTCAATGTGAAATCACCTGAGGATCAGGGGACTTTTATAATTTGTAATGTACTTATAATTGATAAGTAATGATTATGTAATAGCTGCATTTTCCTCTTAAATCATGAATTCATATGGCTGCTGCTTATCTAACAGCAGTCAGAATTTAAATAACCAAATGGCTGAAGATCTCTACTCAATCATATTACATATGTAATATGATTGAGAATAATAATATGTAATTAGAATAATTACAAGTAACAGGGAAGAGAACCAAATATAATCCTTTTTGTTGAATTTTCTTCAGAGGCTACAGATGGTTTACATGACCACTACTATGCAATGCTATGTTAACATAAAACTGCACTGCATCACTGCATCGTCAATGGTCAGAATAATAATAAAAAGATAACAAAACAGCATTATGTTTTAAAATTATATGTGTCTATAAAAAGTTCACCATTGAATTGGTATTTTCCATGAAGACTCATTTAGTAAATGCCAGCTCTTGGAGAAAGGAAAATCATTCCCTGGGGTTAGGTACCCTTTTCCCGACACAAAAAGTCTCCCTTGACATCTTTTATAGAGGTGACATAGCAGGACCAACCTCATATGTGACCAAGTATGCAGCACAAGCATTTAAAATGCAAAAACCAACCCACCTGTCCTTCCCCATCATACAGTTTACTGATTTTGGAATTTCTAGTGAGAGTGGTTTTAAGATGCTGGTGCCCTGAAACACTGTGTGGAGAATACAATGCAATAGTAACTGCTTTAGCATAAAGATGTCACAACGTGTATGTACAGGAATACCCGTAGGCCAAACACACCAAACACACAATTAATGAGTCATTCATTTTTAAAAGGAATGCAACAATAGTATAATGAGAATGGGTAGTGCATCTGATTGTTCTGTAGATCTATAGATTACAGCTCTCTTCATATTATTCTGAATAAGGCCCCTAGCTCATTTGAAGGAATGAAGGAATGATTACACTTGGTTTTTCTAAAAAGAAAAACAAATTGTTTTAATTATACCAGTGTTGGAACTGTTTCTATCCACTAAACCATACTATCGCCACCCACACACCTATCTACTGTGTCCTTTATCTAATTATCAGCCTGCCAGATGGCATTTGTTATCATGGTTCTGTTATCAGCTCTAAAGAACAGCTAAGGTTTCTGACTGGAGGGAGTCTTAAGTGAACTTCCAAAGGCAAAGCCTAGCATATATATGCCTCATAGAATGGCGCATGCACATTATTTTTCATGGGACACAGGGCCAAGGAAGTAACAATGAAATCTTAAATATAAAAAGCACCTCCCTGATATAGAGCCTGTCTACAACTGTATATACTATTCATAATAATAAGTAAACTCTCTGGTATTTATACTTAATCTTCTCTGAGAAAATGGCTGTACAACAGTAGAAGCCCTTTGAAAGGGCTGTCACATTGTATGAACCCATGACCTTGTGCAGGTTCTGTGAAACCCCAAAAATGATCCTAGGTGAAAAATGACCCAGGGTGAAAAATGACCCTGCTCTGTCTGCTATGGAAAAAGCAATTTTAATTTGCTTTTTGGGGCCATTATCTATCCATCATAAAACCATCATATATGAAAAGAGGAGGATTGATAATGGTAGTCTAGAATACCAAACTACTTTTTAGCCATCTTATTTTGCATTCTGTTTTAATTATTGCAGTGGGTATGAGGGAAAATAGCTTTCTGGGCTCACAATAATGCAAATGATAAGTTTGTATCACATTTGAGATTGATCAGTCATACATAACTAGAAAGACCAATATGTATCCTAGTTAAATCTAAAATAACTTTTGGATATGAACTAAGCAGTTGAGAAAACACAATTTGAAACTTAACCTGCTGCCCATTCATAACTGAAAGTCAGTATAGGGGGGAGGCCACTTATCTAGGTCAACTGATAAGGCAGAGAGGGGGGAATGGGAGGGGTGGGGGAGAGGGTCATAAATGACTCTGGGCCAAAAATGACCCAGGGTCAAAAATGACTCTGGGGTGAAAATTCTTCAAGTAGGGTAAGTGGGGGGATGGTGGGGGGGCAGGGTCAAAAATGACTCCGGGTCAAAAATCACCCAGGGTCATTTCTATACTTTAGCTTAGACCTGTTGTGCTATTCCCCTAAATCAGAATTCTCATTCATGAAGTATTTAAGCCCTCTGTATAGTATTACAACATTCATCGGCCAAACTAGTGATAATTCACATTCCTTATTCTAAAATCTGTTGGCATTAACATTACTTGGAATGCCTTTCTGTATGTGTCAATATTGAGTTGTTCAACATCAGGGGGCCTTTGACAGGGTAGCCAATAGTGGGTGTACCAAATAGATAAGGTCATGGCACAAATGGTTTACTAACAAAAATCCAGTCTTTAAGGATAAAGTAGGTATAAGAGGGTAATGCCATCAGATATCAGCTTAACAGTAATTCGATTAATACAATTGACAGACCTCTAAGTACTAACCAAAATATAATTTAGGTAGCATCGATGATTAATTTTCCACCCTACTGTCACAGTATCTTACATTCAAGTACATCTAAAGCAGATAAAAAGTGAACCAAAGGGCTGTAAAATACAACCTTATACCGGGAACCTCTCTTCTATGTCATGTTCCTTCTCTGTTTTACCGCAACTTAAAAGTAAAGCTTTTCAGTCTAATTCAACCTTTGATGAAGGATCCACCTATATATACTGCAGGCTTTGCTAAAGGGAGAAAGCCATCTCATCCAAGCAACCTACCCCCTGCTGTCTGAATAGGGTCTAAATATACCAACACTTACCAAAACATTCTGGCTGCATTGACTTCACTTCTTAGGGTTGAACAATGATAAAGACAAACATAGCTCATTACATGCACACAGGCAGCTTTTTCCATGCCAATGTATACATGCGGGGGAGTATCAGAAAACCCAAGCATTTCCTGACACATGCATGCTTAAGTCCACATGTCGGGAAGCGTGCTATACTATGTTTCGCCTTAGCTCAATGCCACCAGGTTCCTGTGTCACTGTCATCATAGTACAACAATGCAGCACCATTGAGTCTTGTCACCACCACTGCATCGATGCATCATTATATAAATGCACTACTGGTGTTACTCCCCAGCGGCTCTGCATCACCACAGCAGCTGATCTTGATGCATAAATGCATGATATGGCATTTAATGGTTTAGATCTTAAAGCTTTGCCTTTTCACCCTATTTCCTTTTAACTCCTGGAGAGTTCCCTCAAAGACATGACTTGGAACTGCCCTCTATGAGGCCTTTGAACAGGAAGGTCCCATCGGGTTTGGGGCTTCCATTAACTACAGGAGGGCATTTCTTGACACTCTAAGACTGCTCACTTTCAAATAGCAGTGGGTACCCTGAATTCAGTGATATTATTATCCAATAGTAGCGAGTTTGGCGCCCTGGCCATTTGACCACTCCCCACCTGTCATAATGCTAAAGAAGGTGTTCTTTCAGATGTCTGATTGACTAGTTATACTCCATTGTTTGTTTTATGGCATACATGTTTGAAAGAATACATTATTCTTCTAACTATGTCTGTATTATGCAGTGGTTATTATATTTTTCTCATTTGCTAATAGCCAGATTACTTATCAAGTATAATTAGAAATCCCCTTGTGTGTTCTCTCTCTCTCTCTCTCTCTCTCTCTCTCTCTCTCTCTCTCTCTCTCTCTCTCAATAGTGCATTCAGGGGAGACATGCACAGTTCCTATGGGTCAAAAGTTGGTCTAATATCAATATATCAGAATGAAATCATGTGGGCTATGAGAAGAAATTATGGGCTATCTATTGGTGTAACCATTTAATAATTTCTTACAAGTTTAGTACTTCATGTACAAGGCTATTTTATAGTAAAACTGACAGCCTATGGCCATGTAACTTACCAGTGGAAGTATCTGGAAGTATCTCAGCATATACCCCTAATATAGGTGATAAGAATCCATATCATATACTTATTGTAAATCCTACCTCATTTCTGCTCAAAGCAAACTCCTCCAGATTGTATTTACCCTACAGAGAATACCGGCACAGGTACTCTTCATTGAAGCAGGAACTATTTTGAGATATATGAAATATGCATTCACCGCCGAACATGCTACCAATAGTATTTCTCATGTAGTGCCTGCACTACAACTGCCCGACAAACCCTATGTGATTGCCACATGATTGCTAATCATACAGAACATTTATATTGATATTTTTTTCCATTCTGAAGAACTTAACTAAAACATGTAAAGGAGAGGTGAATTGATAAACAATTGCCTATTTCTTTTTTTTCGGCAATCATGAATAGCACTGAACTGAGTTTACAAATTGCAGAATGAGGTTATGGGGAGGGGTTGCTTTATCTACCCCTTTGTTATTGGATCCTGAAAAAATAATATTGAAATTGTCTCAATAAAAGCTGGCTGTATTGGTACATTGCCATTCATGGCCTCCTATTTCCCAAAGGAGCAAGGTTATAAATTGTACTCCTAATGAAATAGCAGTCAAATTACACAGCAGCTGCTGAGATTACTTTAGCTACCAGTTCATACCCAATAAGGAGGGTGTTGTGGTCTGTTATGTCCATCCATTCTATACATCCTCTGAGCAGAAATATATAATCAGTAGCCATTTTCATGCCAACAGATGTGGGAGAGTTTCAGAGAACGCAAGCATTTCCTGTGGGATGTTTCAGAAGCAGGTAATGTTTACAACCGGTCATAAGGAGATATGGTAGTAGTTTTAATAGTGATTGTAGGTTTATAACTGCATGTGTTTCTAAAGCATTACCGTTATCTTACTGTGTCTATAACTATATGACTGGCGAGAGATGATAATGGTTGCAGTTGTAAGTTTAGAATCTAACAGTTTTAGAAACAGATATTTAATGTTCATTATCATGTCCGGCTTCTGAAACACCCCACTGGTGTGTGCATGCATAAGTTCACATGTCGGGAAATGTGCTATATTATCGTAATGACCCATGTTTAAGGTGCACCCCAGGTATAAGGCACACCAGTCTTTATGGGCATGCAAGGGAAAATAAAAATTGACATAACTTCTGTTCTAATCAATGATGTTTTGAAATTCAAAGACCTCAGTCGTTCCCCAACCCTCCTAGAGTAGTAAAAGGGGAAGGGGGCTTATCATTGCATATAAGATGCACCTTATGTGCAGGGTATTACTGATTATACCACGATTCTGGCACTTCCAGTGGTTTTATATGCAGTTTAGCCATGCATTATTCTGCATATACCACCCATGTGCATTTTTGAAATTTTTGGTATATACTTTTTCGGGGTCAAGTTGGACTTAGAATATTTTGGGAGACGCTGGCGGACATAGAAATTTAGTCTCGCCATTGTTTCAATGTGAAAAATCGTCCCAACTCGTATGAGGATTGAACCCCGGCCGCAGTGGTGGTAGGCAAAGGCCTTAGCCATAGCGCCACACTGAACGGTGATGAAATCCAATGCGAAAGTAAATAAATTCTAACCTGAGGTCCTAGTGGTACATTTCCAGTCAGTTTTCGTCTTGATTCCAAGCTTGTCATGTTATAATATTAAAATCCTAAGAAGTTTTTGATCCATAGAAGAGGAATACGTGCTTATTTTCTCCATTTTCTTCGATATAAATAAGAATCCATTGATTTTCCATCGTACGCGAGTCGCGGCCAATGGCCACTCTGCACGAAGCCATTGTTTTTGTTCCTTGCCGGGAGAGGTACCGCTGTGTTCACTCACTTTTCGTATGGAATCCAACCATGACAAGTCTTCAAAATAAAACATACATATCCTTAGACATTCTTGATGAGTACTCCATGCTTGATATGTCCAATATATTCAAAATAAATAAGAATCCATTGATTTTCCAAACGGGCCCGAAATTTTCGGCGTCTTTCTTGTACAATAAGCAGTTGACCTATATCTACATCCGGGCCACTGACACACTTTCGCCGGACAAGGAGGCGGGTGGGAATGGCCGGACTGCGACTCGCGTACGTTGGGAAAATCAATGGATTCTCCTTTATTTTGAATATATTGGACATAATACGTATGGAGGGATCATATAGACTATCTAAGGATGTGTATGTTTTAAGTTGAAGACTTGTCATGGTTGGATTCCATACGAAAAGTGACTGTATACACAGTGGTACCTCTCCGGACAAGAAACAAAAACAATCGTTTTGCGCAGAGCGGACACAGGCCGTATCGCTTGCACTTACAAAATGTCTTCTCCTGGCTATATTCTTTGGATATCAGGTAAGAAATTGATACAAAATGGAGGAAATCGTGGTATAAACCTATTAGGTAAGGGAGTCTATGCTGGATATACCCTCGCGGCTCCGCGGCTCGGGTATATCCAGCATAGACTCCCCATGGGCTCCAATATCCATGATCTATTAGCTTAATATTGCTTTTTAGCTTAATGTTACCAGATTCATGTGTCACTATCATCATATAGTGCAACAATGCAGAACCTGACCTGGGAGTTACCTCACCACTACTGCTGTGGAGTATCATAATAATGCAGCACTGGTGTTACTCCCCAGCTCTGCATCACTACAACAGCTGATCTTGATGCATCAATGCACCCTGTGGCATATAAGGGTTTAAATCTGAAAGTCTCGTCACTCTGTTTCCTTTTAACACCTGGAGAGTTCCTGGAAGACATGACCTGAAGCTGCCCTCTATGGGGTCTTTGAATAGGAAGGCCTCATGGGGCCTCCAGGGAATACAGATGGCTGTTTCCAAACTATTGGGATTCACATCTGTTGGTGGTGAACTTCCAAAAATGGTAGTCACTTCTCTCTTGCATTTCCAAAAGATTCTTCCTAACTAACAGAAGTGGTCCAGAAGTGCCCCCGGAGGATGTTGCTCCTATTGTAAAAAGAGCTGTGAGTATGTGCCCTCTTTTCTAAACAAGTCGTGCACTGCTTCACCTAAGTACTTGCACTCACCACATTAGTCTGAAAAGTCACCTGCCTTGTTTAAAATAGAGAGAGCTGCACTACCCAGTACCTACTCATGTCACACGCTCTATAGTTTATTATACTGACTGACTTCTCCCAACTAGGTACCTACTCAAATCCCCCTTTTTCAGCACCGTACTTGAATGACCACTTGTGAGCTACAAAAGGGACAAATTATAGCTACATGAAAAGAAAGGACTGGCAACAAGGGCATTTTAGCCAGCTCTTCCTTTTACTATAGGAGCAACACCCTCCAGAAGTGGTGAGCACTCCTCAAGTAACAACCCCTTCCCGGGAAGTTGCTTCGTGCACTGCAATTGTAGTGAGTCAGGAGGGTGTTGCTCCTATTGTAAAAAGAGCTGTGAGTATGTGCCCTCTTTTCTAAACAAGTCGTGCACTGCTTCACCTAAGTACTTGCACTCACCACATTAGTCTGAAAAGTCACCTGCCTTGAATGACCACTTGTGAGCAACAAAGGGGACAAGTTATAGCTACATGAAAAGAAAGAACTGGAAACAAGGGCATTTTTAGCCAGCTCTTCCTTTTACTATAGGAGCAACACCCTCCAGATGTGACTGCTCATGGAAATGGTTCCACCACTTTCCATAACACACTCTGATTCATTGCAAAATGACTACCTTTGAAGTATAGTGTCTGGAGTGGTTCTGATTGGTCAAATTTAGAAGGGAAGTGAGGTACCTACCCTGAGAAACTACATCTCACTTTTTTTTTGAAACAACCTCCTGATGTACTGTACTAATGTGTAGATAGAAGTCAGACAACCCTTTTTCATGACACGTTTCATAGGTCTATCCCTAATAGAGGAGGGAGGGGTAATTGAGATTGGATTTTGGAAAAGAAATGTAATGAAGATGTATAATTTTTGTACTGTTTCATTATGAGGTAACTTTGCTGCAGCCTCCAAAAACATTGTTCTGGGTTTTTATTGCAATTGTAAATACCACTGAACTGAGATTTTAAAATTGCACAATGTGCTTTAGGGGAGGGGTTGCTTTATTTACCCATTAATTATTGGATCCTGTAACAGATTGGAAAATTGAACATTGAAAGTGTCACAATGAAGGCTGGCTGAATTGGTACATTGCCATTCATGCCCTTCTATTCCCAAAGGAGCAAGGTTCTAAATGGAAACAAAATTGACCTCCCAATGAAGAAGCAGTCCAATTTACACAGCAAGCAGTGAGATTGCTAAAGTTACGAGTGCATACCTAATAAGAAGTGGTTTTACAACACCCATAGCAAATCAGAGACTTCGTTACAAATTCATTTTGGTGGAAAAATGTACACAGTAAAAGATGATTTGTTGAAATAAAGGTTAAATCCTTGCCAGAAAGGGATTTTGTGCTATTCATACCCACTAGGTGGTATAACCAAGTAATACAAGAGGGTAATTCTGCTGCAACCCATCAAAATACTTTCCGTAGGTCTTCTTACACATATTTGGACAAGCACAGGCCCTGAATGATGGGCATAAGCTTCTTTCACAGCACAAATAAGCAAGTCCTCATGCTCAAAACAAACATTTTCCCTGTAAGTAGACAGACATTGTAATATTCTTATTTCACATATGCCTATCTGATAATATCCAAATAGTCATTAAAACATATTTGTTTCAATTGAAATTAAGATTTTTTAGGGATCATTATGTTATATGAAATATCAAAACCTGAGAAGAAAAAAGTTGGTGAAAGCTCCCAGACAATGTATGATGTTATACCATGTGCAGCACTGGTGGGGCCATCTTGTGACCAAAGATAACACTTAATCCCCGTAATGTTACGTTTTCCCACGTTTTGTCACAATAGCGGTCACAGCCTTTTGATGCCATAATTGTTCTCTTCAATTTACTCTGAATTTTCATAGCACTACTTTTGATTCGATCATCACCCATGGACAGTTGGGGCCAAGAGGTAGGTTTTGCCTTTATAGCAATCAATCAAACACTCTAACAAATAACTGTTGAATCTTCCAGGCTTCCCTGTAAAACTAAACAGTGGACCACCGCATTTTGTTATACAGTGAATCAGTGTAGTTTCTACAATGAACCCCCTGTAAAGTGAACTGTATTATGTATCATCTCTGTGATAATAAAGGTGAAAGCTTTGTCCCAAAGTTGCTGGGGAACCATCATTAGTTTGATAAAACGGTTCCACCATCAGGATTCATCATTTAAATTATAAATATTCTTCCTCTATTGGACAATGTTGAAATCCATTTTGAACCAGTACATTTGTTTTAGATAAATGCTTTTTTTAAATGTCAATTGGTATTGCATTAATGCATTCCCATAACGATGGCAAGCACTTGCCAGTATTCATCATAATAGTCTTTTATTGCTGACCCTGCTGTTTAGCCTACATACTCTATTCCAAGAAGAGGGAGAATTGTATAGGGGTGCACAGTAGCATTTCTATAGTAGTGTCTGCCTACTGTTAGGTGATAGAAGTATAGGGGGCCTTGGGAAAAACAGTCACACAGCCTAACCCCAAGGTCTGCTATATGACTGTGTGCCGAAAAGGTGAATGGTGCAGGTGAAGGAGGCAATCCGGAGGCAATAGCTAACTACAATAGACCTGATGGGGTCGAGGATCTGGCTATTCAGCATGTTTGCATATAAAATTCATGGCTGGTCTGTCTACTACAGCCTCTGAGAATCATACATTGTAATCATGGCAGCAACCTCAGCAGTATGTCTGTATAGTATTGTGAGGGTCAACCTGTCAGGTTTCAATGTACACCAAAATTGCTCAGGCTATCAAGAAGAAATATTTACAAGGGACAAAATAAACACATTCAAATGTGACACTGCCAATGTTCAAAAGGAGCCTGTGATATCAATGCTGAAAATGAAAATAACATTCTTAACATTTTTCTCAAAACACTGAAAATGTTAGGTAAAAGGAAAGTGACAAATAGAACGGGCGACAGAAATACTTTCTGGAAAGAAATGTTGGAGAATTAATTGGCAGTAAGCATCACTTTTGCATTCTAATTAAGCAAGTTATCTACAGGCTTCCTCAGACAGACAAAAAAAAAATCAATCAAAAGAAATAGTGGCCTATCGAGCGGCAATGTAATATACATACTCTTTACATTCCAAGGCTTTGTCTGGGCTTCCTCGTAATTCCCTATTGTACATTTATTTTAAGTTCAATGCTTCTTCAAATTAGGCCATGAGCCCAGAGATACATGCACGAGTGCCAATTTGGTTTGCTACATATCTGACGACACCAAATCATGTTAAAAGACATTTGGGTTGCCCAGCTTTGCCTTAGAATCCTGCCAGATGTCGAGCATTATCAGAAATATAAGGTCTCTATGTCAGTTTAGACATCTCCTCACAGTCACAGGAATGATATTAGTGCACAACAGGTTCTCCCAGTTATCTTAAGCTGGAAAAACGCAGATGACTAGCAAACTGATTTGGGTTCCATAGACATATAGCAAACCCAATAGCATTTTTAAGTTTACTGCACAAGATTGGCAATCAGACACTATAGAAGCCCTTTTCACTTGGACATCATTAGCCAAAATGTGATAGAGTACTGCCCTATACCATTTCAACCCTATAACCCAGGGACCCGTGTGCTAAGAGGGGAAGTCAGCTCAGTATGGGCTCAGCAGAAAAGGGAAATTAAGAGTTTAGGTAGGGCCTTAGTACAAAGAAATAAGTGTTGAGGAATGAACATTGAAAAAGCGCTTATGAGGATGTTAATTTTCACAGTAGGGCATAATTGAAGGTATAACAGGTAGTCTTAAATGGGAATTAGGCCCAAAAAAAGATAAAGCTGTCTGAAACTATGCTTCCTGGAAGACTGGCAAAATTAAGAACTGTAAAGTAAATTGATGGAGATCTTTGTGAGTATTTGAGATTTTCTTCTGGTTTTCATTTCTCTCGGCATACAAGGTAAACAGTGAGGAGGAAAATTTAGAGGACAAAGGTGTTTAGAGAGGTCTAGATTAAAAAGAAAATTAATGAGAGGATCAAAAATCAAGCCAGCACTTCAGCTAATTTTTATCTCATTCTCCGATTCTCTTTTCTTTAAGGTCATTGTGAATATAAAGGGTATTACAAATCACAATCTACATCTTCTGCTGTCTTTTGGTTATGCATTCTATACCCTGCCAAAAAAGACTGATTTATTCCCAATTTTGAACCAGTGGCAAAATTTTCCTGAATTGTAAGGGAGTGCATTCGGAATCCACCATTTAAAATCATGAAATTTGATTTACGATTTATCTTGAATCTGGTTAAAATCGGGCCAATGTTTGTCAATTGGCTTTGGTGGAACTGCTTTATATCAAATTTACAGATGTCATTAGGCTCACAACAATGTCTGGCTTTCTGTCAGAAAAGGGTATGACCTGCCAGTCTTTTATCAAATAATCAGTGTCCTAGCTTGAATTGATGATGCCAAAGTTGGCATTGATTCCATGGTGTGAAGGACAGGTTGGAGCTACAAAGAACTATCAGAGTAAACCTACACTGCAAAAATGGTGTTTAGATTTTAAACATGTTTAGGTCTAAACATGTTTAAAAGCTAAACATATAGGTCAGTTAGGTGTCTCATCGACTACACATTTAGGAAATGAACACTTTTATTCTAACTACATAAACATTTATGCTAAACATGTTTAAATGTTTAGAGTTGAGACAGTTGAAAAATAGGTGCTTAGATTTAAACATCAATATGTTTAGATACTTGGATGCTGAATCCACACAAGGTAGCAGCACTACCTTTGACTGGACTATCTGCACAATATCTAATCAATTGTTGTGACAAATGTCCCCAAACCCCATGTTTATCATGGTTTCATTTCATAGAATGTCATGTGAATAGAAGGGGCAATAGAAAATTGACTAGATTCACCTCATGCCACCATCATAACCATAAAATAATCAATAAAATCCATGACTGACACCTATTTGATGTTATTCTGGAATAGATAAGGCAATTTCCTTCCTGCCAAGCTGTTGTACTTTCTCAAGTCTCTCATTCTGATGCAGTGTGTACTATATGTACATGTATATAACTGTGGCTGACATCTTTGGAGACTTTGACAAGTAAATACCTGCTGATGTCCCCCCCCCAGTAAATGAGAAAAAAAAATATATCTCTGTTTTTTAATGCATACATGTCTGCAACATCTAAACACAAAAATTCATAAACACCTAAACACAAAATTTCATATATCTAAACACAAAAGTTTTAACCTAAACACCTACATTTCTAAACACTTGAACTAAGCACATTGTTTGGCTAAACATGTTTAGGAAATTAATGTGACTACAAAAACGTTGCAAGAATATGTTTAGAATTGTGTTTAGGATCTAAACACCATTTTTGCAGTACACAAAGCACAGCAGTATGAACAGGTCTACACCTTTTTCACCATAAATGCAAGCTCACCCTGTAACTCAACAGTCCTGCATCTTATACCCACCCTCAATGAAGGTGACCTTCCTGAACACACTGCTGAAGGATCAGGATGATGCACCAATGCAGTGAGTAACTCACCAGGAGTGATGCATCAGGACAATGATAATAATAAGCATTGAAGTTTGAAGCATCATGTCATCCCTAAAGGGTTAAGGTGAGACAGTTGTGAAATGGGATGACACCTTTGTATTTGACCTTACCCAGCAAATTGTCGTGAGTCCTCGTCAACCTGTGTGAAGTGGCTCACCCATGTCGCTAGATGGAACACGACGTCGTTATAGCACAAGATCACCAGGAATAGCAATTGCTATGCCATGTGAGTCTAACACACAGTGGCGAAAGATGACGGAATGAGTTATCACTCAAAAAGGAGTCACCATTGATGAACAATCATGGCGACAGATGACGACAATTTGCTGGGTAGCCTTATAGGCATAGCTTTTCCATTCTGGGCCCCAAACTGGGGATTTCACTCTGAGCATTTCCTCTGTCAGACTTGTCCATTTCCCTGGCTATTTGATTAACCTTTTCTTATTTTCTTCCATCCCATCTTTCTTTTCTTTCTTAATCTCCGATTCTAAACTCCTCTTCCTATGGGTCTCATTTTTGAGCCACTCTTGAATTCAGTGCCAAACCCACAATCACCCTCAACCCTTTAAGGGTCATATAAGTTGCTTTGGTTCATTTCCTTATAATGATCCTTCATAAGACAACTGCAAACGGGCCTGACTGGGAGGATTGGGAATGTTTGTGCTTATGTCCGATTGAGTCTAACAATATTAAACATGTTTGATGTTCCCAATCGGATTGGCACATTTTCTATCCAATCTATGACCCATCCTGATGGGCAGTGCAGGTGGTCTTACCAGCTGCATTAATTTCCCTATAGACCTTCTTCTTATCGGCTTGATAAGAGACATTGGTTAAAGCAGAAAGCGCCTACATCACAGGCACTGTGTTGAGAGACAAGGTGAATAAGGATTGTGTTCTAGGCCAACTACACCTAGCTACCAAAGCAAGTCTGATGTTGAAAGAGGACTGTTGCAGGTTTCTTTTTATATTTTATGGATGACTTGCGATAATGCATTTTGCAATCCGATTACTTGCAAAGTGCTTACTTTTGGGACATGTAGGCTTACTTTTTCTACTTATAAATAAATATGATTATTTATTTCATCTTCTTTCAGTCTATCCACACTTCCCCAGTCTTGCAACACACCCTTTGACTTTTTCTGATGTTTTAACCACAAAACCACACTACTAATTCAAGCCCTGCATCTCTTTATGCCATAATGGATGCATACACAGGAAGTGACAAGCTTAGTACCAACATCTCACAATGATGCGTGCACAGCTTGCTTCCGTCAAATCGAAAATGAGGCTGGCATGACTAGATTGCCAGCCTCCAGGCAATGGCTCTTCCTGATGCTAGAGTCCAATAGAGGGGGCACCACTACTGCTCCCCCTATGGCAAATAAATGTTAGCTTATTATTTCATACTTTTGGTATTTTGGTCAGAATAGACAGAAGAAAAATTAATTAGTAGTGATCATTGGTTTGTCATTAACAAGGCATAATGAATAATGATCTTTTCATTGTGCAGGCCAAACTCATAGTAGAGCAATGTCTGTAATAATATCTATGGCTGTTAGAAGAGTGAACCAATATGAGAACAATTTCCTCTTTCTTTATAACTATGTTGTCCTTTCTTCTTGAAAGGCACCGTGGGCCTCACCCTGTGAAATAGAAAATGGACACATGGAATGGGAAATGTGGATTTAGCACTGCCATCTTTTGGCGGGAACCTGCTCAAAAGTCATCTGCCGGCCAACTAAAGCAGCTTTCCTTGTCAAAATTTCTCCTCTTTCTGAACGGCCTGTCAATTTCTTCCTTTAGCAATGCCAGAAATACAAAGTGAAAGTGACCAATGGACGCACTAAAACCTTCCCTGTGTCATTTTGCCAATTACAATTACATTTCTAAATCATGAGAAGGGCAATTAAGGGTAAATAATACTGTTATTTCCCTTTAGCTCAGTTATTTTCCCAGATGTTGCAAAAAAAATAGTACTGATTCTTAGATTTACCCCACCTGTGAGATTGAAGAAGTTGTTCAAAACATAAAATCATAAATTGGGACTTTAATCAAATGAAATTCTAAAAAATGCTTATAACAAAATGCCTATAACATTACTGAAGTGAAGTTCAACAGGTACTTTGGGACGTACATCATATAACAATGTCATAACTATGAAAGTTCCCTCTCTAAAAATGGGCGTTACATGGGCCAGTGTACACTGCAAAAATGGTGTTTTGATCATAATATAACCCCTCTGATTAGCTTATCCATGAGATTCCTCAAGTGACTGATGATGTTGACAATAGATATTGACAGAAGGTATTGACAGTGGTGAGAAATTGAGAGATTATGTTTGCGATTCATGATGAGGAAATAATTGTTGATATTGCTGGCCATTTTATTGAATGAAATCACTTCTATGTAGACTCTCCATATGCTAATTAGGGACTAATCCTAAGTCATCAATCATAGTGCAGTGTGCTAATAGAGTATTTTGTTGATTGATTATGAAAAGGAGTCAATGCATTCATATTGCAAGGAGATAACGCTATGTATTGGCCTCTATTCAAAAACGTTGCCCTCAGGCAGAGGCATTATGTTTTTGAAATTCATAGTTGCACTCCAATATAGCTGATATAGGCCTTGAATAAGCGCTGGTATTATAAGCACATGGGGGTTGGCTTGGTTTAACCCAGATCATATTAACGAATAAGATGCATTATAAAGAATAAGATGCATTATACATTTCAATCATATTTTAAAGTTCCTCCCTTAAAGATTCCATATGACTCAAAAATCAAGTTGCCAACCAATTTTTGTATGGTTGCCATAGCAACCAAAACGCAACAAAATCTGAAAATAGGCAAAAGGGCAAATTGGAAAAATGAACCTGTTCATTTTACATTGAAAACATGGAAGATCCAAAATTAGTCAGTGGTGACCACTTTAGGTCCTCAAGTTGACGATACCTAAAACTTTAGGTAGTCAAAATGAGGACTTTAGGTCATCATCCTGATGACCTGAGTTGTCAATATGACGACTCTGTACTGTCAGTGTTGTCATCCTGATGACTCAGGTCATCAGGATGATGACCTAAAGTCGTCATTTTGACTATCTAAAGTTGTAGTTTTAGGTATCATAAACTTGAGGACCTAAAGTGGTTACCGCTGACTAGTTTTGGATCTTCCATGTTTTCAGTGTATCAGATAACTTAGTGCCTAGTATTCACAAGCTACTTGATATGAAAACTAATGTACAAGTTTATGCATGCAAAATTGGTTGTCATGGAGACATAACTTCCTAATATAAGGCCTATAGTTCAAAAGTGACCTACATATAGGTCGTTAGGAAGATAGGGGGTCTGTTTTCTTATGCATATGTACCTATTATGTATAGATATGCATTAGAATTTGTCACTTCCTATTTCCATTATGGCTTAGCCTAGGATTATCAAATTTCGACATTTGGTAATGCTATATGACCCCCATAAATTAATGTAATATGACCTTGCTCAGGGTTAAGGTCATAAGACTTGAACTTGAATATACACAGTTCAGTATAAGGTGATGCCTATGATCTATGCAGTTCCACACAGTGGATTCTCCTAAAGACCTACATGTAGGTCAGTGTTGAAAACCTTATATCACTGGACATTATTATCCGATCACCACAAAATTTGAAATGGTGCATATTTAGGCATACTGGACATTAAGTACCAATTTTCAATCCTCTTTTGCCAAAACTCTGGCTTTAGTATAATTTGGGTTAAACTGAAGGGGGCATGACATTTCAAGAAATTAATTGATGTTCTTGCAAAATGCTTTACCATGTAAAAAGCTAAAAGAGTTTACATGATAAGCCTGCTTTTGATATTGAGATCGACATGTCATGGAAACAAAACTGACACTTTTATACCATTTGGTGCAACTACCGATGATAGGAAGATGTCCACTGATAATCAAAATACCCTTTCGTTATAATGCAAATAGCCATCTTTGACTGTTGCTCCAAAATTTACATTAATGGAGGGATTCTATTTTCCCTTGGACGATACTGCACACACAACATGATTCCCATGTTGCCTTAATATTATTCCAACGCTCTGTGTTTCATTGGGAAGCTGGCACTGGAAAACTGTCACTTTAACCAGGATGGTATTCCTCAATTTGCTACGACTTGACCTATTCAAGTCATACCAGAAGTACCCTGTAGATCTGAATTACAACCCAACCATTGTAGTGTCTCCATTTATACCCCAACACTGTCATACCACATCAAGCTTTTTACAGTAGATTGCTTCTATTTTTGCAAAACAGAGGTAGTTGCTGTCAGTACAAACCCAATAATCCAATGTGGGTTGCACTCTACCCACTACAGGGGTCTTTAAAGCTCATTTACAATTGAGGCTGAGAGTGCATAGAATTTAGTGTTCTTCTACTGTCCCCTACCCCAGTGCAGTGCTAAGTGAGGCTGTGTCTGGTCGTACAACATTGAGAAATGCCCTCCAGGGTCTATCCACAAAACGGTATCAGTTTCCATAGGGGAACCATCAAATATTGGCACAGGGTTCCAGTGTGCAAACACCACCAGTATTGACTTGTGAGGTATTTAAAAGTATATCTCATTAATATGTATTAGATGACAGTCATTGTTTCCATACATGACCCAAGGAGGAGTTCCATATATAATTTCAGCCTTCTAAAATTGACACTGCTTATCATACAGTAGGAACATGGCCTTTTGTCAAAATCTACTGGCAACACGGAGCCTACTGACTCTGAATGTAAGAAAGTTTCAATATGCCTCTTTGTCTTTTTTGGAAAATCAAACACGTCTTAGAAAGAATGAGAGGAGGGAATTCAAACAGAAAATTCTTTGAGACAACATATATACATGCAGGACTACTGTATTGAGCTATTGGATAACCTCTGCATCAGTTAAGTTCTACATTGCAGTTAACCAACTTTGAGTATGTTGCAGTTGATCAACAATTACTAACCAGTTGTTAATGTTGATCCAATGTCAACTTTGACTATGTTGCAGTTGATCAACAATTACTAATCAGTTGTTAATGTTGATCCAATGTCAACTTTGACTATGTTGCAGTTGATCAACAATTACTAATCAGTTGTCGATGTTGATCCGATGTCAACTTTGACTATGTTGCAGTTGATCAACAATTACTAACCAGTTGTCAATGTTGATCCGATGTTCTCTCCCACTTGATACATACATATAACCTATGAAGGCTAATTAGGATTTGGAGGGTACACGGCATTATGCCATAGCAGGTATGCGTTTTTAACTGAGGGATCTGGTAAAGCCATTAGAGTCAGGAAGACTAGTATTCATAAGCATCATTGCTGGTTGCTGTTGATAATTAGAGGCAATTTTCTGCATAACATTTTGATTGTTTCACTCTTAATGCTCTTAGTGATAATGTCAGTCAAAGCATCAATTCTATTAGATGTGAAAGTTTAAGTAACTTGCTCATTGGAGTTTGAAAGCGTCATTTCCTGTAATTGGGAAATCACCCGTTAATATTCCATCATTGAAATTGACTTTTTATACAGGTCTCCATCCAATTAACCATTTAAAGGGGATATGGTGCCTCTAGATCCATGTTCTTTGGTTGCTCTTATGCAGCATTGTAACTGTGGTGAACCTCCTCTTCAGTACTACAGTGTAGTATCACCCCGATTTTGTTAATAAGATGCACACATGGAACCTAATACAACTTGTGAGGACTACATTCATGCATTCATGCCAAAGCTACAGCGCATATACATTGCGGGAGGGGGGGTGAGCATGATGCACCAATGAAGTGCTATCGAGCAGTCTTGCCAGCACTCATTTGAGCATCATGCTAACCCTCAATGGCCATGATGCACTCCCAGTGGCGGATCCAGGATTTGAAAAAAAAGAGGGGACACAGCCCAAAAGGAGGGGGTGGACCCCCTATTTTTGAGCTAATTTTGAGGTGCTAAATATTTAACTCTTAAGCACTGACAAGAAGGAGGGGGCGCGTTCCCCACGCCCACCATCTTAATCCGCCACTGAGTCCAGCATCAGCAGGATAACAATGGAAAAGGGCCTGTGAGTCAAGTTGGCTGGTGAACTGCCTGTATATTGGGGACATGATACAGGCAGGCCATACCTAAGAAGCTACCAGTCAATCATCCCCTGTTTTCACCCTTACTCACAAAAGGGCACCCTATCACCCCAATGGTTTACCTGTCTTTCTTTACAGATGTTTGAAATATAAACTGTGATTTGAAAGCTCAAACTCCCGTTTAATGGAGTTCAACTGAACTATTTCCCCAGGATCTGGGGGGAAATGTCATCAGACATGGCCTGTTGGTATAATTATGCCCTCAATAACTGCGGGGTACCAGTGAAGAAAACAAGCATTTCGAAATTTACTTAATTATAGACAATGAAATGAGGAAATATTATGTACAGTAATTCCCATTTAAGTGCCGGCATCTCAAATAATCAACAGTCTCGAATAAGCGCTGGACAAAGTGCTTCACCCACGCCAAAGATGAACAGTAGCAAGGGATTTTGCCTATTTCAAGACACAGCCCCTAGATGGCGCACAACTGCTTGCTGCATCATCTGTATCCATGCATACACATCCTATACTCTACTTGATGACCTCCATGTTTAATCTGTCCTCTTTAATCTATATGCACATGTGCTGTATTAGGTTCCTCCATTCAATCAAAGCAGCATCTATACATTCATAACTCCATACGGTAGTGGCTTGTTCAGGCGCCGCGGCGCTAATAGATTTCAATACACCTCTATCCACTGCGCCTGCGCTTTTAAGAGGTTGGCGCTTATTCAAGACACAAATTATAGAGTATTTCACACTTATTCAAAGACCTGGCACTTAAAGAGGCCACTATGCTATAACAATTGTACATACATCATATCCTCCACCTAACATCCACCATGTTTAACCTGTCCTCTCTGTGCGCATGCACCATGTTTGCCTCCTCTTTCAGTGCTGCAGTTGTACATGTATAACTCTTTTACCAACCCTATACATCATACCCTCCATCTGACGTCCAGCATATTTAACCTGTCCTCTCTGCTGCGCATGCCCTGTGTGTGCACAGGCACAGTACAAACAGTGCCGTCAAATTGATCATCTGATCTTTTCCTGCGTCACCAATGGAAAAATGTCGTCTGCTTTTGGAAGCAGAGGACATTTGACTACCGGAACTGTTTTATTGACCAGCTGATGGATATGCCAATCATTTCTATTAAACACTGTCAGTCTCAATTGGACAATGCCTTTTCTGTCTTTCGTTCCAATTGGGAAGTGGCCCCTACTGAGCACTATTAGCAAATTTATATGAATGTTTCAAGTATTCACAGTTAAAAGAAGCTATGATATTCTGCTTAATTTATTATAGATTTAAATGTTAGAATAGTTGGATAATAGGGATTCATTAAATTGAAATCTCTATATATGAGTGTGAGGAGTATTAGTTAACATCAGCCCCCAAAGATTAGTGCTGTAACTTTTTGTATATAGTGTTATGAATACAGGTTGTTGTTTATATTGTTCCATATCGTTATAAACATAAAATGAAAAAGGTCTGTTTCTATAGTGATACTTAAATGAATGTCAAAATAAGGGCATTCACATCCTCTCTTAATGTACATGTATTTTGTTTCACACTGCCTGCTGGGTGCATTGGCCCATGCTTGTCCATGCATGGCCCAATATACGCCGATATTGGCCCAATATAAGCCGCTATTGGCCCAATATAGTATGCCGACATTGGCCCAATGTATCCTATACCTGGGGCAGGCTATATAGCTGGGTGTGTGTGTGAGGATTTGGCCTTTTCAGGATAACATGCACCATTTTGACATCAATATGAAGACGATATTATACTGCCTCAATAGCGTTTTTTGAAATATTACATTTTGTAGGCCCCTTTTGTTAATGCGATTTATGAAATCCTAGGTTGTATTCATCCATCATACTAACTCTACAGGCATTCGGTGTATGCACGACTGATTGGTTCCCCCCCCCCTCCCCCTCCCCAAGGGTTGGTATCAATACGTCGTTGCTGAGTAGACTATATGCACTGCTATCTTGCATATGACAACTGACAATAAATTACCATTAAACAGGTGACATTCTGCTGCTATAAAAGGGTTAAGTGTAAAACGATGACGTGGAAGATGAGGAGAGGCGGGGCAGTGCAGATGAAGAATGCTCTGATGTACCTTTACACAAACGTGATCTATACAAGTTAGATTCTCTTCTTTTTTCTTTCTTTTTTTCAAATTATTTTATTTTCAATTCCCCTTAATCGCCCACAACACCAGTAGGCTGCAAGTTATGCTGTGGTCTCCATATGAAGGCCGTGACATATTTTGCTTAAACGACTATACTGGGGTGTAGGTCATCTTCTGAATTTACCTGACCTCCTTCCTCCATGGCTGGATTCACCAGTACGCCTTGCAGGTAGGTCATCAGGCTGTACCTGTATGTCCCACCTGTGAGATACCAAGGCGTCGGTGGTGTAACGGTTAGCATGGTTGCCTTCCAAGCAGTCGATCCGGGTTCGATTCCCGGCCGACGCAGTTTTGTACTATCCCACTAAAATTGATTATTGCTCTCAGTCTAAATCATCCTTTTTTTAATACAGGACGGATTATGTCTGAGCTGTATGCAAATCTAACTCGTGATCACCAAGGTTCAAGAGAAGGAAAGAGTTGGTTAGGCCAAGGAATTAGTACGTCCCTGGTTAGGCAAAAAAAATGTTTAGTTTCCAGTCACCCGATTCTAAGCATGATAGGGGACCCCGACCCCAGAGCCTAATGAAAATCTATGACCAATGCAATACGTAGTCGTAGGTTCATTAAAGAAAAAGAAGTGTTACCAGAAACCTTTTTTGGCCTTAGGCCCGCGTGGTTAGGTCCCTTTAGGGTTTTTGGCCTAAGCCCTAAGAGGTTCGTGCCCTGAATGTGACCTTCAGATTTTAGGACTAAAAGAGCTTTTAGCAAAACCCTTGATAGGCTAAATGTGTAGAGACAAATACGTTAAGGGGAATTTGTCACTGACAACGTAATGCAATGTACCCTACTGCCTTATAGTCAATATATATTCATTATTGGATCTAATTCGATTAATGGATTTTAGAAAGGGCCTATTGATTTTGATAGGGCAGCGGGTCGAAGCCCCTATAGACTAATTTGATCAGTGGTTCTCCTTTCAGGGCTTTTCTGTAAGAAGTAATTTTGTCAGAAGGGAAAAATGATTGTTATTGAAACAAAAAGAAACAAGAACACACACTACACTAGAACGAGTGTAGGCCTATATATAAACCTAATAGGCCTATATGGAAAATGAGGGGCCCGTCGTGCCTTTGCAGGATTATTTGCAGTTCTATAGGCCTAAAACCATTGCAGTTACAGTCCCTTGTCAGGGAACACTTAGCACACATACATGTATGCCTACCCCCCACCCACTCCTCAGTAATTCTTCAAGACTAGCGCTAATTCAAACCCCCGGCACCTGTACAGGCCAATACGATAGCCCTATATGAAGGATTTGCACCATCTGAAACGACAAGTGGAAAGTGAGGCAGAGGAATTCAAACAACATAGCACCACAGCACAAAACACAACAGCATAGTGCAACCCTTTATCTGGGAGAAACTGATAGATCCTCAAAAAGCTGGTTCTAACAAAAGAAAAGAGGATTCTGAAACACAATTTGATTGCATTTGTAAACGGACACGGGGCTTGGAAACACTAGCCTGATTCAACCGTCATATTTAAAGATGACATTTTAACCCGTTAAGCTCAGAATGATGCCTCCAGGCCCACGTTCCCCTTTTTCTTCATAAAGCCCTGAATACTATAGGTGTTTTGTGACAAGGACATGGGAAAACACTCACATAATACAATCATTCAAATTACCCATGTTCCTACCGACTTACACTCAAACACCATGGTGAGTGATAATAAGAGTGATATATAAATGAAGATCTAGCGAGTTAGGGTCCAGAGTTAGGTAGGTTAACCTAAAGACGCGCATATACCTCGAGAGGTCCACTCTACAAACTATTTATAAAAATTGAGTTATCCATGAATTAACATTGCCAAGCATTGATAAGCATAAGATTAATAAGCTAGTTAAGTTGATTCAGCAGCAAACCCAATATGATGGCTATTTTCTGGCGTGGGAGTCACAGTGGCAGATTTAGAGGGGGTCGCGGGGCCACGCGCACACCCCTTTTTACCAGTATTTAAGAGTTTAATCACATATTTTGGACCCCAAAATAGGGGGTGCACCCCCATTTTTGGGCTCCTCTCCTCCTCTTCCAGATCTTGGATCCGCCACTGGACTGGGTCTCATGGTATGTGGACATCTTAATGTAATAATGTATCATGGGCCCTCAATATTGTTAACGCACTCTGCTGTTCTCAAAGAGCTAACTGACATCACATCCCAAGGATGACAGGGCTGCTTTGTATCCTACTGAGAACCAAAGTGCTGTCCTAGACAACAAGCAAAACCAAAGTGCTGTCCCAGACAACAAGCAAAAACACAAGCACTGCTGAAATTAACAATTCCCAACAGAGGAGCTTTGGGGGACAAAGTCATCTTTTTTGATGGATTATTTCTTAAAGTCCACTTTGGGTGTTGACAATACATAATTGGAAAGGTGTAACAGTATCCCATTGTAAATTGCACTTTATCACAAAAAGGAGCATTCCCAAGAGCTCTGATCGTCAATGCATCAAAAACATTTTGTTTGTTATCTAATCGATGTCGCAATTGATGAATACAAAAAATAACTTGTAGTCTCACTTTGGTAGAGGGAGAACTTTGCAGAGTGGCTGACATTGGACAATTTAAGCGTTCACAGATCAACTGACATCAAATCTTGAATGGACTTTCACTCTGATGATTTTATTAGCATACTGCCAAAATAATGTCCTACACATGAAAAGAGAAATGCTTAAACCCATTGCCCAAAGGGCCCCTATAACCTTACTAATCTCTGTCAGCCATAATTGGTGTGTTTTGTGGACCTTTAAATAATGAATGGGTTCTCTGTTGCACAATAGGGTTATCATTGTTATCTTGGTTTCCTGAGACATAACTACTGCGTTGAATGTTGAGCACACTGAAAATATAGGTTTCTATGAAGGTGATCACTATTGATGAGTTAGGGTGATCATTCCCTATTGATGACATCAGATAATCATGATGATCACCTAAGGTCATCACTTTGATAATAATTTTCTCCCACCAGGGAGCCCTAGTATACAGCAATGAGACATCCACTGCTCACTGTGTGAGCTATATTGATTTGTATCTATAATCCTCTTGATCATCAGTGTTTATAAGATTGACGATTTGAAAAAAAATCATCACACCAGAATCTGAATTGATCAAGAAGGTTATTGGTCAGAATTATCAAATGCAAAAGCATGTTTAATGATTGACACCTCTTTTGTCACTCTACCATACTTCTAACCATGGGAACTAGCTAATATTCCTTATACAAACATCTAAATGTATGCCTCATCACGGCATAAGGCACCTGAAGTGCCCTCAATAAATGCTTATGTGTGAGGAAGAAAGGGGAAAATTATGCAAATTTATGCAAAAATCTTAATCAATGAAAAAGAATTCACATACAAACTCCTCTCTAATCAGGTCAGAAAGGTACTCTGTAGTGATCACCCAGGGTGATCACATATGATCACCCTAAACATCATGGGATACTCTCCCACGACATCATCAACAAGATGAGCAAAGGTGATCACTATAGAGTACCTTTTAAGCCATAAATTTTCAGTGCAGTACAGTGTTAAGCAGTTCTTTACTGATTGTGCACCCGGGAGTCATTTCCCAAACACTTCAAATTGGATTGGGGGGAGGGGGGTAACAGATTTTGTATGCATGGGGGTTGCAGTATTTTTTGATTAAGTCCCGTCCATGGCGTTTGAGAAATTGAATGGCTGATGAGTGGCACTGCTCAGTGCAATTATCCTCAGAAACAGTACTGTTGTCGCTCATTATGTTGACCATGATTTCGTCGTGATTCTCTCACAGAATCATGAAGGAATCCCCATTAGTCCATGGAAAAGTGGCAGAATTAGGATGGAATCATGGCAGGTGGAATGAGCGTCAGCACTAGATTTACCCGTTAAGTATAGCAGTACACAGTGACATTTCTCGGGAGGTAATCATTGCAGATGAGTTTAGGTCATCTTTCCCTAATGATGAACTATGGTCATCATTGTGATGACCATATTCCTGCCAACAGGGGGACCTACTGTACAATAATGTGGTGTAATATATGTACTCCAAGGCATGTATTGGCTTATAGCTGCACTGATAATAATTGTAGAGGTACACTTTACTAAACCATAGGAGTTGGGTACCGTCTGACGTGGCGGGTGAGTCGAGTCGTCGGACGTTCCTCAGGTTCCGGATAGGTGGCAGCACCGATCCGGGTCTGGCGGGACATCTGACGACGAACACCTGGGTCCGTATATAAAGCCCAGGGCTCAGCCGCTATGTCAGAGGCCCTTCTGGCCTCCACACTATGTAAACCACTGTCTTTTAATATTAGCTGCCTCTTTGATATCATCCGGCAGCCGTGAGTGTGCATTAAGTAATAAACCTAACCGTTGGCATACACTTGGAATACTGTCTTACTCTTTCTTTCCGAACCGTAAGACCCGAACCCCCCAGGTCCGTAAGGCCACAAACCCTTACACTGGTGCCGTGACCAGTTAATTCTGGTGTATAGCCCGGACGTTATAACGTCCGAACGGCTAGTACATGGGTTAGACACCCTTAGGGAAGCTAACCCAGCAGGGCAATCACTTGCCCAAGAGAATGGAAATGGATCGCTAATGCTCCAAGCCCATTCGGACTCACAAGATGCGGAATCAGCATCTTGGAGAGATCCCGGACCCCACTATAATGATAGTGAGGAGAATCTGCCAGACTCTGTACGACGTGAACAGTCCATACAGAGACATAGTAACTTAATAGGCCAGCAATCAATTGTTGACGAATTATGTGATTCGATGTTCGAAGTCGGTGGTAGTACTAACCCAGAACATCCGGCACCAATGCGAAAAAGGGTAACATTCGGAGAACTACCTTATAGGTTACCCAGGCCCGAATTACCAATATTAGATTATAGCGCTATAGATGGCGACTTAACCTATGCGGTACCGGAAGGTGAAGAATTAAAACGACCGGATGTCCTGTTGTTGAATGAAACTTATGTAACTTTGAACGAGAATTTAAATACCTTGGTCAAAGCTAAGGATGAAGTATTGCATGAAAAACTTCAGATGGAAGAGGACCTAACTGGCATGCGAAAGGAATTCGAAGCCAGAAGGAGCGAGTACATGAAAGAACTCGAGAATGAAGAACTAAAACTTCAATCTATGAGAGAATCATTCAATAAAGAATATGATAATAGGCACATTCGTATCCAAACATACATAGATACGAACGACCAACTAAACCTTGATAAGACAAAATTCGAATCCGAAATTCGCCATTATCAGGATGAGTTGGATAAATTGAAACTTCAGTGCAGTAAACAAGCTGAAGACAATGAAACCATCCGGGTAGGCATCATAGCTTACAACAAACAACTGGAGGAGGATAGACAGAAACTCACAAATGAGCTTCAGGAATTGCAGGCCACTGCAATAACCCTAGATAAATATGTAGAAGCAGCCCAGTTAACTATAGGTAATATAGACCCAGCTGTGGTATCTACAATGTTGGGAAAGACATCTAAAGATGCAACCCCAATTAGATACAGCCCATTCGTTGATGATGGGGCTGACAAGAATGTGGTATCCGGAATCTATAAGAAACCGGATAATGCTGCAGTAAATGGAACCGCATCTAAACCAGTAATTCCAATGCTGGATACGATAGGTCCGGCACCACCTATACCAGATTTGAGTCACAAAATCAAAGCGACTCACGATGGCGCTACAGGGAATAATAATAATACACCCGTGGCACAACCAAGAGCACCCGGACCAATGAGGCATATGTTGACACCACCTTCATATTTCCCCCAACCCGGCCACAGTACACCAGCAGTACCAAGATTACCGAATCCAACCCTAGGTTCTGGTAATGGTCCTACTGATGGACGTTTTCCGAGACCAAATCCGCCACGAAACAATATTAATGGCGGTACGTATCAACCGAGAACATCGTCCTATGGATATAGAAATAATTATAATCCATCGGGAAGTGGCAATTATCAGAATGGTAATAGCTATAACCAGGGATGGAATCAAAATGATTCTTACCCTAGATACGCTTCTTCTGGAAACACCGGTCACAATAGTGGATGCCCTGGTGGTTCATCTGGAGGCTATAATAATAATGGTCCACCAGGAGGAAACCCTCCAGGCGGCCCAGGAGGATCCGGATTCGGAGGATCAGGATCAGGAGGAGATGGCAGGAAACCTAACAGGAGAACTTCTATGCCTGCAGGGATGCAAACCATCTTTGATAGAAGCCAATGTATACAAAACCTTGGCATTGACTGCTACCGAAAGGGAGCGGACGGCATGGAAGTCATGAACTGGAGCATGCGAGAAGCAGATAGACTACGCGGATGTAATAATCCGGCACGTAGACAGGCACGGATACCCCCTCCATATGATTCTAATGATCCATGGAAGGACAGGTACCAAGCTTTTGTCGACGAAGTCAATTGTAGTGGATGGACAAAAGAAGAAGCTCTGCCATATTTGATTTGTTGGTTAAATAAAGGCGGAAAAGTAGCTCTCAACCAATGGAGAGCAGCTTACGGAATATATGGTACCTATGATCAATTGGTCGAATGTGCCGCATACCTTTTCGGATCAATCGTTAGAGAAGATCCGTGGGTAAGCTTTAAGAAGAGAACACAAAAACCTAAAGAATCACACAAAGTCTTTGGTTTGGAGCTACAAGACTTGCTTTCGAAAGCACGTCCAAATTGGGCTCATGATGATGATTGTTATCTACAAGAATTGTTCATACAATTCTATAGTGGATTGCGAGATCCGGATCATAAGCAAGTGGTGTGGGACTCCTGGAAAGATGACACTTCATTCAGTGATCTGTTCATAGCAATTGATGGACATGACATGAAGAAATGTTTGGTAGGTCTTGGACCTAGTCCAGTAAGAGCAGCTCCTTTCCAATACGGGGGTACACCTGCCCCAGTATACGATACTTCCCAATTAGCTCCGGTTGAATCGAATGAAGTTAATGAGGAAGATGAATATATCTCCGATGAAAACGGAGAATATATTGGTTCAGTCCATGTGGCCGGAAAGTATTACCGACAAAAGCGGTATAGGAAAGTACATTCGAGAGGGAGAGGAGGATCTGTTGCTGGTAAAACAGCTTCCGGATCAACTCAACATGGTAGTGCAGCCTCTACGGCGAACTCAACTGTAGCAGCCACTGTTGCTCCGACTAACATGATGGAAACATTAATAGCCGGATTAACAGAAGCTCTAAGGAGACCAAGAGTTGATAAATCTCAAAGGAGATGTTTCAGATGTCAGAAACTGGGGCATTTTGCTCCCGAATGTATGGCTGAAAAGCCTGTTCCACGTAAACAGGAGAGTGTCTCTGGGATAAGTACAGAGGAAAACTAGAAAGGGATCTCCCGAGGGGCAAAGAAGGGGATCCCAGTGACAAATCTTGCCATAATATCACCATCCGTGACGATAGTTCGCATTTAGTAACAAGATCGCCTAACACCGAGGTGGTTGTAGACACCCGGAAGGTTAGGGAAGCTGATATAACAGGTGCCACGGGCGCACTGGGGAAACCCAATATCAGTAACGAGGCAGGCGGCTATGAATTAGCCAAGGTCTGTGGTGCCCACCTGCCCCCGGGTCATCCTTGTCTTGAATTCTTGAAAAGATGTGGATCGACTCCTGGTGTGAAAAATGATGTTCCGATTGTCACGGACATACCCTCTGTTCTAAACGGAAGGCGGTGGTATGTCTGCCTCACTGTTAACGGAAGATCTGCCGAATTCCTTGTGGATACGGGAGCTAGCCACTCTTGTATCTCCAGGGGGCTCTACGATCTTATACCGGATGAACATGAGACTCTCAAATCGGGAGGAAGTGCTCAGACGGCCGACGGCAGTACCTTGCAAACGTATGGTAGAACTTGTGTGAAACTACAGTTGGATGGTATCCATGACTATGTCATGAGCACCACCGTTGCGGATATAGCAGATGAGGGTATACTCGGGTTGGATTTCGCATCCCTGTATGGTGCCGTGTTGGAACCCCAAACAGGAGTGTTGAGTGTGAGATACCCGTATCCCGTGAAAGTTAGATGTGTACTGAGACAAGTGAGCAGTATGGCTAGTGTGGCACACACTGTGCGAATCCCTCCAGGAGTAGCCTGTGATGTGCTTGTAAGAAGTGATCCTGCAATGCGTAATAAGCCTGCAGTGATAGAACCGGATGTAGTTACGTTATCAAGTATCGGATTAAATTCTGTAGACACGATAGTAGCGAATGCATCCTGGTCGGTAGTACCTGTCTCCAATACTGGAAACACTACTATCTACTTGAAAAAGGGACAAGTTTTTGGAAATGTGACCCTTTCGGAAACTGTAACGGATAGTAAGCTAAGCTTACAGAAGGTAACAGGAGATGATGAAATTTCGGAAGACTTACTTAAGTTGTATGAAGAAACTTCATTAGAAGATCCGGAACACCGGAAAGAGTTCTATGATATGCTCTGTCAGTATCATACTGCCTTTGCCAAACCTGGTGAAAAACTAGGTACGACAAATAAGGTATTACATAAAATAGATACTGGAGATGCGGAACCCTTTAAGATACCGTATAGACGGCTACCTTTAGCGAAAAAGAGAGTAGCTGAAGATGAAATAAACAAGATGTTGGAACAGGATGTAATAGTCCCTTCCAATAGTCCATGGAGTAGTCCTGTGTGTATGGTAACAAAAAAAGACGGTACTATCCGTTTCTGCATAGACTACAGGAAGTTGAATGGAATAACGAAAAAGAATTCGTATCCATTACCGAGAATAGATGAAACCATTGACTCCTTAGGGGGAAACAGTTGGTTTTGTACCCTAGACTTGCAATCAGGCTACTGGCAAGTGGGAATGAACCCTTCAGATATGGAGAAAACTGCATTTTCAAGTCATATTGGATTATTCCAATATAATGTAATGCCGTTTGGATTGTGCAATGCACCTGCAACATTTGAAGCAATGATGGAAACAATTCTAAGTGATTTATTGTGGAAAAGATGTCTTGTATATCTAGACGATGTCATTGTCTTCGGAAAAACATTCGAAGAATGTTCTAATAACCTGAAAATGGTACTAGAACGTATTATTTCTAATGGTCTCAAATTGAAACCTAAGAAATGCCACATGTTTAGAAAGTCCATAAATTATTTGGGCCGCATCATCAGTGATGAAGGAATAAAGGCTGATCCGGAAAAAATCGAATCAGTTACGAATTGGAATAGACCTAAAACACCCAAGGAGGTGAGGTCCTTTTTAGGATTCTGTTCCTATTACAGGGAATTTATTCCGAATTATTCTAGAGTCAGTTACCCATTACAAGCAATAGCTAACTGGACTCCAGGAGGTACCAAGGAAAAATTTCCTTGGACACATGAACAGGAAAACGCTTTTCAAAAGCTAAAAGACCTGTTCACGAGTACTCCCGTATTGCAATATCCGAATGAGACGGATCATTTCATACTGGATACTGATGCTAGTAATGATAGCATTGGTGCAGCTCTCTCGCAAGTCCAAAATGGGAGAGAAGTACCAATTGCCTTTGCCAGCAACACACTGAGCAAGACTCAGCGCAATTACTGCACAACCAAAAGAGAGTTGTTAGCAGTAGTCGTATATACCAAGAAGTTCAAACATTTTCTATGGGGAACGAACTTTACTTTGCGTACGGATCATTCCTCTTTAAGGTGGCTACTGAACTTCCGAGATGCTGAAGGCATGTTAGGCCGATGGCTAGCCCATTTATCCGAATATGGGCTTGAACATCAACAGATTCAGCATAGACCCGGAGTTAAGCATTTAAATGCTGATGCTTTGTCTCGAATACCAATCCGGAAATGTGATAATCCGGATTGTACTGATTGTGGAGCTCATAAGGCAGTGTTAGCAGGGATTCGAAGACCATTCGTACCCCTAGTTGCCAGTATACTGGATTGGTCTATGGATCACATACGACATTTCCAGGAAGCTGACTCGATAACTGCGCAGCTACTGCAATTAGTACCAAAGGGTATACGTCCAGTTAGACCAGAGGTCTCTCTGGAAAATCGAGAAATGAGAAGGTTTCTTGCTCAATGGACCGAGCTTGAAGTCCGGAAAGGCGTGTTATACCGTTGGAAGCCATGTAATAATGGTGATAGAATCATGCAAGTGGTGATACCACATGCCATGAGACATGACATTATGTACTTCTGTCATGGACATCGGACCAGTGGTCATTTCGGAAGGAAACGCTCGCTAGCACGACTTTCCAAGAAATACTATTGGCCTGGCATGACACAGGACTTGCAAAGATGGGTAACCACCTGTCCGGATTGTTGTAAAAACAAACCCGGACCCGGGATGGGCAAACTTCCCCTATCCCAAGAACTTTTCGGAGTTAGATTCGCAAGAATCGGGGTAGATATTATTAGTGGATTTAATACAACCGCTAATGATAATACCTGTATGATGGTAGTGTGTGATTATTATACGAAATACACTAAAGTATTTCCACTACCGGACCACAAAGCAATTACTTGTGCCGAAGCTTTTGTAAAAGGTTGGGTACTAAGCTTCGGTGTACCATTAATGTTACACAGTGACCAAGGCAGAGAGTTCGAATCAAATCTCTGGCAGGGTATGTGCGAATACTTAGCTATTTGCAAGACTAGAACCAATCCGTATAGACCACAAAGCGACGGATTGGTGGAAAGGTTCAATAGAACCCTCATCCAAGTCCTAAAGTCACTCGTTAATGAACATATGGATGACTGGGATGAGCAATGTCATTTTGTGACACATGCTTATAATAGTACGGTACATTCAAGTACAAATTGTTCTCCGAACCTTTTAGTATTCGGAGAGGATTTGATAATGCCTGCTGACCTAGTTTTTGGAGTCGTAGGAATGGACCCTGAACTACCTTGCCATGTAGTTTTTGTGGAATGTTTAAGAGACAGATTTAGAAAAGCATATGAGTCTGTCCGAATTGATTTGGAGAAAAGTGCCAAATGGCAGAAAGTAGGATACGATACCGATCTGAAGCATCGGAAATTCCAATCCGGAGACAGAGTCCTCAGATTACATGAACCGCTTAGACACATAAAATTAGCGTCTAATTGGGACGGTCCCTTTACTATAACACAAATTATCAGTGATTGTACCGTAATTATTAAGTCTGACCTTGGTCGACTCTATAAGTCAAATGTGGCTAGATTAAGGAGATGGTCTGGGAGGGAGACCTCCACAGAAATGTATGGTGAAGGTTCCGGAAAGATCCTGAACCAGAATCGCATAATAGACCAGGTAGAGAACACTACAGTGAAGCGCGGCCGTGGCAGACCCAAGAAGTGTTCCGAATCAGTGACACCCACGCCAACACTGATTAAGCGTGGGGGAGTTAAAAAAGTCTCAGCAGGTGAAGACAAAAAGAAGAGGAAAGGTGTTTCTAAGGCTAAGAAGCACCTAGAGAAAGCTCTTCAGACTGTCAGGTCCGATAAAGAACTATCCGAGAAGGCGAGATACGTTCGCCGCAGCCCCCGAATTGCCCAGAGGACTGCAGTGACCTAACCTGTATACACAACGAGTGTAATGTTTACATTTAGAGGAACGGATGACAACTGACCCTAAAGGCTTATTTGTCGCCCCCGCATGATGTACCAACGGGTAGTGGACGGATAATCCGGTGGATTTGCTTAAGCTTTCCATAATCTCCACTTAAATCCCCAGTCGAGTCATCGGGGTGAGCGATAATTACCTAAAAACAATCAGTTTGTTGATGTACCGCCTGTAGCACGTGCGTTTCCGCATGACGTCACCGTGTCCAGTCTCGGCTGACCTCTCGTGACCTCGCGGACCGCGAGGAAATGACGTCACGAAAGCTGGCCTGTCGCCATATTTGTTTTCGGTAACGTTCAAGACGGTCGAGCTCGCTCCCTTCTTGGATTTTACCGGCTAAGCAAACCCCCCGCTGCTCCTCCAGAGTCTGTCTCCTGGTAGACAGACTCCGTTTGTGCCGGCCCCGGTGCCGTAAAAGCCGGAAAAAGGAGTAGTTTACTCCCGTGGGCGATTCCCCAGTCATGGCTGAGGAATCCGTAGCTGCAGCCAAGCTATCCGGTGACCCGGATAAGCTGACTCCGTCCGCAGAAGCTTTTCCGGAAGCTTTGTCGCCTGTTACACAGGAAGAGAGCGAGATGATGGACGTGGAGGAACCCACGGATCGCTCGTTCGAGGAGAAGCTGGCTTCATTCTCACTAAATGAGCCAGAGAAACTACTATCTCCACTCCCGGCCGAGGGATCCGGAGCGACTGCGAGTGCTGAACCCGCAGCGACAGAGTCCGAAACTAACCAAGTTGACGGACAGAAGGATGAGTGGAAGCCAGCGGTGGCGGAGCCTTTTCCAGCTAGCTATGATGGTCGCTACCTGTATGTCCACCCAGAACTGCAGGCACAAGTGACCTACGCGGACGGGACACCAGTCAGGATGGACCCGAAAGTCAGGATAGCTATCGAGGGCGTCATGGCTCCCGAACAGCTGACCAGGACGCCTCCCGAGTGGCTTCGAGACTGGCCGTGGTTCCAACGGGGACTTATGGTGGACGCTGGTTTCCGTGAAACCGTGTACGCAGCTAACCGAGCCTTCGAGCTCGGAGCGTATCCGAAGCCTGACAAGTCCCTGTGGAACGTCAAGGCTACGAACATCAACTGGGTGGGCTGTGTCTGGGATACCGATGGCCAGACCTACCCACGCCCTAGTGCTATCCGGACACCGTGCCGGACCACTAAGGAATTCCGGGAGGCCGCTGCTAACTTCGAGCAGTGGGATGACGGTTACTACATAACCGAACAGGAATTGGTGGATGTCCAGAACAATTCACTAATCGGATTGGACCGAGCTGCAGCCCTTCGGACGGTTATTGTCCGCCGTATGACTGCCGAACAGGAGGCACAGGAAGAGGCTAAGAGGGCCGCGGAAGCACCCGCACCTCCTATCCCCGACCTGAAGCTTGCCACCAGAAGCTCCGCCAGTGCTACATCAGCTACCGGCAGCACTACTACCCCAGTAGAAGCCACGACCTCCAGCACATCCGGAACCCAGGAACCGGAGGAAGACTGGAAGGTCAGTAAGAACCGACGATCCGCTGCTCGGAAGCTCAAGAATCTCCCGGATTCTGCGAGAGCCGAGCCGAAACCCAGCACCTCAACCACTGGTAGTACTGCCATGGAGGTTGAGTCGTCTGACGAGGAGTCGGTGCACGAATCCTCGGTTGAGTATGATGAAAAGGCCACTCCATCACCTCAAACCGAGGCCGAACGTTGGGCTAACGCCAAATCCGGATTCAAAACCCGGATCCCGACGTGTTTCTCCGACTGTGCGTACGGAGTTAAGAAGGACGGCTCTACCCTCTATGCCTGTCCAGACTCAATCAATAAGAACGATGAGTCGGATGATGAAGATTGGATGCGTCTTTCGGACGAGGACCCCAATCCGAGCAAAGCCTATCGAAAGATGTGGCTTATGCTAAACCACACCGAAGGGTATTACACTTATACCCAGAGGAGGAAGCTGCGTTGGGCTTTAGAGAAGTGGTACGGCGACGATCAAAAGTCCTGTCCCTTCTCTATCTGCCAGGATGCGAGTGATGTCTCGATCCGGACCTGGAGTACTCCAGCCCGGTTCCAAAGGCATCTGGTAGAGGCCCACTTCCACCATCACCCGGTTTACATTTGTGATCCGAGTTATGGTAAGAAGGGCAAGAAGTGTACTACGAAGGTGCAATACAACCGACGTAGTGATCTGGCTAGACACCAGAAGAAATGCCACGCAGAAGGTTTGGACGGGGCACGGAAGCGCATCATGGAGCTTCATCAGGAACTCATGAAGGAGTTCGACAGCCTGAGCGAGGATGCTTGGTCTAAGATCCGACCAGGGGACCAAGTCCTCTGCGAAGTTCCGAAGACCAAGGATTCGAAACTCCGAGCAAAGATAGTCCTGACTCCTGGAAAGGGTAAACTGGACATGCACGAGTCTCTCTGGCAGAAATGCGAGGAATCCGGAAAGGATGCAAAGAGAGCTCGTGAAAGGAGCAGGAGAGACCAGAACCGTGGCGGCAACGGTAATGGTCAGAGCACGACGAAATCGAAAGTCAGAGCAGAGGACCGTTCCAGGTCCCCTCTGGCAAGGCACCCCGCAGAGCAGGCTCAGGGCACTCCGGTGTTCAAGAAGCCCGAACCTGCCGGATACGCTGGAGCCGTATCTAAACCTGGGAAAGTGAGTTCTCGAAACTTTCCGTCCTTAAACCAGGGACCTGGACCTGAGAGCCAGACCTTGGTGGTAGGAAAGGATGGTCGCCTTATGCCAAAGAAGACCACCGCATCTGCTGCCGCCGGATCTGCATCCGCTCCAGCCGCCCCACCAGTTACCTTTACCCAGGAGCAGTTAAACATGTACCTGCAAATGGGACTGAAACAGAATGTACCACCTGCCTTCTGTGTACCAACGACAGGTGTGTCCGGAAGTCCTAAACCCGGAAGTGGTCCACAGGCCGCCTCGACTCCTCCCAAGGCTGTCGCGGCACCTGAGAAACCAAAGGACGCTATTACCATTAAAACCGGTAATGCGGAAGTTTGGTTCGAGAAGTCTCGCCAAGGGGAGGCAGATGTCCAGAAGGCCATCTACACCCATTGGGAGAAGAGCGTTCGTGAGAAAGCGATCGAGTTTCATCAGGGTCTCCTAAACGAAACTCTGTTGTGTATGAAACAGGTGGGCGACGCTGAAAAGCAACGTCTCGAGACTCTCATCCGGGACGATGTGAAGGCCCAGGAGGAGGCTGCCGCAGCTGCCCAAGAAAAGGCAGCTATGGATGTACACGTGTTGGAAAAACGTGTAAAGGAGGAGATCACTCGGAACACCAATCTGAACACTAAGTTCATGAGGGTGTTCGGAGTCGACTTGGACGAGTGGGACGGCACTCCCGAGTCGGCTTTAGCTCTTCTGAAGAAGAAGCATGCTAAGAAATCCGTTTAAAGCATGCTAGGGTTATTTCTTCCATAATTTTTTTTTCCAACACCAAATGACCAGATATAGTCTTTGCGGAACCCTATAGGTCTGCGAATGTTTTTCTAGTGCATGAACACCTATGGTATGTGTTCCGGGTTCCTTTGACCAGTCTATTATATAATTCAGGTTGTATAACATTTATTGCACCCTGAATAGCCTATTCGGATTTATAATTTCATCCATGAACAATCCGATAGTAGACTTGCTGCTGTGAGACGTATCCGGATGCCAGTTCCAGACTCCTGCTGTTACCCGTGCTAACCAATTACTAGGATGGACTTTACGATTTACCTCTACAACTCATCTGTACTCCCGAATGGACTTATACCAACTACTACTATTACTTCCGGACCAACCTATATTGGACTATTATCTACTGATGTCAACTAAGCTTAAAAAGGATTACGTTTTCTACATAGTTGACACATCCGGACTATTATTCTACAATCTACACCATTCGGATATACTATAAACTTTAGCACTACTAGAGGATTGTGGGTAGCTGCCCCAAATCAACTACCGTGTTCACTCTATATAAAGGAACCATAAACTTTAGCACGTCCATCCCGTGGTTAGCTGACCACACCTACCTACTAGTACCCGGAGGATACAGCAGAAGACTTCAGCAGCATTTATAATTTCTGTATATTGTATATAATGTCATATTTCTATTTTTTTATAATATTATATATATGTATATATCCACTAGATACATATTATAATACGGGTACATAGACATTTCCTGATACGGATCTCTAATTACTATTAGTATTTATATTATAAGATCCGTTAAACTTCACCAGATAACACATATTATTGTCCTGCGAGACAAATTATATAATAAGTATAATGATCTGGTGCTATAAAGGTTATTAGGTACACGGTGATAATATATTATTATATTCATTACCACACCGTGATGTTTTTTTTTCTTTTTTTTTCAAGTGTATGGTATAAATAATCCTATTCGTACTACTCACGGAATCTTTAACGGATTCGTATAATATTAATATACGACATGTCATTAGATAGTGATGTTACTATAACAGTCTTCTTTAAGACTACATATTCAAATGTGGTGTCAATGACTACAAACACACATACGGATATTATTATGTGATATGTTTTATTATCGACAGTTCCGTTACATATAGCTGTCATCATCACATGTATACGATTCATATTACTTGTCTTATTAATTATACCTGAAATATAATAGAATATTATGTGGTATAATAATTAAACAGACAGTTCCGTTTCACATAACTGTCTCTTGTTCAAGTAATTCGTATAATATTACAACATCCTAATCGTTATTTGTAACTAAATTTCACTATCGAATATATATATATGACATCTGGTTCACAATTTATTTAGTGTTAATGTTATACCTATGGTTGTACCTCTATTACTAAAGGTTTAGACATGTAGAAATGTTATCCTAGTAATATTATATGTATAACACCCTCCTAAATGTCTGGGGGAGTGGTGTAGAGGTACACTTTACTAAACCATAGGAGTTGGGTACCGTCTGACGTGGCGGGTGAGTCGAGTCGTCGGACGTTCCTCAGGTTCCGGATAGGTGGCAGCACCGATCCGGGTCTGTGGGGACATCTGACGACGAACACCTGGGTCCGTATATAAAGCCCAGGGCTCAGCCGCTACGTCAGAGGCCCTTCTGGCCTCCACACTATGTAAACCACTGTCTTTTAATATTAGCTGCCTCTTTGATATCATCCGGCAGCCGTGAGTGTGCATTAAGTAATAAACCTAACCGTTGGCATACACTTGGAATACTGTCTTACTCTTTCTTTCCGAACCGTAAGACCCGAACCCCCCAGGTCCGTAAGGCCACAAACCCTTACATAATCATGAACACATTATCACACACTTACATAACAAAGAATGTAATGTAAATTTTGAATTTGATAATAAGATATATTGTGAAATCAGATTAGAAATATAACAGATATATAGGAGCATGGACACCTCTTTGGTATCAGAAACGAAGTATGAGGATTGACACCGATTGGTAAAACATAGCCTACCAATGCCTGAATGTGTGTACTCCCAAGGTGCTGGTAGACCAATTTTGCCCTAATGATGAAGGGGGCGGGGAGGTCAATATCTTTCTTAAAGCATGATATCAGGGATATCAGAAAATCAGAATTAGTACATGAGAAGTCATCAAAATGATTACCCATTCTCATCATATATGTGACCCCATGTTTTGTCTAACTTTATGAAAAAGAAATTAATCAATATGATGAGATCTAGTAATCACTCATGATTACCCAAATGATGAAAGGGTGCTCTCCCCAGTCTGCAGGGGCGTAGGAAAAGGGGGGGCCAGGGGGGCCTGCCCCCCCAAAAACGAGGATGTTCCCTAAATAAGCCTATATAAAAATATAGCAGGGCCCCCCCAACCGAGACCCCGGGGCCCCCCCAATAAAAATTTGCTTCCTACGCCCCTGGTCTGTGTCATTTTGAGCACCCTAAAGTGATCAGTACTGATTAGTTTTTGCACGTTTAGGTTTTTCTGTGTACTCACCCTATCTTTATGGATTTTTCTCATGAAATGTATGCATATTTCACATGAAAATTCCATTGTTGTTCATCAGAACAGGAATTATTTGCAGACTTCAGGAGGTCGTTGCGAAAAGATTAAGATATGGTTCTATCAGAGGTGTTATTCCGGAAACGGAACTCACTCACCTCAGGGAATTGATTTCCTCGTGTGTTGCAAAAAGGGAATCATTCAGAGAAGTGGTCCAGAGTTGGTGTGTAATTCTCAGGTAGGAACCAATTCTCTGGGGAAGTCAATTCTCAGGGTGGGGAAGAGCAGAGAATTGGAAGATCAAATAGCTACAGTTTCCCAAGAGCCTTCTGCATCGCTAGAGCGTAGGCATCCCTTCCGGCCAGTGGTATACTTACTAGACTATAGGGCCCTAGCTGAAAGGCTGTTTACTCAGCGAGCCCATATTTTAAAATTGTAATGACAGCTTTTTTGTAAGTGACACAGCTAGTTAAAACTAGATCCATTACCAGATCTAATTAATCTCTAAAGATAGATTGGTGTTGTGGGATAGTTATTAAGCTGTGACATCATCTTTGCTGCAGCTGCTGCTCTTAACAGATTGAAAAAGAAAAAAAAAGATAAAGATTGGGAGAAAGAGTAAGTCTGTAACTGGTCACTGCAAATGCCGCCATATTGGATAGAATCTTATCACATTATAGATAGGTCTCACAATACTATAGATTCACCCAAGCAGCAATTTGTAGACCTTCAGAACTTTGCAGATCAAAAGTCATGATGCTGCAAATGATAACAATACTGAGAATTCTACATCTTGTTGATTTTAGAGTCAGAGGTCTGCAGTCAACCATTTACTTGCTCATCTAAATGCCATCTTCAAGGGGATCTATCTTCACTGCCCTCTTCTTTAGCTCTTATAAATCTTCCCATTTCTCTTCATGGATCTCCCTATAGCCCAGTGGGGTGTTTCAGAAGCCGGACATGATAATGAACATTAAATATCTGTTTCTAAAACTGTTGGATTCTAAACTTACAACTGCAACCATTATCATCTCTTGCCAGTCATATAGTTATAGACACATTAAGATAATGGTAATGCTTTAGAAACACATGCAGTTATAAGCCTACAATCACTATTAAAACTGCTATCATGTCTCCTTATGACCGGTTGTAAACATTACCTGCTTCTGAAACACCCCACAGGGTAGGTACGTCTGCTGCAACCCCCCCCCCCCCACAACAGGTGGCTATTGGTGCAGTGCCTATTGATTAATGTAGCACTCGTCGTTGGGGTAATCAGAGTATTATCTGCACCATAATCATTCAGGCCTTTACCAACGACTCCCATGATATAATGACCTAATAGTAATTACTTTTGATGCTTGTGCAACTGGTTAATTAAGGATTTAGGGGCACCATGCTGTTTTAGGTTTCTGTTCCTTAGGACTACATTGGGGTATCATGGTGATCCTTCACAAGGGCATCAAACAGAGGGCTGATGTGATACAGCCAAATAAAAACATTGAATCTATCGTTACCAAAATGTAGCGCTGTCCCTATCGTTCTTTTCCCCTTTTTATATTAGTTATCTTTAATTGCATGATTATCCCTCGCAGTACAGTTTTACAATGCATATAAAAGAGCTAGGTATTTTTCTCGACAGCTAAATCCCCATTGTATTATTTGAGAAAAAGAACACAGCGAATAAGGTTTTCCATCAATGATCTCTCATCCAGAGATTATGAGACATATGGCTCTCATATTTCAATATCATCCCTTTGCCTTTTATTATTCTCACAAACGCTTTTTCATCATCAATCAGATTCCCTGCTGTGATCCTTTTGCCCATGTAGTATTGTTTATCGTGACGGGATCACATGTCATGTATATAGCGGAGAGGTCATTTTTGAACAATGGGGGAAGTGATGGTGGATTTTCAGGCAGGCTCTGAGAATCTTGCCAAAATCCTTCCTGAATTTTCCCTTAGAAATTGTAGATGTTTTCTGATATCACCCCCAAGTGCAAAATAAACATGTCACCCATTAGGAACTGTATATGTGTGGCCTGAGGGGGGAGGGGGTATTCTTCAAAGCAATTTAGCACCTTTTAGTTAGGTTGTTAGTCCCTATGGCTATGAACTTTGATGAGACAGTCAGCATTTAAGCTACTCTAGGTAAAACAATGATATTCAATTATTGCCAATACATTGTTTGGGTTTCATACCCCCCCCCCCCAACACACATACTGTATGCTGCGAAAACAATAGTGGCCAGTGGAATATGAGAGGCAAACATAGACAAACTGATTATTTCAATGCATGGTTATTGAATACCCCTCCCATGGGTTCAAATGTCACCCTCTAATATTCCAAAGAAGTGCTCCATCCTGCTTGGCCAACTGGATTACCAAGTTAATTTTTAATGCTAAATACATATACTCTCTCTCATATTCCTCCACTGGAACTGGAATCCAAATAACTGGATTATCAAGAGCAAATACAGTGCTATAAAGTTTGTCCCATAGAAATCCTTACTAGAAGGTGGATCACCAGATTGTTACACACTCGATCACCATACAAAGTGGAGAAACCAGCAATTCACCTCAATCAACGTTAACTCTTTAAGGGCCACTGATGCATTATTGCATCATGCCCATTGGTCGTAATGATGCACCAATGAAGTGCTGGCGAGACTGCTCGCCAGCACTTCATCGGGGCATCATGTCGACCCTCCAGGAGTTTGTGTATGTAGCCCTGGTGAGTCACTTGCCAGGGATGCATTCATGCATCATGACGACCAATGGGCATCAATGCTCTGACGTCCTTAAAGGATTTATAATATACTCACCCCCAAGTATGACCAGACCCACGATGAAGGTGACCAACACGGTGGTTAGGGTATCCATGGCGACCAGGTCTTCCGGTTCATCAACACGTCACTTCTGGTGTCCCTAAGTTGTCATGGCCTGAGGGATCTGAAATAAGTGAGAAAGGGGCAGAAATTTAGATCTAGTTATACAGATGAAATTATAGCAAGGGTTCTACAGTATAGAACTCGACCAATATTACCTAAGATTGAGGTTTGATGGAGGAAATATTTTGAAAATGTACAAAAATGATGTTGAAAATGATCTGTAATCTTCAATGATATATACAACATCAATCAAAGTTAGTACCTCAACCAACATTTTATATTCAGACAGTCATTGAGGTTTACATGGTTTTAATGTCTCGAGAGAATTATAAAATGGCATTGTACTAGCAGAAAGTCCCTCTCACACAGTCAGTCTGTAATGCTGTACATCAACCAGCATGTGTTCGTTCACATTGTATGCATACTAGGAAGATTTTATGCATAATATCCAGAATATTAGTCTACTGCTAATAAACTCTCAATGTGCCATCTAGTCCTGCCTAAGAGTATTAGGCTTTTTATTTAATTTTGAGTAAACAGTGAATGCTGAACATTTGGTTGAAGAGTGTAAATTAACTACTGCCATCTGATGCAACTTACATTTCCTGTTTTCTGATTCCCTATAAAAAAGAATTTCCAGTCAATATTGCAGAATTGATGAAAGTTCACACCTTCCAGAAAATAGTCACACCATGTGCTGCCAGTACTGAATATGATATGTGGATCAACACGGTCATAGGTATGCCCACGCACCCCCTCGCGGGCGTACCTTTTACCGTGTTGATCCACATATTCGCTGAAGTGCACATACTGCCAGCTAGGTATTTCTCAAACAATACGAACTGAGCCAGCTCACTACGTATTGCACACCCCCTACGATCCAGTGAGATCGTAGTGAGGGGCAGTGGGTGGGCACTAATTGCCTACAATTGGCTATTCAGATGCATGGCCTTTTTCACTCTGCACCACTCGTAGTAAATGACCCTGTGTACCTAAGAATTCCCTTACGATTATGGCCAGGTCGGTACGATTTCAGGGGGCTGTAATCTTTGGGTTTGAGAAATGACTTCCTAGACCCAAATTATGTCCTCATGTGACGTTGGTGTGAACATAACCAAGTGCCAACAGGCTGATAGTTGAACCCATTCCCATTACACATGGGGTAAATGAATAAAAACCTATTAGGAGTACTCAGAGAGAACCTCACTAGAGTTACACTCAACAGCATGAGCCTAATAATACATCGATATTGGTACATGTAAGGGATAATGGGTAGTATAATCATGAGAGCTGTGTTATTATAGGGGTAGATGTGACATGAAGAATTTGGTGTGTCAGTATAAATTACTGCGTTAATAGGTCTGTCTGTGCATTGATGCAGAATGCTCATATGATGGAAATATTACAATAATTTGGGTTGTTTGTGGCTGAAGCCATCATCCCACAGATATCATGATGATGAATTCTTTTGAAGCCCCCCCCACCCCCCACCCTAGACTGAGCCCGAATACATCTCATTGGTCACAAAAGTACAATGCATGCACATGTATGATTGGTCTAGATCATGCCAGGCGATGTTTCATTGTTATCCAGTGCCACTCCTCGAACATGACACGACATATGCAGAATCATTAGATAGTGTTGAGATGCAGGAGAGTCCCTTTACTTAAAAAAAAGGCATTGAAATAACAGCAAAATATTTGTCCCAGAGTTGCCAGAGATCTGTCATTATTAATATTATTATGGAGACTCCATTGCACTGACATCTATGGGTTCATTTTAGAAACCACACTGCTTCACTGTTCAGTTTTATGAGTATCCCTGGTAGATTCAACAGTTCATATTAGAGTGTTGCTTATCAGAAGCACTTCATGTACAAGATCCCTTTAATAATTGCAGTCAATTTAGCACGGCCGATAGATACAAGAAATCCATTTGTTAAACACTAACAGTGACTTTAACTGTACTACAGAATTCTTTATCACCATTCAGAGCTAAATGCACTTGTCATTTATTTTAGTAACTATTGGATTGATGAATCCAAGGGGTTTCACACCCTAGAAGCAATCTGAAAAAAGGAAGGATTCTGGCATGATGATCTCTTTCGTCAGCAAATACATCACTTCCATTAAGGCTGATGATTAAAAGAACGTCCAGGGAGGGAGGTGAATATTGGGCTGTCTGTCACACCTGATGAGCTCCTCACTCATCCCAGGCTCTGCCTGGAGAGGAGCTCTCTAATTCCTGATGGTTCTACTCTCTAGGTGAGAGCACTATCTGTGTGTTAACACTCTCCAAGCAGATGTTGATTCTACAAAGTATATAGGGAGTAATGTCTGTCTGAATTCATCAAGCTAACGTGCCTATTTCAGGGCTACCAGTTGACAACTTTTAATTAATTCATTTCATACTGCTCTCTAAGAGGATTCTACACCTTTTCATGTGTTGCAACCATTCCTAATGCTGACTTTTTCATCCAGACTCCTGCTCAGCTGGGGTAATTTTGCTTGAAAATGATGTCAGACAACATCTATGATCATAATATTGAGCTGACTGGTTAGGTCAAGTGGTGGACACTGCAGGTTATAACAGGGCAGTTGCTCACTCTAAGTCGTCTGATATAACTCTATTGTACAGATCACCATTAGAAAATATCGTTTTGCTTTAAGCTACTTACCCAAGATGGCCCTACAACCCATAGACCTTACATAGCATTAATGTAAGTATTGGTGAGTGAATGGGGAGTTACTCTACTAGAGTGAAGTATCTCATGAGAGAGTGAGAGATGGTCAAGGTTATTGGTAGGAGCAGATAGTGGAGTGTCCCATTAATGCTATGTTTCACTTGGGGGATGTGTCTATTCATCTATATATATATATATATATATATATATATATATATATATATATATATATATATATGTAAAGTTCATTCGGATATTATGCCATTTGCAAGTACTGGATTAGAACTAAATATTCCTGCATATGTATATGTAAATTTAATCAGGAATTTAAATGTTTCAAATGTCCTATCTGATAAGTTCCCCATGTGTGGGTCAATGAAGTGGGCAAAGGACTGGTATACCCACTGATAACATGATATGCCTCCTTTATTTGCTATGCTCTGATCAATTGGATATGAATTGGAGATTATAAACCAGGCAATTTACCATGATGGTAGATTCTAACCTATACAATCATATCAGATGTAGGCAATTATAGACAGCACTGGTCAGCACATCTGATCTCATACTAAGGTGCGAACTAACAGAATTTAAGTATTTAATAAGTAGCAACTTTGCACAATAAAAAAGAGATGAATTCTCACTATATATGTGCATTTGACTGTAAAATAGGAGCTAAAATGTTTACTGTACATGTCAATACCCAAGAATAGTATAACGCACCTGACTGTTATTAAAAGAGTCAGACAGTAATAGAAACAGGAGGCAGAGGGATAGGAAGTATACTGTGCAAACCCCCTTTTACATCTATTACCCAGGCACAGCCACATAGCTATAGTCTGATGGTAATACCATAATTATCATGTTATTTATACTGTCATTATTTCAGATTATGCTGCATGTCATAAATCACCACTTTAATTATGGTTGGCTCATTATCATACCACAGATTATATCTGTGGTCAATTTGTGTATGTGCATGATTTAGGACTATTTGTGAAACGACATTGGAGTAGGGTGATTCTGAGTACAATAACAGTCTCACAGTATAAGATTGTCCATGATAAGGGATGGATGTTATTTTCCTGTTAAATTGAGTCTTCTGTATGCTTTGTTATGTGCAGCCTTAGGAGGCAAACAGAAGGAATGATCCCATGCAGTATGATATAAGTAAAGAAAAAATCACTAGGCCCTCATAGATTTCAATCCCACTGTACCCACAGTGGTCATACAAGATAGGCGCTTATGCGAGATACAGTTTTTGGTGCTTAAGGTTAATTCCAAGACCCTGGTTATTTGAGGCTGGTGCTTATTTCAGAGAGTATCTATAGACACATTTATCCCCTAACATTATTCAAAAATCAGACTCCATCTGACAGATAAGATCCAGCTCAGACCTCTACATTCACCCCATTGACAACTAGAGTGGTCTAAGGAAACAGAACCTGTGCCTTGTGCTGATACTTAATTTCCTGCTAGCACAGGCTCATTTCCAGCCTGGCCTCGGGCTCAATGGCTGCCACCTCTGTCAATTTGTCCACACACCCTGTCATTACAACCATGTGTCACTCTCCAAACACAGCTGGTCTGCCTCCAAACACTTGCTTTGTTTGGCAATAAAGGCTTTGCAGTTGTTAACTTTTGTCTCTTCTTGTTTTTGATATAAAAAGAAAACATAAATGTTTTGGACATTTCCTGAGGCCTCATACATCAATATTTAGATTTCCTTCTTGTGATCCTAAGTCTAGTAAAAGTGTTAGTGAAACTTAAAAAAAAGCATTAATCTCTATATGTACTAGGAGTAGGAGGTTAGATTAATGCCTCATTTTAGGTGCCAGGACACTTAGGCATTCAAATTAGTGTCTGGTAACCACCTTTTTGAATCAACTTATTGCTATATCCTGACAAATGAGTAATTCTATTTGCATTCGCTTTTCTTTTCATTTATCAATATATATATATATATATATATATATATATATATATAATTATTATTATTAATTTCATCTGTGCTACATCAGCTGAGGTCTGTCCATACAAAGAGCTACAAGAAAAAAAGGGCAATATTGCAAGAAAGAAGGGGGTGGTGAAAACCTGTCAGGGCCTTTCTCAGTGAAACCTGCAAAAATGGTAGGAATGAAAAAGAACACCAAGCAATAACCCTTGGAGTAATTTAACAAAGTTGGAAAGGGTTTCTTAACTCTCAGGGCAGAGGAAAATTGAGGCGTGCCCATGTCACAGGGGCAGCTCGTGATAAAGTATAGTTTGCCAGCACTTCTACTCAATGAGAAGAACATTAATGGTGTAAGCCACCAAAAAAACATTCAGCGTAGGTAGTGTTATCAATACAGTCATGTCTCAATATGTCGGTCTTCAAAGGTCAACTGATTCACTAACCAGCCACTAATCACCCTGAACAGATTGAATTATAACCATTATATTCTATTGTAATTCTGGTTCAAAGAACCAGTCTATTCAGTAACCAGTCAATTGTTATCTGAAACAGAGGTGGCCGGTTAAGTGAGACATGACTGTACAACATTAAATCTCATAGATACAGAGCATATATACCTGAACAACAAGCAAAGAAAACTCACATCGATCTTCCTTAATAACATTACAATAATGGCTTCAGAAATAGAGGCAGCTTATCTAGTTTCTAGTAAACAGAGTCTGACTGAAATTCCAAAATCGAACTAACAGACAAAGAGGTTCTGTATTTTTATGAAGCATATCCGCTTGGTTCAAAATTCAACACAGCTGTTGGCCGTCAAAGCTGTTGACAGGATGTTCTTTAATTAGCCACCCGTCAACCTCTTAATTAAGATTGGTTATAGGCTACGGATAAATAATTACCCCCTCTGTGTTCCAGATGGATTGCATCGTTGACAGAAAAGTAATCAAGAAAGACAGTTCCCAAGATATGAAAGAACAAAGATGAAATTGCCAGACATCATGAGGAAGACAAACAAGGAGGGGACATCCACTGTTCATTTGTTTTGTTGGTGTACAATTGTGTTTAATTCTTTTAGGGTTGCACTGTGCATTGTAGGATTATATGTTAGTGTTTCCGCATACCATATTGTCACCCTACTATCTGCCACTACCAGCTATCTATGACCGATATTGGTATTATTACGTAACAAATATGATTATTAATATTAATATGTGATATATTATGTATGAGTTCATTACAAGGATGGTAAAAGAGTCTGCAATAAGGACAAATACATGAATATATTATTGATACTTGTATATTTTATAATTTATGATATGAAACATGTAACAGATGGAATATGGACTTTATTAATCCATCAATAATGCTGGTACCGCCACACCAGCATAATTTCTATGAAAGCCAAAGGATTATAGCCTCATAAATCGCCAAGCATTAAGCTCTACCTTTATCTTATTACTAATTATGGACTTATACATAAAACTTGTGTCAGAAAGCGACGGTAACTTTCACACCTTAAAGAATTATATACTTACCATATTATATGGACATTTACCCGGTACATAAAAAAACTTTGAACCAAAAGGTGCAGCCAATTTAACACCTTAGGCCCACCAGCTGGCGCCCCCTGAGGCTGTTGAAAGCTCCCGTTGCAACAATCAACTGCTAGCTTTACTACCATGTGATACTCCCCACCAATAATATGCTTTGTTTACTACATGTACCCACCAGTCACTATGGAGACACTGACTTTGTGTTTTGCTCCAGGGATGGGTTACAACCACTGGTGATCATCAGTTGCATTCACTTGTAACACCAGTAGCATCAGTCTTCTCCAGGTGGTCACTTATTGATATACGTACTCAATAAAACCACACTACTTCAAGATCACGCCGTAGTTGATCATTTATAGTGGCACTGCCATGCCCACAGTATGAATGCAGCGTGCTCATGAGAAGAGTCACAAGGGCTGCATCATCATGCATCATGAAAACCCTTCAAATTTGATAGAATTCAATTTTAACCCATTAAGGGCTGGTGTTGGGAATACTCAACATCCATGTTGGGGTGGATGTTAAGTATTCTCAACACCATGTAGGGCCTGATGTTGATTATAATTGACATAGATAATTGATATGGAAGCCATGTTTGAACATTTGAGATAGATTTAAGTGGACTGCTATTTTTGGTCTGAGGATGTTCTGTGCCTGTTTTGGGTCTGAGGGATTCGAATTTGGGAAGTTTGGAATGATAGAGACATTGCGAAATGGCTGAAAATGATATCAAAGTTATGGACATTGCATTACACCTTTGCAACCTCTCGTCCCCTGGTAAATGAACTGCTTAAAATCCAGTACCCTGGTCTTTTGAAGTACCCTCATAGCTCGCCTTTAACGGGTTAACTTTAAGGGATTGAGCATGATGTGTGTATGCATTCATGAATACTGTCCTTAAACGGAGACTCGGCAGAGCCACATCCAAGAATCATGCTATCCAATAGTAAATGCAAGGTATGCTAATCAAACAGCCTTTAAGGGGCTTTGAGAATGTTGGATTAGGGTGGCTGCCACTCTTGGAAATAACCTATGTACTCAATTAGTCCCCAGCATATATGCATCTACATATAAGCTGTAGCACTGATTTATGTATACAGTGTTGAGACCTGACATTGCAGCCATTTGATGCGATGATGAAGAGTTCTGTCGAGGAAGGATTGAATGGGCCTTCTTAGGCCTCAATAGACTGTGCTCATTTCAGTGTGCTCATTTCATGAATAAAGCACTGGCAAGTCACTAGACATGGTTCAATTCATGTCTTATGATGATTGATTCATTATGTACCGTGTAGCATTAAAGATCCCTGTATAGCTGCAATGTACATACAACCTATGGTATTTCTATACGATTGATGGTAATGAGAGTGGTAAGTGACACGAGGCTTCCAATCTCCTACCGAAAATGTCACAGGTTCAGAACCTTTCCCTCTGAGCCTCACTTTCCCACTTAACCTACTGCAGGAGGACATTTCTCAACATTCCACTTCTTTTCCAGTCTGGCAGGTTGCCAAAATATCCACGGGTCCTCAGACGTATGGAAAACAGTATGTATGGTGAGCTCTATTTTACTCACAAATTATCCTTCATATGCGGCAAGTAATGCCTTTAAAAGTATACCCAAAATCCAAAAGCAATTCACCCTGCAATGCTTGTGAAGCATAGGAAACACCTATATTAGACAACTTTGGGTTCACGTGTGTCTCTCATTTGAAAGGATGATGCTTTAGAGAACTCTGGTAAGTGCAGATGTGCCATGAAGTATCAAGTAAGCTCCAACTTTGCAGGGATAATTACCTTGATCAGCATTAGTGCACTACAGCTCTACAGCATAGTGTGCCAACAGAGACTGTGTATTCATAGACTTGAACCCTTTACAAAGGCAGTCTTCCAGTTAAAGTAGCAGAAGAACTGGGGAGAACAGTATTTCACATTCTACATGAAACATATCTCCAGAATGGATCTTGGAAATATGTCTATTCTATGTCATACCCTCATCCAATGTACATATTTCCCTCAATCCTCTATTTTATTCTTTGGATCCCTGCTTTCAGAGGTTACCCCATGCCAAGAAAAAAAAGCCTGTTCCACAATTGCCTCTCACACTGCCCATTTCCCTACCTGTACCTATTCAAACCTTACAGTTTTTGTTAGTTTACATCCAGTAGCTCCACCGAAAAAACGACGACTGCAGGTATCAAGATAAAGAACCTTGGCAGACTCATTTTTCCTTCTCTCTTATTGTTCCACACACAGCACTTTAGGGAGGGTGTTTTTAATAAAGACATTTTTCTGAGTTCTAAATGAGAAAAGACAAAAGTTCCTGTCAAGGTAACAAGCTGGCTTCTGTGATGAATGTACAGTCAGTAAAGTTAGGATGGACAGTGGTCTTTTTAGAAGTAGCCATTTTCCTCTTCTTTTCTTTAAAGGAAGTCAAGGGTGTCACTTGTTGAAGGAAAGGGAGAATTGTATTCAAAGTATTTTCAAATTCTAGATATTGATGAACTATTTGCATAGAGGTACCTGGATAGAAACGAAATGAACACAATCATTATTTTCATCAATTATAGCATCATTAGCCATACTCATCAGGCTTTATTCATCTAAGACACATTGCCTAGAGTTACTGTAAATCATTAAGTGATTCATCCTCTCTTTTTGTTTGTAAAGACGATGGAGAAGGTCTGTCATATTCAGGTATATTGTTCTACTTGTAAAGTAGGATGAAAAGGGGCTGCCTCATAAGATTCTTTAAGTATATGACGTAATGCCCTGCAAGTATTGACACCCATCTTGCTTACCTATTGAAATCGCTGCAATTAGTGCATTTGGTGGAAGACCATGATGGAACAGCATGATGTACAAGCAAAGGATGAGGAGTTCCCTAATGGCTGCATTCATATCACATGATAACAAACGGGAATGTGTAAGGGCAACTTTGTGCCTCTAAAGTTCATCAAAGTCGTTTGAATGAACATCAATACTATACTGGGAGGCATTTCTCAATGATGCTGAGCAGCATTATTAAGAAATTACCCCTACTCACCAACTCTGCATTGGCCCATTATCCGGGCTTGTTTGTAATCATGTATGAACCTGTAGGGTTGGTATGATACACCAATGCATACACAGACTACATTCATTTATCAGAAGGATGAATGGGATTCAATGTACTGAGCAGTCCCTAAAGGTTAACATCTGAAGTTGCACAGAGAAAATAAATAAACTCTCTCTGGGATTTTTTTGTTTCAAAGCTAAACTATTAAAAGGACTTCAAACAGTAACTCGTAAGGTATGGGAGGTTGTTTTTTTTTTTGTTATATTGATTTAGCTAACATGTTTATCTTTGTGCTTATCTAATCAACCTGGAGGCGTGGCAGTATTATCACAGGCCATATCACAGCCAGCCACAAGCACTAACTAAACTATATAGACTATAAGTTAATTATGTTCGCTTGGGAATATAATAATAATTAATAAATATATAATAATATTATAATAAATCACAAGTGGAATAAGGAAGGAGACAATGGGTTTGGTGAGAATTGACTTAGTCAATATCAATTCTGTACATGCCTTTATTAATAAGACAATAATTTAATACAATAAAAATAATACAGTAATACAATATAACAATATAAATACAGTATATACAATATAATAAGATTAAAGTTAAAATTTTTGGCACCACCCAGCGTGGTCTGTGCCGCTCGAAGGATACACGCCAACTGACGGTTAATTTGGATCCCGCAGCTTATATAGGCGCTAATTGTTTTCCATGACGTCATACATATACATGCCCGCCCTGGAGGAGAAAGTAGTACCAGCCGCTGCACATATTAATTATATATATATACACGGGTGTATATAGTCCCATAAGTTAATTATGTTCGCTTGGGAATATAATAATAATTAATAAATATATAATAATATTATAATAAATCACAAGTGGAATAAGGAAGGAGACAATGGGTTTGGTGAGAATTGACTTAGTCAATATCAATTCTGTACATGCCAAAAAACCGCCAAACACAATGGATACACCATTCCACAGTATAACATCACATCTAGAGCTAATAAGTCCTGTTTAGAATCATGTAAATAATTATATACAACATTAGATTTCCAATTTGCTCTCCTTTTAATATCATCGACCTTTAAACCAGAATCCTTTAACAGAGTCGCCCCACCATGTCGGAGTGAATGAGTTGAAACTTTGTGGGAAATATCACATTTAATAGCAATAGCCTTCAACCTGGTATTAACATAGTTATAAGTTAAAGGTCTGTTATATATAGTGAACAATAATCTATTTTTTGAGACCTTACAAACCTCCAAGTACCTAGCTGGACAAAGACCAGAATTATCATTTCGTTTCAAATATACCACGTAAGGCTTCCTACCATATTGGTCAGTTTTAGAAGATTTAACATCAATGCGAATACAATCAACAGACAAAGAACAATCTTTGGATTTAAGGTTATGAGGGGAGTCCACTACATGACCCACCCTGAACACACCTCGGTAACACAATAAGATAGCAGACCAGAAGACTACATCCTCATACAAAGCCAAATCCAGATTAGATTTGATATTCAACATATCACTGGGAGTTAAAGGATATGTTTTAATAGAAGAACATTTATAATTACGTTCAATACCATCCAAAGTCTTTTTTACAATAAAATTACTACTATAATCAGAATAACCTTCCAATTTCTGATAATACCACACTGCAGACAAGTAGTTCCTAACAGATACAGGTTTCATTTTATCTGAAAAATATACACTATACAACGAAGCTTGAGAAGGAGAACACGGTAGGGGACTGAAGTTAAATTTCTTACAAAATTTCTTGTACCTGCCAAACTGCTGTTTGCGAACCTTACGTGTGGACTCAGCCACGCCCCTGTACAAAAACCTTCTCCTTCTCCGCTCTAGCTCCCTCAGATCTGGAAGCATAGCAACACATGTTATAACTAGTTAAAACATTTTTACATTTCAGAGGAACACCCTTGTAATTCAGTCTAGACAAATGGTCAGCTAAAACATTTTCCTCAGATTTAATATATGTTGAATATATTTCAATATTATGTATAAAACATAGCCAAAAAATTTCTCTCAACCAGGACATACACAACTTATTCTTGGATCTACCTGTATTTAACATGGCCAAGACCTGCATGTTGTCCGTAATACAATGAACCCTAGTGTTGGAGAACTTCTTCACCCAGCGCTTAAGACCTACCATTACCGGGTAGAGCTCGTACACATTTATATTCCTGTGGTGAATTTTGAGATTATCAAGTTTAGGGGCATGAACAAAATGACCCACACTGTCCAACATAGGATTAGAATCGTCCCAAGTACCATACAAATAGTCCTTATCAAACCAGGCCCCAAAGCCCTGTATAGAGGAATCAGAATACATAGGAGTACATTCATTATCATTCAAAATGATATTTTTACAATTGAAAATTCTACAGAAATCCCTCCACCATAGTAGGTAATTTTGGGTTTCCTCATTAAGTTTAATAACACCCCTATTCCTGGCCTTTGCACAAAGATCGAACAATCTCCTGCTGAAGGTTCTACCACCACGTACTACTTATTCTTAGATACGAATTTTTTACCCAAACACTCGTCTATAGCTGAGGTCATTTTATCTAACTTATTCTGTGGGAGCGACAACTCCATAGCCGTAGAATCAATGGTTATACCTAGAAAAGTACACACCCTGCTGGGTTCAGTAACCTTCTCTTTCGACACAACAAACCCTAAATATTCCATACACTCGATTAGGGTGTTCCTCTTACGTAAACAATCCTCCTCGGTCTGAGCTATGATAATAAAATCATCCAGGTAGTTTACTATCCTATCTACACCATAAAATTTAGCAATAATAGCCAAAAAATCTGATATTCTACTAAATATATACGGAGCACACTTTAGACCAAATGTCAAACGGTTACTCTAAAAAAACTCGTCTCCATTACCAAAATTCCACCTGAAGCCTTGATAGCCCACATGTGGGCCATAAACATTAATACTTCTATAGGCAGATTTTAGATCTACTACACACATAACGTCGTCTCTATCTAACTGAGCTGTAACAGTGTTAATTGAATTGTATGAAAATGGACTAGAAGTGGTACTCATATAATTATTTATAGAGATTTTATCAGGCATACTGCAGTCAGTAATAGGACGAAGTTTACCATTAGATTTTTCCACACCGCCTAAAGAATGGACACACTTGGGTTTGACATTTGACTTTGTAACCAAGCCCTGGGCTAACTCCTCCTTAATAATACTACACATCTTGTTATAAAATCTATCTTCTAAAATAGACTTATAATTTTTACAATCATATGTTGTATCACACCCTGGGTCAATTATTTTGAAACCCTCGGTAAAACCACACCATAGAAAATCAGACTCAATCTGATTGATATTAATAAGGTCTGACTGCCTAAGAAAACTAGCCAGTCGACACGGGAGTATCTGGGCCTTCCTACCATAAATGAAATGCTCACACAAACATACCCCATTTACACAACTGTCATAGACCCTGATGCTGGGTCTATTTAAACATTCCACCGTAAAAAGTGGTTCAATCTCACCCTGTACCGGGCAGCTATGAGAAATAAATAAATTCTTTGATAGATCACAAGAATTATAAATATTTACATTATCATTATTAACATTATCACCCGGAATGATAGAAACGGGAGGCTCAGGAAGGTCTACCATACATACTACACTAAAATCAGGCATCAAAATATCAGAATCTAATGCAGGACCCTGCCTAAGTGAACTTTCCTAGTCTTTTTTGTTCTTTTGACACTTGTCTTTGCCAGGGTTTGACATGCTACAAATCTCACAAATATGACGATACCTGCACGGGTCTTCCCTGCAACCCTCAGCCCTGTTGAAAGCATAACAGGTCCGGTTGGATTGTTTTGATTTGAATGACTTAGGTTTAGACCCACCCGCCTTCTGCGCTTGCACCGTTCCGTCATAAGACAGGTGCCTCAGAATATCCTCACTTTTAACATCACCAAACGATCCAACACCTTCAAAATTAGCCCTATTCTTGACTGCTGAGTCGTATGCTACGAGAGCCTTCAAAGTGTATATTCTGGTAGAGGATTTTTTCCACCAGAACTTCAATATGCTTAACCACATCGAACACATCTTCACCCTCCTCCAACAATTGCTTCACCATTCTGACGTTAACAATCAATAGTTTCTCGATACTATCCAGTTTTTCACCCTTTTTCAAGAAATTTTTCTGGTCAAACGTACCTCTAGACTTTGTAGCATGTCGGCGGTTACTCCTTGAAGTATTAGACCCAATAGAGACCGATGAATCCGTCGAAATACTACGGTATGAAGACGATCTACTCGAAGATCCAAGATGGCGACGACCTGCCCTGTCGCCGTGGAGACCCCGGTAGTCAGGCGAGCGCTGCCGGCCACGCCCCCGTTGCTTGGTTACCATATTGACTGTGGAATGTTTATCAACACCACCACGTGTACGACCCGTCTCAGTCTCGCATGCCGCTGCTGAAGTACATGTCCGTTTAACCGCCTGGTTCTCCAATAAGGACCGGATGTTTTCGAGCTGCTGCTCCATAACGAGTAGTACGTTCCTCCAGCTCCCCGATATACGTCTGGTCAACAGGCAAATCCAATGAACCCCCAGTAGCAGTTGGGGAAGATGATCCATGACCACCCCCATTGGAATCTACACTGCTCGAAATCCTAGAGTTGGCAATATTCCTTGGTTTTTTAGGCGACTTCTTGGTCTTGGACCTTTGTGTGCCGCTAGTTGTTCCTTTCCTACCCATAATGATAGGTTAAACACCGTATTAACTTGGAAAAACGGATAAAACCGTTCAAAATTTTTGGCACCACCCAGCGTGGTCTGTGCCGCTCGAAGGATACACACCAACTGACGGTTAATTTGGATCCCGCAGCTTATATAGGCGCTAATTGTTTTCCATGACGTCATACATATACATGCGCGCCCTGGAGGAGAAAGTAGTACCAGCCGCTGCACATATTAATTATATATATATACACGGGTGTATATAGTCCCATAGCTCTTTAAGTGTTGCATATATAGTATATATCATTATGAGATGTCAGTGCATTAATACAGTCCCGATCAATGAGTAACTTGCAAAGGGTATAACTCTACATCCATGCACCATGCAAAGCCACCATAAACTGCCAGCAGAACTCACCATTTGTGATAGTGGTACTTGTCTGCATCGCATAGACACAGTACTATGAAGCTGGAGGATGCATTATAAGCAAATGTAAACATTTACATTTATTTTATGGCTTAGAATCTTAAAACAAGGAAATTCTACTGAATTGCAGCTTAGATCAGCTTGTTTACATTATCAAAAAATAATGACCTGACCATGGAATACTATGGCCCCATGTGATCTGAGCTCCTTGGTTAAAAACAAATGTGGTTGTTGTATCCATCATGACATAAAAAACAAACAAAAAAAAGGCCAACATAAAATCAGGCTCCCTGCACAAGGAAAGCCATTGCTCATGAGCTAATGTGCTTTTTGCTAATACTGTGAGGACCATTATACTTTGCTGGCTACAGCAAACTCCTCACGACCTTTGCAGATACCAGAATGGCTCGTTTAAGCGCCGGGGTCCCAAATAAGCACTCATCTTGAAAGCGCAATGAGGTATAGGGGTGTCGGAAAAAAAATCTTAAGCACTATAAACAGTATTCAAATGAGTGCATGTCTCAAATATGGTTTGGCTAAAGAGGTATTGAAATTGAAAAGCACCCAGGTTCTTAAACAGCAGTCAATGGTAAGTACCTAACTGCGCAATAATATTACTTTATATATCATTGATCTTATATATAAAATGTTCTCCATATTCTTTTGTAAAGAAAAGACAATTAGTCAGATCTTGTTGTTCCTTGTATTTAATTAGAATTATCACTGTTAGTGTCTCCAGTGTCACACCTGTTACCCCGATTAAAATGTTATATCTTCAACCATTATATCTTTCATTCTCAATTTGACCTACTGGTAACCAGTCATTAACCTCATCATTGCATTCCTTAATTCATAATAGGTAATATCATTGATACAGTACGGCATAGTTTGTATCCAAAATTAGCCATACTGGCATTAGTTATCAAGAAATTAACCAAATGTGTTCCATACCATTGTCAGTTTGCAATGAAATCAAATATGCTGGCATCATGCATAAATATATTAAATCATGCATTTATGCATCAAGCCTGGGAGATTGTATCAGGATGCGTTGTTCAAAAGATCCCTGTCATTCGTGTAAAACAGGTTCTTTTGGCCAATGTAAGTGCTGGGTATTAAATAAGTGCTGTCTTGAATGATAACCATTAGTATAGTATATGCTGCTAAAAAGGCTGAAGTCCTAAACAAAACATGTTCTTCAAATGAGCAAGTATGTCATAGAGTGGTATTGTTTGGTTGATAAAAGGAGCCATAAAGGCTATCAGGTAAATTTACCCTTCAGTCATTGATGCAGTGTTCATTGGGATTTTAAGCTAGAATGAAAAGAGAGTGAGAGAGTGAGTGAGTGAGTGAGTGAGTGAGTGAGTGAGTGAGTGAGTGAGTGTGGAACAGAAAGGGTGAGTTGCTAAGTGTGTGCTGTCTAAGTGAACGAGAGGGGAATTAGTAAATGAGCAGATGGACGAGGGGTTGTGAAGGTGGGACCAGGCCTAGGTGAATTAGTGAGGAAGTAACAGAGGCAAACAATTGGACCAGAAATGAAGCAGATATTCTGTAGTACTTTCTGAATCCCTGAAGCCATAGCTAAGCCATGCACTTCACTTTTTGTACTTTGTATCTATCACTTGTATGGACCTATGTGTCTATGAATGCATGGAAGAGCATAACTAGGATTGCTTCAAACTACATCACATGAGTGAAGTCAGAGGCTCTGGTTTACTGTTTGCATAGCCAACGGTTTAGTTTATCACCCATCTGATAAAATCCAAATAATCTAAAGAGAGCTGTCAGTCCTGCAACATGCTTGACTTTAGCTTGACTTTCCTTTCGCCTTTCGCAATCAGTTTTGCAACACACTCGTGTCATTCCCACACTGATCACATTTATTTAGACCTTGCTGGAGGTTCACAAGGTTTGAGTGTCTCACGAGAATTAATGGCATTGTGTTATCACATAGATGTACTTCCAAATGGAAAGTCCCTCTGCCACTGTTGGTCTGACATGCTACGCATGATCCAGAATGTTCACAGTGCATACATATTTAGGAAGTACAATTATTATGTTTGGTGTCAATCCCAGATAACCTCTTAATGTACCAACTAGTCCTACTCAGACCTACCCCTTACAGGGATAAAGGTCCACAGGATATCTGGCTATTAATTTAACTTTGAGTAAATTGTAGATGCTGGGCCTTTGAACGAAAGGTGTCAACTGGTGGCATGTGTCAACAAATGGTACCTGATATGAATAGTGGATCATTTGTGCAGTCCATATTCCCTTCCAGAAAATAGTTCCAACTTACAGGGCACAAATGTACACTACATGCACATCAATGAATTTGCCTAGATCATACTAGTTCCATAGTTCACTGTTATCCAGTGTCAGTCCTTGAACATGACACATCATATGTAGAATCGTCAGATCCTGTTGAGATGCATGAGAAAAATGTTGCTGAAATAACAGCAAAATCATCACAAAGTTGTCAGAAATGCATCATTATTTTCACGGAGATTCCTTGTACTGCCATACTGCCATCGGGAGCTTCATTTTAGACACCATGTTGCTTCACTGCAATCCAATAACAGTGGCTAACTGTTCAGTTTTATGAGGATCCCTAGCAGATTCAACAGTTATTTTTTCACAGTGTTGGTTATCAGAAGCATTTCATGTACAAGATTCCTTTAGTATTCACCATCTTTTCGGATTGGCTTAGACACCAGAGATCCATTTGTTAAACAATAAAAGTGACATTCACTAAGGAATTCCCAACTATTCTTTATCACCATTCTGAGCTGAAAGTTTCTTTTGAACTGAGGGGTTTTCACAGCCTGGAAGCAATCTGGGAAAAGAAAAGATTCTAATGTGATGATCTCAGCAAATACATCACATCCATTAAAGCTGATGATTAAAAGTGTGCCCAGGGAGGGAGGTGAAGATGGGGCTGTCTGTCACACCTGATGAGCTCCTCACTCATCCTGGGCTCTGCCTGGGGAACTGCTCTCTAAAGCGCTGGTTCCACAGACCTAAATCGGTCGGATTAGCACTAATCCGACCGATTTTTTTCTATACTTTTGATATATTATAAATCGTCGGATTAGGGCTATTCCGACCGATTGTATGGCTGTGGAACCAACGCTTAATTCAAACGTTCTAGGTGAGAGCACTATTTGTGCAGATATACAAAGTATATGGTGAATAATGTCTGTCTGATACCAGGTCTGTCAATTTCAATTTGACAAGTTTTCATAATTTCATTTTATGCTGCTCACTAAAAGGATTCTTACAACCTTACAATGTTTTTGTGTGTAGCAACCTCTGACACTGCCTCTTTCATCCAGGCCCCTGCTCAGCTTGGGTAATTTTGTGCGCAAATTATGTATAACAATTTGACCTCTGGGATCATGATACTGAGCTGATTGGTCAGGCCAGGTCAAGTTGTGAACACTGCTGCTCATAACAGGCCAAATGTGAATGAGTTGCTAGGGTCTTTTAATTGAACAGCATTGAATAAATGAGTCAAAACCTGGTAAATTTAACTTGCCAGCCCTGGTGCAGACTCTTTCTAGGTCTAGGCACATGGCCCTATCTAATGACCCTAGAATGGCAGATTGTGAATTGTCAACTAAGGCATATTATAGATTATCTACCTCAAGGTATATACCACTATTCAATCAATCCTAAACTACCTTCAGTTTCTCTGAATCACTTGGGATTATATTAGTCTTATGTATTATGAGATGGATGAAGCAATAAAAACCATGGTTCATTGTGCTAGTTTCAGATTTATTGCTATCTGAAGATTCGGAATACTTAACTATTGCCACTTATTGGAGAAACCCCCATTTTCCAACTTTTTCTTAAATATTAAAATATTGACCAGTGATATCTTAATGAAACTTCTCATAGTTGTAGTAGACATCATCTGTACCATGATAAAGCAATACAAACAGGTAGTCATTGAACAAACCAAAGAGCCAGGAATAATTCAAAGAAAAAACAAAAAAGAAAAGTATCATAATTTCTTACATTTCTCACTACAGGAAAGAAACTTTCTTCACCAGACTTTGTAGGGATTAAGATACAATCATAATGAACATTTAAGGAGCAAAGAGTCGAAAAGTTACTGGCAGAATCTAGAAGCTACAGATTTTGGGGGAAAAAATCTTTCATCCCAACTACAGCAATCTATGAAATTGGCTGGTAGTGAATCTTAGTGCTATGATAGGAAAAATGCAAAAGTCTATCATTCAATAGCTTGATAGTGATGAATTAGGACATATACAAAAGGGAAATGAGCAAATATCATGGTTTGGGCAATATAAGGTAGTTTCAATTTTTCGCCACCAGGTGGCGATGGAATAGATGGTGGAATATACCTTTAAAGAGTCTGTGCCGGGTTACACGAGTTAAATATAACAGATTATGCCTTATTTGTTTTATGTTGCTCCCCTTCAAGACTCCATTTTCCCAATGAAGTGATCAATGATAATCATTCTGCCGTCTCCCAAATGAACCAAATGCCATCTGGCTCATCCAAGACAGTGTCTAATATAACTCTATTGTACAGATCACCAGTTGAGTAACAATGTTTTGCATTAAACTACTTATTCAAGGTGGCTCTACAACCCATACATGGCAGCAATGTAAGTATTGGTGAGTGAGTGAGTGAGTGAGTGAGTGAGTGAGTGAGTGAATGAGGTAGTGAGTGAGTGAGTGAGGTAGGGAGTTGCTCCAATTGGAGGGAAGTAGCTCATGAGAGAGTGAGAAATGGTCAAGGTTACTTGGAGGAGCAGAGAGTGAAGAAGCCCATTCACTGAGCAATCCTCTATGCCACAGTATTAAGGTAGGAGGGCACTCTTACATCTACATGCTGTCTATGTGTTCAGGTTCCTCCCAGTAAGGAGAGGATGTGTCTATTTATCAGTACTGCATTTGTGCATCATGCTGAACTAACACCCTGTGGTTGCATTCATGGACCATGCAAAGCAATGGAGGGGGGTAGGGGAGGGGGTCTGTCCATGCTCTTTCAGCTAGACCTTTAAGGGTGTGCCATTCTTAGGTTTTGGTTAAAAGTACCCATCAAATACAAAGGATAGAAAAGGAAGGGGAAAGATAGATGGCTAAGACAGGATATCTATGCGGAACTGACAGCCGTTCTTCTATTTTCTAAACTTTTCTTACTCTCTGAAGTATTTTATAAGGAAGTAATTTTAAAAGATAAAATGAGTAGCCCTGCAGACAAGATGATTGATAAACATTCCCCTGCAGTATGTCTTCTCTGTGTAGCTCCATGATTAAGGTAAAACCACTTTGCAACACTTCATTTTATTGATGCTGTTGACTTCTGGTCCCTGTGTTCCATTATTTTATATTATTTTAGGTGGTCTGGTATGGCTCCTGTCAAAATTATATTTAACACCTGCCTGGGTTTCGCTGTACATTCTTTCTGTGGGAAATAGGCAAATGTTCACGAGGAGGGAGAATTTTTGAGGGTTATCTCACTTGCCGATCAGGTGCCGTATCGCACGACGCCCGCAGGGTTGTGTGCGATGCGGCACCTGATCGGCAAGTGAGATACCCCTCAAAAATTCTCCCCACGAGTGTTTATTTGCATTTATTTCATGTTATTTTGATCTAAAACTGCTGAATCACAATAGAGTTTACCAGAATGACTCCCCGTGCGCACTGTTTACATCGCCATCTTGGACCTATGACGTCATCAAATGGTCACGTGACCTCGGCGTGTGATATTTTCGCGGGTTATCTCACGGGGGGTGTGAGATACGGCCGATCGAGTGCTAGAGCTATGGGCTGTCAATATCTCGGGCATATCAACATGAAATAAAAGCCAGGACTTTGAGGTATTATAGCGGATGAAAAGCTACAAGCAGCCCATAGAAGGGATGGGAATCATTTTCCTTTCACAAGGGGGTGGCAGCACTTGGGGTATGTTATTCCTGATATGATGTTAGGATACCATAGGGTTCTGCTTTAAGTGTTTAAGCACCCCAGTGCTTATAGATTTCAATACCAGTATATCCCTTGTACTCATACCAGACTGGCCCTTATTCAATACATAGTTCATGGTGCAAATTTCAATTATAAAACAAGTTTATCCCCCCAGCACTTATTCGGGACCGGTGCTTATTAAAAGTCCCAGCGTTGAAACGGGCCACTATAGTAGGCTCCTAACAAATAGCTTGTAGGTCAGAATACACTGATCCCTATCCTTTGATAGAATGAGCTCAGGTTATCCCTGCTGTTCCTGACTTTAGATATGATTGCTTGCAATTAGGCATATGATACTCTATCTATTTATGTGATGATGGTGCTCTGGTTCTTTGGTAAACTGGTAAAATCATGTTCAACATTTCATTTTAAGTAAAGTAATAAAGCTATTGGCCAGTACCGAAAACAATATGAAATGCTCAGACAGAATCCTGGCACTGCTTAAATACAAAACAGTACAGAATGATGTGGAAAGTATTTGTCATAAATGTATGAATCCTTGGATATATGTTGTGCGCAAATGCACTTTATGGAAGATTATAACTTAATTTCCTCAATCCTTTTATGGACAGTTTTCAGGTTTAGTATATTTTACTTGATATGTTTCAGAGAAATTGGTCTGAGGTAGTAATCCTCACTGGTATAACATTGGTTGCATTGTACAGAGGAATGCCATAGCTTTACATTGATGATACTACATTGATACTTTAAAGTTTGTATAAAGTTATAAAGCTTCAGGCTCATATGTTGTACTAATGCACTGATGAGGTAATGACAAATACCTTCCAGCAGATTCTCATGAGAATGGAAACAGAACGAGCAATACGATGTATGAATACAACACTGATAGTGGAATACTAACCAATGGCCCAAAAAGATCTAGATGTATGGTTCATGCTGATATAATGCCATTTGCAAGTACTAGATTAGGACTATACATTCCTGAACATGTATATATTCAAATCAAATCAGGAATCTAAATGTTGAGCAAGTCTACCTGATACATTATCCATGTGTGGGTGAACAAAGTGGGGGATAGACTGATATGGCATAATGCCTACTTCATTTGCTTTGCTATGATCAATTTGATTTGCATTGGAGATCATAAACCAGGCAATTGATCATTATGGTAGATTGCCACCCAATAAGATCTTATCAAATGTATGAGCAATTTAGACAGTGATGGTCAACATACACATCAATTTTCTCTGACCTCATACTAAGGTGCGAACCAACGGAATTCAAGTATCTAATAAATAACAACTTTGCACAATGAATAGATGGATGCTCACTATATATCCAAACTATAAATTTGCCTCTAGAATAGGCTTAAAATGTAAAATCTACATGCCCATACCCAAGAATAGTATGAGGCACCTGACTGCTAATTGAAACAGTCAGACACTAGTAGAAACAGGAGGCAGAGGGATAGGAAGTATAATGTGCAATCCCCTTTTCTTCAAATTCTCCTAATGACCTGTCACAGCTATTACCCAGGCACAGCCACATAGCTATAGTCTGATGGTATGACTCTGTCATATTAATTAGTCTACTGTCACCATTTTAGATTATGCTGCATGTCATATCCTGATATATCTGTGGTATGATAATGGGGTAGATGATCTATCATAATGAATCAGTCTCCTGATAAGCAAGGCATAATTATATTGATCAGTTTGCCCATGTGCATGATCTAGGACTATTTATAATACAACATAGGAAGAAGGTGATTCCACGTACAATAACAGTCAAGCAGTATTTATAAGATCGTGCACGATAAGGGATGCATGTTGTTTTCTGTTGAATCGTTTCTTCTGTATGTTTATTATAATATGCAGCCTCCAGGAGGCAAACAGAAAGAATGATCCCACGCGAATATAATACAAACAAAGAATGAACAAAGAGAAGAAAGGGTTTTAAGAAAGCAGTGTTTTGCAGACACAGCATTACATTACAGTACTGCCACACATCTACTGTAGTGGCCCACCTGAGTGCTCATATATTTCAATCCTACTGAATCCCTGGCAGTCATACAAGACAGGCGCTTCTGTGCAACACAGTTTTTAGTGCTTGAGGCCAAATCCAAGACCCTGGTTATTCAAGAGACACCCCGGTGCATGAACGGGCCATTACAGTATCTATAGATGCATTTGTATTCCTAGCATTATCCTAGAATCATTCTCCCTTTAACAGATAAGGTCCAGACAGCTCAGACCTTTACTTGACATTCAACCTATTGACAAATAGAGTTCTCTAGAAGCCTCTAAGGAAACAGAAGCTGTGCCTTGTGCCGATACTTAATTTCCTGCTAGCACAGGCTCATTTCCAGCCTGGTCTGGGACCCCAATGGCTGTCACCTCATACCATTTGTCCACACACCCTGTTATTACAACCATGTGTCGCTCTTCAAACACAGGTGGTCTGTCTCCAAGCACTGGCTTTGTTTGGCATTAAAGGTTTTGCTGTTGTTAATTTTTGTCTCTTCTTGTTTTTGATGTAAAAAGAAAGCATAAATGTTTTGGAGATTTCTTCAAGCCTTTTCCTGATACACTGATGTTTAGATTTCCTTGTAGTTTTAAGTCAGGAAAGGTGTTGGTGAAACTTTAAAAAAGTGCTGATCTCTTTATGAAGAGTTTGGTTCCAAAACACAATAAATTCATTCCAGATTCTCAACATATACCCACTTTTGAAGTGCTACCCTGAAGTTAATTTTAGAGCTATCATGATGAAATCTTTAGTAAACAAACTCTGGACTGCCGAAAAATATATTTTCAAAGAAAATAGCTTTTGTATTACATTTAAGTATTTCTAATCTGTAGGCTTTTGAAAAATGGGCCTCTTTTTTTCAAAATGGCATTTATTGCGTTTTGGAACCAAACTCTTCATATGCACTACGAGTAGGAGGTTAAAGTAAATACCGTGAATAAGCTTTATTTTAGGTGCCCGGGCACTTAGGCATTTAAATTAGTGTCTCAGTGCATACTGGTAACCACCTATCATAAGAGCTAAACCAATAGAGGAGTCACCTGCTGCTAGTTGAATAAACTTATTTCTATATCCTGATAAATGAGTTATTCTATTTGCATTCCCTTCTGTTCTCTTTTATCAATATTCATTAATTCCATCTGTGCTACATCAGCTTAGTCCTGTCTATACAAAGGGCTACAAGAAATAGAGGGCAATATTACATGAAGGGTACAGTGTGGCAAAAACCAGTCAGGGCCTTTCTTAGTGAAACCTGCAAAAATGGTAGGAATGAAAAAGAACACCAATCAATAATACTTGGAGTAATTTAACAAAGTTGGAAAGGGTTTCTCAACTCTTTAAGGGCAGAGGAAAATTGAGTGCCCATGTCATGAGGGCAGCTCCTGATAAAGTAGTTTGCCAGCACTTCCACTCTAGGAGAACATTAATGGTGTAAGCCACAAAAACCCATTCGGCATAGGTAGTGTCATTATAATACCCCATTGAAGCTCATAGATACAGAGCATATATACAAGGCCAATAAGCAAAGAAAGCTTGCATTGATCATCCTTAATAATATTACAACATTAGCTCCAGAAATAGAAGCAGCCTGTCTAGTTTCTAATAAACAGAGTCTGTCTGAGATTCCAAAATCAAAGTCCAAAAAGAGATTCTGTGTTTCTATGAGGCATATCTGCTTGGTTCAAAATTCAACATGGCTGTTAGCCACCAAAGCTGTTGACATGGTGTTCTTCAATTAACCACCCATCAAACCCTTAAAGATTGGTTTTAGGCTGCAGATAAATGATTACCCCTTCTGTGTTCCAGATGGATTGCATCGCTGAAAAAGAAAATAATCAAGAAAGACAGTTCCCAAGATAAGAATGAACAAAGATGAAACTGTCAGACATCATGAGGAACACAAACAAGGAGAGGATATCCACTGTTCATTTGTTCTGTTGCTGTACAATTGTCTTTAACTTGTCTAGGGCCAAATTGTGCATTGTAGCTTTATATGTAAGTGTTTCCGCATAGTGTATGAGTGCAGCAGAGTCACCAGGTGATTTTCATCAGGCTGCTGCTATAGGCAGGTGATGATGGCTTGCCTCATTTTGAATCCAATGAGGTCATAATGTCACACACATTGATGGCACCTGGCCGTCGGCCACCCATAGGCCGCTTGTGTGCAGTGATAATATAATTTAGAAGATTTTGGATGAATTGTGAACCAAACAATTGTAGGGGTATGGTATTTACACTTTCACGTTCATGTACCCATGGGACTCAGACCTAGGTCTTCGGGTGTAGTGGGGGAATCCAGATGGCAGGTGGCAGCACCTGCCTCTGGGTTCATATCCATTACACCAGGGGGCCTACCACTCGTCCGCCACACGTCACGTGGCCAGTCTGAGTTACGCGGGCTTTTCCCCTATATAAGGCTGGTTCTACTCTTATGGTCTCCAGTAGTAGTTTAACCCACTGCTCAACCAGGTCGTTACCCGAAAGGGTAACCGAATGCCCTAGTAGCATGTAGTCCTCTAAGGCCGTGATTGTATGTAACATAAGCTATGAAATAAAAGCTTGGTTGCCTACCCAGAAACTTTCTCTCTCTTCGTTATGATTACTTCATCTAACTTAACGAGACGAACCACTACACAATCATACTCCAAGCTCTAATAGAACTAGAAAGCCAGGGAGGCCTAAGGATACTGTCCCTACACTGTCCAACAGTGACTGATGGCAGTCAGTTGGCAATCAGTCAGCAGTCAGTTTATTTTGTTTAGATATATAGCCTGTCAATCATCAGTGGCCTCCAAGCAGCTTGAGGCAGTTTACAAAGTGTCCATAGGAGACCCATCTCCATGCTTCTACAGCTAGGCTGTCTCTCTCCCTCTCTCCTACTACCTGTCTCATTCTATTCCAATTGCATTGACTTTTCTCTCATACCGTGTCCTTATAAATTTTACTCAGACAACCAGCAAAGCCATTTTGGTAATGTGCTGAACATTTTACAGGCACCCATATATGGAGCATTCGCCATGTTAACCCTTTAAACTGTTAAAGTAACATTCAGTCAGCTACATGTTTGGTTGTTTTTTCTAGAGGCAACAATGATTGGGTGCATTCTGCTGTATGTTAAGGAATATATACCATGTATAGAAGATGTAACGCATGTACAGCACTGGTAAGTCACTAGACACGGTTCCATTCATGTCTAATAATGATCAATATGACTGTTATGCACCGCCCAGCATTAAAGGATTGAGCCCTGTTTATAGCTGCACCGTACATACAACCTATGGTATTTCAATATGGTTGATGCTAACGAGGGTGGTTAGTGACATGGTGCTTCCATCAGCCCTACCGACTACATCCTAGGTTCAGAACCTTTCCCTCTAAGTCTCTCTCCCCTTTTACCTACCGACTGCAGGAGGGCATTTCTTAAATGTTGTGAACATATATAACCTTAAAGACACATCATACAGAGTAGTTGCACAAAAAGGCCCTTATACTTGACATAGGGAGGTTGGGGAGATTCTTTAACTCCACAAGGACGACATAATGCCCTGCAAGTTTTGACACTGATCATGCTTACCGATTTAGTGTGTAGGATCATGATCAATAATGTTGGGACAACATGATGTACAAGCAAACAAGGAGGAGTTCCCTAATGGCTGCATTCATAGCACATGATAGCAAAAGCGTATGTGCATTACCTTTAAAGTCTATTATTTAGATTAGCATATAGTTGAGAAATGCCCTCCTGGTGTTCTCGCCAACTCTTCATTGGTCCATTATCCTAGCCTGTTAAACGTGTATCAACCAGTAGGGTTGACATGATATATATATATATATATATATATATATATATATATATATATATATATATATATATATATATATATATGCATTCATCAAAAGGACGAAAGGACTTTATTGTACAGAGCAGTTCCTAAAGGATTAACACGTCAATTTGCACAGAGAAAAACAAATAGATCTAGTCGCTACCATTGTAGTGTGAACTTTTTTTACATCTTGAAAAGCTGATTCATATTTCTCTATTGAATGGTTTCAAAGCAAACCTGATGAACCTAAAACAGTAACTTGAAAGGTACCATTGATCTAGCTAACATGCCTATCACTGTGTGCTTATCTAATCAGCCCTGGGGTGTGGCAGGTTTTATCACAGTCCATATCACAGCCAGCCACTAGCACTAGCTGAACTGAAAAGTTTATAGCTCTTTTGATGCTGTTTTGGTTCCAAAGCGCAATAAAAAGGGGACCAGAAATTCAAAGCTCATTCCCGAACATTTAATTATAGTCCCAAAAAATCATACTTTTTCTCACATAAATGCTTCTAGAATAATTAATATATTACACACAAAAACAGTAGTGGTATCAAATTAATGCTGATGCATGGCCGGAACTGGTGGTGATATAAATTATCTGGCTATCTTTATCATCATTCCCCTTATGGACCTGTGTGGGGTGCTGTACCTTAAAAAACGACCCTCAAAAGTTAGGCTTAACATGAAATGTGCCTATCGGTGGTTGTCTGCAAATCTATCCTTTTTATGACACAACTATCGTGCTGAGAAATGGCCATAATACTAAAACTATTGAGCCATGGCCAAATATCAAAATTTTAAGACAGACATAGCCAAAACCTCAGAGAGAAGAACAAGTTTCCATCCCAGTCCATAACTAGGAGGTTGGCAGCATTTAGAAGATGCCTTGAAGGCTTGTCTCACTGTACCAAAGGATGGTGTCCAACAGATAAGACTGCCTAAGGTATTTTTGTTGACATTGAGGTAGGAGCAACTCAGAAGTAGCCAAATCTGGGAGATTGTATCAGGATGCGTTGTTCATGGATCACTGCTGGTCATGCAAAATAGGTTCTTTGTTGGCCAATGTAAGTACCAGGTTTCAAACGAATGGTGGTCTTGAATAATAACCATCGCTGCTGTATGTGATGCCAAAAAGGTCTTAAGGAAAGAAATATGTTTCTCAAATGAGTGATATTCTCCTAGAGTGGTATTACAACTTGTAATTCCTTGATGCTAAAAGGTGCCAGAGAAGCAAGCAGGCAAATTTACCCTTCAGTCATTAATGTAGTGTTGATTGGGATTTAAAGCTAGAATAAATTAGTGAGTGAGTGAGAGACAGGAAGAGTGAGTGTTGGAGTGTGTTCTGTCTAACTGAATAGGGAGGGCAATCAGTAAATAAGTGGGTGAGCAAGGGAATGGGAAGGTGAGACCGGGCCTAAGTGGATTAGTGAGGAAGTAAGAGAGGCAAGCAATTAGACCAACAATGAAACAGATATGCTGCAGTACTTTCTAAATCCCTGAAGACATAGCCAAGCCATGCACTGAGAAGCCATACACTATGTAATATCACTACAAGGAGTAGAGTTCTGAGAGTCCCATAGTTTAGTCCTGTATAATCTAATTTCATAATTATTCCTCGGGAACCCTCGGGGTTGCCGCGAATCGATGAGAGGTGGAGACGTGCATGCTCAGTCAAAGTAGAAGGTAAGCTTACAGGAGGGTATCTCAAAAAGATTTGGAATTGATCCTGTCGGAGGTTATAATTCCAAAATTGAACTCACTGACCTTCTGGAGTGGATTCCCTCTTGTATTTTAAAGAGGGAGTCAGTTATAGGAGTGGTATAGGAGGGGTTCAGTCTCTAATTTTGCAACTCGACCTATTTCTGTGCAGTTCACTTGTAGCAGAGGTCAAGCAGGGAAGTCTGTTCTTAGGGTGAGAAATGTAGGAGAACTGCAGGATCAAATAGTTACAGTGAGAACTGGTTTCCCAATCTTTTTGAGATACCCTCCAGGAGGGTGAGGGAGGGCGTCTATTCCCCTGAACCCCACGGGTTCCCTCAGAATAACTACAATTCTACTTCAACTTAGGAGAGAGGTAAGTCTCATATAATTATAAAATTCAATTGCTAGGGTGCAGTCATTTAGAAGTCACCATGTGTCCAGAGATAGTCTAGAGACAGAATTGAGAGACCGATAATATATGAAACTGTGTTATATGCAGGAGAGCCTTTTCAATATTATATTCACCGCCCCTTTTTCAACTGTACACTGAGCAAACATGTTTATTTTTATAAACACGTTTCAGACAAAGGCTTTTTCAAGTATGTATAGATCATAAAAAGACATGTGTAGCTCACAAAAAAAACAATGCTTAGGTACAGAATGTAGGAAAGGTTTGGGATAAATTCTAAATACCTTGCTCTTTTGCACTCTATTTCACCTAAACACCCCTATGTATGCACACTGTAAGAGGAAAACCATTCTGAACCGTCAGCATCACCTACTTCCCCTAGTGGGTGATTGAGGCACTAACCCCTCTACAGCATCTGGGACATCTAGACAAGACGCTGGGGCTAATTTCATCACCCAACATTGGCTTTATGGCTGTATACATCTTACAAGACTAGGCCAATCCACATCCCGCCTGTTCTGTTCTGATTAGTAGAATAGTGTCTCCTTGTGCGTCCCCGGCCAGAATCATCCAGGAGGGTCTTGCCAAAAAGGAAACGTGAACCAAAAAAGAAAACGTGCACTTTTTTTGTATTGCTAAAAGATTGTTTGGATAATCATTTAGATAAAACGTGCACATCTTTTGACTTCTCAAAAAGAGTTTTCCATGCATTCTGCTGTAATCTTTTTGTCAATACTATGAAAACGAGTTAGGCCATACACGTTTTCCTCAGTACTCTCTGAGAAAGTTTACAGAGGTTCTTCCTCGTCTTCTTTTGGCAAGACCCTCCTGAATGATCAATCGCCTCACAACAGTTGGCCCATGTGGGAGCTATGTAAGTGTGTTAAAGATAAGGACGGGTGGCTCTGAAAGTGTACAGAATTGGACAAGGCTGAAATCTTGTGTCAGATCACTGATCTGTGGGAGCATGGTCTTACTCGTTTGGACTGCATTGCCAAACAACCCCCAGTATAACACATACATTATAGCAAACATGCACTCTCTGAGGATCAAGCATCCATGCACGTTTTCACTTTTTGATAAGACGAGAATTTCTTTTGGCAAGACCCTCCTGGGGGGAGGGCACAATGCTTCTAATAGGCAAGCATAAATCATAAATTCATGGGAACAACTCTTGAATACTGTATGGGGGTCAAATGCACCCTGTGCTCTTTTGTTACCCCATATGGGAACGGGGAACGATGGTATAAACGCTGTTGTGAAGAAGAGTGGCTCCACAGCTATTCCTTTTTTTGGGACTCTTACCCCTGTGCCCAGTCAGTACTTCTTGGAATAGTGTAGGAGGGCTGAGGCTAAGATCGATGCAATCTTAGTGCTGGCTAGGAAATGTGAAAGCAGTCTATCGCTTAATAGGATAAGGTAGAATAATTCCTAAGATCGCTGAGGTTGGGAACCCAGGATGTTTTGAATTAACCTCCAGACTGTCATGAGTGGACACCTAAAACCTCTAACCAGTTAATGAATTTCAACTATTTAGTCTTTTGTTTAAATCATTTTCCTCAGACTTGCTCTCATCTAAGAGCATTGTCAATTTTTAACAATTGAGGGATTACTGGGTTTTTGGAGCATGTACCATTGGTACACCCTTGGAGGGTCTGAAATTCTTCCATTCCCCTTCTATTCTAGTAACCTGAAAGCTTCTTTTTTTCACTCAAAATTGGTGAAAGCTTTTCTGTCCCCCTAAGAGGACCCCTGAAAATAACTAAATATACTCCATTGCAACCCTGCACCTGAATACCTATCACACTGACCGATAATAATATACTTTATATCTGTGGTTATTACGATAGTCCGTTCCTTAGCTGCGTAATAATACAGGCGAGAAAAGCGAGATCCTATATATATGCAAGGTCTAGACATCAGAAAAGATGTAACCCCGACCAGCCGGAAAACAATGGCTGAATACTGTCTGGCTTCGTGTTTCTATTACAGGAGAGCTCCACTGATTTTGCTTAAAGCATATTGGGCCTTTCCAGCAACATGAGTTTCCATAAGAAACACTAAAATTCTATAAAATATGCAAAAATCCGGTTTATTCAATATTTCTCACCTGAGAGTAGTATTGAACGGTATTGAAATCTTCAAGCTTTGGGGCACTTAAGGAGGTAAAGATGCTTTTCAAGAAGGAGTGTGCAAAATCTGTCTTTGAATCAATGGAGTAACTGTAAAAAAAAATGTAGTCAAATTAACGGAGCATTCCTTCTCCAAATTGCCAGAGATCTGTTGTTATTTTCAGAGATTCTTTCTACATTTGTATATCACTGTACTGCCACCTGGGGCTTCTTGTAAAAACTACACTGGTTCAATGCTTTTCAATTATGTGGTTCACTGTTCAGTTTTACGAGGACTCCTGGTAAATTCAACAGTTATTTTTTACAGTGTAGATATTGACTGTCAACTAGATGCTGTTGGCCTAGAGCTGTCAGTTCTAGCAAACCCTCCCATCTAAAGGTGTTGAGAGCAGATGAACTCTGGATGCAGAAAAGCAATAAACCAAAGACTTAATTAGACTATAGCTATTAATTAGGAGGCCATTTCATAATACACTACGACTGCAGTCTTCAAGTCATATATACCAGAAATTAAGGAGGCTGCAGTTGCATGTAATCGTAGTATATTAGAAAATGACCCCCTGGTTGGGGTCGTCATGATGCACTTATGCAGTGCAAGGGAGGAATCCCACTATATATATACTGTATTCCTGTATCATGCATTCATCAAGGACCTGCGTAAGGGGCCCTTGTGGCAGGGTGCCTTGAGGTCATGTGGCAGAATTATGTTGAATAAATTTGAAACCTCAGAATTTAGGTCTGTTATCCTTGGTTATCTCACGATTCTGGCTTGGACAGTGCTTTTTTGCTCATAACCCCGGTGCATTATCAAGCCATAACCCTACTCTCAGACCTTTTCTTCGTCTTCAAGAAGGTGCTGGTTTCAATCCGGACATGTTAATAAATTGGAGAAGTATACAATGTCAACTCCTCCATACATATCCTGCTAAAACCGTTTAGGTTCAACGGGGAATCGATCCCCGGCCGCTGGGACAGGAGGCGAGCTCGCTGTCCACTATACCAAGCCGACCGGTGCTAGAAACCACTGCACATGGAGGATTTGAAAAAGTTTTCCGACATACCTGAAGTTTACACACCTCGTTAGCCTAAAATCCATGGAGCCTGGTGGAGTTATTAACAGAGAACCTTCCTTAGATATCCTATATGAACATGCCATGCCTAATTTCTCCATTTTCTTCGAAATAAATAAGAATCCATTGGTTTTCCACATCGATACGAGTCGGGACCCGCCCCGTCCGGCCATTCCTTGCTCGACGCGTGGCTGACCTAGTTCTTACATCCGGGCACCTCCCCGCTCTGTCAACAAGAAGCAATGGCCGTGTAGCGGGCCGTGTGCATTGGATCGGTATGGAAAATCAATGGATTCTTATTTATTTCTAAGAAAATGGATACAAAATGAAGGCGAACACTAACTAGAGATCGTATATTTGGCGGTTTTAGAAGTACAGGACTTGACATTATTGGATTATACCCGAAAAATGAGTGTAAAGGTGGAGGTATGTCGGACAGAGTGACAACATGGCCACGACAGCTTGGCAAACCGTGCGGATTGGATGCACTTACAAAATGTCTTCTCCTGGATTAATTCTTGGGTTATAAGGTAAGAAATTAATACAAAATGGAGGAATCTATGAGATAAATGCCTTAATGCATGTTATGGGAACGCACTCGTGGATTTTCGGGTTAATAATCCACTCCCCCTACGGGGTCGTGGATTATTAACCCGTAAATCCACTCGTGCGTTCCCATAACATACATTAAACGCATAATAACCGCATACCTTACAAAAGTGATGCTACAGCCTTCATGGTGTGCAATATCGAAAAGTATGTGCATGGGAATATCCAGACAAAGCACTCAGAATCCCAGAAATCGTGGAATAACACTGGGTGAACGTAACCTTGTTGACTAGGGCATGCATTTTGCCCTAAGGTCTGACATCTTGATCTAAAGCATTCCTCCCACCAAAGCCAAATGACAAAGAATTATTGGTTGGATTTGAGAGAAATAATGGATGACATTTTTTTATGGGGGTTCCTGATGCGTACCCCCTCCCAATTACCGGCATAATACCTGCTTAAGATTACAACATGTAGGGAATTTGAATAGGGCACAGAACATAGGCATGGTAGACTGTGTGAAGACATCGAAATGCAGTCGGGACAACTTAACCATTCTGGGATTTCCTGACCTACTCAAAAGGGTCTATATCTCATCTTTCCTATCCCATCAGATGTGTTTAATCCACATATACATGGACAACGACATATTCCTCTATGAATTTGTGTAATGTATTTTTCGCCATGAATATGACGGTCGAATTGGTGTTAAGCATCTAGTACTCATGCACTCATCTAGTATACTCACTCACTCAACTTACCATCCATAAATGTTTATTACATCTAGAACACTTTGTCTTGTGGGGTGTAAGAAATGACACCAATTAAACGTGACCTGCCTTTGGTACATACAGGGCACCAATTTAGGGCCACACAACATTTCACAGAATGGCCTGTGAATAATGCAATGTAGCAAAGCCTATGACCTTAACCCTTTTAGGGCCGCTTTAGTGCCCCTTATTTAGCCCCTAATTAGGGCCGCTTTAGTGCCCCTTATTTAGCCCCTAATTTGGGCTAAATTCTAGGCTAAAATGAGATGAATAAACTCTTAAGTACAGGGAGAAAAGAGAGGGGGCACGTGTCAGAATGTTTCTGACACACGCATGCTTTTCGGGCTTTATCCTTTTTTGGACTTTTTTTTTTGGACAGCTCAAGTTCAAGCTGGACCTACTTAGTCTTAAGGACTGCTTGTATTGAAGCCTGTTGACAAAAATCGGCCTGATTTTAATTGGATTTGAGAGATATAATTAATGACATTTTGTAATTTTATAGGGGGCTACCCACTGCATTTCCTACTTTTGCTGATGGCCAGGGAACAACTTGCAGTCACCAATGTGTCCTACATAGGTTGCAGTACACCAATTGATGGGAGGTGGCAGCAGGAGACACTTTGTAGCTCCCCACTGAAGGGTGTTGTACAAAGATTATTGGTCTAATATCTGACAGTGGGTAGGCAAACCAGGTATCAAATTGATCCTTAGGGTGTATATTAATCGATTTGAGTGTTATTTAGCTGATAGTAAGTTGAGGGGGGTGCACTCTATTTAATTAGAGAACCTATTGAAATCATTCACTGCAAAACCCCCAAATCTGGGTATGTCCGCACTCTAAGGCCGATAGCGGAAAAGTTAATTACATTGTACCACATCTCATGGCCTTAAATCAATGGGAAAAATGTGTGCCTACAAGAAAATAACAGTGGTTAAGCCTAGAAATCTGCACAAATATTTTATTTTCGCCGATATGCTATATAAGCCAACAGTGAGAAAATAATTAGTGTCTTGCAGCCTCTAGGGGTGTACGATCCACAACGAGTTGAATGGGCATCGTTGTAGCATATATCTACTGAAAGTAGTTCCTCAACAGAATCTGTGATTGGAGCAGACGCTTCGGGCAAATGTGTCTGGAGGGTGTTGCTCCTATTGTAAAAAGAGCTATGAGTATGTGCCCTCTTTTCTAAACAAGTCATGCACTGCTTCGCCAAAGTACTTGCACTCACCACATCAGTAGGCTGTTGCTCCTATTGTAAAAAGAGCTGTGAGTATATGCCCTCTTTTCTAAACAAGTCGTGCACTGCTTCACCTAAGTACTTGCATTCACCACATTAGTCTGAAAAGTCAACTGCCTTGTTTAAAATAGATAGAGCTGCACTACCAGGTACCTACTCATGTCACACGCTCTATAGTTTATTTATAGTTTATAGTACTGACTGACTTCTCCCAACTAGGCACCTACTCAAATCCCCCTTTTTGAGCACCGTACTTGAATGACCACTTGTGAGCAACAAAAGGGACAAGTTATAGCTACATGAAAAGAAAGGACTGGAAATGAGGGCATTTTTAGCCAGCTCTTCCTTTTACTATAGGAGCAACAGCCTCCAGTCTTAGAAGTCGCCTGCCTTGTTTAGAACAGGAGGCTGTTGCTCCTATAGTAAAAGGAAGAGCTGGCTAAAAATGCCCTCATTTCTAGTCCTTTCTTTTCATGTAGCTATAACTTGTCCCTTTTGTTGCTCACAAGTGGTCATTCAAGTACGGTGCTCAAAAAGGGGGATTTGAGTAGGTACCTAGTTGGGAGAAGTCAGTCAGTACTATAAACTATAAATAAACTATAGAGCATGTGACATGAGTAGGTACCTGGTAGTGCAGCTCTATCTATTTTAAACAAGGCAGTTGACTTTTCAGACTAATGTGGTGAGTGCAAGTACTTAGGTGAAGCAGTGCACGACTTGTTTAGAAAAGAGGGCATATACTTACAGCTCTTTTTACAAAAGGAGCAACAGCCTACAGAGAGAGGGCTGCACTATCAGGTAACTATTCATGTCATACACTCTATAGTACTGACTCGGGCTTCCCTAGCCCACTTAAAAGGGTCTAATTCTCATCTTTCCTATCCCCTCAGGATGTGTGTGGTACACATATGCGTGGGCACTGACACATTACTTTGTGAAATCGTATAATGTTCTCGCCATGAATATGACCTTAGCTGTCAAAATGGCGTTAAACATCTATTACTCACTCACTCACTATAGTACTGACTGACTTCTCCCAACTAAGTACCTACTCAAAGGTGGCTTTTGCAGCACTGTACTTGAATGACCACTTGTGAGAAATGAAAGTTATAGCTACATGAAAAGAAAGGACTGGAAACATTTTTAGCCAGCTCTTCCTTTTACTATAGGAACAACACCCTCCAGACATACTATACATGGAGAGTGAGGCAGGAGAGGCTTTCAATCAATATGAGATGCACCCTGCTTCTCAAATATAGCAGCCTAGGATAGGGTCATTTGGGTCAATTAAGGTATGTCTATGAATAAATAATCATAAAGTACTAGACACTGAATGGGAGTATGGGGTCACAGTGCAGGGCTAGGAAGGAGTACATTACATTGTGTGATTTACATATCAATAAGGGATACAAGTAAAAGACAATGAGGGTCGATAGAGGGGATGATAACTCATTTTAAGTATGGTCTTGGACCAGAAAAAGTCCTTTTTGTGAAGTCCTCTCTCTACAATGCAGACGTTATATCAAATTGAAAAATGGGACTATAAGAGCACACTTATTAGAAAGAGAGAAATGAGCAGTCCAATAAACAAAGAAATAAAAGTTATTTTCATACATATCTATTCCCCAAGCCATTCCTACAGAGTTGATGAATTTCTGCAGGGTTGACATAGTGCATGAATGGAAAGCTTATAAGTAGGCCTACCATTGATGTATTGTTAAATTCAGATTAGATGACCCTAAATACACCTATCATGCGGCCTTTAAAGGGTTAAAGGGTTTATGATGCCTCTGATCCCATCTCAGATTTTTATGAAAGGGTTGCCCAAAGGTTAGAAATGGCATTATATTTCATATTGAGCATCCAATTAGTAGGCCTTCGGGGAAGATGAGGAATAGCCTAGGGTCCTTTTACCAAACCAAAGAAGGGGCAGTAACCTGTATACGGTCCCAGCTTAACCCCTTAGGTGCAGCATAACACATTAAGGCACCTCACCCTTGCCAACATAGATATAAGCTGAAGCCCTGAAATGCACGTATGAATAGATCTGGTTCTAATTTGGTGGAATCACTGTTTGAATTGAAGCTGGAATTATTCAGATTTGTTCTTTTTACTTCGGACTGTAAGATTGTCAATGTAATATTCATTTTCTAAATACCCACCAATGGTCGACATATCCATCAAGGTAGCAAATACAACAAAATAAAGAAAACGAAATAATGACAAATAAATTGGACATTTGGACAATGTATCTTTTGCTCATGTGCTTCTTGTTTCTTTTTAAAATATTAGGTTTCCTGTTGAAAAAGGCTTTGATAGCCAGGTTTGACGTCTGATTGCACACATCCATTCATTAGGGGGATTAAACGCAGCAGTTCAAACCCTGGGAGGGTTTAGTATGATAATAAGCTAACTAGGAATTTTGAAAACCAAGGAGACTTTGTTGGGAAGCGAGTACCCTATTTAGAATGTATGGGAGCATTTTCTGATATTCCAATTACAAGTGAGTGTTCATTAGGCCAAGCTGAACCTTGCCCGGTTTTAACAGAACAAAATTTCCCTTCTCTAAGCATTTTGTGAGGCAGCCACTTTATGTGGGCCAACACCCTGCCAACTTTCCTCTCACCATCTGATTGTGTCTACCTTGTACGTGTACACAGGAGGGTCTTGCCAAAAGAAAACGAGGAATAACCTGTTAAATCTTTTGAGACAACACTGATAGAAACGTGCATGGCCTAACTCGTTTTTATAGTATCGAAAATTATTTTGTAGTGGAGTGTATGGAAAACACTTTATGGGTATAGCAAGAAACGTGCACGTTTCACCTAAACGAGCTTGAGAAAAAATATTTTGCAACACAAAAACGTGCACGTTTTAATTTTTGGTTTCTCGTTTCTTTTTTTGGCAAGACCCTCTTGGTCAGTCGATGCTCAAAGCTGACTCTACCCTGTCAGGGGGTAGTTTCACATTACATTCATTTTGTTCCACTCTAATAAAACCAACAGGGTATTGCTGTACCAGTGAAAAGTGAACACCTATAATTGCAATGCAGTGAAGTAGTGCAATTTTTCCAATGAACCTGAAAGAGAGTACAATAAAGCACTCTGTTATAAGAAATTTCTGGAGAGGTTGTCAGCGAACCCCGATTAATTTGACTTAATCATTACATTGTTGAATCTACTACACATATCAACCTTCGGCCAGTTCTATGATGTATGGTAAGGTAATGCAGTGGCATAACTGTGACATATAACCACATGACATAACTATGCGTTACACAAAGGAGGTATCAAAAGAAACCTTTTTGTGTTAGAGAGGGCAAAACTTTCAGACAATAGAGGGGTAGTATTAGTACTAAGTACTAAGTGTCAATACTCATCCCCAAAGAACAAATTAGTCCCTAACACAATTATCAATACCTATGAAACACTCTCATTGAGAGTTACCCTATACCAGCTGCTCATTGTATTTACTTATGTCACTTAATCCCTGCCAACCCTAACCTGAGCTGCTCCATACATCTGAGTCCCTCACTGACAGGGGAACAGGACACAGCATTTAGATGTAGACTCATGCAGACAAACATTCTCCTGTAGTTTCAGAGGCATAACTCATCACCAGCATTTGTATACATCCGGCATACATGGTGAAAGATCTGGTATTGGCTTCCACAGAGAGTCAAAGAAGGTTAACGTTGAGATGTTTAGAATGAGGAGGGTGGAGACTGGTGCCCAGTGCACTGTATACATGAGGAGTAAAAGGGAAAGGGAGAAATGCAAAATAGAATTATGAAGAGGCGAGATGGCATAAGGGAAGGGAGAGGGGATAGGAACACATTAAAGATACCCCAAGGGTCTTCGCCTGTCATTGCAATGTACTATAGCAGTGCTTGGTAACATCCCTGTATCCATGGATCACTATATCATACAATGCATAACCCTAGGCAATCATGATGTCATCAGATGCATTGGATAATGGTGCTGTACACTGCAAAAATGGTGTTTAGATTTTAAACATGTTTAGGTCTAAACATGTTTAAAACCTAAACGTATACAACAGTTATGTGTATCATTGACTACACATTCTGGAAAATAACACTTTTATTCTAAATACATAAACATTTTTGTTAAACATGTTCAGACGTTTAGAGTTTAAACAGTTGAATATTAGGTGTTTAGATTTAAACATCAATATGTTTAGATACTTGGATGTCAAATCCACACCAGGTAGCAGCACTACCTCTGAATGAACTATCTGCACACAGTTACAATCAATTGTTATGACAAATATCCCCAAACCCCTTGTTTATCATAGGGTCATTTCTTTAAATGTTATGAAAATAGACACAGCAATAGAAAATTAACTAAATTCAACTTACACCACCATCATTACCATAAAATAACCAATGAGCTCCATGACTTACACCTATGTCATGTTATTTTGTAGAGTATAAAGCAATGTCCTTCCTGCCAACCTGTTAAAACAGGCCTGTCCATCTCTCACTATGCCTATGTAGTGACGGATGTTAAAGAACCATTGCCTCGGTAAAAGTTTAGGGGCGTGCTTTCTATCTTCCCATAGATTCGGTCACCATCATCCCCCTCCCCATTAGACTAGGGTCCGGGCAAGCAACGCCACAAGGGTAATCTCACTTTGGTGTGGATACAACCCGCGGGACCTCTCACCCTTGAGTGTCGGCCGCAAGGAAGGCACGAGGTGAGATAAAATTCGAGCAGCAGTAGCCAACCTGTTGTACTTCCTCAAGTCTCCTATTCTAATGCAGTGTGTACATATATGTGTATATAGCTGTGGCTGACATCTTTGGAGACTTTGCAGTGTAAATACCTGCTGATGTCCTCTAGTAAATGAGAAAACAAACAAAATATATTCCTTTATTTTTTTTAATGGATACATGTCTGCAAACCCTTACTTCCCACCAAATCACTTAGACATCTAAACACAAAAATTTATAAACATCTAAACCTAAAATTTCATTGATATCTAAACACAAATTTTGAACCTAAACACCTAGATTTCTAAACACTTGAGCTAAGCACATTGTTTGGCTAAACATGTTTAGGAAATTAATGTGATTACAAAAACGTTGCAAGAATATGTTTAGAATTGTGTTTAGGATCTAAACACCATTTTTGCAGTGTATATGACAAAAGGCATGCCAGAATCTTTTTATTTGACATAAAGACCATCAAAATACGCTATCATTAAACTAGGCTAGGGTTTTTCTTTAAGGCTCTAGATGTTAGGCCCAAAGTGAGAGGGGTCCCATATTGACAGTTTCTTTTTCGTATGCCTCTATTAGATTACAACTCTTCTTTTATCATAGAGCAGTTTTAATGTCCCATGAAAATTATACCTAGTTAACCATCAAACTCCTGAAGGCAATATACTGGTCTATATCTTATTTAGTTAATGTGTCTGAAACGGAGTCCAAATGCTATTGTTACTACAGAGGTAGACTTCTACCTTATAAAAGATGAAAACCCTTCAGGCTGCATTATTGTATGTGGATTGTATTTATCCCAGAAGTTGCTCTTCCCTGGAAGTAACATGAATATAGATGGTCAGGGAGAGTTTGATAGAAGACACATGGATAATAGAGAAAAAGAAATAAGGGAAGAAGCCAGGTGCACACAGATTGTGGAAGGCACACAATAAATAAAAAGGGCGACAGTGGTGCTAGAGAATCACTGGCTTAAATTGCAGAATACAGAAGGATAGAGGCAAAAAGAGTGTGGCATAAATAAAGGTGCCAGGTGGGTGATACAAAGACTTGAAGGAGCCATTCTCTGTCAGTACACTTGCAGGATGATATATATAAGCCAGTGTGGTTTCTTCTTCACACCCTACACTGTTTTCACTTTCTTAGCAATTCGACAGCAACAAGCTCTATACATATACATGCCAAATTATAACGTACATAATTATTCTATTTGGAAAAAAAAAAGATTTTGGAAACATTGCATTGGGTGGTACCCAATACAGTGAGCTGCTGATGTGTGATGTATGTTACCCAGCTCTCCTACCCTGAGCTGCTCCATAAGTCTGAGTCCCTCACTGACAGGAGAACAGGACACTGCATTTAGACATGGACTCGCTTCGACAGATTTCCTGTCAGACCTTCAGAGTTATAGCACATAAATGACTTGTGCATGCCACCTATACAATATACAGAAAAGCAAAGAGTTAAGTGGGCATGGAGAGAGAATTATGAAAGCGAGAGATACCAAATAGAAGAGGAGGATAGGACAGTGCATACTCCTACAGAGGGTGAAGGTTTCAACAGGAGAACTGTTGTGAAGGATGTGGGAAGGGTGAGTATGAGTATAGAGAGAGGCAGGGATGGAAGAATGCACCAATAAATGGGAAGTATAATTATGATGCAACAAGGCTCATTGTTCCTTTATAATCGTTTACAGTAATTAATGTCATAGCTTGATGACAGCTATGCAGGATAAACTCAGCACTTTTATGTAACAAGTCACACCAGAGTTTTTTCTTCTTATTTTCAGTTTTAAGTCCCTCAATCTCAGTATCTTCTACTTGCTCTCAACCACCAAAAGCAAAGTATGAATTGACTACAGTGGTATTATTTTTAAGCACTTTACAATTGGATGATTATCATTAATTTTGTTTTAATGGCCTTATTTTCCCCAATCGTCTATAGCACTGTTGTTTTGTCCTAAAAGTCTCTCACTTAACCACCAAGCCTAAGTGCACTTTATAGTCAATGTTATGATACAAATACCGTTCTTTCTATACCGGTAGAGGCATATGTGTGCCTAAAAAAAGATGAACGTCCTTCTCTGAAGGTATTCATATCAAAATAAGTGATTCCCCAGAAGAGATGTAAATATCAGCGATTAGTGAGAGAGTGTAGGGAGTAGGCAGGGAGCAATGCAAATTCACAGGATCTAAAAGTTTAAAAAGTGGAGGAACAAGGAGGAAAAGAAAGGCTTATCTCCCTGTACCTATCCTTGCTTCTAAAGGGAGAGCATTTGGGGCCACCGTGTTTTATCATTTGCAATGCAATCAGAAAAGTATACACAATGGTCGACTTAATTCACCTGCTAGCTCAGAGAAATAATGGTTTTGCTTCCTGCTTCCATCAAACAGTGACGGTTTTTTACACAGCAGGTGGCTTCACACATTCCATTCTATGGACGCACTTCAATATTTAATATCATTGGGACATAATATGTGAATCAAATGTAGACAGCTACTGTAAGACAGCTGCACTCTCCTTCCTTCTTGTCAGAGACTGGGGAAGACCTGTCTTCTTGTGAAGTCTTTGTAACACCATAACCATCCACGGAAGTAGTGTCAAACCCATGTTTTCTGAAATGAATCATTAGGTGGATGTTGTAAATAAGCTAAAGCACTAACTAGGTACCCTCTCAAGTTAAAGAAAAAGTCACACTCTGCTTCATAATTCAACTTGTACTTACCACATTAGACTGAAAAGTCAGCTGCCTTGTTTCAAAATTGTGTGTTTTGCACAAGCATGTTCCTTACTGTGTGACTTTCTTTTTAGTGCTCTTGTTTTGAGTAGCTATCATCTTCATTGAAAAGTACTTGTTCCTCACTGACATCAGCACTTCTTTGCAACATGAAAAAAGTCAGGATGGAAAAGAAAGTGAATGCTGCAGGTGGGGCACTTCTAACTTCTAAGGCAAAATCTCCCTTTCCCATATGTGCAACACCCTCCTGCTGTACAAATGGCCCTTAATTGCTGTACAAATGGCCCTTAATTGCTGTACAAATGACCCTTAATTGCTGTACAAATGGCCCTTAATTGCTGTACAAATGACCCTTAATTGCTGTACAAATGGCCCTTAATTGCTGTACAAATGACCCTTAATTGCTGTACAAATGGCCCTTGATTACTGCGTTCTAACTATAAAGAAATTCAGCAGAATTGTCTATGCCATGCTTTATTGACTCTCATATGTAATAATTCATTTTGAATCAAATTGAAATGGTTCAATCCCATTGATTTAACAATTTTACGCAACAAGTTAGTGTAAGGGGCAGGGGGTATCAGCAGTGTTTCCCAAATACAGCCATTGTATTAAGCACTGGTTCTACAGACACACAGTCGGTCAGAATAGCCCTAATCTGACGATTTATAATACATCAAAAGTATAGAAAAGATCGGTCGGATTAGTGCTAATCCAATCGATTTTCTTTTCTGTGGACCAAAGTTTAAAGTGCTCTGACTATGCTTAAATCAAATGCTCTCCATAATAACAATGCAATCACTATACCTGTTCTAGAATGGGTGTGCATAGGACTAAAATAGGGGCATTGTGTGTGGTGGAGGGTGACGTGAAGTCTGGAGGGTGTTGCTTCTATGGGAAAAGGTAGTACTGGATAAGAAGTGCCTCTTCTACAGAACTGCCTTTCCATGTTGTGTGTTGCTCACAAGTGGTCATGCTAGTATGGTGCTAGAAAAGGGTGATTTGAGTTGGTACCTAGTCGGGAGAAGTCAGTCAGTATAGAATAGTATAGATTGTGTGACCCAAGTAGGTAGCTGATAGTGCAGCTCTCTCTATTTTAAACAAGGCAGGTGGCTTTTCAGACTAATGTGGTGAGTGGACATTGAATGGTGAAGCCGAGCAAGACTTGTTTTGAAAAGAGGGCACATAATGACAGCTCTATTTACCATAGGAGCAACACCCGTCTAATGGTCACATGACTCAGTTGATTCTCGTGACTGAGATATGACTTACATGGGCATGATCAGATCAACTTGTCTTATTAGCTTACTGCACCGAGGCATGGCGAATGTAGAGGCACTCTGGGAAATAAGAGATCAGGGAATAGAATATGACGGTGCAAGTAGTACATTTAAGAATTTTTGAAGCAGGCTCTCAGTAGAACTAGATGAGGGATTTTAAGATCTATAGTCCTGTATCAATAAATTATATTTATAAGCTCTTTTTCTCTCTTTCCTGACAATAGTCAAACTGTGAAAATAAACTTTTAATATCTAATTATTTACCCCTCAAGGTCAGCAATATTTGTGAAATGTTGCATCAAACTGTCCTTGAGAGGTCTCAACCAACAATAGTAGCGGGGGGACTAAACTAATATGTTTTGTGGTTCTCCTGAGATTGTCTTTAGTATGGACAAAGTTAAGATCTATTGAATCAAGCACACTATGGGGAGTAGAACTCTAGGCTTTTCTCTAATGGAGTAGAGCACTACCTTTTTGTGTAGTATTTTTTTCAAGGTCCTGGCTAGACCCAGACTCCACCTTCCAGCCAAAGATGATCGATGGTTATTGTTGATCTGGGAGGAACTGTCAGCTAGCAAAATATTTTTAAAAAGCAATTCAATGATGCCTGAGGGGCAAATTACAGATATATACATATTATGGTACATTACCTTTCAGATGATGATTCACTTGGGTTTAAAATGTAATACATCAAAGAATTGTGAGCCATGCGGAAAGGTACTGCAGTCCAATATCTTTAAGTTTATTTCTCTTTATTTTCTCTTTTCAAGTGTACATTGTTTGCATACAACCATTCTTAGCTGTTCTTAGACAAATGAACGTATACTTTACAAATGAGGTCGAATCTAGCTTTACTTTTTATACTAATAAGAAAATATGAGGGGAGCTAGTTTGGAGGTCTCCATTATCCACAATTGATGGTACGTACATCACCAAAGGTCACTATTGTGTGAAAATGGAAAAATGACAATATCGCTTCCACGCCACTCCCATTCTTATCCATTGCATGGTGCAGACACTTAAATTGGACACATGAAGCCCTTAGAAGTTACATGCCCAAGTTATTTACCAGTGATACATTTATGCATCATGCCTGCTATACATAATGAGACACCAATATCTGGTAAGAATGATGTAAGTAGAATGGCTGGATGGCTGGATGGCATGACCAGCTCCCTTATCAACCAAGTGTGAGTCTGGGGAGCAGCTCATAATAGCGGTAGATAACAGATGCTTGATAAGGAAGATGAATATTACTCTCTAACTTATGAGAAAATTCCCTTTTTATCCAGTGCAAATTGTGGCGGCTGACGTTTGCTAGTGGCCTTTGTGGATGGGCTGCTGTTAGTATTTTTTCCCCATTGGAGCGGTGTCAACGCTTTGCTGTCTACCCCACAAGGGTCTGACATCCTTATTGAATACCTACTACAAAGACTAAGTACATTTACAACTCTTTTTTCTTTTTTTTTTTGCAGGGGGGGGGCTTTATGTAAAAATTATGTGTCAAACAAGCCTTAAAAGAAGATTTACGTTATTTACCATCATCATAAAGGTTTTAAACATAGGGACACAACATACTCAATGGTTATGGCTGTTTAGTATAGTGTAGATTTATAACTGAAACTAAGTGATATCCATATCAACCAAACATAGATACCTGCTCCTAGGATTACAGGGGCAAGAGTTGGGGACATTGTGGCAGAAGCAGCAGAGAGTAACATGTTGTCTAGTATGATGGTCACGTGACTAGATCTAGTCACGTGACTGAGTCATAACTTTGGTGGGCGGGGTCAGATCAGATAGTCTTATTACTGCACCCAGACATGCAGATAAGAGGTAGGAAGACATATGAGTGTATGTTGTGAGAATCAGTGATTTCAAAGGAAGCTTCCTATATGAATGAGTGAGAGCATTGTTATGCAGTCTGAAATGCTATCATGGATCTTACCATCAATATCTTACATCGCAAGACCAGTATTCACTAAAATCTTATTTTCTATTTAGGACTTCTTAATCATCTGAGTAATTCATTAGATGCTTTATTTTATTGAGGTACGGGTTTTCTATCTTTAACTAAACCACTTACAAATTACATACCCCCTGCTGCATGATCTCCATGTCAGAGGGCATTACCATTGAGTTCCTATCTGCAGGGTGGTTAACACCATAAGTTCCATAAATTCTCACTAGGGACACCACCAGGAACAGACATTACATATCTTCGCTCCTCTGACAAATTAAATTACCCAGGGTGCCATGTGAGATCACGCCATTATAGCATGAACCCCAGACAGGGCAGAAACCAGTAAGTCAATGCTCCTGTCTAGACCACCTATTTTTCTTTGACTTTCTAGATCTGTGTTTTACTTCTCTTGTGGTAGAGAAGCTTTAACTGATTCTAACTGACAGCAGCGTTTTACTTTTACCCTGCAAGTATCTAGAGTTCCTTATCAAAAAGAAAACTGACATAAGTATTCTACAGCTGATTAATGCATAATTTCAACCAAAGGGATGTGCATAAATGCAATGTGCTGCCATTAGATATTCAATTCATTTCAGGTAGCATAAAAGATAGATAACGATTGATGAATACTACAGATTATGGTCTCATTTGCGCGCTTTTAAGAAGAAGGTATCTAGAAGCCTCTGCTGATTTATTAATGGCTCCTACTTGTGTCTAACACATTGCCTCTGCGGATTCCCTTGGCTAATGACATAGAGATTACTTTCATTCTTTTCTTTGCCTGTTATTGTATCTAATGGAAAACTATTTCATAACTGTTGAGGTTGATGGTAGTCATGTCTTACTTTCCTTGCCAGCATGTTTTGTGAGACCCTATTGCTCTATGGAATTCTCGATGTTAAATGCCTTTGATATCTAAATAGTGTTGAATGACATCATCTCCAGGGAGAAGCAAACTATGCAGGTCACAAAGCACAAACCACATTAGATTCAGGAAAGTCCCACACAAATCCTACTTGTTAGGGCCAAAGTTGAATGGTTCGATCTTTTGGGAAAAGCCAGCAACTCTTAATGGCACTTGGCTAACAGCGCCCCATCTCCCAAGACCACTGTGCTGTAATGTAAGTTTTCCTAGATGGATTGATGCATAGGAGCCAAATATTCAAATCAAGCGCGACACTTATAAATCAATAGGGAGATACATATGTGGATGAAGCACTTCACTGACATAAGTTTACATTGATAGAGCTGTGATCGAGCAGTTGTAGAAAGAGCTAACTTAAAAATGCCACAGCAGAAGGCACTATTGGAATGCCCTATAAGAACGCCACTCTTATGTGCTAATTTTACATATCCCAGCAAATTGTCGTCATCTGTCCCCATGAATGGTCATCAATGGTGACTCCTTTTTGTATGATAACTTATTCCGTCATCTTTTGTCACTGTGTGTTAGACTCACAGTGGCATAGCAATTGCTATTCCTGGTGATCTTGTACTATAACGACGTCGTGTTCCATCTAGTGACATGTGTGAGCCACTTCACACAGGGTGACGAGGACTCACGACAATTTTCTGGGATATATATGAACTTGCATTGACATCTGACCCCTTCATCTGATGATTGACACAGCATCAGATGATGGGCCCCAATATCTGACGCGATATTGACTGGGAGTTCCTTAGTTCCCCATATAAGCACCCGGGCGCTCTTGATTTCAACCCCACTGTACACCCAGTGCTTTTACTGGACAGGCGCTTATTTAAATACTTGTTGTAGTGCTTAAAATTAATTTCCCTACCCCTAGACCTCTGGTGCCTATTTGAGACTGGCGCTTAATTGAGACCCTGGCACTTATACAGGGCCTTTACAGTAGCATAAGTTCTGATTAAAGTGAATAGTGTCTTTGGAAGCTGCCTCGAACATAGACCATTTCATATGACAACATGCCACTCCATTGTGGGATAATGGTTTGTAGTAGTATGAAACATTTGTAAAGAAAAAGAATGATTATGAGTACTACACTATCAAAAACCAGTTTCATTCTCTGTGGGGCTTAATCAATCGATATGAATATCTACCTTGGCAAAGTTTCTATAGCTTTGATGTGAGCATTTTATTTATATGTTCTATTTTGCTAAGGACATCAGACACTCTTCAGTTCAGCAATGAATTTGTGTTTTGACTACAAAATCAGACATTGTGGAAAAGTCAATATTAGCACAAATCATGATAAGGTGTAATAAGTTACATGTACATTGAAACACTAGACGCCTGACAGAAATAGAGAAAGATAATTATTATGGTTACACAATCTAAGACCTTAATTGGGAGCCTATATTTTATCACCTACAGCCTGTCCATCATATATACACAAGTAACGGTAGAAAACATTAGAGAATGCACTTCAATCCTGTCAAACACAGTTCTCGATCCTAAGCAATATAGCTTGCTTTCAATATCCTTGTCTGGCATAACTATTATCACTTAACAAGATTATCAGTGTTCACATTTATAGCTTTCATAAATGCAAGTGGTTTTGCTATTGAAAATTCAGTATGACTCTAAGAGTGCTGTCATAGTATGTTAAGAAATGACCTACTGATCCGATGCAAACCATTTAGAACTGAAATGTAGAAACATTCTTTTGGCATTATAGGTAGAGAAGACGAAAATTCCAATATTCATCCTTACAAGTTTACCCCATCCCTGCTGCCAGTGGCAAGGGAGCTCCAGGTGAGTAGACTTATCTTAGTCAGATTCGTACTTTATGTGGCACTGAAGAGTTAACTTTTAAATGTTCCACCAGCAGGAGCTTAATTCAAAACATCCTGGGATCCCAACCCCAGCGATCTTAGTGTAGGCACATATCATAAGACCTGGCTGGTCTACCCTATGTAATGCAGTGGTTGCAGGCCTGTCGAGAATAGCTAGTCCTGGGATCACTTCACTATTCCATTTCCACCACTAAGATCACTGCACTCTTAGTGAAATGCATAGTGGTTTCACCTGAGAAAAAGAGCACTTACAGGGAACACTCCTGATCGAAAGAGTGAATAGCCTGCTGCATACATAAAGAGGGGAGGGAGGACGTTTGCTGAGTGTCCTTGAGGGCTCTTAAGGCTACTCATGCGTTAAGTGCACTGTAAGGTAATTCTTCCCTTCTCTCTCTTTGTCCTGGGGGGAGGGCACAATGCTTCTAATAGGCAAGCATAAATCTTACATTCATGGAAACAACTCTTGAATACTGTACGGGGTCAACTGCACCCTGTGCTCTTTTGTTAGCCCATATGGGGACGGGGAACGATGGTATAAGCACTCTTGTGAAGAAGAGTGATTCCACAGCTATTCCTTTATTTTGGGACTCTTACCCCTGTGCCTAGTCAGTTCTTCTTGGAATAGTGTAGGAGGGCTGAGGCTAACATCGATGCGATCTTAGTGCTGGCTAGGATATGTGAACCCAGTCAACTCTTAAGATCGCTTAATAGGATAAGGCTGATTTATTCCTAAGATTGCTGGGGTCGTGATCCCAGGATGTTTTGAATTAAGCTCCAGGCATACCAAATGGTCACAAATGACATGTTATATATTTGGCTGCAATGAGTCTGGGTTGTCTCCATATTTATTGACAGGGCTAGGATTGTTGGCATAGTTTATGATGGGGTCCAGTATGTCATTTCCATGTTTCATCTCATTATTTGCCATTCTACTCAGTGATGTATGTGAAACAAGGGTTTAGTGGCTGGTCAATCTGTCTGAACATGGTTCCATCTATTGTAATGGCCTGTAAAACCACCTTGTCTTTGAATTGGTTTAGGGACAATGTGATTTTGGGAGAAATGAATTCACTCTAAGCAGTTGGGATTCATGCACACACCTTATCTAACAACAGACTTGAGTAAAGATTCTTGCTGTATTATTTACTTTTTTATGTGTCCCTTTACACTACTTTGTGGGTCATAATATATGACATTGTATATTTCGACAACAGAATTTATTTGACAAATCTTCAATTGCCTTCAGTATTCTCAGGTATTTGAAATACAGGATGGTGAGAAGGACCCCACATTACTTGCTCTGCATTTTATCTAAGCCTTAACATCGAGATGAGTCCACAAGTTGTAGACGGTTATAACGTCCTACGGTAGTAAGAACAACTAATCTTTTTATATGTAAATCTAATGGGTTTTACATAAAATGGACACAAAGTGCACAAGTAGTTGTTGTACCCACTAGGCTTCTGATTGGATGGAACATTGCAGTATGAGAGACCACGATTGTCCAATCATCTACGATTCTAGATATTCAATCCTTCACAAAGTCAAATGGTGCCCTATACTTCCAGTGATATAAAAAACCGTTTTGTATGTGAAGCACAGACGAGATGTCTCACAAAAGTCCTACAAGTGCCAGACTTGAATGTTTGTTTGTTTTTCTTTTTGGGGGGGAGAGGTTTTAGGGCAACTCCTAATAAAACCTGCCATAAAGCAATTTCTCCTCTCCAAAAACCACCTTGCTTCTCCACTTCCGACTTGCCCACTTGTTAAGAATCTCTTTTCCTTTTCATTTAAGATTCTGAGGTTTAATGTTGTTCTTGTAAGGTTGGTATACCACTGTACCAGATGTGTGTAGTTGGTATAAAGCCCAATAGAAAATATTGTTTGAGTGCTTGGGCTGAGACTAGGATATAACATGCGATGAGATTACTCATATCCCGTGGTCCATATTGACCACTTTCAAGCCAAAATGCTCTAAATGCTTTCTTTGCCTTATTGTAGATATATCTCACTTCAATGGGAAACCTATCCTACAACCTGTCTTGGGAGCAATTCCTAATCTGCCCCAAGAGGAAAGGGAGAATAACAGGGGCTCTAGTAAGGAGATTCTCAAAAAGAAAGCATATGATAAAATGACCAGAGAAAATTATAAAATTAGATAAATATCCTACCTGGCATCATCTTGCCTGTTCTTGCCCAAGGGCTAGTTTGGGCATCATAGGTTGTTGTTGATGTGATCTCATGTGGCACCCTGGACCTGTGACTACATGTCTGAGGAGCGAGAATGTCTAGTGTTTGCCCTAAGTGGGTGTTTAGGGAACTATCATTGTTAAGCAGCCTGCAGAGAAGGAATAAATGATATTGCTTCATGAAAGTTAACTGTTCTCATCTGAAACCAACTGAGAGTCCTATACAACATTAATAGCATGTTATGTGCTAAGTGATTGAAATGTCATAATATTATCTGTAACGTAAACAGCTGATAATATGATACTTGTTTATGGACATGTTTTGGGGGTTTCTTTTCTTTTCGATACTGTATATGTAAATCTTAGTGCATGGGGTCGACTTATCTTTGGCGATATGTTGCCCTTGTGCTTTTGCATGGCCGGTATATTATGTACACATGTTTGGACATATTAACCGACCCCTAGACCCTGTATTCACATGGGTAGAATGGGAAACCAATAAAACAAATTATGAAAATTGTAAAGCGGGTCCCACATAAAATAGGCAAACCACCATGCCCCTGTCAATGTTATGGATATAAAGGCCTTCAAATGGATATAGTATGTCTTACCACACTCAATGGAGCCATAACATACCATTTGCGGCTATGGTTTATAACCAGGGGTTAACAGTACAGAAAGGTTAAAGTTTACTTCATGTCCCTGAAGGACACTTAGTACTAAAAGGTGGTCACAAATGAAACTAGGGAAGGAGAATAAGTGAGAGGTCTAGACATGTCAAAATTGACAGAATGTTAGAAAAGTAATGAGGCATTTCATAGTAATGTTGATTAACATAATTATTTTGAAATGGGGGGGCAGTGGAGGAAGTGAGAAGATAATGGCTTATATGAAGTCCCTAGCTATTATCTTGTGCCAGGTATGACTGTGGAGGACACATCATGAAGGTACATGAATCCAAGTGCCAGAAAAGTGTAAGTCACTGATGTGATGTTACCCCTTCAGTGGTACACTGTAAGAAATCTATGGTAGAATCATTGTCTCAAAGTTGCCAGAGATCCATTATTTTCACAGTGACTACTTTTACCACCTTACTGCCAACTGGGGTTTCTTGTAAAAACTACATACACTAGTTCACTGCAATAAAATTATGGCGGTTCTCTGTTCAGTTTTATGAGAATCTCTGGTAGATTCAACAGCTATTTTTACAGTGTAAATTAAAGCTTTTAGCCATCTAGATTTCCTAAACAAAAATTATGCAGGAAACAATATCATTTATTTACATGTGAAAAGCAAAGAAAACCATGGGCAGATGTAAAATGTGGCACAGTTAAAAAGGGATGCATTTAAAAAGAAGATGAGGAATATTGCCTACCTGGAGAATAAGAATGTGCTCTTTTAGGAGGGGCATTGCTATTATGTGGAAGCTTTTAGGACAAATTTACTTCTCCCAAAAAACATTCTATGTTAGCACTTGGGGGATTTGTGGACTATAATTATACCTCTTCATTCCCAACAGTCTCCACCTTGAAGACATTCAGTACAAATGTTCACATAGATCTAGCTGTGTACATCACTGGAAAATTATCAAATCATATTAGGGAGTGGTCATTATTTATCAACAGGGGGGGTGGTGGGTCTTCGCGCGGACATGCGGAAATTTTTTACGCCCCCCCCTCAATGGCAGTCAAAAATTTTTGCGCCCCCCTCCGCACCGGAGGCGCGGAGAGTTTTCGCGCCCCTCTTTGATCTATAGTAGCGCGCGGGCTTTTTTGCTAAAAAGAGGGTGAATTTTTTTAGCCCCCCCCCTCAAGAGGGGTCAAAATCTTTTTAGCCCCCCCTGGGGAGGGGTCTGAAAATTTTATGCCCCCCCCCTCAAACCCACCACCCCCTGTTGATAAATAATGACCACTCCCTTATCTCAAATTAGACCTTTCTGTGCATACAATATTATTATTCCTATAAAGGTTCGAAGTACTCAGAAATTGATGTGTCTCACCTGACCCTTGTCAACCTACCCTGAGCTGCTCCATAAGTCTGAGTCACTCACTGACAGGGGAACAGGACACAGCATTTAGACATGGACTCAATCCTATATCCTACAGCCCTTTCGGATTATAAGTAATCAATGGCATATGCCTATCACAAGTCTGACCAAAGAATCTATATGATAATGGCACATACACAAATAAACAGAGGGAGGAGAGGGTGTTGAGGGAGAGGGAGTGAAGTGGAGAGAGATATAGAAGGAAGGACAGCACATATACACTGCAAAAATGGTGTTTAGATCCTAAACACAATTCTAAACATATTCTTGCAACGTTTTTGTAATCACATTAATTTCCTAAACATGTTTAGCCAAACAATGTGGTTAGCTCAAGTGTTTAGAAATGTAGGTGTTTAGGTTAAAACTTTTGTGTTTAGATATATGAATTTTTGTGTTTAGGTGTTTATGAATTTTTGTGTTTAGATGTTTAAATGATTTGATGGAGATTTAAGGTTTGCAGACATGTATGCATTAAAAACAGAGATATATTTTTTTTTCTCATTTACTGGGGGGGGGACATCAGCAGGTATTTACTTGTCAAAGTCTCCAAAGATGTCAGCCACAGTTATATACATGTACATATAGTACACACTGCATCAGAATGAGAGACTTAAGAAAGTACAACAGCTTGGCAGGAAGGAAATTGCCTTATCTATTCCAGAATAACATCAAATAGGTGTCAGTCATGGATTTTATTGATTATTTTATGGTAATGATGGTGGCATGAGGTGAATCTAGTCAATTTTCTAATGCCCCTTCTATTCACATGACATTCTATGAAATGAAACCATGATAAACATGGGATTTGGGGACATTTGTCACAACAATTGATTATAACTGTATGCAGATAGTCCAGTCAAAGGTAGTGCTGCTACCTGGTGTGGATTCAGCATCCAAGTATCTAAACATATTGATGTTTAAATCTAAGCACCTATTATTCAACTGTCTCAACTCTAAACATCTAAACATGTTTAGCATAAATGTTTATGTAGTTAGAATAAAAGTGTTCATTTCCTAAATGTGTAGTCGATGAGACACCTAACTGCCCTATATGTTTAGCTTTTAAACGTGTTTAGACCTAAACATGTTTAAAATCTAAACACCATTTTTGCAGTGTATGCTCTCCTAGAAGATAAGGGAGGCAAGGGAGAGGTAGGGAATAAGTTGGGAAAGAGGGAAAGTGGTGCAAGAGGTAGGTTCAAGATGATGAATAACGGTCCAATGTTTGTTTGTCACTTCCCAGTGGATGCTTACTCTTTGGGGTCATCTAAACCGTAGATATACATGAATGTCACCCCTGAAACTATGCCTACAATCGTGCATACAAAATTTGAACTATGATTATGACTGAGTACACTTGCTAGATAGCCCTTTAAATGTCTACCACCCAATGCTGATGGGGGTAGAGGATGAAGGCATTGGATACCAGTTATCTGATTCTGTAAAAAGATCACTATTTAATATTCATTAATATTAGATCAATTGTATTGTCCTTAAATACTCTTACTCAACCATCAAGTTCAAGCTCACTATATGCAGGTCAATAATTCATAGGGTTCAAGTGCTGTTCATTCTATAGACAACTGATAGAGGCACATGTGTGCCTTATAAAAAATGGAAATCCCTCAGGTGGCATTATCTTCTGTGGGTGTATTTATCTGGATGAGATATGCATTTTGCTGGAAAGGAATAAGAGAAAGAGAAGAGACAGACAGACAGACAGAGACAGGGAAAAAGAGTAGGCAAAGAGTGTATGAAGGGAGAAGGCAAGAAGCAAAATAAGAAAAATCACAAACGCAGTTTGAGATTAGATTTACTGATCATAAATAATGTGATTATTGAGAACACTACATTGTGTTTTACCATATACAATGATTCATTTTAAAAGGTGATACATAACAGTGGACTTGATTCACCAGCCAGTTTTGAGAAACCTTTTTGCTTCCATTTCAAACATTTGTGGGCAGATGAGGGGAAATGGCCCTCCCTGCGGGATTTTTAGTACTGGATTTGGTCACTAGGGGAGGTACAAAGGCTAGAAATGTTAAAAATAGACCAAAAATAGGTTTTATGTACTTTTTCACCCAGAAAAAGGTGGTTTTCTCAAAAACATTCTATTTCCTGGCACTTCGTGTACATTTGGAATGCAAATGGAACGTTTTGAATCCAAAACCAGGCCTAAATAAGGGTTTTCAGAGAGATGTGTTGCCATGGCAACCAAAATCCTATTCCAAATAGGAAAAAAATAATGTCAACTGATAGAAGGATTCATGGAGATTCATACGCTGAAGAAAGCATAAAGATACCATTTCTAGATCCAAAGCTATGCCGGAATGTATGGAAAGGGATGGCCATTTTTTAATTGATTATTTAAATCATTATGCTAATTAGATGCCTGATTTTTATTAAAACAATGAATGATAGAGCTCATAGGCTGTATTGATACAGTCATGTCATTCCATTTTCGTGAAGCAATATCTCCGGGACTAGAAAGGCTATCTACAAGTGTTATACCTCATTTTAAAGCTGATGGCATCAATTTCAAATTTCATATTTGACCTCGGAGGACCCTTTCCCCTCATCTGAATTTTGTTTCCATTTCAAAAAAGATACCAATAGCTATTCACACAACAGGTGGCTTCCTACTTATCTGGTCAAGAAACATTACATCACTCGTTATGTACTATTTCCATATTCTAAGACAACTGCAGTTTACTTTCTAGCTGCTGTCTTCTTTGGAATAAAGAATAGATCCGACGTATATATGCTCTTTTCCAATGTGATATACTGGCAAGGAGCACATGCATACAGTAAATCTATTCTTCTTTAAAAGAGGATCGCAGTTAGAATATATCCCTAAGAATATCAAAAACACTAATTTAATCTTACCCGACGCTGTCCTTCTAATTGGTTATCCAAATGGCTCATACTTTTGAATGTTGATAAGTCTGAGCCTGGGTCTAGATTTCTTTTATAACGATTAAAACCTTACTTGATGTATCCAGTTCAAAATCGCTGTCAACCTATTTTGACTTGCTCTGTCACTTATTTAAAGCTAGTGAATATGCAATTAGAAAGTATGATGATATTTGATATAAAGCATTCTTTTCACCTGCATTAGTGACATGTACTGGGAATAGGGACCTTATTGCACCCTGCACTAAGGGCCCTTTTCGCAGATCGTGTATTCAATATTTGCTAGATTCTTCTTGTGCTCCTAGATTATGATTACCTTAATCTATCTCTTGCCTTAGCTAGTAGGGAAATAGGAAAGGAGCTCATCTGGCATTTAGTCTATCTATTAGAGTGCCCTTCTGCCATTCGCAGTATTGATAGAGCACACATTAGCAAAGGTCACTACACTATTCTGTGAAAATGAAAAAGACAAAAATATCATTTCCCCGCCACACCATGTATAATGCATTGCATGGTGGAGACACTTAAAATTGTCACTCTAACACTTTAAGAGCTGCACAGGGCTCCAATGACACTGTACAACAAGTTTTCACTTTTCGAAAAAAAAGCAGAGCTGAAACCCACTAATTCCCATAAATTTTGACCTGGGGAATTCAATAATAACATTCATTTTTTGCTGGTGGCTCTCAATTTTGAGATATGCATAATACCTAGAATTGCCCATTTTCATCTTTGGTAGCCAAATCCATATTAGTGCAAACTGTACAAACCACAGATCAAATCATCAAATCTGGTTTATTCATCTTTGAATACCATTTACAAACCCATATCTAATGAATTAATCATCCTTTGACTCAGTAATGTGCAGTAAAAGTAGTAAATATGTTCGAAATATTAGCTAGCCGATACATGTTCGAGACTGTTTTGCCTGTCTCTTGTACACAATGTTGGGGCTCATCCCACATCAGACCCGATTACTAGCCTGCTAGAAGAGAAGGTAACCACTATCTTTGTTAGCATTTTTCCATCTCTGAAAAGTCCTGTTAAAATCTCTCCCCATGTATGTCCCTTTCTGAGGCACAATTTTTTTTAAAGGATAAGGGTTCAGATGCAGAAGATGGATCTTCAAGGATATCTTACATTGGAGTTTCTGATATATGGCAGCAGTGTATCCACAGACTCTACAAAGTCCTCAGCCCTCTTGTTTCCCATAAATCCTGTTATGGCTGCTTTGAGGGCAATCCATGACTTCCATTTACTATGTTGCCAACCTTTGCTTATAATATCAAATAACAATCACTTTAATCACATGATTATGGATAATCCTGATGTTTAGATGCCATCTTACTCACCATAAATCATGGTCGGATGCTCTTAGTGATCCAGAAGTCAATGTTTTAAAGAAATTTACATGGAAATTTGGCTGTATTTTTTCGATAGCTGCCCTTGTACCAAAATGAAGCAATATAACCATGTAACCAGTGTTTATAACTCAATATACATGTAATTGAGGCTATTTGGTGTGAATGTATGTGCATCTTGACCCCTAGTGGCATGATCCAAGTTGGACCATTGCTTCTAGACTACCCAAACTGCTACAACTGTATATAGAGTGTGCTAAGACCCAACACATAATATTCTATAAAACTGGTTCCAACACCTGCAGGGCATTTCAGAACGATATCTATAGCTATGGTTTTGAAATGCCCTCCAGGAATGATACACTGTGATAGAGGCCTAGGAATGACTTTTGATACATGAAATATGATTTGTAGAAGTGTCAAAGCTATTTATATACCTAGACAAATGCCAGGAATGACATAAGAAAGTTGTTCTACAGGTGTGGACTACACTAGATAGTGAAATCATTGCCCTTAGGGGTGATTTTCATCATATATGGCACCTTATGGGTATCTCAAAATCGAGAGCCAATAGGCATATTTTAACCTCATTTTCAGACTCAGCAGCCTCAAGTTAGGAACAATTGGTATGTTTGGTCTCCATTTTTTTGGGCCGTTGTCCATTGTGATCATTTGCTATCCACCCTGAAATAATCTCCTAGTATTTGCATTCATGCATCATTTCTGCCCTCGCAGACTGAGACACTCACATTAGGTAAGAATGATGCATGAGTGTTGCTCTGATAAGAATAACCAGGGCTACATTCACCATCAAGAAAGCAAATGGATTTAAGGTCTTAACACACCAGGTGAGGAGATAGCGTGAGCAGCTCCCTTATCTACCAAGTGTGAACTGAGTCTGGGGAGCAGCTCACAATAGCGGTAGAGACCAGATGCCTGATATAAGGAAAGTGAAATATTACTCTCCATTATTGAAAGGTTGCTCAATTTATGAGAAAATATTCTTTTTATTCAGTGCAATTTGCGGCTGCTGAAGGGTTCTAGTGGCCTCTGTGGGGCACTGGCAGTATTTAGTGGGATTTCCTTGGTTATTTGTAGACTTGGTTACACCTCAGCCATATTGTTGGGCTTTCCCCACAGACTTGATTAAATGGTATCATGTAAAACATTAATATACAACAGGTCTGAAAATAATGTTTGAAATTCTCTAGATTTATCATACAAATTGTTTGTTAAGGCCATATATGGACACATTATAATCTATGAGAGTTATAAATTATGGCTGATTTAGTACTGATATATTTTAATACAAGAATCATTATTATATGACATTTATACCCCATGGTTAAACCTATGGGGTTGTTGCATTCACCATGAAAGCAAGTGCCATCCATGTCAAAAATACCAGCCCCCCAGCTGTGGAATGGGCATGGATATAGGGGTATAAGTTGGGACATTGTGGCTGAGAGTAACATGTCCTCTTGTATGGTGGTCACATGACTAGGTTTAGTCACTTGACAGAGTTATTACTTAAGTGGGCAGGGTCAGATCAGATAGTTTTCTTACTGCACCAAGGCATGGGATGAGTAGGGGTGATATTGAAGATAAAAAGAAATACGATAGCATGCTATGATAAACAGTGATTTTTAAGAAGGTTTCTTATGTAGGCTTTAACTACCTGGGATTGATTAAAATATGACTTTGATATAGAAATTTGAAGTCATCTATCCATCTTTGTCTCTCAAACATCAGGCCATTGGCTAATATGTATGATACATTTGTCCAGAGAGTAACTGTTCAGAGAGAGAGAGAGAGAGAGAGAGAGAGAGAGAGAGAGAGAGAGAGAGTGATTTTCCTCAACCCTTTAAGGGCAGAAGCATCTGTCATCATTATGCACCTCAATATGCTGTGTTGGTGATTCACTGACACTTGGTCATTCACTGACATGGTGAACGTCATGCCAACAATACTTGAACTATATTCCATGTTATTCTCCTAATATCTAAATACAATCCCATTAACACTTAGATGTATATGTCAATAACAAAGTTGAATTCATTGTAGAACATCTTTCATTCTTTGTGTTGGTAAAAACTTAGGAAGTATTGAGAGTAGAATCCAGCTTTCACCTATTATGAACACCTAGTCTGGTATTTGAGAAGATTAAGACTTGTTAATGCCCCCCCCATCCCCTTCTAGCCATTAGACACTTAATGGTGTGTGTTTATCTGGCAGGAAATTGCCCCATATGAAAAGGCATTGTTTATAATACACCAAAGTCATTTTCATTTATAAGCTATGGCCTTCTTGATAAGAGAAGGAATGCATGAAATATAATAGCCATATATTACAGGGACTATGAAACTGAATACAGTTCTCTACAATAGATATTCTCTCCAATGAATGGACCAAACATACAATGTTTCAAACCATACACCATAGAACTCAATGTGAACAATACTAATGTTGACAATATTTACAATCTTTTCAATATTATCTATGATTCATTAAATGCTTTATTTGTCACACATTCCCCATTTTGTGTGATGGCCATGTCAAGAGTGGTTAACACTGATAGTTCCCTAAATGCCACCATGAGGGACAGATGTTGGATCTTATCACCCATCTGACAATTACCCTGGGTGCCATATGAGATCACGCCAATGTGCCATGGACCCTAGACCAGACTTTGGGGAAGGGCAAATGAGTCAATGTCCTAGTCTAGACCATCTATTCTTCTCTGACTTTCTAGATGTAACTAGATGTGATTATGTGTTATTTTTTCAGGAGTTCAATTCTTAACATACTAGGACTGTATGCTCAAAGTAGTAATGACATCCCCATAGGAATAGCATTGAGATCTCAAGTTATAGAGCTGTTTGCGGTCATAGCTCATTAGTAAGTGACCTCCTGTGGTTGCTTTTGGAATTATTGCTTGATTTCCAAGCTAATGTAGCTTATATCAGAGTTCCATATCAATGGTAAACTAATAATGCTGACCAAGCCTTTTCTGCAGGTGTTGTCTGTAGCATGTCTGTTGTGTGGATCACGTGACATGAGACACTGGCAACTGAACTTCTTTGCCTTCTACCCTTCCGCATGATGGAAAAAAACGAAGGATGAAAAGGTGAAGAAAGGTTGCCTGTCATCTTTGGGAAAGTGATTGCTGGTTAAAATTCTTTAACTCAACACTTTAGGTATCTTAGTTACCATGTCTTCTCCATTTAGCCACAGGAACATAACAGTGGGTGTTTGAATGGATGGGGACTGCTCCTTGGTTTATAATGTAAAGAAGACTTGTCTTTGGTGCTTTTATCACTCATAATCCTACAGGATGGTCAGAGTTCATATAGCTCCTTTGCTGTTAATCATGTGCACAGGCAAGTCAACTCAGCTGTGCATTGAACACAGAGAGTAGGCATGGTTTATGGACCTTACCCTTGAAAGTGACTTACCAGGGCTGCATAAATAGTAATCATTCCAACCATAGGGAATGATGCAAAATGGGCACCATGCAGCTGAAACCTGAAATGGTAAATATATTCCAGGGAGAATTACTGACAGATAGTGATCCACAACTTCTCAGATTTATGGTCTCATCAGACCTGTTAAAAGAATGTTATAGCCACAAGCTTATGATGATTAAATTTTAATTTTATTCACCACTCCTACTTGTGTCTTAGATGGGCATTACCAGTCTCTGCCCTCTATATTGCAGTTTTATGCTGCATTTCATTATAAACTCTTAGAATGTTCTGCAAACTATAAGGCAATGTACAGTAGTAGTAGTAGTAGTAGTAGTAGTAGTAGTAGTAGTAGTAGTAGTAGTAGTATCATATAGTAGTATCATATGAAATTTGGTAAAACAGACAACATTATCTATTTCGGCCTACATCAGGCTTGGAAAACGGGGGCAACCCTCCTCCATAGGAGGACGGCAAAACGTTGGCCTATCCTCCAACATTCCTGGTTGAATTTCCTATACCATAAGGTCAAGAATTGAAAAAGGAATTTGTGCAGGGCAACAATAATTTGTGCAAAGACGTAGACCTGTATAGTAGTAGTAAACCTTATAAGTATCCAGGTATATGTATGAACACATTTAAAACAAAGTTGTATATGATGAGATATGCTACATTTACTGTATCAAAATAATTTCAAATCATGCATTTTCTGTAGACTCCGTACCCCCTGCCTCACCTCCCCACCTGCATTACTCCCACTGTTGGAGGATGGTCAAACACCTGCACTAATCTCTTATCAGCCATCACTATGGTATCCAGGAGATAAGGACACTCACTGAGGGCCAGTGTCCACCAGTGAAGAGTTGTCCAACAGTGGCCCAGGACCCCACTGTCCACCACTGGGGAGTTATCCAACAGTGGCTGAGACTCCTGCACATACAGGTTTATTAGTGGAGATATGTCCAACGTTTTTCCCTAGTCCACTGCTGGCATTGTATTACCTTTTCCCAAGCCTGTACATTGTAAATGGTAGCATACTCAGGCAAAGTGGATTGATTTTTGCAGACATAATGAGGATGGGCAGAAACCATCATCCAGAACTAGAGGTTGCATACTGTGATAAGGTAGGATAAAAGATGTGGGAGTCATGGTACCCTAGTAGTATAGGTAGCAACTAAGACCTTAGTGAGTGTAATAAGCTTCCCTGCTGATCAATATTTGGCATTGCTATTGAATGAACTTTGCACAGAAGAGGTGTCTTTCCTAAATCCACATCATTTCATTTTAGCAGAGAGTCCATTTTGTTTACAATTTCTAAACAGGGGTGATATTGTTCATCCATTTCCTCACTTCATCAGCTGTTTACATCTTTTAAGATATGTGTATGTGCTTTTTCGATCTTATAAAACATAGACTTCAAATATAACAGTGTTGGATAGGACACATATATATTTCCATTAAAAATTTACTTTCATCACACAATAACATTCAGCCCCTCCCAGCAGGCTGGTTGACACTGATAGTTCCCTAAACATCCACTGGGGGTGCTACCTGAGACAAATACTAGATGTTGTTTGCCCCTCTGATAATTACCTAGGGTGCCACACAAGATCATGCCAACAACCTGTTATACCTAGACTAGACTGTGGGCAAGAACAGGCAAGACAATGCCCCAGTGGTATTCTCACTTTTCCTCATCGGGGAGATTAGGAATTGCTCCCCAGGCAGATTGTTGAAGAGATTTTCTATTGATGTGTGATAGATCTACATTAGAGCCAAGAAATCGTTTAAAGTGTTTGGCTGAAAGGTAGTGCATATGGACAATGGAACACAATATATCTCATGAGACTTACCTAAACTACTAAACTAATCCTTGACATCTTAGGAATCTCATGCACCACACCTTCTGAAAAATGCAAGATTGATCCTCTGAATTTAAAGCTGTAGATAACCAGTCATTTACATAGGGGATATTTCCTTTAAAAGGAAGGGGAGGAAGATACCATAATACCCCTTGTATAATGTGTGCCCCGCATGTAAGATGCACCAAAAGTTTGTGGACAAATAAAAGTCACATAACTGTTGTTCTAACCAATAGATTTTCAAGTGTCAAACACCGAGGGGCAGTCCCCCTCCCCTATCCCTTGGAGAAATCTTCCCCCCATCCCAATAGGCACACCAAGGGTCCTCTTCATGCATAAGCTGCACCTTATAGGTGGGGTATCATGGTAGTGTGGACGAAGCATGGTGTGAATAAATAGGTTTAAAAGGAACGAGCCCTTTGGTACTGAGGTGACTCGTTGGGATGGAGATTGTTGTGAGGTGTGTGCTACTAGTAATTGCCAACTTCTCCCAAAACAATCATTCAAGGTTGACACTTGTGGGACTTGTAAATTGAGGACTAGTTTTCACCTAAAAGACATAATGAATCGCAAGGCAAATAAATTCTTTCTCAAACACTGTATCCTATGCAAGTAATAGTATACTGAAGGGACTGTTCTGTTTAAAATCTGTTGCCAGTACATATGTTTTGCCGCAATGTTGGAAGTTTTGCAACTTCAGAAAGTTTCTGTATGAGATTTAGATATTTATAAGCTTCTCAAAAAGTATGTCTATCTTTTGGCATGGAGTTTTCTGAAGATCTTATGAGAAATAATTCCCTTAATTTAGCATGGAAACTCCGTAAAGTTTATGGTGATTCACCGTAATTTAAAAGAATGGTGATTTACCCTATAATAACAATGTTTCACCCTCCTAAGGTTTACTGTACAGGGATTCTCAATCGGAATTCATCGTATTTTTACAGTGATTCACTGACAATGTGGGTGCCAGTGAATTACTGTTTTTTTTTTAGTGATTTCTTTTACTGTATATTGACTGGGTACAATGGCAAACAAAGAGACAAAACATGAAAATGACATATTGGATCCCATGTCATTTATGCCAACCACCATATCCCTGTCAACGATTTAGAAGACAAAGGCCTGGACATGATCTACAAAGAATACATTATGTCCACCCACACTCATTGTAGCCACACATAACATATCATTTGTGACCATTTGGTACGCCCACTGGTTGAACATATACACGTTAACCCATTAGTGCCACATAGTAAATGAATCTGACCATGGTAACTCTACTCAACACATGCATGTGTCATGCAAGCCCTACACAAAGGGTCAGCATGATATCACGAAGAGCTGAAAGGAGATTAAGAGACCGAGACTGCCTGAAAAGGTGAGACGCAGCAATAGATTTTATTTACACTTGTGTTATTAAGAATAAGACAATATGGATACAAATGAAATAAAATTTATTTTTCCCCAAAAAAAAACCTATTTTGTGAACATGAAGTTTTAGGCCTTTAAAGAGTTACTGCCTGAAAGTCTCTTTGTAAAGAGCTGGGGAGAACAGATTACAGATAGGCATGGGTATGAACCCAGCTGCTGAGTAGAAGAATGGATTAGACACCTAGATATTCCTTTCCCTTATCATCATTATTAATGAACCCTTATTTAATGGTAAGGCAAAACATTATTTTGCTTTTGTTTACCACTGTGCTGTAAAAGAGGAATATTATTAAAAAAAAACAATAATCTTTGCAGATTAACACATAAAGTACTACTGGAGGTTATTTCATTAAGGCTAATACTGACCTCCAGCTCTTCACAGTAATGCTAATTAACAGGTTGGCAGGGGCTTATATGGCTTAGATGGAGTAGGTGCCAGGTCTGTCTGTAGGGGATATGTCATGAAGATACAGTAGTCCAAGTTATGATGTAGCAGGAGATCTCTGTGTGCAGCCTGTGATATGATGTGATTTTTCTCTATGTACAAACAAACGTTTTTAGTCTTCTAGATGTCTCTAGATTATGACTGAAAGTATCCATTACGATGTGGGAAACACAGTTAGCAATGGTCTGGTTATTTCTTAGGGTACTAAAATCACACACAACCAAATGACTGCAAAAAAATTAGTACTCTTCATCCGGAAGCTTCCGTACAAGCTTTTGCTACATTTCAGTTTTACATGGTTTGAATTTTATCAGTGATGATTCGGGAAAGAGATTGGAAGCAAACTATTTCTTAGGATCAAAAACAGGGATTCGATTGCTTGCTCAAATGTTAAAAAATCCTCCTATTAGTTGTATACATAATGAACAGGCTGTAGGTGGTTAAACATAATTATCCTCTCAATCAAATCCTTAGGCTGTGTATTCATATATTTCTTTTTTCATGTCTGGCTTCCAGTATTTCAATGTATATGTGAAGTTCATTTATTATTGATTAGGAATATGATACCTCCCACATTTTGAGCTCAATATAGCAAAGGTGTCGTAATTTATCCCAAAAACTTCACATACAAGCATAGCTGGGGGGTTTTAGAACTACTGAGTGATACAAATCTTTATTTCTGAATAAAGCCTTTTGTCCTGAGGCAGCTATACCAGAGGGGATGTACCATGCAAGGAGTACTATCTATTACCTTATGGCTGGCATGTTTTCAGAAAGATAACAGATAAACTGTAAGTCTTGGTATTGTGTACTTGATTAAGTAGAGGTGATTGCTTTTAAAAAGAAAACTTATTTGTCAGACAGCTTTGTTTCTGACTGACCAGGGTGTATGCACTTATCATGAGTATGCTAATATTGATTTGAATAGAATATCTGATTTCAGTTAAACCTTGAAATCAAAGTTCATGAATTGAACAGTGTCAAAATGTCCAAAGAAATTGATATGTAAATGAACTGCACTATTCAAATTTGTGGAAATTTTGCCAATTTGTCATAAGAACAGATATAAAGTGTTTATCCAACTTTGATGGAGTAATACTCACAATTTCTTTCTACAAAAGTTTCATACAACTACCAACCCTCTGCCTGGTGTGGAGTGGTTTGTCATGCAAAAGGGACTTGTCAAGGTTTGAGGCAGCTTCCACAGGCAATGACTCTCTCTGACCCTCATGTCAGACATGTCTAGTCTCCCTCACCTTTAGTCTTGATATTGCTGTGTGTCTGTTTCAAGTTATTCACTTTTCTTAGAAACTATGCGACTCTCTGTCAGAATGCCCTCATCAACATATAGACAGCAAATGTCAAAGGAAGATCTGATATAATGAAAATTGATAGTCTGTGTATGAGAGGGGTTTTTATGGGACATTTCAATGTTGCCATCTGCTGTAGCATTTTTTAAGATACTTAGATCACAGCTCAATGACAGTTTATGTAAGTGAAGTGCTCCATCCCCATATTTCTCCATATAGTGTCATACCCTAACCTGAGCTGACAGGGGAATAGGACACTGCATTTAGACATGGACTCAAGCATGTATCCTACAGTCCCTTCAGATTCATTGCTCATCAATGGCACATCTACCTTCCACCAGCCTGTCCAAAGATATGACAAAAGCACATGCACAGGTAAACAGAGGGAGGGAGAGGGAGAGTGTGATAAGTGAGAGGGAGGGAAGTGGAGACATATTCAAAAACAAAGGAAGGCAAGGGAGAGGTGGTGAATAAGTTGAGAGAGAGGGAAAGGGGTGTGAGAGGTAGGGGCCAGATAATGAATAAAGGTTTAACGTTTATTTGTTGCCAAGGAGCACTATTCCAGTGCTAGTTACTTTCAATGCCGCACCAGTGGATTCTTACTCTTTGGGAGCATCTAAACTTAACAGGATCAATATAGCTATGCATAAATGCCACTCCAGAAACTATGCCTGCAATCATGCATTGTGACTATGACTTGTACAATGGACAGCCCTCAAAAGGTAAATCACCCAATGAAGAATAAAAACCCGTGGACACTGATGGGGGTAGAGGAGGAAAGCAGTGGATACAGTGTTAAAATTTTTTTACTAAATTTAGCATGGAAACTCATGTAAAATTTTACGGTGATTCACCATAATCTAAAAGAATAGTGATTTCCCCTATGATAACAGTGTTTCACCCTAAGGTTCCCTATACGGGGATTCTCCACAGTTTTTCAATGAGAATTTTCTATATTTTTACAATGATTCACTGGCAATGCGTTTTTTTTAGTGATTTATTTTTACTGTGTACGAGTTATCTGATTTTGTTAAAAGGTCACTATTTAATATTCTATATGGTATTAGAACAACTGTATTGTCCTGAAATACTCTTGCTCAACCATCAGGTCCATGCTCACAATATCAGTATATATGTAAGTCATTAGTTCATAGGGTCCAAGTGCTATTCATTCTATAGAAAACTAATAGAGGCAGCTGTGTGCCTTATAAAAGATGGAAATCCTTCAGGTAGCATTATGTTCTCTGGGCATATTTATCTCAACAATAGTTTTTACCTGGAAGAGATATGCATTTTGCTGGTAAGTAAAGAGAGAAAGAGAGGAGACAGACAGACAGAGACATAGAAATAGAGTACATGTAGTCAGGGAGTGTAGGAATGGAGTATGCAAGAAGTGATTATAAGAAAAGTTGCAAAAGAAGTTTGAGATTAGATTTACTGATCATAAATAATGTGATTATTCAGAGAACTACACGGATAGCATTGTTGGACATTGTGTTTTACCATAGGCCTACATAATAATTCATTTAGAAAGGTGATACATAATAGTGGACTTTTGAGAAACCTTTTTGCCTCCATTAAATAAATTTGCTTCCCTTTCAAAAAGGATACCAATAGCTATTCACATAACAGGTGGCTTCCTACTAATCTGGTCTAGACAGATTACATTACTAGTGATAAACCATTTTCATATTCTAAGACAGCTGCAACTTACTTTCTAACTGCTGTCTTCTTTTGAATAAAGAATAGAAACACCGTACATGCTCTTTTCCAATATAATATGTTGGCAAAGAGCACATGTATACAGTGAATCCATTCTTCCCTAAATGAGGATGGCAGTTAGAATATATTATATGTCTTTGAAATAGTCAGTTCAAAATCACTGTCATATCAACCTTTTATCACTTGCTCTGTCACTTATTTAAAACTAATGAATGAGTAATTAGAAAGTATGATGGTATTCAATATAAAGGGTTCTTTTCACCTGCATTAATATTTGCTAGATTCTTCTTGTGCTCCTAGATTATGACTACCGTAATCTATCTATTGCCTTAGCTAGTAGGGAAATAGGAAAGGAGCTCGCCTGGCATTTAGTTTATCTATAGGAGTGCCCTTCTGCCATTTCTTAGCATTGATAGAGCACACATAAGCAAAGGTCAGTACCCTATTCTGTGAAAATGAAAAATGGCAATATCATTTCCATGCCACACCGTTTCCTATTTATTGCATGGTGCAGACACTTAAAATGGTCACTCTAACACTTTAAGAGCTGTACATTGCTCCAATAATCATTTGCTATCCGTCCTGCAATAATCTCCTAGTGTTTGCATCCATGCATCATTCCTACCCTCTCAAACTGAGACACATTAGGTACGAATGATGCATGAGTGTTGCTCTGGTAAGAATAACCAGGGCTACATTCACCATCAAGAAAGCAAATGAATTTAATGCCTTACCACACCAGGTGGGGTTCCAAGGGGCTAATGGTTAGATAGCATGAGCAGCTCCCTTATCTACCAATTATGAATTGAGTCTGGGGAGCAGCTCACAATAGTGGTAGATAACAGATGCCTGGTAAGGAAGGTGAAATAGTACTCTTCATTATTGAAGGATTGCTCAACTTATAAGAAAATATTCTTTTTATTCAGTGCAATTTGCGACCGCTGAAGTGTGCTAGTGGCCTTTGTGAATGGTAGGCTACAAGTATAGGTGGTATAACTGGTATGATATTCAGGGACGTTGGTAGGCCATATTGTCAGGCCTTCCCCATAGACTTTCTTTATATAACAGGGTTAAGTTCTGTTGAGAAGTCTGAAAATATATATATATATATATATATATATATATATATATATATATATTTGAAATTCTGCATGTCTTCATCATAGATATTGTCGTGTATTTACCGTGATATTAAGTGCTGTGCATATCAGCTAATGGTAGATACTCACTTCTAGTTGTGTAATGGGTCTGGATAAGACTGGAGGGGAATGAGTGATGTCATTGTGGTGGGGAGTAACGTGTGGTCTAGTAGGGTGGTCACATGACTAGGGTCAGTCACATAACTGAGTTATAACTTACATGGACAGGGTCAGATCAGATAGTCCTATTACTGCACCAAAGCATGGGAACAGTAGCCCTGGGTGGTGTTGAAGATAGGAGGTATACCTATAGGGAGAAATATGATAAAATGCTGTGAGAATCAGTGATTTGTAAGAAAGTTTCTCATGAAAGGTTGAAATACTATATGACCTTAAAACAAAAAGTCCTCTTTATTTTTTAAAATCTTTATATTGATAAAGTTATTCAGAAACAAGGTGAGACTGGTAGATCGTGATGACCTTCATCAACCCCTAAGGACAGAAACATCTTTCATCATTATGCACCTCAATATGCCATGTCAGTGATTCACTGACACTGTGAACACCACGCCAACAATATTTGAACTATATTCTATCTTATTCTCATAAGATCTAAAAAGAATCCCATACAAAACTTAGATTTATATGTGTGAATGACAAAGTTGAGTTCTAACCATTAGTTACTCAAAGGTGTAAGCTTTTCTGGCAGGAAATTGCCCCATATAAAAAGGGATTGTTTATGATACACCAAAGTCATTTTCATGAGCTATGGCCTTCTTGATAAGTGAATAAAAGCATGAAATATAATTGCTATATATAACAGCGACTATGAAACTGAATAAAGTTCTCTACAATAGATGTTGTCTTCAATGAATGGACCAAACATACAATGTTTTAAACCCTAAACCATATGCAATAGATCTCAATGTGAACAGTAAATTTGACAATATATGTACAATCATTTGAACATTATCTATGATTCTTTAAATGCTTTGTTTGTCACACATTTCCCATTTTGTGTGATGGCCCTGTCACAAAGCAATAACATTGAGTCCCAGTGTGGTTAACACTGATAGTTCCCGAAAGCCTCACTAGGGGCACCACAAGGGACAGACACTGGATGTTTTCACCCCTCTGACAATTGCCCAGGGTGCCATGTGAGATCATGCCAATATGGCAGGGACCACAGACAAGACTTTGAGCAAGAACCAATGAGTTAATGCCCTAGTGAAGATTCTTCTTTGACTTTCTATATAATTATGTGTTATTCTTTCATCTTTGGGCAAGTGATTACTGTTTGTAATTCTTTAACTCAACACATTAGGTAGTTTAGATTCCATTTCTTCTCCATTTGTGGTCCAACGGGCGAGAATGTGCCTCTGGGGGGGAATTTTTAGTACTGGTTTTGGCAACCAGGGGGCAGTACATAGGTAAAACACTGACAAATATGCTAAAAAAAGTATTTGACCAATTTTTTATAAGGAATCCAGTGGTATGCTTAAAATTAGTCCATCTTCGTTGAAAATGTTCCATTTTTGGAATGTTGATTGCAATGGAAACATAGAAAATTGGTAGAGAAGGCAATTTCTGGTTGCCATGGAAACCACCCCCCTATGCCAATTGGGATTCTTGCCACAAACTCTTTTTGACATTCCTTAAGAAACCCAGAACCGAAAAACAGAGCTCAAAAATACATTTAGAACCAATTTTATGACAAAAACATAACATTTCTTTAATTATTTTTCCTCCACGTTGCATTTTTTGCATTACTAGTGTTTATGATATAATGCATTTAGAGCTTATATCTCATTGTCAGTTGTACACACCAACCTATGTTTGACAAGCAATTACAGTAAAACTACCAGGGATATTTTTGCTCAAGATATCTCATTTTAAAGCCCATGACATAAACCTTAAAAAGCCATTTGCCCCCAGGAGGCATGTTTTCCCTCACCTGGCCACATTTAGCTACAGGAACATAACAGTGAGTGTTTAAATGGAAGGAATACTGCCCCTTGGTCTATAATGTAAAGAAGCCTTGTTTATGATGCTTTTATCATTTATAACCCTACAGGATGGTCAGAGTCCATAGCTTCATTGCCGTTTATCATTGATGCATGAAGGCAAGTCAACTCAGCTGTGCATTGAACACAGAGGCTAAGTATGGATCAGGGTAAGTGACTCACCAGGACTGCATAAGTACAATGTACATCATTCCAACCAAAGCGAATGATGCAAAGTGGGCACTATGCTTTGAAATGGTTAATAATTATATTCCAGGGAGAATTACTAAGCTAATAGATGATGCATATCGGGGCCCTAGGGCTGTATATGCTGTATATACCTGAGCCGCGAAGCGGCGAGGGTATATACAGCATATACAGCCCGTGGGCCCCGATATGCATCAACTAATAGGTTTATACCACGATTTCCTCCATTTTGTATTAATTTCTTACCTGAAATCCAAAGAATATAGCCAGGCGAAGACATTTTGTAAGTGCAAGCGACACGGCCCGTGTCCGCTCTGCGCGAAGCCATGATTGTTTTTGTTCCTTGCCGGGAGGGGTACCGCCGTGTTCGCACTCACTTTTCGTATGGAATCCAACCATGACAAGTCTTCAAATTAATACATACATATCCTTAGACATTCTAGATGAGTACTCCATGCTTGATATGTCCGATATATTCGAAATGAATAAGAATCCATTGATTTTTCCATCGTAAGCGAGTTGCGGTCTGCCATTCCCACCTGCCTCCTTGTTCGGCGAAAGTGTGTCAGTGGCCCGGATGTGGATATAGGTCATCCGCTCGTCGTGCAAGGAAGACGCCGAAAATTTCGGTCCGGTTTGGAAAATCAATGGATTCTTATTTATATCGAAGAAAATGGAGAAAATTAGCACGCATTCCTCGTCTATGGATCGAAAACTTCTTGGGATTTCGATATTATAACATGAAAAGGTTGGATTCCATACGAAAAGTGAGTGTGAAAATGCGGCACCTCTCCAGTCAAGGTCTTATTTATTTTCGCATTGGGTTTCCTCACCATTCAGTGTGGCGCTATGGCTAAGGCCTTCGCCTACCACCACTGCGGCCGGGGTTCAATTCTCATATGAGTTGGCACGATTTTTCACTATGGAAAATGGCTAGATTAACTTTGTATAGCTGCCATAATTTCCAAAAATATTCTAAGTCCAACTTGACCCCGAAAAAGTATATACCAAAAATTCTAAAAACGCACAAGGGTGGTATATGCAGAATATACCACGTATATATCGCATATAAAACCACCGGAAGTGCCAGAATAGTGGTATAATGACAGATAATGATCCATAACTTCTTAGGTTTATGGTCTTGGCAGTCCTGCTAAGAGAAAGCTATAGCAACAAGCCTACAATGATTTACACAGATCTTTCAAAATAATTATAGCCAAGAGTCCATTTGGTTTACAATTTCTAAACAGGGGTGATAATGTTTTACCATTTCCTCACTTCATCAGTTGTTTACATCTTTTAAAATATGTGTATGTGCCTTTTTGATCTAATAAAACATAGACTACAAATTTAACAACGTTTGATAGGACACATGTTATATTTACATTCAAAGTTTACTTTCATCACACAATAATATTCAGTCCCTCTCAGCAGGCTGGTTGACACTGATAGTTCCCTAAACATCCACTGGGGGCGCCACCCGAGACAGATGCTAGATGTTTTTGCCCCTCTGACAATTACCCAGAGTGCCATAAGAGATCATGCCAACAACCTGTGATACCCAGACTAGACTGTGAGCAAGAACAGGTGAGACAATGCCCCAAAGGAATTGTCTTTGCATTTTCTTTTGGCATGATTTTGTACATTTTCTTACAAAGTCTCTTTACTAGAGCCCTTGGTATTCACCCTATTCCTCATAGAGGAGGTTAGGAATTGCTCCCCAGGCAGATTGTAGGATAGCTTTCCCTTCGATATGTGATAGATCTACATTAGGGCCAAGAAATCGTTTAGAGTATTTTGGCTTGAAGGTGGTCCATATGGACAATGAAACATGATATACCTAATCTCATGAGATATACCTAAACCAATCCTTAGAATCTTTAGGATCTTGTGCACCATACCTTCTGAGAAATGCAACATTGATCCTCTGAATTCGAAGCAATCTTTAGATAACTGGTCCTTTGAACAGGGGGAAGTTCCTTTAAAAAGAAGGGGAAGGAGATACCATAATACCCAATGTATAATGTGCACTGTGCATATAAGATGCACCCAGAGTTTGTAAGCATGTTCTAACCAATAGATTTTCAAAGTTCAGACACCTATGGACAGTTCCTCCTCCTGACCCTTTATACCACTGTAAGAGGGTGGGACATCTTGGGAAAATATTTCAGCCAACATATAAGGTGCACAGGGGTCCATCCTCACATATACGCCGCGCCTTATATGCAGGGTATTACAGTAGTGTGGAATAAGTAGGGTATGTATAAAAAAGGTGTAAAAGGAATCACTTATTTGGAACTGAGGTGACTCTCTGGAATGGAGATTGTTGTGTGGTGTGTGCTATTATGAGTTGCTAACTTCTTCCAGGACCTAATGTGATTTGTCCTTCACATCCAACACAGTTTACATCTCTATTCAGCACCATTTGGCTTTGCAAAAGATTGAATACCTATAATTGTGTAGACAAAACTTAAGGTGTCTCACAAAAAAGGCTAGCCAGGGAAGGTAGATACAATGTTGTGGCAAATTTTAAGTACCAGGTTATCACCTTCAATAAATTGAGGACTAGTTTTCATCATAATGAGATGCTAGACAAATGTGACACGATCTGCAAAAAGGGGTCTTAGCGTAAGGGGCCCTAAGATCCCTTCTTGCAGTCCATGCCACAAATACATTCTTTCTCAAGTTCAGTAAAGGTATACTGAAGGGACTGTTCTGTTTTGTCAGAGGTATTGCCAGTAGCCTACATATGTGTGGGCAAATGAGGGGAAAGGGCCCTCCCTGCGGGATTTTTAGTACTGGATGAGGAGAAAGGGCCCTCCCTGCGGGAATTTTAGTACTGGATTTGGCCACTAGGGGAGCTACAGAGGCTAAAAACATTAAAGATAGACCAAAAATTGCTATTATGTAATCTTTTTTTATACAGAAAAAGATGGTTTTCTCAAAAATGTTCTATTTACTGGCACTTCCTGTGTACTTGGAGTGTGAATGGAACATTTTGAATCCAAAACAAGGCCTAAATAAGCATTCTCAGAGATTTGGGTTGCCATGATAACCAAAATAGTATTCCAAATAGAAAAAATATTAATGTCAATCGATAGAATGATTCATGTAGATTCATACGCTGAAAAAAGCATTGAGATACTATTTCTAGATCAAAAGTTATGCCCAAATTTATAGAAAGGGTTGGCCATTTTTCAATTGGTTATTCAAATCATTATGCTATTTAGATGCCTCATTTGATTAAAACAAGGAATAATAGAGCTTATTGGCTGTATTGATATAGTTATGTCATTCCATTTTCATGAAGCAATATCTCATAGACCAGAGGGGTTATCTGCAAGTGTTATACCTCATTTTAAAGCCAATGACTTCAATTTTAAAAATCACAATTTACCACGTATGACCCTTTCCCCTCACCTGTCCACACGTTTGGCGCAATATCGGAAATTATACGAAAATTAAAAAAACAGAGTTCATTGGTCCAATCCAAGGGTAGTGAATACTATTTCCCCCAAATTACCCCTGAACCTATTCCAAGGCAAGGCAGTTATAAAGGCCATAACAGTAGATGTACACATGTTTGGTTATATTAGCCAGCTCCTAGGCCCTAATTTCACATACATCAATAAGTAGAATTGCAAACAATGTGATGAAAATGACATACTGGACCAGATGTCACCTATGCTGACCACCCTAGCTCTGTCAATGATTTAGACGGCCTGGACATGACCTACAAAGGATACATTATGTCCACCCACACTCATTGTAGCCACACATAACATATCATTTGTGACAATTTAGTACACCCACTGGTTGAGCATATAAAGGTCAACCCTTTACTGCCACAAAGTGAATGATTGTGATCATTGTATGTCTACTTACTAGGGCTACATGCATGTGTCATACAACCCTACAAGATTAATACACTCCCAAAGGGTCAGCATGATGTAATGGAGGGCTGCAAGGATATAAACCCTACCCAGCTGCTAGGTAGGAGAACAAATTAGAGGCCTAAACACCCCTTGTTCCCTGTCATCATCATCAATGAACCCTTATTCAAGGCAGATAATTAATCTGTTTTTGTTAAATGTTGTGCTGAAAAAGAGCTGGTTTCATATTATGAAGCAAACAAAAATCTTTGCAGATTGGCACATAGAAAAAGGGAAATGAATGTAAAGTACTGCTTTCTGCTGTAGGTTATTTCATTGCAGACTAAACTTTTGCCAAACTTTCTTGGTCATACCAAATTTCCCATATGAATAGCAATGATATTTACAGTTGTAGGGCTCTGTGCGATCATAGAGACTTATAACAGGACCTCCAGCTTTCCCTGTTAATGCTAATTAACATCATTGTGAGTTATCCTTCAGGTACTGTTCATCTTGGAGTTTCATAAAGCTTTTTCTGCATCTTAGATTTATATGGTTTGAATTTGAACAGGATGAGATTTTTGAAAGATATAAATGAAAAGACAAGAAGGAGATCAGAAGCAAACTATTGCTTAGGATCAAAAATAGGGATTGAATTGCTCTCCCCAAGGTTAAAATACTCTCCTGTCAATTGTGTACATATAATGAACAGGCTGTAAGTGATGAAATATAATTATCCTCTCAATCAAAGCCTTAGGGTGTGTAACCATATATTTCTATTTTGTGTCAGAATACCAATGTTTCAATGTACATCTGTGGTTCATGTGTTATTGATTGGATATATAACACCTCACACATTTGGACCTCAGAATAACAAAGGCGTCATAATTGATCCCACAAACTTCACACACAAAACATAGCTATGTGGGGGGGGGGGGTAGAACTACTGAGTGATACAGATCTTTACTTCTGAATGAAGCCTTTCATGCCCAATTTAGTGCAGATTGTCTTGCTTCTGGCCATTAAGGTCTTCCAGGGAGCTCCTATATCAGCTTGCTCCCATGGGTTGGCTATACCAGAGGGAATGTACCATGGAAGGGGTATTATCTATTACCTTATGGCTGGCATGTTTTCAGAAAGATAACAGATAAAATCCAAGTCTTGGCAATGTGTACTTGATTAAGTAGAAGAGATTGCTTTAACAAAACCTCATTTGCCAGACAGCTTTATTCCTGATTGACCAAGGTATCACGATTTGCAATAATATTGATTTCAATACAAAATCTGATTTTAATGAAAACACAATTTCACTGACACTCATGAATTGAAAGTGTCAAATTGTCTCAAGAAATAAATATATAAATGAAATGCACAATTCAAAGCTGTAACCATTTTGCCAATTTGTCATAAAAGCAGATAGAAGCTATTTATGAAATGTTGATGGAGGAATAGTTCTTTCTACAAGTGTTTCATACAACTACCAACCCTCCGCACAGTATGGAGTGGTATGCTGTCATGCGAAATGGACTTGTCAATGTTTAAGGTAGCTTCCAAGTTCCATATGCAATGCCTCTCCACAACACTTATGTCAGACATGTCTAGTTCCCCTCACCTCTGCACTTGATGTTGCTGTGTGTCTGTTTGACGTTATTCACTTTACTTCTAAACTACGCTGCTCTCTGTCAGAATGCCCTCAGACACTGAAGCCCACAATCTGATGGTATGTCAATCATCACGTATAGGGGTCAGATGATAAAGCTAAATCTGATATAATGAATGCGTCTGTGTAAGAAATGATGTTTCTATTAAGGTATTCAAAAAGTACCATATTCTGTAGCACTTTAAGGCTGCTCTAAGACTAATCGATCAATACTCTATCAGAGTGCATATATGTGAAGTGCTCCATTCACATGTTTCTCCACTGAGGTTAATAAGATTCATGTTTACTTTGAATATGTTGCTCCCATACATCATTCTGGGGAAAGCTTACATTCCCTAGCTCCAACCCATTGGTAAATGACTGGTCACTAATTCTTGTCTTAAGTTATTCAGAAAAAAAGAGGGTATGAATGAAGGAGAAGATGGAATTACCAATCGAAATGCAAGGTGGCCTTTTGAGACAGGATGCTGTTAGCTGGGTGCCATTAGCAGTTTTGGACTTTTTCCAAAAGAACCATTCGACTTTGGCTCTTGCCGGATTTGTGTGGGACTTTCCTGAATCTAATGGTGTTAGTGCTTAGCTTGCTTCCCCTGGAGATATTCAGCACGATTTGGATTTAAAAGGCATTGAAGATCTAAAATTCTATGGAAAATTAGGGTCTCACAAAACATGCTGGTCAGGGAAAGAAGAGAAACAGAAAAGTTGAGAACTAGTATTCTATTAAATACAGGAAAATACAGTGCAAGGTTTTGACAATGCATGTGATACAATTATTCTATCCGGATTTTTGTGCATTTCTCCCAGTGTGCATTGTCATAATCCATCTAATTGAAATAAAACCATATAGCATACGAGTGGTTCTTAGGTAAATTAGTATCATAGTCCACGTTCCTGAAGGACACTTAATAACTAAGGGTGATTTGAAATGAAGACTTTGTGAACTTGGGCAGGGGAATGAGTGAGGGTTCTGGACATTTCAAAATTAGGGGATGTGAAATAAACCACGAGGGTCTCCATAATGTTAACGGGCAGAGTCATTGTGAAATACCCTCTGGGTGGACAGAGGAGGGGTGGGAAGTTAATGGCTTAGACAGAATAGCTGTAGTCCTATACCAGTCTTCAGGGGATATATGCCATTAAGACACATGCGTCCAGATGCCGATCTACAGCAGTAAGCCTAGCCAGGGGCGGATCTAGTGGACCCTTTTTGGTCCACCCATAACATGTCCAAATAGGGGTCCCCGGAGGTGGACCCCCCTTTGGGCCCACCCAAGATGTCCACTTTTATGCCCCCTTACATGACCCCTATCTCTCTTTGATATAATTTTTATTGTTTGCAAATTGTGACATTTATGACTCTACAGCATCTAAAATATATAAAAATTTCTCAAAGTTTTCTAACACGAGGTAATCCAGAAAAAAATTCACCGTCATATCATAGATAAAGATAATGCTTGGCTTAGGCCTATATGTAAGGCATAGCTTATACCTTAAACCCATCCTTGATTGGTATAGGCTATGGTATAGGAATGGGTCAGGGATGTAGGGTATAATTACATTAGATTATGACTAAAAAACATCCCCAAAGTGCACCAGTGACCACATAAGCATCTGGGCATTCGGTGTGCCTTATGAGTTGTACACTATGTGGGGTTCCCCAGGTAATCTTCTATCAGATTTATAACTTAGGGTGTATCAAAATACTACAATGAGTTGACACCTTTGATTGACACCAATACTTCAAAAAATTCCTTGGGGAACAAGCTGTCCAAACCCTATCAAAGAACAATTGTTACAATGTTTGGTACCGGGACATAAATTTGCATCCCTTGCTGAAATTGCTTGCCTACACCAAAATGCTTTAAATATAAGTTTGATGAGTATGTTATAAGGTTTTCTTTGGGCATGAACCAAAACTCTCTTAATCGCCAGTGAATAAACACACTGCTGAAGGTACACCAAAATGCTTTAAACTTCAAAATTTGACATCATTTTTTTCCCAGACAGGGACAGGGGATTCACCGTTATTCTGAAAATAATCTTTTACAGTGCTTCCAATAGAAGATTATGTAGGAAGTTATTTCTAAAGGACATGTGAGAAGCAGAAAATCTAGATGTTTGGAAAAGGGGATCAGCTGAGGGGGAGAACGCATATGATTATGCCGAATGAAATGTAGCATAGAACTTTAGGAAATTCACTCTGACTCAATCTGTGTTAGGACAAAAGATCTAATTGGTCAGACCAAAGGAGGAGGATAGCTGTTTGCTAAACTCAATAAGCACCGTTTTTATTCTGCGATTGGGAGCCTATGAAGCCTTATGGATATGCAGAGGTATAGCAGGGGTGAGAAGAACCAGGAGTCTCTGCTTTAAGGAAATGGGTATGGATATTCTCTGTGAAATTGGCTGGACAACACCCAATAGGGCATTTACCCCTGACCACTTGTATGGAAATTTGGGACTGGGAAACGTCACAATCATAGCTATAAGAACTTTCCTCTTTTCCTTTCTATAACCTGGAAATATAAAAAAGGAGAATATTTTCTTGTTGTTGTTTTGTTTTGTTTTGTTTTGTTTTCTAGTGTTTTCTTTTTCTTAATTTCATATTTGATGGTTTTGTCTCTTTGCTTTTGCGAATCCAAGTATTCAATGAAACCATTCAGCGTGTCTCTCAATAATATGACATATTAATCATCTATCTCTTGGACATATACCCCCTTCTAATTTGAACGGCAAAATAGCTCATGCCCTATAATCGATTCCACAATCTTCACATGTAAGCATAGCCTAGGGTTTTTAGAACTACTGAGTTATACATATCTTCATTTTCTGATTGAAGCCTTTCATATTCCCGTTAAGTACATCTATTTGCTGGCACTTAAGTTCCTCCAGGGAGCTCCTACATCAGCCTGCCACCATGGGTCAGCTAAACCTAAGGGGAAGTAACATATATGCACAGAACGCTATTTGCTACCTCATGGTTGGCATATATTCAGATAGAAGATCGATAAGACCAATGTCTGTGCCCTGTTTCTAGGGGTAAGTGAAAGTGATTGCTCAAGGGAAATCTTTGTTTGGTGGGTAGCTTTGTTTCCACTAAACATGGATTGTTGTTTATATGGAGATTGCAACAGCTTTATGGTTCAAATAGAACACGCCCTGTCTTCTGTTTGACTATTGTTGGAGGTGGGACTCCCCTAGTGTGTGTTGGACAGTTGCAGTAGGGGTCAATCAGGCAAGGAGAGTAGCATATGGCAGGTAGTTACACAGGCAAAGACTTGATTTAGTCGACGAATCAAAACATGAGAATCTTCATCAGTGTTAATTGGAGTATATTTATTAAGAGTTGGATGTATGCTGAAGGTTCGAACATAACACATCCAAAATCAATATACCTTTCAAGAGATGTTAACCTTTTGGTGCCCAGAACTATTTGACAATTTCATATATGAAATAGGTATATCACTGTTGTTACGGACCATTATACTATTCCGATCTTCTTTCTTGATATTGGCCTCTTATGACCTTCCTGAATGTCTTTAATTTAGAATTTCAGTTCAGATGAGATATCAGGTCTGACCTCGGGTCCAGTTTGGTTGCCATAGCAACTAAACATTCTATTTTGTTATTATTTGACAGTATTTGGGTCAATCTGCTGAATAGTGTTTATAGAAATGTTCTTAAAGTGGCAGGCAGGTAAATTGAAATGACTATATAATGTGATTAGAATTATATTGTACTAGAGATTTTTTGAAATCATACACAAACACAAGCTTTGTAAACCCATAGAAACACCACACTGAGAAAATATTGTTACTCACATGAGTCTAGATCCAGACTCAGGCAATGTCGCCAAAATGAGTATGATTTGAGACTCAGCCTGATCCTTGGATGATACTCAGGCAAAGCCAGAGTATCATCCAAGGATCAGTCTCAGGATCTGCCTGAGTATCATCCAAGGATCAGGCTGAGTCTCAAATCATACTCATTTTGGCGACATTGCCTGAGTCTGGATCTAGACTCATGTGAGTAACAATATTTTCTCAGTGCATTGGATATGCTATATAGTAATTTACTGGAATTCCCAACATACTAACATGATGCCAATATGCTTTTTGCGAAACTGTTTTTACATCTATTCCAGGAAACAAATGTATCCAATTTTGTATATCCTGTCTTCATATTGTAACAGAGAATCACCATGTGTAGTTACAATAAATGCCTATTTTATAGGACATTAAAAAAAAATCTCCATATTGCTTTACTATAGTTATAACTATACTATTAGAGGTCAAGTTTGTTCCTACTACCATGGAAATAGATTGCTTTGGTAGAAAATCATATTTTTTTATGGATATGAAGGATTTCTATCAATGAATAACATAGAACAAAGGGTAACTTCTTATTCCTGTGTGATATAACCAAGGAACAGTAGTTTGGTACCATGCCAGTCTCTTGCTCTCTGGAAGGCTGACACTCTAATGGGCCACATATCTAACAACCAAATTTCATGTTTTGACGATCTGTTTGAAGAATAATACAGATAGAGCAGTATGGACGGTCTCATTGGAATTGTGAGGTTATATCCGTTCTAGAGAGGGTATAACTTTGCAGATTGGATCAGTAGAAGTGTCTAGATGATATCTCCTTTCAATATACATATAAATATGTGTATTAGCCAAAAACCGCCCTTTCAAGCGCGCTTGGGCACCTAAAGATGCATATATTGATAAGCAGCTACGATAGAATATCATTAAAATAACGACAAATCCTAGTCCCGTCATTATTTTCACTGACATTCCTTGCACCACCATACTCCCCTCTGGGTCTTCTAGTAAAACTACACTGCTTCAAAGCAACACAGAGAAAAGAACACTGATCGCTTTGACGCATACTGCACAGGTCACAATTTGTCTCCCAGATGACATGTATGAAGGCATGTCAAATGAGGTTGACCCTCTCATATTTGGTTCGTCAACTCCATTTGACATGTGTAATGAAGACACGTCACATATTTCTGATCCATTCACCTGAGTGCTAGGTAATACTGTGAGACAATTATGTAAGGGTCAAGAGCAGTCAATAACTATGTACCAATGGTTCAATCAAGGGAGGCCTATAATAGAAGGCAGGGGATATCATAGTCCCACAGGCCTGCAACACTAAGGCACTTTTTCCTATCTACAGAACTCCTACTTGACTGAGGACCTCTATGCAGTCCATAAGACAAGGGCATGGAGGTGCATGGCAATGCCATATGTCTCCCTGTACTGTAGATACTGAGATTATAGATTGTGGGTTAGAATACAGTCCTTTGGTATTTTCACTGACCCACACATAAGGTGTCTAACCACTCCAGTTGGAGTATTCAGGATGGTGGGTGTCTATTTTGATATTCAATAACAAATGCAGATTTAACAACGAAATAGAATTCACTACCATTCATTGATAGTATTTACAGACCTTAGTGATCTATTCTTCATGAAAACAAAATGACACAGATACATCAAATGTCTCAAGTGTTGGTAGTACTTCTTGGTAGTGATTAGTCCTGATACCAAAATGGTTGTTTGCTCCATCTAGTGGAATATCCTAGAACAATTATGTATGTCAAACCATCACATGTCAAGTGCCTTCGACATGGCCGTGACCCTAGTCAACTCACAGATGACATGGCATTTTAAGGCATGTCAAATCATATGAGGATTACTGTGTGCTACAGTTGTCATGGTGACATATGTGCACATGTCCCAATGACGTGTGCTCTCTGTGTCAAATCAAGTTGACATGGGTATACATGTCACTTTGTCAGGAAGAATTTTCTCAGTGAACATGATGTTGGTGGTTCACTGTTTGGTTTTACGGGGATCCCTGGTAGATTCAGCTTTTTTTTTCTTAGAGTGTACAAGCAATGCCCCTACCCAGCTCTCATGTCAGACACTGTTTAGTTCTCCTCCCATTTCCTCTTGATATGACCGCGTCTGCTTCTAAAGGGAGTTGAATTTTAGTCACCTTACTCAGAATCTGTTCAATGTCAGAATGTCTTCAGATACTGTTGTCCACAATCTGACGGCACGTCTATCATAACATGAATGGGGGGGGGCAGATATCAAAGTGAAAACTTCACCTTAAAGCTGGTACTTTGTTTGAATCTGATGTCTGGCTGGCGGGAAAGTCTATATACTGCATACATTTCTTCTTTTTTTTATTTTGAACTTCCATGGTTTTCCTTTCTTCCTGATTTCCCAACCATTTTATCTATTGTTTAACAATTGTTCTATTTGTTTTGTTTGACGTTAGCATCATTTTTGTATCAATATTGAGTTAATGATTTAGTTTTGTCCAGATAATATGAACAAAAACAAAGACAAATAAATAATTGAAAAAAAGCGGTGTTTCACACCTGCAAGTCTCATATGTAGGGGACCCTTGGCATAGGCATATATCATATGCATAACACTTAACTGCAGGTCGATGGATCAATGTATATAATGTAGCAGTGATATGCATGTACACATTAGCTATGGTCTGCATTGTGCAATAGCATTTGATCTTTGACTACTCCTTTCTTCTAGCTGAGTATGCAGGGTTAGTTGTTATGCCGATAGCATTAGTAACATAGCAGTTGTAGGCTGAACTACATCACATCCATACCATTGAAGTAGGGGGTCAATTGATCGATGCCTCTGGAGGTCATTGCTTAACGTACTACAATCACACACAGCCCCACGACTACAAATGTCTTGGCTATTGCTATAGGGTATGATTTGAAGGGTGCAGTCGTAGCATGTTGTGAAATGACCTCCAGGACCCCACAGTATTTGGTATGCAAATACAATCAGGATAATAAGCCAGGGTCTACATAATAGTGGGTGGACCTCTGATCAGTGGCTGCTTTTTTCCTTGCACAGGCAAAGATAACTTATAGAATACCTCACATCTGATGAGGAGCACCTTCAGTTGCAGGAAATTCTGTAGGGCACACCCAGGGCTTAATTTAAGCAGTTTAGTACGGTTCTATTGTATTCATATGTGGATCAACGCGGTAAAAGGTATGCCCGCGAGGGGGTACGCGGGCGCACATATCCCCAGCTATCAGGTGCAAACGTTTACTTTGTATGTGAATTACTTTTGACCTTTTCTATGTTGGGGGCTTTTTGATGAGAGGCGAAACAGGTAATGCCAAAACTGCAGCCTTGCTTTTATCTCATTGTCCATCAAGTGCATTACGAAAAGCCAATCAGCTGACAAACAGTGTCACACAATGACATTTTCTCTTACCCATAATTGCCACCGATCACAATAGTATATCATGTATAGATCTTCACCTACCTTGTTTTAGGCCCAGATAAAGTGTGTGATTCTGGTTTACTAGTGAGAGATCCAATACATAGTGCAGTATTTTAATAAATCACTAATCCAAAGCTGTTCTAACAGCTGATCACACACACGTGAAACCTATAGGCATCTGTTTAGTTTAGTGTAGTCTCGACGTTCTTGTTTACTTGGCACCTATCATAAGGGAAAACATGTTGTGTAAACTTATCAAAAAAGATTGAATATTTGAAGCATGGAAATGTTTCCTTCAATTATTATTCTTACTTTTCATGGGCATTACCCATGTATCAGAAGGAGATAATTATTGACCATTGGACATTTTGCCAGCATATAGAATCTAATGAAATACCTTAAAAATACATGTCATATTGTTTAATTTAAAGAGTGTAAAAACAATGTAACAACAACTAATTCTCCCCCCTACATCTACCTGTTACTAATGATTGCACTGGTATGATTGCCATACCAACCCTTATGTACATATCCTTTATTATAGGTGCTGATTAGACAGAACAGTCATAGCAAATAACCTACGATCACCCACTCTAATTTTGAAGGTTCCAAATGGCTGGGTGCAGTCGTACCATGTTGGGAAATACCCCCTGCACTTACTGCATGAGCACATGGCATGTCATACATGGCATGACCTATGACCAATGGTTAAACATCACAGGCGTCACTGGGAATATGAGGCTTATTATTAACAGTCCCATATTCCCAGTCACGGTCACATTTATCATAGAAGCTTATTCATAGGTTTTGGACCAGGGCACTTCATAAATAAGTTCTGGTGAGTAACTTTAGGCTTACAGAGAGTAGGTCCTATCATACCCAAACCATATTTCCAAGCTCTATGTGCATCGATTCTTATAGGAGGTCATTTCCTAAGGTACTACGATGGGTGGTTCAAAATCCTATGACAGAAAATGCCCATGCGTTTTGGAATTTTGGTATGACCTGAAGGGTAGAGCCATAGTATGTTATGAAATATCCTGCTCATATCTGAAGTTAAGTGGTAGATAGACCTTTTGGCTACTTAAAGAAGCGCACCATAATCGATGTAAGCTCAATATCTCCTAGAATCAGTGGCATCCTCCATATAATATTTCGGTTTAACAATGTATTATATTGAAATGTAGTAGAAATTAATTTTATTTGGCTCATCCCCCACACTTGTTCAGCTATTCTATGAACTATCCATGTATGGGTATGGATTGGGCACAATTGAATCTTGTAAAGCAACTGGGATATTGGGACAAAGATGCATCCATCTGATGCCCAACAGCTGGAGATTTCAAAGGGCCCTGAGATCTCTACACTCAGAGAAATAACTGTTGAATCTACCAAGCATCACAATAAAACTGGACAGTGAATCACAAGAATCGTATTGTGGCATGGCAGTTTAATAGTTTCAATAATGGAGCTCCAGATGGCAGTGCAGGGGCACAAGGAATTTCCGTGAAAATAACAGCAAATCTCTGGCAATTCTGGGACAAGGAATTCACTGTTATTTTGTCTTTTTTGGAGTTGCTTGCCACGTAGCGGCCGGGATGGCAGCAACCCCATTATGTTTTCCTTTTGTGAGTGACGTCACAGTCACCTTGTGACGCAATTTGTGACGTCATACGTCAGCCGTGACGTCACACGTCGGCCGCAGAGTGGCAACTCCTATCTGTGGCCCTTGCCACATTTTTCTTGTTTACAGTGTACTTTATAGGGGAACGACACATTAATGTCTTATGTAAATTGAGAAACATTAAAATGAATGGATTTAGGACATTAAAATGAATGGATTTAGGACAACTGCTGATGGTTTGTATGGAACAGGACACATTGACAAGAAAGAATATGGGGAATTGCTTCCTCCCCACTTCAATACCAAGAGGAATGACAGGGGATAAGTTGACTGTGTTCCTTTGCAATTTTTACCCTCGCCACATTTGAATGTGGAAATTCTCTCTGAATCCGATCATGCTGGAAGTGAGTGGAATGTAATGTTCTGTACCAAAAACTAAAGCTTTTACAGAGATTATTTTTTTTCTGTTTGAGAAAGATAAGATACCATTATTCATGTTTGTTTCCATTGCTGTTCAATAGTTGCATGTCTGAAATTTAAGAAGTGAAATAACCAGCATGTTGTTCTACAGTGAACTTTGCATATTTACTAAACCCAAGATACATGGTATTCATGTTATCTTAATCTTGAATAGGGGTATTGCATATAGGCTTAAAGCTATATATAAAATAGCAATTAATTTAATCCTATCCCATATCTATTTCTGATCATACTGCACATTCATTTTATCAACATGAAATCCGAGTTCATTCAGCCGATCCATTGACTGATGGTCAATACAGTCTTGAACTTTGTCCTGGTAGGCAAATATTTGTTCTGAAACTAACAGCCAATATTGCAGAGATACTGGCTGATGGAATATGGCCGATCAAAAACCATGTGAGTCATTACGTCCTATATAAAGGTATTGCTATTGGAGTACACATGGGTTAATCAATGGCAATCACCCTTCTGTGTTCCAGGGCACTCAGCAACTACATAATGCTGTAACCCCTATAAGGGCTGTGAATGCATTAATGCATTAAGCCCATAGTTTGTCATGACACAGCCCTGTCAAGTCACATTCAAGCATCATGTCGATCATACAGGATCGATCCCGGATTGATACCCTCAAGGAGGGTCAGCATGATGTAATAATGAAGAGCTGGCAAGACTGCTCATTGGAGTATCATGGCAAGCATTGGGGACATGCATTTAAAGGGTTAACAGTCACTATTAGCCCCCTTGCATTTAAAGGGTTAACAGTCACTATTAGCCCCCTTAGGCCTCGAAGGCCATTAACCCATTACTATGTACAAATTGTGTTGGTAACAGTGCCTTATGTCCTTTGTTGATAATACAGGAGGCAATTTCTTAACAGGCTACGACTGCTCACCTTCAAATCGTAGTGGGAAACCTTAACTTAGTGGAAGTATAGCCCAATATCAGCTCAATACTGTACATGCAGTCCTACAACCCTAGCAAACTCTGTGTGCAGTGTGCTGTAATAGTACCTTAAGAAATGGCCTCCTGAGGTCATTCACTGACCACAGTAACCTACGAAATATTACAGCTATGGTGAACTATAAGGGGAGTGAGAAGACCCAGAGGTCTCTGTTTTACATGGAAAACGCCTGTGTATTATATCTGAAAATTGACTGGGCAACTTCTAATGGACCCCTGTTAGCCTGTAAAGAACCTGAGACTGGGGAAGGTCACAGAGATGAATATTGGAAATTCATAACTTTCTTCCCCAATGCCTATTGAAATGAATGACAGCAGGTAGAAACCGATCAAAATTTCTTTTTTTTTCCCTTGATTTCATTATTGTCAGCTTTAAATGTTTGAATCCTTTTGGGATTTGATAACAATGGATTTTGGAATTTGAAACTGGGAGTCTGGAACAACAACATATAATGTTTTATTCTAAGACCATGCGTTTGTCTGTTGGTGAATTGTAACAGGACAATTAAAGACAAGCTAACATCTGTAAACTTAACAGTGACCAGGATTACTGTGTGAATTTGGTAATTATCTTTTTTCATAATAATAATCTCTCAGGATCCCTCAGACATAATACTGTAATACCCCAAGTAAAAAGCACACCGTTTACGTGAGGATATATGCCCCAGGAGGGCATTTCTCAAGATGGTAGGACTGCACACATCCACTACGATTTAAAACCCTAAAAGTTGGAGTAGGTGATCGTATGTAACGCACAACGACTGCTCTGTATGATCATCACTTAAAGCAGTATTTATATAAGGTTTGGTAGGGCAGTTGTACCAGTGTAATCACTAATGGCCACCAAAGGGAGTGCTGTAATGTCATTAGAGTGAGAGATCCCACTACGACTTGCAGGGGGCCTAGTCGTACCATCTTGAGAAATGCCTTCCTGGTGTGACTTATAGGATGAGGAATATTTGATAGTAAAATCTCGTCGAGCCCCCCATGAATTCCAAAGTGGGCATAGGCAATTCAAGGAAGTGTCAGCTACCCATATGTTTTTGAATTTTGAATTTCGAAAATCTATTGATTAGAACAAAAGTTATTTCATTTTAAATTTTCTAGCAGGTCTATAAAGTCTAGTTATGTCTTGTATGCAGGGTGTGCCTTATACGCAGGGTATTGCATTACTATTGATTCAATAATATGCCACTTTCAGGTCTTTTCCCATACAAATCAAATAGACTGTTCGATTAAAACCCATTGCATCTGGTTAAAAGTACACATTGGGGCACCCTCATTGTCTAGAAACAATGTTAAAGGGGTTGGCTTACAGAGAGGTGTAGACGTTAAGTGTTATTAGCTTCATCCCTTACAAACTGCATGAAGCCTGGTTAATTCTGACTTGTCTGCAAGTACTGAATTCTACTGAGATAATTAGTGGTGATCACCCTTTTAAGAGCACTCAACTGCAACTTATGCCTTAGCAGTTCACTATAACAGATAGGGCTGTTACCTCATTAGGATACAAGGCTTGTGTTTAGTAACGGTGTCTTATGTCCCTCATTGGCAGGAAGCGCTATTTTTGTGGTAATTTACTGGAGGCTGTTGCGAAAAGAAATGGAATTAAATTCTCACTGTAGCTATTTGATCTTCCAATTCTTGGCTCTTCCCCACCATGAGAATCGACTTCCCCAGAGAATTGGTTCCTACTTGAGAATTACACCCCGACTCTGGACCACTCCTATACCACTCCTCTGACCGATTCCTTTTTTGCAACACACAAGGGAATCAATTCCTTGAGGTGAGTGAGTTCCATTTTGGGAATAGCACCTCCTACAGAACTAGTTCCTAATCTTTTCGCAATGGCCCCCAGGCCATATACTGGAGGGTGTTGCTCCTATGGGGAAAGGTAGTTTTGCTAATGAGTGCCTCACCTGCAGCAGTCTCTTTCTTTGTAGTTCTAACTTTTTTTTGTCTTGCACACAAGTGGTCAACACAAGAGTACTTGAAAGAGAGAGTGACAGAAGTAGGTATCGCATAGTGCAGTACATTATTATAATATGAAGCAAGGCAGGTGCCTTTTCAGACTTAGATTGTGAGTCGAAGTTGAATGGTGAAGTACAGTGTAACTTCTTTGGAAAAGAGGGTTCCTACTCCCAGCTCTATTTAGCATACGAGCAACACCCTCCTGGCCATATACTAACGTAATCTATGAAGTGTTACAGATAATAGGGACCAAGGTATGGGGACTGTGAAAAGAACCAGAGGTCTCTACTTTACAGAAAATGGGTCTGGATATTCTCTCTGAAATTGGCTCGACAAGACCTAAAGGACTATTTAGCATACGAGCAACACCCTCCTGGCCATATACTGACTTCAGGAATCTATGACGTGTTACAGAACTGGGGACCAAGGTATGGGGACTGTGAAAAGAACCAGACGTCTCTACTTTACAGAAAATGGGTCTGGATATTCTCTGTAGAATTGGCTGGACAAGACCTAAAGGACTATTGACAACTTGTAAGGAACGCAAGACTGAGGATTATGGATACTGGAAATTGCTTCTCGCAATGTCTATTGAAATGAATGAAGAGGTATAACCCAATTATATTTCTTTTCTTGGCTTCACTTTTGTCGGATCTGAAAGTTTTGAATCCTTTCTGGATTTCATCAAGGTAAATGTGGGACTTTGAACAGTCCTTGGGTGCCTGGAATCATGAATAATCCACTGTAAAAGAATGTTGTCAAAATAATGGTGAACTCCTTGGTCAAAATTCGCGAGAGATCCATCGTTATTTTCACAGAAATTCCTTGTGACACTGTACTGCCATCTGAGGCTTAATTGTAGAAACAACACTGTTTCACTGCAATATGGTGGATCCCTCTTCAGTTTTATGAGAATGCCTGGTAGATTGAACAGTTATTTCTTAGAGTGTTATACATTTCTATATCAAGTTGACATGAATTGCCTAACATTCTCCAACTAAAATCTGTAGCCTTGCATCATTTAGCACGGGAAGTAGGCCTATTTGATATGAAAGCTTAATCACCAGAAAGCATAACCCTTTTGGAATGTAGTCATAAGCAAGCTACGTACAACTCTTGAAAGATCCAACCACCCCTTGGGTGAAATGGGCCATCAACTCCTTAATACAATAAAGTCAAAGATGCTCGTAGAGTAAAGCACTGTGGCACAAGGAATACCTGTTAAAATAATGGTGAAATCCCAAAATTGCCAGAGATCTGTCATCAATTTGATGACATCCTTTTCACAGTGCAATTTGAAGTGGGACCTGGCTCAAACATCACACCAATACCACAATCATTATGTAAAACATAGCCCACGCCCTTTATCACTATCAATTGATGAGAATTTCTGTCTTCGATTGAATCCTTTCATGTTACATTATGGTCGGAATCTTCCCATCTCAGGCCCTCAAGTTCCTCCGGGGAACTCCTATACTATATCAGTCCACTCCCATGGGGCCGCTAAACCAGAGGGGATGTAGAGTGTTATTCACTATCTTATGGCTGGCATAACTCCAGAAAGATAACTGATAATAAAAAAGGCTGGAGACTGTGTAAGTGATTAAGTTGACGTGAAACTTAGTAAACCTTCCAATAGCATCGGTCAAGCAAATGAATATGCATAGCTAGAAGAATATTAGTTTTCATTTTGATGATTTTCAGTACAGAACTTTGGATCAATTATTTGGCCAATGGTGATCAACAACATTGACTGCAAGATCCTCCTGTCTCTTTACAGTTCTGGACAATTTGACAATTCCGGGAGTACTTGAGGTTATATAGGGTGCAGCCGTATATTTTTCTCTCTCTCTCTCTCTCTCTCTCTCTCTCTCTCTCTCTCTCTCTCTCTCCCTCTCTGTGCACACATCTACATTGATCTGAACTCAGTGTACTAGAAATACACATGTCATAGAAAGGTTTTATTCCCATACTGCAGACGCTATTAGGAAATGCATTCCTGCTATGTCAACATTCCCCCTGCCAACCATCAAGACCCACCAGTGCAGCAGTATTGTCCTTGTTGTATTCAATAACACCCTCTGCAAGATCACATTGAGTACTGCTGACTATAAAGCATATGGCATAACAGCACCACCTTGTGTTTTGGGTACAATAAATAGAGGTTACTGTGGATCTCTGGAAAAAAGCCCATTTATGACTGATTTCAATGCAAGGGACCATCAAAAACCAATAGTATAATATTAGGTCTGCCTTTTAACCTGGCCAATCAAAAATTGTTAGAAAATTGATTTGAAAATGTTAAATATTACTTTCAAGCCAGGTCAATTTAATTTTTTGACAAGTGAGCAATAAGTTATTAGAATTTGGTGGAAGCAAGACATGCACATAAAAAGACAGGACTTACATGAAGAATCCCAGCAAAATGACAAGGTACACATTCATTGTACCATGGGTAGAGTGTGGATCTGAGCCAAGCGCTGTAAAACACATGCTGTATCCAAGCTTTTGTATATTTGTCCATGCATTATACCCATCCTTTTGATTACTTGCAAACATTTTAGGATACATTGTGTTGGTGCAAATTAATACCTGCTACCATGGGAGAACTGATCAATAGAAGAGGAGGGGAGTTGTTGAGGGGTCTAAACCAACTGGAGATATGGATTATCTTTCCCTCTGTCAATATAGTAGAAGCTTGGATAATTTTGTCCTCTTTATGGTCAAAAATCATAGAAAGTGTGCAAATAGGCCTTGGTGGAGTTTTGAGAGGTCTGAGAAAAAATTATGTAGTATCTAAAAAATATTTTTTGTGGATAGTGTATAGGTCTTGGGGTAACTGCACATGAAATATTATGAGTTAAATATGAAAACCGTTGCTATGGCAATGCCCAGAACCTATCTACCTGGAAATGATGTCCTCCCGAGTGACCATTTGGGGTATTTTCCCTTTATTGATTCAAAATGACCTATGATATGCTTCTGATCCACTGTTTTTATGTTTTTGCTTGTAGTACTGGGTCTAATGGTTGGGTTTGGAGTATTGTAGTCAGACGTAATGGGCTTTTTGCGTTGCCCTCAGGTCATTTTCCTATAGGGCCTAGCCTGGAATTCAAGTAAATCTCAGATTCTAAGATAATTATTTCTTTCTGTTCTATATAAAAGCTGAACAGACTATGGTAGGAACTATTGATTACATGGAATACAATGTCCATGGCATGTACTTTCAGGTGGTATATAGTTTAATGGGGAAAAAAATCTGTAATTTCTGTTCAAAATACCTTGTAATTCATCACTCGCCTGGACATTATGTTCAGAATTGTGATCAAAATCCATTAAAGGTAGGCTCATTTTATGATAGCAAGGAATCAGCTGACATAGATAACGATGTGATATCCATCATCTACTGCTTAAGATGGTCCAGATCTGTGATTTTCAATGAGATAAAATGATTATTTCTGTAGGAAACCAAACCCTCAACATAGCATGTTACTCAATGGTCACTCGCCCGGACACAATTTCACCTGGACAAAAAAACACTTCCCATCCCTGATACTGCAAAGGTTTAGCAGCAATCAATTATCCCATACACTGAGTACTAAGGTATATGTAGGGGGTAAATAACTGGCATAGTTAGGATATTTGAATATCCCTATTGTGCAGAGGAGGGGCAGGAATATTGAATTTTGTGTGAGGACAAGAAATGTAGGCAGAATCATGGTAAAAACCGTTAAAAGAATTCTCATTTCATGATAATAAGGTCACATCTGACATAAAGAAACATGTTATTTTCATGATATACAGGTCAAAATGGTCTAGATCTGATATTGTCATGGTAATATGACAATTGTTTCTATAGAAAATCAAGCCCTCAACATGGCATATTACTCAAATGTCATTTGCCCGGATATATGCCAGGAGTCACAGACATTTATTATAAGTACACTCATTTTATGATATAAAAGACATATCTGACATACATAACAATGTGATTTTTTGTAATCTGCAGGTCTAAATGATCTAGAGCTGTTATTTTCATTAAGATGAAATTTTTATTTCTGTAGGAAATCAACCCCTCAACATGGCATGTTATTCAATGGTCACTCGCCCGGACACGATTTCGCCCGGACAAAATAGCACTTCCCATCTCTGCTACTACAAAGGATGGAGAGTAATCCATTGTCCTATACATTGGGCACTTAGGTATATGTAGGGGGTAAATAACTGACTTAGTTAGGATAGTTAAATGTGTTAATCCTACACAGGAGGGGAAGGAACATGATTTTTCGCCCGGACAAGGAAAAAGGGGGATTTTCAAGGAAAATCACTTATTGCCCCCTCACAGTGAAGTTTATGGAGGAAATCAAATTTTGTTTTCAACATACGTTACCCCCAACATGTAGGAAATCTTTTAAGGCATAATTGAACCCATTTCACTTTTAGATATTTAATGGGGGGAGGCCAAATGACCAAATTATTGCCCGGACAGCCCACTTTACAAAAAGTAAAATGCTCGAGAAGAATAGAAAAAATCCGACCAGGAACATAATTTTTGCTCCTATTTCACCACAAGACTCTATAATTTACATAATAAAAGTGGACAGACACATACCTAGTCCTCATTCTACAAAAAAATGATGAAATATGTCGATTTTATTGATTTTCCAAGCTGAAAGGGGTCAATTTTAGGTATGTTCAACCCCCTGAGGGTCAGAATATTGATATTAGACCACTAAAACCCATATATAACATCAAGAACTCATTGAGCCCAAAAATGTGACCCAAAAAAAATTGGGGAAAAATCAAAATCCTTAGGGTAGGGGGCTGACTTTCACCAAAATTCCCATTTGCACACCTTCTGTGATTTCAGACCTTATGAGGACTCTACTATATGAATATCAAAGTAAATATAGGATATATATTATTAATGGTATTGAAAACATCAGTACTTCTATTGCCATTAATCTTTGAAGCAAGTCCATTAGAGGAATGAAATAACAGAGTCTAATGTAATAGGCATGGATTAAGCTAACATAGCAGGGGGGGGCCATTTTGAAATAACCTCCAGGAAGGCATTCTCAACATGGTACGACTCGACATAGCCACTAAATGTGGATCAACACGGTAAAAGGTATGCCCAAGCACCCCCTCGCGGGCATACCTTTTACCATGTTGATCCACAAATGATTTGAAACCCAAAGAGTTAGAGTGGGTGATCGTATGCTATGCACTACGACTGCTCTGTAGATCTGGAAGGCATTTCTCAAGATGGTACAACTATACCCCCTTCAAGTCGTAGTGAGATCCCTCAGTTAAATACCATTACAGACCTACATCTAGTGGTCACTAATAATTGCACTGGTACAACAGCCCTACCAAACCCTATGTAAAAACTACCTTAAGTGCTGATCGTACAGAGTAGTCATAGTGTTTTGCCTACGGTCACTCACTCTGATGTCAAGGGTTTCAAGTAGTGTAATAATTACATGGGGTTTGGTAGGGCAGTTGTACCAGTGCAATCATCAGTCACCAGTAGGGTTTAGGCCCAGCAAATTGTCGTGAGTCCTCGTCAACCTGTGTGAAGTGGCTCACACATGTCGCTAGATGGAACATGACGTCATTATAGCACAAGATCACCAGGAATAGCAATTGCTATGCCACGTGAGTCTAACACACAGTGGCGAAAGATAACTGAATGAGTTATCACTCAAAAAGGAGTCACCATTGATGACCAGTCATGGCGACAGATGACGACAATTTGCTGGGGGGCTATAATGAGATCAGGAGGGCATTTCAAAACCATAGCTATAGATATCATTTTGAAATGCCCTGCTGACTAAGGGATCCTACTATGATTTGAAGGGTTCTAGTCGTACCATCTCGATAAGTGCCTTCTAGGGCCGCATGTCCCAATGCCATTATTTATGATGTATCAATGCAGTTTAAGCAAACCAGCACCACTGTGTTGGTGCATCATTCTGACCACACAAAAGTATTTTCAACCCATTAAATTGATGTTCCACTGGATGATTTCCGACTAACTGACACTATACCGATGTATCAAGTAAAACTCATCAGATCAACATTAGTCAGCCGATCAGCGCTTTGGATAATCAGCTTCCTATTGGCCAAATTTATCTTTTTACTCATGGTGAAATAATGGATAGAGTTGTGTCCTTGCGCCATATTGAAGGAAAGTTAGCGTACCATGGTGGAGGCCACTTCTTAATGAACTACGACTACACACATCCACTTCCATTTAAAACTGCCAAGAATAAGCCAGGCTATTGTAGGAAAGGCCCTACGACTGCTCTGTACAATCAGCACCTATGCAGCATAAGGTTTAGTAGAGCAGTCGTACTGATGTAGGTATTAGTGATAACAAGTGCATAATATTGCAATGGCATTAACTCAATGCTTCTCATTACGACTTGAAGTACAGCAGTCGTAGTGTGTTCAGAAATGGCCTCCTGAGCTTAAAGAATTGAGGCAATTGACGCCTTATTTTACATCACAATTAAGGCAAGTTCATTTTGACAAATTCAATGACAGCCCAATTTTAAGTGAAAAGTTCAGAAGATCTCTGTTTTATCCAACCGCAATTGCTTGCACCTTCCACCATGGGCCAGGGGCAATCATACAAATGATTGCATTTTTCCTTACCTAACTGAAATTGATGCACCTTTAGCTTATTAAACAAAATAAGAGTGCTCATAGTCCATAGTGCTCCTTTCAGCTGGTTTCTCAATAATTTATTCCGCTGAAGTTATGTTTGGCCTGGAGCTTGTTTCAATAGTGTCTATGACAGGTTCAGGCCCCTACGACTTGAGAAGGGCCAAATCTTACCAGGTGATCTTAGGACTTTGGCCATAGTGACAAAATAGCTGACTACATTACTGGCTAAATAGCCACCAGAGCAGTGACTCAATAAGGGACCCTGGTAAGTCATAGCTCCTGCTGTCTGCACTCCTTTGCTTAAATGCACCCCACCTGTACTCTTTCCTCTGTAACCATGTATGTACTCTATATATAGACTAATGCCCTGACTTCAGGCCACTCATAGAGGTTGATGGGCCTTACTATATATATAGCAAGGTGTTGAGGAGGCTATGTATAGGTAGAGGAACCTGCTGCCAAATAGAAGCTTTCTGTACAATTATGATGTTTGTAGGTATATTTGACCACCTTTAACAATATGATCCATTTTCACGATAATTGACCATGTGTGCGCCCTTGTAACCAGGTGGGATCACCTATAATTATATAGATACTGTAGCCCTATGCTCATTTGAACAGTAGAGTACAAAACCATACTATGGGGGAGGTACGACTGGACACTATTTAGCCATTTAGTATGGGTGCCTGGCCTGTATGACTGAGTGCTATGACTTCATAGTGGTCTGTATGAAGCCAGCAGTTGAATACATAGCAGGGCCTATTTTGAGGTCTGGAGGGCATTTCAAAACCATACCAGCTGCTATAGATATCGTTTTGAAATGCCCTTCTGTACTGTAGCTCACTATGTAGTCATTGCTATGGAGCCATTTCATACACCTCCCACTACGATCTGTGGGTGTCCTGTCATGGACACTATTGAAACAAGGTCCTGTAATGCCAGGGAACGCACCCATTACATTAATGAGGGGAAATATCAAGAGGAGGATAGAGATTATCAGAGTAATAATCCTTGTTTCAATTCCCCAACCAGAATATTCCCATATGGCATAGCATTAAACATGATATTTAATGTGCCCTTCCCTGCAGGTCCCCAACAATCCACGCCTCCCGATGATGAAGTCTCAGATTTAATTCTGAGGCTAGTATAGTGCGTTAATTGATATGAATTATTGTTCCATTTGAACTGATGAATACAAGCATTCTGTCAAGTGAGTGAGTGAAAATATTTGTTTAGCACAACTACAACAGGTCAGAAGGAAATGTCTCAGAAACGCTTATTAAAATCATGCAGAAGACCCTCCTGTTCATATTCATGGCAGGAAACTAAATTTCACATTAATTGATGGATGAACGTGTTGATATCCTGACATAGTATTGTGCACTAGACAGAGCGGACAGAAAAGATGAGATCAAGATCATTTCCAGGAGGGTGTTGCTCCTATTGTAAAAAGAGCTGTGAGTATGTGCCCTCTTTTCTAAACAAGTCGTGCACTGCTTCACCTAAGTACTTGCACTCACCACATTAGTCTGAAAAGTCACCTGCCTTGTTTAAAATAGAGAGAGCTGCACTACCAGGTACCTACTCATGTCACACACTCTATCGTTTATTATACTGACTGACTTCTCCCAACTAGGTACCTACTCAAATCCCCCTTTTTTAGCACCGTACTTGAATGACCACTTGTGAGCAACAAAAGGGACAGGTTATAGCTAAATGAAAAAAGGACTGGAAACAAGGACATTTTAGCCAGCTCTTCCCTTTACTATAGGAGCAACACCCTCCAGATAAACTAAGCAACACATGAGTAAGACTCCTTGGTGTATGGACCTGAGGCAATTCTTAAAGGCTAATTCACGTGCAACGCCTTTTAAAAAGGACTTAAATCACGGCATAACAGATTAATTCCTTCTTCACGAACACAATCTGTGTTTTTATGCTTTTGGCCTCTTTGCACCCAATACAAAATGACCCCATGGCAGTTGGAAGTAAAAACCCAAACTCACCCTCAGGCAAAACTCGCTGCTCTGCACTAGCGTCTTGGCTCCGTTCCGTTTGGGCGGGGATTGATCCTGGGAATGTTATCCAATCCGATCTTCTGCTCCCTAAGTTCTCAAGAGTCAGCTGGTGACCTCTCCAAGGAAACCCGCCCTTTTTTACTGCTGTCAAAAGTAGCTGTCAATAACAGCTGTCAACTGGCAATGGTATGTGCCCACCGTCAAGGTATTCTCAATAGGGGTAGTGTTTTTAAGTGGGTGAAGGTGGCAATCTAGGGTTTGCTGGCAATACAAATTCACACAACCATTGGTTCCGTTTGGTTGTAGAGTAAGGGGAATAATGGGTTATAATAATTGTTATGTGCACTCTTCACAGTTGTTTTAATAGTCTCCTTGCCATGTGCGGCCCATGGGGCATTTGGGAGAAGTGCACAAGAGGGTATACTTCAGATGCGTGTTACAGTACCATTAATGGTACATTTGAGTCCTTGCCCTGGGCCCTATCATTCACACTAACCATCTTTAAATGTTTAACTAATGCTCACACTTATTATAGTGCCTTGATGTAATCTAATCCACATTTCCTGTGTGGGTCAATTGAGGCTTTATCCAGATCGTCCTAAATTGTCTACCTCACATTGTCTTATGATAACCTTGAAGTCGGAAATAAAAGCTATAGTCCTAGCCACATGACGATGACGTGCATACACATCCTTCAACCAGCAACTTTCAGTGGCTCTATCCACGGAATTCTCTTGTTTCTACGCTTATAATTCAAACACCCGTCTCAGTGATGACATAACAGGCCAGGTACAATCAAACAAGTATCTTCAACATGACATGTATCACATCCATAAATTTCACTGTGTACGCAAGATATAACACGTTCCTGGGAGCCTCAACGAGTACATTTATATCAATAGTAATATCCAGGGTAAGCTTCATCCATGTGTATTATTCATCAACACAGACCCTTAATGGATGTAATGGGAATGCCATTTTTATTATAAATGTACTTTCCTAGTTCATCATACTGCCATTGTGTAGTATGTAGGTAGTTCCTGAGGCATTCAGTTAAATAAACATGCTGGTGCATTAAGCATCAAATACAGCCACCTGTGCGCTAACAAAACAGGGTAGATAATGCCTTTTCAAACAACTGAGAGTTTGGAGAAACTGCTCCTCCCACACAGTCACGGCCATCAAAAACCTGAGTTTTTATGTATTTCGAGATAGTCCAAATGCTGTACTTTGTACTTTCCTGTTTCACCATTCCAATCTTCCAATGCAGATTCCTTTACAGGGAAAGGGCTTGCAATCTAAAGATCTGGGGCACTCCTTACCATGATTCTTTAAAGCATCTCCAAAATATAAGTGCTCCAATGGGATTTCTGTGAAGCGGCCCTAGATTTAACTTCTGAGGAACTTTAAAGTCCTTGAACAAACCCAAACGAAAAGCTCCAGTGGTGGGCTTAGGGCTGATAAAGACCTTAGGTATGCATCCCCCTGTGTTTGCAGGTAAGGACTGACTGAGCTGCTCACTCTTACCCTTTAGGAGCAATTCCTGATCTGCTCCCCACACAGTGGCCCTCTCACTGAGCTGCTCCTCCAGGCTCCTCCTGAGCCTCTTAAAGGGCCCTGATTGACTCACTCATTCACCACCCACTAACTCCAGTCCCTATATGGATATCTCTATCTGCACACTGACCTGCTCCCCAGTCACTCACTCCCTTCTCTGAGCCATTGGGTGGTGGTGATGGTGGCTCCTCCTAGCGAGCACCTCCATCCCAAAGAGCTGCTCATGGTGAGAGTCAGCTGTGGTGACCTCTGTAGGGGCTTTTGTAAGCTGCTCAGTTTCCTGACAGAGAGCTACTCAGAGGCTGTGCGGTGTGTGGCTGGTGGTGGTTGGGTGCTAAATGAGGAGTGCAGCCACTAGGCAGGAGGATGGGGAGGCTGAGAAGGAGGAGCAGGAGGAGGTGATGGGGGCCTCTGGTTGGTGCATGTAGTAGGTATGACTGTAGCATGCCTTGCCTTAAACCCTCTAATGTCTGCATTGTGTAGGCCTAATAATGCATCATGCTGACTCTTTGGGGTTATTACATTCACAGTGGATCAGCATGATGCTTCACTGCACTCCTGCCTCCATGATGCTTCAATTTGTGAAAATGTCAAGGTGAATACCGAGGCTCCATTGACAATGCACTTAGCCCCTGTATTGCACCCAGTGTTGAATAACCCGCAATAAAACAAAACTGGCCCTATAGAACAGTAGTGCCACATGACCGTTACCCTCTTGCAAAGGCAGTATGGGGAAGGTTTGTTGAAGTCGTAGTAGGCTAATTAATGGTCCACTAGGGTGCTTGAGTCCAGAACCTGGGATTACCCTGAGAGCTGCCTTTAGCATTTAACACGATTATTTAAACCTCGAGCTTGTTGCAGGGTTTCTACATAGATCTAAGCGGCATATCCACAGCTGTGAGTCTTCTATGAATCTTATTTTATGTGTATAAGTCTGAGAGCAGTCACAGGAATAATTTAAACATCTTGATTTCTGTGGGTATTGTTGCACATCAGACAGACGTCGCATGAACTTTCTGGCTGTAAGTATACATGCACAGGTGAAAGCTGCAAGAAATTCGCAGCAGTGGATCTGCCACTTTAAACAAGGTTCTGGATGTTAGGACGTGTGAATGCCATCCATGCTATATATGCATTTTGGTCTGTTAGCTATCCAGGCTATTCTTTCACTACCTACTGCACATTAATGGCCTCATAAAATGTGCTTGGGGAGTGATACACGGTCACACATAGGTTTATGCACTTGCATTGCAATAGACAGACAATGAATGTTCAGGAATGCTTTGTCCTGCGGTGGATGTGGTACCTCAAATGTTACTAAGCAGTTGAGCAAATTCCACCAAACACTAAATCAATGTAATAATTAATGCTGGGGTAAAGGGTATACAATACTTTGACTAGAACCTTATTGACACAACAGATTCAGATTCCCATGACATGAAATCTATGAAAGGTACATACGACTCAAACATCATTAGCTTGTGACTAACATATATATTAATATTATTGATATATAGGTCATATAGAAGCACCAATATTTCCACTTTCAGGCTCTAGAATCCCAAGCAATTGAATCTAGTGAAATAGAGCTGATTAATCTTACAAAGGGAAGGATAAGGACAGACAGTTTTCCATCAATTTAAACTGATTATTCTCTTATTTCAAGATTCTAATGTTTAATTCAACCATCCATCTTATTCATATTGCAAGGACCTGAGGTTCTTTGACATAAAACGGGAACTTTGGATGAGTTCACATTCAGTTATTTGCATTCAGAAATTTCCATTTGGTTAATGCACCAAAATGATGACATATCAGATTCCCTCCTTCTTCCTACTATTTATAATCTTTGTAAATAGGTTTCTCTCAGCTCAGCAAATACACAAGAAAGACTATCTCTGATGAGTAACTACATTAGCCGATTGAATTTCATGATGAAATGAATAAACCACTGGGAGAGTTTTCAAGATTGAGACAATAGATCTTTGGGAAGTCAATTTAGACACTCTATCAAATTGGGCAGTGTACAATGGGATGCATCAATGAACACTGTTTGTTGGTGTAATTTGATGTATAGGTTCTACTCTGCCTGGACCTCATTCAGTGAACATCTTTTAACTCCATAGCCTTATACTCAGGCCATTCTGTCTACATTGTTCATTGCACTTTATCAGGTTGAAGACAGCACTCCTTACGGCCCCAGTCATAGATGTAGGGCTGTGGCCATTTCTAGCCCTGAATACAGCATGGCAATGGAGATGAGGGTAGATCTAAGGACGGTTTTACAGTGACATAAAAAGGTGTATTTTCTATTACTTTTATGACTTTGGTAATGGCACTATGTGAAAGAGGAACATTTATTTAGCCAGGAACAGGCTCGGCATCACAAATTACAGTACAAGTAGTAAAGTAAATAATGGATTATGTCAGCACATGACCATAAAATGTACCTGTATGCACCACTAAAACAAATTTCCGAATTTCCTATAGAAAATCTCAAGCCCTGTAAAAGATCAAAGCCTTTTCCTCAAGAAAATACCAAAATCTTTGAACCCTCATTGTCAAGAAATTAACAATTTTCTTACATAAAGCATAATTAAATGTGGCTTCCCTAACAGTACAGTAGGTAAGGTTAGGTGGATGGGTGTTGGACTCACAGCTCAGTACCACCCACACAGTAATATCAACTCATGTTCTGCTTGGGTGCTCTCCACTGGAGGGTGGTCATGGTCCAGTGAGCAAAGGGAAGCAGGTACAGAAATGGCCATGGGTATACTTCTAAGGCTGTAGACAGATATACCTATGTAGACAATTTTGATTACAGGGTATAATATTTAAAGTCTGGGTTTCTTCCTAGCCTCGTCTCAAACCTGTTTATGATGATTTAAGTTCTACTTCTGCCCTGTTCGGGAGCTGGGAGTTACTATTCAGACAGGTTTTCCTTTCAATCAGGTTGGTAGTTAGAAATGTAACTATGTATATATGTGACATGTACTGGGAAAGGGGCCCTTAGTCCCCCTGCAATAAGGGCCATTTTTGCAGATCGTGTCACATATTTAGAAGGAAGGATTTCTAGGAAATATAAGCTCACCATGCAGTTCTTCAATTACATACACTGGCTATAAAAGAACAGCATGCTGGGCAGGTATGCCCGCGCATGGCAATATACAAAAAAAAAGAAATGAATGAATCATCACGTTAGCCCATATTTGAGACTAATGCTTTTTTTGATATTGCTTTAATGCTCAAGATTGATTTCAACACCCCTGTACCCCAGTGTTTATTAAAGACCGGCGCAGATTTGAGACTCCTGTGCTTAAAAAGTAGCCAATACAGTCAGCACTGCAGAGGTAAATTATTACAGCAGAAAAGAAGCATGAAGCTGGAGGCATTATGTAGTCCATGGCAGGGTTAAACCCTGGATTGCCAGCCTTATGTAGTACATTGTGGCTGAGGTTGTGTGAATGGGCTATAAAGCCGGAGCTCCGCGCTGGGGAATCCTCGGGTCAGCGTGCTCATCTAGATTCGGCCATATTTGTCTGCAAACAATGATAACGCTGACAGTGTCTGTAACATTGCTTGTAAAGTGTTGTATGGTCAAATAAACCTCTGAGGATAACCCTCCACATTAACCCTTTAGGTTCCATTTAGTGCTTTGGTACCTTGTGCTCATTTGTTGTTCTAATGCAGGTATGTAGCCTTGGCTCATCTGCTCAGGCTCATGCCAACACCTGTATTGGATTGCTGGGTCCCAGAGCTGCATTGGTGCAGCATGTCCATAAAGGACCACGATCTTAGCCATTTAAGGATGAGCAACAAAAACTGAATTTTTTTAAATGTCATCTGGTTAAAGGGATACTGCAGTTACTTTAATACGAAAGGCTCAAACAGGTAATGGCAATTTCAACTAAAGAACTTTCAACTTAGTTTACCTTGTATCACTTCTTTGAATAAGAACTAATTATTACATTAAATTAAATCTGTTTTAGCCTAAATGTCAAGAGGATCCTAGTTCCTTTAAAGGTGTAAGATTATGTATCATGATAAGTTGTTTTAGGTCTTCAAATAAGCTGAAATTAGCATAGGTGGTAGAGTATTTAAATTTGACTTGTGGTACTGGTCAGAGGAGGTTTGCCTCAAAATCAGTCGCACATTATGTTTTATATTTGAACCGATAGATCCAATAAAATTAAGGGTATTATAGGTCAGCGCCCCACACACACGACCATGCCTTGAAACTAAGGTCAGTACTGCTAGTCCACAAACTGGGACCTAAATTCCAGCATAGTATTCGAATGGGGTGTTGTATAAGAGATACAATCGACATCTGGTTAATTTGTTAATCTACATGTAGACGACCTTGTAGATTACCATAGCACTGAAAGGGCAACAGAGTGTTTTGGTATACTACTGGGTTTGTAGCCATTCCACACAAGTCCCTCATACATGTAGGAAAGCACTTTATGTCAAGGTGAATATCGTAGTTCCATAGAGAAAGCACTGAACCCCCGTATTGCACCCCTGCGTTAAATAACCCACGGGAAATCCGCACGATGACGTCATAGGTCCACCGGGCATGCGCAGCCTTTTTGAAACGTAAACATCCAAGATGGCGGCACACGGCATTTTCGGGTAGACGACAGGTAAATAAGGGTTTAATTTCAATCTTATTGATCAAATATCGATTAATTAGTCACTCAAACACCTTGACATAAATGTAAAGATGAACTCTGATCAGTTTGAGCTTCCTGTTTCTTCACTCGCGTGTCCTGCCCGCTCCGCACTCGGCCTACCGGCCTCGTGCGGAACGGGCAGGACACGCTCGTGAAGAAACGGTCAGCTCAAACTGCTCATCGTTCACCTTTACCATTGTATTTCAAGTCATTTGAAAGTCTCTATGAGGGCAGGACATGAGGAGAGTGGAATGAAGTCGACGTAACGAGGGCTGATGCTAGTTAGGACAATACATGCTAAGGAAGGTGAGCTTTAAATGCTTTCAGTCATATTGGCGCTAAAGTCAATGTATTTTCATTGTCATTTTGCTGTGACTATTCCCATGGGAAAATTCTATATGTTCAGGTATAGGGGCCTACAGTTACTACAGTCTATTTCCATTTATCTCACGATTTTGGCTTGGACAGTGCTTTTTTGGTCATATAACCCCGGTGCATTATCAGGTCATAACCCTACTGTAACACCTTTTGGACATCTTCAAGAAGCCTTTGGTTTCAACCTGGACATGTTAATAAATTGGAGAAGTATACAAAGTCAACCTTGCCAAACATTTCTAGTTTAAACCGTTCAGGGTTATATGGGAATCATTCCCCGGCCGCTGTGGCAATAGACATGCTATCCTAAGATCCTAAGATATCCTAGATGAACATGCCATGCCTAAATTCTCCATATTGCTCGAAATAAATAAGAATCCAATGGTTTCCCATAGCGCTATGTCTCGGCACCCGCCATTGCAGCTTGCTAACATTTGACACTACAAACTACTCACACGCTATAGCCTGCCACTGATGACTATAGTTTATTTATCTAAACTACTCTCACCACAGCCTGCCACAATCACTCATTTCTCTATACTACTCACACATATAGCCTGCCACTACAGTCCATTTCTCTGTACTACTCATACATAATTGTAGCCTTCCACTATAGTCCATTTCTCTGTACTACTTGTACATAGTTATTAGCCAGTTACTCTTGCCAATTTCTCTATACTGGTCACACATATTTATGTATAACTATACTGTAACTAGACTCAATTCTATACACCTTTTTTTTTCAAGCTGTGAAGAAATGCCCAGAAAAGATCAGAAAGGAATAGATTCGCTTTTTTTCACTCATTGTCTTTTTCCTACATGCTTCTTTCACAGAAAAGGGTCACTCTCTGCAGTTTTTGGGGTGAGAGTTGACTTTTGAATGCTATACTGGGAGTTTGGACAAGACTAACCTAGAGGTTAATTCAAAAGATCCTGGGATCGTAACTTCAGCGATCTTAGGAATTATTCTGCCTTATCCTATTAAGTGATCTTAAGATTAGACTGCGTTCACTTTTCCTAGCCAGCACTAAGATCGCATCGATCTTAGCCTCAGCCCTCCTACACTATTCCAAGAAGTACTAACTGGGCACAGGGATAAGAGTCCCAAAATAAAGGAATAGTTGTGGAGTCACTCTTCTTCACAACAGTGTTTATACCATCGTTCCCGTCCCCATATGGGCTAACAAAAGAGAACAGGGTGCAGTTGACCCCGTACAGTATTCAAGAGTTGTTCACATGAATGTATGATTTATGCTTGCCTATTAGAAGCAATGTGGCCCCCAGGACAAAGAGAGAGAAGGGAAGAATTACCTTACAGTGCACTTAACGCATGAGTAGCCCTAAGAGCCCTCAAGGACACTCAGCAAATGTCCTCCCTCTATATGTATGCAGCAGGCTATTCACTCTTTTGATCAGGAGTGTTCCCTGTAAGTGTTCTTGTACTCAGGTTAAACCACTATGCAATTCTTTCACTAAGATCGCAGTGATCTTAGTGCTGGAAAAGGAATAGTGAAGTGATCCCCGGACTTGCTATTCCTGAGAGGCCTGCAACCACTGCATTAGATAGGGTAGACTGGCCAGGTCTTATGATATGTGCCTACACTAAGATCGCTGGGGTTGCGATCCAAGGATGTTTTGAATTAAGCTCCGGGGACCTATCACATGATTGGATGCCATTCTGCATGCGCACGCATGTCCATTGGTGTCTGTAACTGTCATCTGAATCAACTGACTGTCACTAGGATTGGTGCTCTTTTCATTAGTCAATGACGGGCTCTAAGGAAGATTATTTACATATCTGACCTCAAGAGGTCAACAGGTAATGACCCCCTGAGAGCATACAAGATGGTCATGTAATAAAGCCACTGTAAGAAGAGAGATGGCACACATCCAAAATCTACTTCCTTATCAGATAAAAAGATGTTTTATGTTGCAAAAAGCAATGACTAGATTCATTTTGATTACAAACTAAGCCTTTTGTCTACCATGTAATGATTATTATATTCGGTAGACCTATTTATATACGATGTGCGTGGTTTGGGTTGTTGTTGTCTTGTGGGGGGGGGGTGTTGTTGTTTTTTCTTATCATTTCCTTGAGATCCCCTACTCTAGTGATTGATTAGTTGAAAAGGATCGTCTTGTTAACTTTCCACTTTTTGCTGGATTCAAAATGAGTTTTAATTCTATAATAAAGATCATCAGTTAACCCTTTTTTTCCATATGCATATTTTGTAAAAGCTATCTTCCATGTGGCCTTTATGTGACATCTATCAGTCTATGATACCTTTTTCTAGATGACACTCAACATAAAATACCCAGATTGAGTTCTGGGTCCGCCACTATTTAGCCACCACTGATGGGCCCACCCGATAGATGGCAGCATTAAAGGTGGGTGCATGCACTCGACCAGTGAAAGACAAGTTGATTAAAGCCATAACCATTCTGTGTCTTGCCCCCTGATTGGTTGACAGCCAAAGCCGAGCTGGTTCCCCAAGGATGGGCGTGTTAAAGCAACCAGCCTCACCGGCCTCCTCATCATAGTCATCATTTTGCGTTGCACCTCGCGTCTCGTGTTATATCTCGCGTGATCTAATTTGGCATGACTTGGCTCCATTTCTCTCCCTCACGAGGGGTCCACTTCTACTTCTAAACACATGTCTCAACCCTGATAGCAAAAGACTCTTCTCTTTCCTCCTCCCCCATATTCACCTCAGTGCAGACCCAATCCTCTGAGACCGTTGCCATGGCGACAGAGTACCCATACCTTTGTGATGGCACACAGGTGATGACCTTGACCTTGGGGGCAGAAAGTGGGTCTGACCTTGACCTTGGCAACAAATATTTCCTGATACTTCCTCTCTAAGCACTGGAGAAGGAAGGTGGGGTCAGGGAGATGGGGTACCCTGTAACAGGCACTGACAGGTGCATGCATGCCATGGAGCGGACCTCCAGGGTGTATTTGCTGCAGAGCTGATTAAACCCATTATAAAGGTGAAGCCATCATGTATCATGGGTTGATTTAGAGAGGAGTCCATCAAGGTCAGCATGAGCTTGCTTTATATCAGTCTAACCCTACTTCATTTCTCTTAAGGGTTATTGTATTAGCCTGCATGAGTGAAGCAAAAAAGAGCCTGCATATCGGCCCGATTTTAATCGAATATGAGAGAAATTAATAATTGGTGAAATTTTATAACATTTAATGGGGGTTTCCTGATGCCCCCCCCCCATGCCGGCAATTTCTTTTTCTTTTCTTTTTTTTTGATCTGACTGGAAGTGGGCAGAAATGCATTGGGAAGATGCAGTGGGCAGAAATGCATTGGGAAGATGCCCGATAGATACTCCCAATTCAAAATCGGGAACTGATTGCCCTTGGTGGAACACCCGCTTTAAAGAGTCACCGGTCTCTAATAGCTCTGGCATGGTATTGGTCACTACAAATGTATCTCAAACAAGCATCAAATAAGCACCCTTGACATATAAGCACCAAAGTTAAAGTGTATTGTGCATGCACACAAGCCACTCCATTACTCTTTAGAAGACTAAAACAGACCTTGGACATGGGAACTTCTTATAATCTATGACATGTGATGTGGGCCATAGTGATACTGCCACAAGGAATGAAAGAGATAATGAATTCGGACATGGTGATTATCAAGTAACAGACACAGGCAAAATTCAATTTCTTGAAATAAGCAGAGAACATGGAATGCTTGTCAAGCCTCATTGTGCCCATGGGCTACAGATATATTGGATGCGAATAAAGTGAACATTGTGGACAATTAACTTTTGGTGTGAGAGGATATTTAAAATTACATTTCATAATTTGAAGTCTGTGAAAAGAGCAATTGGATTAAGAACCCCATCCAACCCCGGAGCCTCTGCCTCTATCGGGTAATCTATCTATACATTAGATTCATTTCTTTAGTCTTTTAGAACCGTGTTACCCAAACCCATTTCAACAGTCAAAGACAATACATGTGTTCCTCTCTGTCTGGTGGATCAGCCCCCAGTGGCGGATTGCTGGATACAATGCCCCTTTAATGTGTACCGTACCGATCCAGATGTAGCTGGAAGGTGGAAATATCAGGCAGAGGATTATGGTGTAGCGTTTAGCATGATGGATTGGCAAGCCATAGATCCAGGTTCGATTCCCGGTGATCCTGGGTATTTTCACCGTCCACTACACATAATTGTATATGTCCTTTGCCAAGTGTCTGAAATGTGGGCCGGCCTCCCTAGCCCACTTAAAAGGGTCTATATCTCCTCTATCCTATCCCCTCAGGATGTGTGTGGTGCACATATGCGTGGGCACCGACACATTCCTCTGTGAAATTGTGTAATGTCGTTCTCACCATGAATATGACCTTAGATGTCGAAATGGCGTTAAAAATCTATTACTCACTCACTCACTGAAATGTGGGAAGTATCAGTGTGAATGTCTTGAGTTGTATGAGACTTTAAGAGTGTGTATTTCAGTTTGTATGATATAAATGCTTTGCAAGGTAAGAACCCAAAAGTCAGAATGTCCCTTACAGGACGGGCGTATATTAGACTCGTAAAATATCAAGCCCCAGCTGTGCCTTCTAGATTTCTATCAATGTCAGGATGTGCGTTATGTATACGCAGATCCATCTTATGAGTGAGGTACTATGTACACATGCATGTCTCCTGGCCATTCCACAGCTATGCCTGACATAACCATAATATCAAGACATTCTCAAGAGTGAAGTCTGAATCACGAACCAAAAGAAGGTATACGTTAACTCTTAAGGGCCATTATGATACAAAAAGCTTTGTGCACTGAAACCTGGAAGGTCCGAAACTAGTTGGTGGTGACGACTTTAGGTCCTCTGGTTGCCAATACATAAAACAACTACCTTAGGTGGTCAAAATGAGGTCCTTCCAGGTTTTGAGTGTGTTGATGGGTCATTTGGGTTATTCTACACTATTATGATCGTGTCACATCAAGAGCATCAACATGGCAGAGGTTGAATACTATTGCAGAAACTTATATGACGGTAATCTGGCAATTTTGGGACAAAGCTTTCACTTTTACTTCCAGAGATGTTTCTTGTAAGACATCGAACTGCTGTACTGTTTTCTAGGACTTCATTGCAGAAATTTTACAGCTACACTGCTAACCCAAAAACAGTCATTTATTACAGCGTAATGCTTGAATACATGCTCAGTCAGTGTGTCTGCAATGTAAAAGAAACTGAGAAAAGAACATGATCCGTTAAGGTATTTGCTGTCCTGGAGCTTAATTCAAAACATCCTGGGATCCCAACCCCAGCGATCTTAGTGTAGGCACATATCATAAGACCTAACTGGTCTACCCTATGTAATGCAGTGGTTGCAGGCCTGTCCAGAATAGGTAGTCCTGGGATCACTTCACTATTCCATTTCCACCACTAAGATCACTGCGATCTTAGTGAAAGAAATGCATAGTGGTTTCACCTGAGTACAAGAGCACTTACAGGTAACACTCCTGATCGAAAGAGTGAATAGCCTGCTGCATACATAAAGAGGGGAGGGAGGATGTTTGAAGGAGGGTGTTGCTCCTATTGTAAAAGGAGCTGTGAGTATGTGCCCTCTTTTCTAAACAAGTCATGCACTGCTTCACCTAAGTACTTGCACTCACCACATTAGTCTGAAAAGTCATCTGCCTTGTTTAAAATAGAGAGAGAGCTGCACTACCAGGTACCTTCTCATGTCACAAGCTCCATAGTTTATTATACTGACTGACTTCTCCCAACTAGGTACCTACTCCAATCCCCCTTTTTTAGCACCGCACTTGAATGACCACTTGTGAGCAACAAAAGTGACAAGTTATAGCTACATGAAAAGAAAGGACTGGAAATGAGGGCATTTTTAGCTAGCTCTTCCTTTTACTATAGGAGCAATACCCTCCTAAGTGTCCTTGAGGGCTCTTAGGGCTACTCATGCGTTAAGTGCACTGTAAGGTAATTCTTCCCTTCTCTCTCTTTGTCCTGGGGGGAGGGCACAATGCTTCTAATAGGCAAGCATAAATCATACATTCATGGGAACAACTCTTGAATACTGTACGGGGGTCAACTGCACCCTGTGCTCTTTTGTTAGCCCATATGGGGATGGGGAACGATGGTATAAACACTCTTGTGAAGAAGAGTGACTCCACAGCTATTCCTTTATTTTGGGACTCTTACCCCTGTGCCTAGTCAGTTCTTCTTGGAATAGTGTAGGAGGGCTGAGACTAAGATCGATGCGATCTTACTGCTGGCTAGGATATGTGAACCCAGTCAACTCTTAAGGTCGTTAATAGGATAAGGCTGATTTATTCCTAAGATCGCTGGGGTCGTGATCCCAGGATGTTTTGAATTAAGCTCCTGAAAGTGTTAAACGAAAGGTTTTACTTGAAAATAACTCTGCCGACTGCCTTTAATCTACAAATCGATCTCAGAGGCAACATTCAGTCCACATTCCCATGACATCCATTTCTGAATGTAGGCTGTAAAATATTTGGAGTCGCGTGCCTCATTACCTAACTGTTATCATGTAAACAAAGCGAGGGGAGATACAAGGAAGGCTAACACGCGGAAAGCATGGGAAAATATGTAAATTATTCAGGCTGTCGTCTGTTTGTCTAAAAGTCGTCTGCTACACTGTGTTTGAATCACGTTCAGTGTCAGATGCTGCCTACACATCTTTTTTTTGTTGTTTTTCTAATGTCAGACAAATGTCGTCTGCTTCTATAGAATGTCGTCTGATGCACGAACACACAAACAATGTTGTTGTAAAGGTAAGATTCTAGTGAGTCCAAAGATCTTTTTCTGATGAGGCGTTGATTAAGTGCTGTTCCACGGCCATTGGTCAGGTGCAGTTTTGCTAATCCAACTAATTTTTCTCTATACTTTTGCAATATCATAATTCATTGGATTAGCGGAAATTCGACCCACCAATGGCAATCGAACCAACGCTTTATAGGGGTAGTTCTATTCGACATAGAAAAATCTTCAAAATGGTCCATGGGTCACAGTTCAGCCTCATGGATTTCCCCCTTAATTTTCTTAGCTTAAGTAGGCCTAAATAGCCGTTTTACTCTTATCAAAGGTACCCTGACTAGCAGTGCCGACCTAACGCATATCTCTTAGAGGTACTAGTCCTCTGCAGACAAACTACCAAATGAATTGGAGATCAACATTCTTCTGACATTAACAGTGATTAAGAATGACTGTTTCCTATCAGGCCCAAGTTGTCTATTCCCAAATCCTAGTATGTTTCAGCTTGATCCCATATTGTTCCTCAGTAGTCTGTTTTGGTTCTCTGCTCAGTTTTCCGAGACTGACCCTACCTCCACGATATCTATCGGGGATGTACAATTATCCACAATGGAAGGACCATTTGCTTGTTGACATTAACTGCTATGTGCTCATGTGTCTGCTTGTGTATCCTCCTGAGGTGGACTAGCCAGACATGCATCAAGGTATGTCTGGGGAGATCACATAGCACTGGAATTCTTTGGAACGTTCATTTATCTCTCTCTCTCTCTCTCTCTCTCTCTCTCTCTCTCTCTCTCTTTCTCTCTATATCTCTCTCTCTCTCTCTCTCTCTCTCTCCTCAATTATTTAAGACTTGGGACCTATGTTCTGAGACTAAGATAAATGTCAGCAGGGCATTTCAAAACGATATCTATAGCTATGGTTTTGAAATGCCCTCCAGAGATCAGTACAAGTCGGTATACAGTTACCACCTAAAATAATCATGTCTGCATGTCATGAGCGGAATCAACTTCACATAAACCAGTTAAGTACAACATAGTGGGCCTATCATGTTAATTGTAAAATATTTATTTTGTCTACATTATTTACAAATGCAACCTTGGTGAGTATTGATCAGTCAGACTGCATTCATGCATCATTCCAACCACGAAGGATCAGTATGGCACACAAATACAATGTAGCCATTTTACTTGATGGGGCTTCGGTTTTACCACATCATAAGGGAGTGATCATTTTTAAACAACAGGGGGGGGCTGGTGTGTTTGAGGGGGGGCCAGATTTTTTCAACCCCTCTGATGGGGGGTCAAAATAATTTCACCTGTTTTCAGTGGAAACCCCCATGCGTTTCTATAGGTTAAAAGGGCACGTTCATGCGCGATTTTCGCCCCTTACAGGGGGTCAATTTTACCCTTTCGAGAGGGGGGGTCGAAACATTTTTTTTTGCGCCCACCAGCCCCCCCCCCCCTTTGTTAAAAGATTTATCACTCCCTAAGGACAAATGAACATGAAACCTTTAGGGATGATGCAGTCTTCAAAGGGCCTCCATAGCACATCCTTACAGCCCGTTGAGCTGTTGACATAATAATTGATATAGGCGAAAGTCTCTTTTCATGTTTGCATATGCCTGTACTGCCTACAACACTGTAAGGAGTTTGTGTTATATAAGAGAAACATGCCCTGTTAATTCACAGGAGATACTGTAGTATTCTCAAGTACATTAGGCCTTGCTGTATAGCCACAGCTTTACAGCTGTAGATTCATGTGTACAGTAAGTTGTCCTGGAGGCTATTGCGAAAAGAATCGGATGCGGATTCTCACTGTCATAACTCACCTTCCAGTTCCTGGCTGTTCTGCTGCTCAGAACAAACTTCTCACCTTACACACAGAATCAATCCTCTTAGTGTGAGTCATACTGGGAAGCATTCCCAAACTCATGAAAACTTAAGAATCAATTCTATAACCTATTACCTTGCTGCAAAACAGGGGAGAAGTCATTGCCTGAGGGTAGTCAGTTCCCATTTGGGAATAGCACCCCTGACAGAATTGAATTCCTGTCCTTTCGCAACACCCTCCTGTTTAATTACTCTTATACCCACATAATATGCCCTAGGCCATACTCACCCTGTTGTACATTTCCTATTGGGTGTAAGCGGGAATGGAGCTGGTTCCTGGCGACATGCACTGATAAGAGCTGATAGGATGAAACCAGCATGTCCCTGGAAGTGGGTGTTTCCCAGGGACAAGGTACCTATCATGATATGTCTTATCAGTGGGGTTTACCTCAACCAGCGAAATTCAAAATGGTGGACACACAGGACGTCCATACTAAGCCCTATAGATTAACAGCACCTCTTGCTGTAATTCTACACTCCTGTTCATTTACAGCAAATATTGCTGTTTAATTATAAGACATTGTTCTGTAATTTTCCAACATATTTTTCTGTTAATTTACAGCATATATATATGGTCACAGTGGTTGTTACTGTATAATTACTGTGGATTGTGCTGTAAAATTACAGCAACTCACCTTTGTTTTAAATTTTTTTCAAAGATTGAGAAAATAGTTTTCCATCATCAGCATTTAGGCACAAAGGCTTATGTATCGACTCTCTATAGGGGAAATCGAGTCCATGGATTAGTGTCTGGTGATTGTGATGAGAACGTATTATTTTCAAAATGAACGATAATTGTTCCTACCATCGTCTAATTGTCTCTTCTCATTTCCCCCCTTGCGATCCTGTACACTTTTCTCTGTTTTATTGCTGATCATTGCAGAACAGTAACTCTGTGCCCAGTATAAGGCTGGTTTAGTAGCTACTGTGGAGGCAATCATATATAACGCATACATGTGTGCAGCATACCTACAGCATTGTTACGTCTACGTAAAATCAGGTTTGAGTGATGTACGTTGTGGTTGCTAAACCTCCCTTATATTTTAAAGTAGAATGATGTTTATAATCATCTAATTCTTTGTAAGTCCGGTATACCCCTGACTGAGTCAGGTTTAAGTTATAAACATTCTTCCAACCCATGAATTTGTAACAGTTCCATTCTTACCAAATTCACTAAGACCACTGAAGACAAGCTTCCAGCCTGGCTGGTTTTCAGGGTAAGAAAGACTTGTCACCCTGTTCTGTCAACTATCTAATGCCCAGTCAATTGCAATAAAGAGAATGATAGAAATAAATGATGGGTCTGGAGCCTGCATTGGCTTTGGGACCGATTTATTGAAGTGAAACACTTGTGGAGATCACACCTAATCCAACCCTTTTGGATCAATCCTTATCTCCATTCCTTTCACTTTGAGAATTTGTGAGAAGGGAATCTTTTGAACGATTTAAAGTGGGCAATCCCCCTGGGCTCAATATTCTTTTGACGATGCCAACTTTCCTTCACTTCTCTCACCCATGTTTTACCGCACAACTAGGGTGTTTCTCCCCAAGAGAAATTCCCTTTATTCAATCCTTTTAAGAGTGTCACTAAAACCAGTATATAGACCAAATACATTGATAAAGGAGCACTACACACTGCCAATGTTTAGAGATACACAAGTATGTCTATACCTAGGGTGCTATCCAATATGTCGTGTTTTCCCAGCCCCCTACAACCGTTTTGTCACACTCTGGCAGCGTCCCTTGGCGTGCAGACGACATTTATCTCACCTCTGGCTGCCATTTTCCCTCATTTCCTCCTCTCTCCACCAGGTGACGCCAATCGTCCTCCACTGGTCCCCAGTGCCTGCCTCTGTCAATGATCCATAGTTTGAGCGGTGCAGGGAACCAGTATAAGCCGCCTGAGTGCTGTATAGAAGGCGACATCTCATTGGTTGATTGAGGTCACGTGTCAGAGCCAGGTTGTTACATGCTGCTCACATGTCCCACGTTTATTGATGGTGACGCTAGATGGCGCAGCAGGCAAGCCTTTCTGTGCATGCTCAACAAACAACTTCCGCCTGCCCCGTATTGGCTAATATCAACACTATTCCTATTATGGGATGGATGTGGCCGATTGGCTCTTTGCATATATACGAGTATACGCATTTGCGACTGTGGGTTTTGGATTCTTCCTTTTTGTTGCATTTACCCTTGTCCATAGGCAGATACTGACTGCTTTTCCATTAGGTCTTTGCTGGCTGATGGCTGGGAGTAGGCAATTTGTGCAAAAGGGGCACAGTCCTATTCAGGCTGGCCTATCTAGATGAGTTAGGTTCAAGAGTATAAAGCTTCCATGACTAATCATATTAAAATATCTATATAGGAGTCAAACCTACATAATTATTCTCGTCAACAAAGACTAACAGAAAGTAAAGTCATTAGCGTTAAGAGTATATTTTCTTTATCTAACAATGTGCCTTTCCATCATTGTGGAGCAAGCTTTCAATTTTTAAGGGGAACGTACATCAAAATTAGACAGAAGTCCGCCAAGTATTCAGCGATTCAGTCAATATCTTCCTTACCATTGTAGGCATTATCCTTTCGACAAATGGCCATCACCATTTCCGTTACTTTTGGGTCAGTGCCTTACCTATTTAGATATTCCTAAAATGACTTAGTGGGTTTATCAAAGTGACATTGATGTGATTGCAATTGGCAATAAAATGTTATTCAAAATTACATCTATACCTAGAGAAGATGTGAGCCAGCAAGCAGAAATGGGGGTTCCTGAGGGATTTAGTACCAGTTTTAGCCACCAGGGGGCACCACTATGGGCTAGAATAGAAAAGATATGCCTAAAACAATTAAAGGTGAACTTTTCTATGGAGAATTCAATGATTTTTGATAGAATGTTATATTTTGGGTGAAAAGGTTCCAAATTAGGCTTGTAAAAAGAATGTTTTTGGGCCTAAATAGGTATTTTTGTTGATTTCTGTTACCATGGAAACATGATTAGCATTCTAAATAGGAAAATTATCCCATTCGAAAGAATTTTTTACCAGTTTACTATGGTGAAAACAGAACAAAAATACCCTTTCTAGATCAAAAGTTATAGGGAAAATAAATTATGCTAATTATAGATGTATCTCACGACCGATTAGGCAAAGAGCTTATTGCCATTCAGAAATGGTCATACCTACCCATATTTAGCAAACCATTTCCCTGAAACTAACTGGAGTATCTTCTCTTGCAATATATCAATGGAAAGCTAGTGATCTGAATTTTAAAGTTGACTTTTAGCACGGAGCACCCTTTCTCCTTACCTCTACACAGATATAGGTGTGGACCATTAGACAGTGACAGCCAGAATCTTTTTGCAATTGTCACTGCATTTAGAATCTGCATCAACAAGCTGCCTTTTAGGGTTGTCACTGCAGGAGGGCATTTCTCAACAATGGTATTCAGTGTTATTGCGAAATGCCCTCCTGAGCCAATGAAGTACTTATCGCCACTGCATGACAAATTATACTAGTTATGATCGGAATAAGCAGCCGGATTCCTGTAGATTTCGATAGGACTACCATGGTTACTTTATGCCTACACCAGTATATAAGACAGGTGCCCTTTTAGGATACAGATATTAGAGCACAGGCTAAGTGGTGTCGGAGCTGTGGGGGTTGCATCCCCCGCACTTCTCAGGTTTCACTATAGATTGTATTGAGATATACTAGAATTATATACAATTCATTCCCCAAATCTTTAGCTCCACCACTAGCTGTACTGCTCTAGAGTTTGGCACTTGTGCTTAGATACAGAAGCTTGTTAGGGTCAGTAGAGTTACTAGGATTAATCCTTTCCCTAAGAATCATACTATCGTGAGAGGGTTATAAAACTAGTAGAGGAAACATCCTGTCCCCCTCCATGTGAAGTAGAAGCCATTATTAAAACCATCTGTGTTAGGTTATCAAACTCTCAAACTCTCATAGTATCACCCATCCACCCCACTCTCGTCCTCTTCTTGTGAGTAGCGAGAACAGTCAGATCGGTTTACATCCATATAACTGAGAACGAACTCTGACAGAGTCATGGTAACTCTATGGTAACCCTATATATTTCAGCACCCCTTTAGCCCGAGCCGTTATACCAGATAGGCAATAATTTGAATGCTATCTTAGTGCTGAAGAATAATTCTAGGGCCCCTTTACCCCTGTTGCTTATTTGAGGCCAGGAGGGCATTTCTCAAGATGGTACGACTAGACACAACAATTATGACTTGAAACCCTCCATATGAGAGTAGGTGATTGTAGGTAACACACTACAACTACTCTGTACAATAGGTATTTAAGGCAGTAATTACATAGGGTTTTGTAGGGCAGTCATACCAGTGCAATTATTAGTGACCACTAGATGCAGGGATGTAATGGCATTTAACTGAGAGATCTCACTACGACTTGAAGGGGGTCTAGTCGTACCATCTTGAGAAATGCCTTCCAGTGCTAATTTGAGACCCAAGCGTTTTATCAGGCCAATAAGGTAGCACAGCTGTATTTTAGAGACTGTCATATTGTTCAAATTAGGTATAATATAAATGAGTTAATTCAGTAGAGGTATTAAAGGAGGACAGTGTCGTTCAGTTAGTACAGTGTGAGGTATATTGGTTTAGAAGGATTGAGTAGCGTAGTTAGTTCTGTATAGGCACAGAATGTTCAAATCTAATTACCATACAGATAATAGTATTACATCCATGGGGTCAACTCGGACGCTGTTGCATCATTGCTGGATAAGACCATAACAATTGTGAATAGTTATTGGCTTTAATCTCCATAAGATTCAGAAACAGAGGACAAAAGGCTAGTCTTAACTACATGTGACCAATCACAATGAAATGAGTCTAGAAGTGTTAGTTTTGTTATTCCAGGACATGGGACTGATTGTCCTGGGAAAGGTCTGCTAAGGTGAGGTCTGAGTGAAGAACAATATAAGGGCCGATAATGCAAAAATGCATCATGCCCCTTGATTTGCATGAATGCAGCCCTGGTGGGTAAGTACCCAGGGCTACATTCCTGAGCCAGCAGTAGTGTAGGCCTATCTTCCCTTTGTGGTCTACAAGATATCCTATTGGAGTTTTTAGCTCTTCAAGTTTTATTTTATCCTCACCTGCTATTTATTTCGAGTGCAAATACTAAACCCAAATTCTCAATTTCCAACCTATTGAAGCCCCTATATAAGGTGTGGCTTATAGGTCATTTCAGGCTCTGGCTGCAGCTCAAAGTATATTACTCAAAGTACCATACTATAGAATAGTAGTAATCTGAATATTTTTTGGCCACTAGGTATGGCCTATATTATTTTCCAAAATAGAAAAAGGAAATGAGTTGCTGGGTGATTTCTTTTTTTTTTCTATGGGGACATTTTATGATAGGATCATATATTTCAAGCAAATATAGCTTACTAATATTTGAATCTCATCTCATTGGATCTACATATACACATGTACATGAACTTGGCTATCACATGGTCCTTGGAATGTGGTTGGTTTACAAACAATACACTCATGATGTCTCTTGCCCAGCAATAGACATCTTTAGTAAAAAAAAAACTGTGATCACTAGAATACCTGATGGATATCTTTTCATATCTGGTGAATATGTGTGTCAGTTGGTAGGCTACTTGCTATGCAAAAGCTAGTACTTTCTAAACAGTAACCAACTGCACAATTGTTAAATATAATTATTTCCTATTTTGGGGGGTATTTTGAGGTATAATTGTTTTCTAATACATTGAGTCCATGGTGGAGTTTTTAGCTCTTCAAGTTTTATTTTATCCTCACCTGCTATTTATTTCGAGTGCAAATACTAAACCCAAATTCTCAATTTCCAACCTATTTATCCATCAATATAGGTCCATTAGCTGCAGTATGAAATGAAGTACCGCCATGATAGGACTAACAACTTTCCTGGAACCTGCATCAAAGATGTAAAAAGTAACACTGTGTCTGCATCTTCTTGTTGTCTGATTATCAACATTATTCTATCAATCTTTCTTCTGTCTTTCCTAATCCCCTCTCTTCATTTATTTCTGTTTCTCTGTCTTTTTCGCAGGGGAAGGGGTATGGATATCCGGGACAGTAGTCTTTAATATGCCACCCATCCTTCTCTTCCAAGAAATCTGTCTTTCCCTCACCCTGTTCTCTACACACCCCTATCACTATCTCTCTCTCCTACCACCCACCCACCCCTATCTCCAATAGTCCTGTTATCGGCCCTACCAAGTCTTGTTAACATCCCTTGTCACTTCCGCTCACACAATAGCCTAGACCTAGTTCGGCTGCTTGTCAGTACGTGGAGCCACCTACCACGCCGACAGCTTCCCAGCCCCTGGCGGCCTTGCACACAAGCAGCAACATAGTGCGGGAATTAGTCTGTTTGCTCTGCGGAGTAATCTAGGATATCCCCTTCACTGCCTACCCAGTGGTCTTTTGAAATAGGATGGTTAAGGGGAGATTTTGTGGAGGAGTCTGGTTGGTCGGTAGAAAAGAGTTGGGATTGGTGGCTTTAGAGTGAAAGGTGTCGATGTCAGTGTTAGGTAGAATAGAATGGGAGAGTTCAAGGTGGGGGAGGCACTGTGGGGGAGTAGATTATAGCGCTCAAAGATTTAGGTTCATTCTGGCTGGCTCTACAGTTAAGTAAATGGTTCTCCAAATCCTTATTACTTTTTGTGTGCTGATGTGTGTCCTTACTTGCAGTCATAGTGCATAGAGAGCTTTACTGAGGTTATAAGACGTACATAGAGAGTTGGGTTTGAACCTGGTTATAAGTAGTACATAGAGATTTGGGTTTTACTGTGGTTATAAGTAGTACATAGAGAGTTGGGTTTTACTGTGTTTATAAGTAGTACATAGAGAGTTGTGTTTTACTGTGGTTATAAGTAGTACATAGAGAGTTGGGTTTTACTGTGGTTATAAGTAGTATTATATAGAGTTGGGTTTTACTGTGGTTATAAGTAGTACATATATAGAGAGTTGGGTTTTATTGTGGTTATAAGTAGTACATGGAGAGTTGGGTTTTACTGTGGTTATAAGTAGTATATGGAGAGTTGGATTTTACTGTGGTTATAATTATAAGTACATATATAGAGTTGGGTTTTACTTTGGTTATAAGTAGTACATAGAGATTTGGGTTTTACTGTGGTTATAAGTAGTACATAGAGAGTTGGGTTTCACTGTGGTTATAAGTAGTACATAGAGAGTTGGGTTTTACTGTGGTTATAAGTAGTTCATATATAGAGAGTTGGGTTTTATTTTGGTTATAAGTAGTACATAGAGAATTGGATTTTACTGTGTTAAATTAATAGTACATGGAGAGTTGGGGTTTACTGTGGTTATAAGTAGTACATGGAGAGTTGGGGTTTACTGTGGGTATAAGTAGTACATAGAGAGTTGGATTTTACTGTGTTAAATTAATAGTACATGGAGAGTTGGGGTTTACTGTGGTTATAAGTAGTACATGGACAGTTGGATTTTACTGTGTTAAATTAATAGTACATGGAGAGTTGGGGTTTACTGTGGTTATAAGTAGTACATGGAGAGTTGGGGTTTACTGTGGTTATAAGTAGTACATAGAGAGTTGGATTTTACTGTGGTTATAAGTAGTATTATATAGAGTTGGGATTTACTGTGGTTATAAGAAGTACATATATAGAGTTGGGTTTTACCGTGGTTATAAGTAGAACAAGGAGAGTTGGGTTTTACTTTGGTTATAAGTAGTACATAGAGAGTAGGTAGTACATAATAGTTGATTTTTTGGATTTATTGTGGTTATAAGTAGCACATGTATAGAGAGTTGGGTTTTACTGTGGTTCTAAGAATTACAGAAAGTTGGGTCTCGTACCTACAAATTTGGATATTACTCTGGCTTTAAATGATATTGAGAAATGCATCCAAGTCCCAGTGCAACACCAAATAGCCATCTATACTGCTGAGGTTCAAAGTTTTTTTCCTCTAGATCACGTGTCTAGATATACCATCCAGTAAAGCTCTGGCCAAATGCTGATTTCTTTTTGTTGGAATTTTCTGTATTTCCTCAGTATATACCCTGCGCTATGACAGAAAATTGTACAAATCAGGCCCTAAAAGAGGCTGATAATATCTCAAGGTCTACCTCCTTTTCCTATAATGACCCGTAGAATGTCTATATCATAGGCCCTATGTCTTCATATTATGCACCTATTGAGATATTTGTCTGACTAAATTCAGTTACTCTAGATATTCATGTCATAATGATGCTTTCTCTATCATTCAAAACCAGAATACTGTAACTAACGAATCCTTTCACAAACATGAGAAATGGGTCTAGTGGACTCATCCAATATTGGTATCTTTCCTCTTGGTTATTCTCGGGAGATGTCTACCCATGCTCACATGAGAACACAGACCCCTCTTGTCCTCTTCGTTTCCTATATTATCACTCGCCCCATGAACACTGTCATCTGCCCCCGGGGTAAGTGCTGGGACATGACTCAGCACTTCTGTGGAGCACCTTGCCTCCACGACACAGAATCTCCATAATCATACCTGTCAAGCTCTACCTAGCATCTGCATGGAGGAGGCAACATCTCTCTTTTCTATCTAGGTTAAAATAATGGGTTTCTTACGCTCTCTGCAATCGCTATATCCTCTCCTGTCTATAGCTGTCAATATCCTGCTATGATTCAATTTAAAACATACTACATTCAAAACATGTTCAATGGTTTTTGTCCCCATTTTGGTAGTTTTTTTTTCTTATTTCCTTTTTTGACAGACACAGAAAACCCACTTATATTGCTATGATTCAATTTAAAACATACTACATTCAAAACATGTTCAATGGTTTTTGTCCCCATTTTGGTAGTTTTTTCTTATTTCCTTTCTTGACAGACACAGAAAACCCACTTATATTGACAGTGGTCGATTGAGAGCTTTACTGCTGATGGTCTCTAAATTCATGACACATTCTTCTATATTGAGCAGTAGAGTGGCATATTTCTGACCAATGAAATAATTCCCTAGAATTCACTGCAGGGGATGTTACCTATCATTATAAACTTAGTTCACCCAAAATGGCCTAAGAATGACGCTGGAACTAAATACCAAGAACCAAGCTTCACTTGGGAAACACGGGTGTATGCGTTACATGCGAGACTCCAAATCCTATGTTCTATTTGTTTTTGTTTACATTACACATCAGATTTGCATGAATGATGCGGCAATTTCGCTGCAATATCACGTCATTGATGCACCTGTGTTGCCTAAACCAATGCATTTTGCTCTGTCGCCTGTGACGCATATGTCCGTGTTTTGCTAGTGGAGCCTTGGCTTGCCTGACTAAAACACACTGCTCCCATTTCAATGTCAATACCTAGATGTCCCCTGTCTCTAATGGTTAGGGAGTGTTCTGGACACACCTAGGTCAGCGGAGAGACATTTAGAGCACACCAATATTATAGCTCCTCTAGTGTGCTCAGCTATCAATTTGCTGGATGAAGCAAAGGACTAATCTGGCAGACAGAAAACATTATCTAAATCAGATAACATAATAATGAAGCTTTAGACTGTAACCAATTTGAACAATGAGAAAGAAAATTAGTACTAGATCCGTTGGGGCCTATTTGGAATGGGTAATAGCCCTCTCAGAGTCTTCTAGGCCAAATTCAATCCTACAGAAGTCCGATTTTCTTTACTTTTTCTCTTTTCTCTATCAGGGGGAAAAACACCAGTATTAATCAAGATCATCCGCGACTATCAAAGTCAAGATTGATATTCCGTTAAAAGTATCACTGATATTACATCTTAATCAGCCCACATTTTCTACTTTTGATACTAATTTTCAAGCTGTTTATCTCAATAGTGGTCTGCAGTCGAATTTAAGTTCTACATTAATATCAGATCCAGACTTGGCAGCCTTCTGTGCTAAGCCTGCCAAGTCTGGCTGACCAAGCTTGGCACCCTGCAAACCAGGAGCAAGTCAGGACAAATACACTTGGCAATGGTATATGTAGTGGAAGTGGTTTGCAGGAGTCTCTATATGGAATAAGTGATTAATGAATAGTAGATGTGTTAATATCTAAATAGACTGTGTCTGGGTAGTGTAGCCTATAGCAGGGGGTCAATGGGTCTTTATAGTCTTGATTATGCCTATAGGCACACAATTGCAATACTAAGAAACATCTATTCAAAGAGCCTATCACTTTTTTCTTTAGTTTCATGAACATAAGTAGGTAAGAACATTTACTTGAAACTTAATGCCCATTACATTCAGTAAGAAGACTCTCTTTGTTACCTTTGATATCTGAGGTTTACCTGTACCAGTATCATTACTTCCCTCTCCCTTATGTCCAACCCTCAATCTGTCCCCCTTCCCCCCTGTCTATGTCTATCCCCTCTCTATATTGTCTTTCTTCTATTGTTGTCTTGCTTCCTCTGTCTCTTTCTTTTGCCCTCTCCTTCCTTGCATGCCTTTTATATGCCTCCCTTATTCCGTGTCTCTTTCTTTTGGCCTTTCCCTCCTCCCTGGACCCTGCTTTCCATCTACCCCACCCTTCCTCTGTCTCTCTTCTACCCTATCCTTCCTCCCTGCTTTCCATCTGCCTCCCTTACTCCTTCTCTCCTTCTTTTACCCTCTCCTTGCTCCCTGCTTTAGATCTGTATCCTCCATTCCCCTCTCTCCATGTCTCCCATAATCCTTGTCAGAGGCATAGGAAGCAAATCTTCATTGGGGGGCCCAGCGGGGTCCCAATTTGAACACCTTGAATTATCGGCTCGAGCGCGATGATGCCTATACATACCCATAATAGAATTTAATAGAAAAGTATTTTTGGTGAATTTTAGATCTGATTTGAGGTTCAGGGCTCCATTTTCCCTATCCCTTTAACATATTAATCTAATTTGGGATGGAATGTTTTAGCTGCTTTTCCATTTCATTATGACTTCTTGGTAAATTTTTGGGGGGGCCCAGACATAATCAGGCCCCCCTCCTTTATGATTGGGGGGCCCGGGCCCCCCTGGCCCCCCTTTTCCTACGCCCCTGCTTGTCTCTCTTTCTCTTCTTTTAGTATGGTAGGCTTCCTTGATTTTCACCCTTCACATCTGCCTAATTCCTGTGCTCCTCCACCTCCTTCATATTTTCTCTCTGTCCATCACCAAACACCTTTTCCCTCAACCACACCCTCCCCATAATCAGCCCAAGGCACCAGGTGACGGGAAACAAAATCTGCCAAATCATGTGCCGTCCAAGCTTTCCCGGGATCTCGCGGTGATCACATGGAAGTGATTGGGATGCAGATTCAGGCTGGCAGCACAAAATAGATGAAGGGCCTGTCTGTGAATGTCAGTGGCAGTCAAAATACAGGAGTCTGATTGATGTGCAAGTTTTATAATATTAACCTTCATATATAGTATTTGTATGATTTTATTGTGAGTATGTCTACCAAAGCGAAATACACACAGGAAATGTAGGCATATATGCCTACATATATAGAGGAGTATACTCCAGGCATTGCCCAATCCAACTTTCTGCACTGAGGTTTAAACAAACACTTAGATCTAGCTTCATAATTGTCAGTGGGGGATACCTGAAGGGTTATTATATTTTCTGTGTTATTGTATAAGTCTGCCCCTTCTCTCTCTCTCTCTCTCTCTCTCTCTCTCTCTCTCTCTCTCTCCTTCTCTGTCTCTGTCTGTCAATCTACCTGCCTCTCTTCTCTCTCTCTCTTTCCCCTCCCTTTTTCTATCCAATTATCCTTCTATGCCCTCTCTCTCTCTCTCTCTCTCTCTCTCTCTCTCTCTCTCTCTCTCTCTGTGTGTGTCTTTCTCCCTCTCTTCAACTCTATTTTGTAGTCTACGTCTCTCCCTTTCGGTCTCTTTGCAAATCCTTTCCCCTCCCTTTTTCTATCCAATTATCCTTCTATGCCCTCTCTCTCACACACACTCTTTTTCTCTCCCTGTCCCAGCCTTGTTCCCGTCTCATTTCTCCATAAACCATTAAACTGAGATGTTGATTAAGTGTATCTTCTTATCTACTGTGTGGCTGGTACATCTTGGTTACTTTATAATTACATCAACCTGACAGCCCCATTAGTGGTATCGCCCATTTAATGAAAGTCGTTAACCCCTTGAGGACCCATTAAAGGGTTAATAGCATTTTCACCATCAATGGTGTAAAGGTGATATAAACAAAAAACAATTTAATCCTTCAGGGACAAAGCATTTCAATGCACTGCTGCAACGCTTCATAAACATCATCATGGTACATAATTAAGTTAACAGATTAGGCCAGAGTGAGTTACTTAAGGGAAGCATCAGTGCACTTTTATGACATAATAGGTTACAATTCATTAAGACACAAAGTTCTATGCCTTCATGATTTAAGATTTGATTATAGTAAGGGCCACATCCACTGCCCATGGATGGACCATCCATCGGCTCCATCTGTTTTATTTAGCATTGATTTCTATGGGGGGAAAAGGATGAAGGGAAACGATTGGTCCATCCCTGGGCGGTGGATGCGGCCCTGTATAACGCCGTTTCAAAGCTGCAATAATTGTTGAATTGCCCTTCTCTAACATCTAGGACTATGTAAGATAATTCTCTTGCTCTTTTCCTCAAATACAGTGTCATTTATTGTGGTGAGAGGTGAGCTGTAATGCATACAGCTTAGGTTCCAGCTTTTATCTCCTTTTTGGTGGAAAGGGACAAAACTCAGTCAAACAGTTTAGACAAAGGTGGAAGGGCTGAGTAGTCAGGATTCAATACAGAGCCGTTCCCACCATAGAATACCAGTTTGATTTCTGACAACAGACGGAGCCACTGAGCTGGTCTAATAGGGTGTTTGTCAACATGGGTAAAATGCTTGAATGGTGGTTGTTGTTTTTTACAATGATTACATAGCACATATTTCCAACAGCTGACACTCTCAGGGCCGTACGGTGCTTGAGGATGGTTCTGTTGGTCGTTATAACGTTTAGAATAGGCATTTGAAGTCACAGGGCAGTGTGCGATCCTAGCAGCCTAATATATTACCTGCAGATATTTTATGGCTGCAAAGTTGACGAAGGAAGTATTTCATTTTCAGGTACACATACATTGTGGGTTTTCAATTTCAGGTACACATACATTGTGGGTTGAACTCATGCCTGCACATAATATTATGTGTACCTTTCCAAACACCCAGAGAGCATTACTGCGCTTAATCTCCAGTCAGCCAATATTAAACTTCTTCCTTCGAAATAATGAGTTATAACCTTTAGAGAAAACATAAAGTCCTTCAACAATTAATTCTATTTACCATTTAATTTAGGACCCGATATTGGGCCGAAGACAGCAAATATAGAGGCCTGTATGCGAGTGATTGGAGAGATAGCCTTTCTTTCTCCTCCCCAGTCTCTCTCTGTGTTGAGCAGTGTTTCCCATTAGAAATCTAATAAAGCTCTCACTAACCAGGGGTTGGGGACTGTCTCCTGTCAACTTACATTTGTCTCAATGTCTATGACCAGGGGCTGAGAAGAACTGAGGTAGATAGGCATCGACCCTGGTTAGCAAGGCATGTACCCGATATAACCAGCACATCCGACTTGGCAAAAATGTTTTTTCAACATTTTTATCAACCAATTTTCAACCAAACAAAAACATTTTTTTGAGTACATGTCTTGGCGTTGTTTTTTTTTGTGGTTTTGTTTTTTGTTTACATTAATTTTTTTTTGGCAAACTTGAGAACCAAATAAGAACTTTTTTCAATGTTAAAAAAAAACGCTTTTTTTCTGCCAAGTGGAATGCCTCGTTTATACCTTTATATCAGAGTCTCTTTGTACCTCCTTGGTCTAGATCTGTAAGCCTGGAGGCTATGTCAGAAAGTGTCATACTGTAAAATAAATGTCGTCAAAATGATGGCATAATCCTTTAACCAAAGTTGCAAGTGATCCATGTTTATTTTCATGGGGATTCCTTGTACCATTGTACTGCCATCTGGAGCTTCAAAGTCAGTCGACACTGAATTGTTCCATCACAATAGAATTACGACATAGTCCTCTGTTCAGTTTTACAAGGATCCCTGGTATGCCTAACAGTTAATTTATAGAATACAGAGATGTCCTTATGTCTGCAGCATACTTTGTTTTGGGAGAGCGTTACCCTACTTTTCATTTCATAGGTCCTTTGATTGTCCATATCTGTAAGGCCTCTATATTAATCATGATTCTCATGAGATGCAGGGAATAAGTAATGTCCAGTAAGCATGTAATTCTTTATTATTTTGAGCAATAAAGGCACTGGTGCTGCAAGTAAGCTAGTGACAAATTAATGCTTTGACTGAATGGCATCGACAAAGGCCTTGGTATCAAAAAGATTCAGCTTTGTCTTTAAGTGGCCTGTTTTCTAACAAAGACAAGCTTTTCTTCTTTGCTACTACCAGAACACTTCATTTCAGGATAGGATCCAAGGACCCACTTTATAAAGAAGCTTCTGGTGCATGTGAATGGAGAACTATGCTTTCATTCACATGTGATGCACTTTCTTCTTTAAAGTAGAAAAGCAGTTCTAAGATCTAGGTAGCAGGGTCTTCTTTTCTTCCTTCTTTTTTTTCTTTCCCTGTTTTAAGTAACAATTTTGTTTTTGTATATGGTGCTGGTTAAAATATGCAAGGATGGACCCCTGGTGCCCCTGGTGCAGCTTAAGTTAAGGGTCTGCCCCATAAGCTTATAGATGAGGTCATTTTACATTTTATTAGTACTTTACTTGTTAGAATCAGGCCGTTGCTGCACTTTCAGGATTACCTCAAGTTAGGAGTTCGTCAGTAGAGGTTGCATCTTAAATGATATATGTGGGGTGAGGCTTATACTGGAGGTATCTTTTACAGTACCTTCAATGGAGGAATAGCCTAAACCTCATTGTGAGAGTCTGAGTAGTATTGACCTCGGCATGAAATATTAGATAACTGCCCAGTGTGGTGGAAGTTCAGGTCCAGGACAGTGACACCACATGAGGGCAGCCTTCATCCATATTCATGAGGCAATGTTAACCCTTTAAAGGACGCTGATGAAGGAGTGCATCATGCCGGCATGATGCACCAATGAAGTGCTGGCGAGACTGCTCGCCAGCACTTCATTGGAGCATCATGCCGACCCTTCTGGGTTGATACACATACTCCTGGAGGGTCGGCATGATGCTCCAATGAAGTGCCGGTGAGCATACTTCATTGGGGCATCATGATGTCCAATAAGCATGATGCATTAGTGCACCAGCTGCCCTTAAAGGGTTAACACTGCCCATGAATAAACTTAATTTGTCAGCTGTCCACATTTATCACTCCTACCCCAAGTTTATTTTCACTGTCCTCTACTTTTTGTTTTGAATATGGGTGAAGCTAGGTGCATGTAAGCTAAAAATGCAAATTGTTTATGGTTTATCCTTTCCATCTATGTTCTTATCCTTTCCTTTCCTTTTCACAGAACCCCAGAAGTTCCTTTAAAATTGATTCATTTTTAGGTTTCCCACTATGAATATGGCCTTAGCTTTTGAAATTGCGTTAAACATCTTTTACTCACTCACTCACTCACTGATTTCTTCTTTTTGATCCTATATTAGGTAATGTGATCATTGAAAATTCCCTGTTGTAAATATCTAGTATTTAGGGGTATATAGAGTGATATTGATGCGTCTATACTTGGTCGTGCAATGCATTAATGCATCATGCCTACTTGAAGTTACGATGCATAGATGCAGCACTCGTGAGCCTAGAGATATACAGTTCTGCATTCATGCATCATGCCAAAACTTTGATGATATATTCACTGTCCTAGTGACTAGCTTTTATAATTCTGAGAAGTGACCACTCCTACACTTAAGGTGCAGTGCTTCTTGGAAAACTCCTTTGTGGAACACTTCTTTTATTCATTATTCAGTCAAAGAAATAAATGATAAGGCTATAGTTTAAGAGTTGACCTACTGTAGGCTCTTGCCTATAAGCCACAGTACATATTTTTGAAACACCCAAAATGAAGGGTAGGCTTACAGGTGCATTATGTTCACTGTCAAACCTGCATTGTGGCTGTTTTCAAAGTTGGGGTATGGTTTATACATATATACACCCCGGGGGGGGGCACTCACTATGTGTCAGAGACACGGGTGTGCGGCTGGCAAGGCCACTTTTTGGCCAAATTCCCTCTCACCAAGGGTCTGCTTTTTGCCAAATTCCCTCTCACTAAGGGAGTGGTCATTATTTATCAACAGGGGGGTGGTGGGTTTTCGCACAGACGCACGAAAACTTTTTACGCCCCCCCTCGACGGCAGTCAAAATTTGTTGTGCCCTCCCCGCGCCCCTCTTTGATCTATAGTAGCGCACTGGCTTTTTTTCTAAAAAGAGGGTGAATTTTTTTAGCCCCCCTCAAAAGGGGTCAAATTTTTTTAGCCCCCCCTCGGGAGGGGTCTGAAAATTTTACGCCCCCCCCTCAAACCCACCACCCCCCCCTGTTGATAAATAATGACCACTCCCTAAGGGTCACTTTTTGCCAAAATCCCTTTAACCAAGGGTCACTTTTTCCAAATTTCAATCTCACGCGCCAAAATTTGTGTTAATTTTTGGAGATTTCACAAAAAACTTGCCATCAATGGATACTTTTGTCGAAAATCCCTCTCAGCAAGGGTCACTTTTGGCAAAAGTTCCCTCTCAGTAAGGGTCATTTTTGATGGAAATCCCTCTCACCAAGGGTAAGGGTAGTCAGAGGTCCAGTCGGACACCCGAGTCAGTAAAAAATCAAGTGCCCCCCCCCCGGATATACACACATACATACATACATTCATGTATACATGTGTGCATCTTATACGCAGGGTTTACAGCGTAATCCTCTCATGTGTTTTATAAAATGCTAGTACATTTATACGGGACAAGGTGGAGGGATGATCTTAGTGCTCTGTTTTTTAGGTAAAAAACCAAGACAGTGCTGGCCTGCCTTTTACAGTGTACGATTATTGACCTACTGACCTTTACCTTAAGGCCATCACATGACCTAAAATGTGTTCTAACAATAATACCATCAGTCATTCTCACCATAGCACTGACTGAGGAACTGTAACTTGGTAGGTGACATCCTCAATTAATATACTTATAATATACAAGTATTACCTTATGTTCAAGGTGAGCCTCATATGCAGGAATAGGCCCTTGCTAGACTTTATTGAATCTATCTAAAGGCAGGGTACACAATGCCATGTCTTATATAGGCGAGAACTTCATACTACAGAACAGCATTAATCAAAATCTGGAGCCGTATCTGGAGCCATGGCAGATGTGATTGATGCATACTCCACACTATTTCAGATTGAATGTGAAGATAATATAGTGGGCTTTAGAAGTGTATTATAAGGACTCTATAATCATTAGGACTGTGTTATTGTGACAGCAACCATATAATTGCAAGGTATTATATTACAATGTTATATATGTGACATTTGCCTTGTATCAACTATCATATCGTTGTCCTATTTGTCATGGACTGGCTCAGGTAGTACCTGAATAAATGACCATTATGGATCATATTTATTAGTATTGAAGGAATTTCTAAAATGTTAAACATGAATACATTTTTTATGTGTTTTGTTATCATACACTAATTGTTGATTGTTCCCTTTTGGTTACAGATGACAACTGCCTAAATTCAAATTCAATATCTTCAGGCCTGCACCATGAGAAAACTAAACTCAGCACAGAGACGGAAATAGATCTTACTGTTTGTCTCAATGCTAGCCACATCTTATTATGTCTCCAGGCATCTGTTACCCTCTTGAACAATGAATCATGGAGATACCTCAAGTGATAAAATCCCACCTTCTATAGTTCAACCAGACACATGTTTCTTTGATAGATACTGTCTTAACTATAAGTTGACACCCAGGGAAATTTGCAATCAGGATGTCACACTTCTTATCATTGTGTTTAGGCTGCCATCTAGTATCATGAGGAGGCACCTGATAAGGGACACATGGCTAAGTCAATCCCAGATAAGAGGAGAGGATGTGAGATATGCCTTTATCTTGGGAGAAGAGAGAGGATTTAATAATGATCATGTAAAGAAAGAAGCTGATGCCTATGGAGATATCATAGTGGCTGACTTTATAGAATCCTTCAGAAATGTGACTCTGAAGTATGTATCTCTACTACACTTTGCAGAAACTTACTGCTCGAAAGCAAGATTCTTTATAAAGACAGATGATGATGTCTTTGTCAATATCTTCCTGATTTGGAAGATGATTAATAAGTGGGTGATCGATAATAAAACAAAAGGAATATTGATGGGTTATGTCGAATATAACCAAACTGTCGCTCGGACGGGACGATATGCAGTTAGTAAATTAGCATTTACCCCTGAGGTATATGGTGATGTATGCAAAGGCAGATTAACGGTCATGTCCATGGATGTTACTCAGACTTTGTACAAGCTTGCCATGCAAGACAAGGGCAAGTATTTTATCGAAAGAGGTGATGCCTATCTTACTGTAATTCTAGCCAAGAAAGCTCAAATAAAACTCATCGACGAGAGCAAGCGTTTTATTCTGGACACTTCACAGACTAGACAGTTTGCAAAGTTCACTACACAACATATTCAATGTGATATTATTATGTTTCTCCTTGACAAAGATGAGCTTCATACACAAAAGTATAGAAATGATGTTCAGTCACAATTGTGGAGGAGGCTTTTCTCGCCATTAGGTGAACATACTGCTACAGATAAGTGTTCTGATATCTGAGTGGTGAAATAACCTTACAATGCATCGCAATGATAGTGAGATGGACTGCTCTAATAAGGGATGATCAACTGTACTAAAGAGGGATTAACTATTCTGATACCCTTGGATACTGAGTGTTCGACCAACCTAATATAAGATGGATTTTCATAGTGAGGGATTGACTGTCCTGATGAAGAATAGATTGCATTGGGCTGTCCTAATAAAAGATGGACTGTGCCAATGAAGGATAGACTGTCCTAATGAAGGATGGGCTATCCTACTAATGATTGATGTGCTGTCCTACTAATGAATGATTGGCTGTCCTTATTAAACGATGGGCTGTCCTAATCAGTGCTAATGATGGATGGGCTGTCCTAGTAATGATGGATGGTCTCTCCTGATAAAGAAAAAACAGAACTGATTAAATAAACTATGAAAAATAACTATTACCAGATCTCTTCGTAAAACTGAACAATGAATCAACATGGTGGTACAAGGATTCTCCATGAAAACGATGATGAATCTCTAGCAACTTTGGGACAAACTATACTTTACTGTTATTTTGACGACATTTTTAACAGTGTATTGGATGGCCTTATTAAGTATGGGCTGTCCTTTTGAAGGATGGGCTATCCTAGTAATGAAGGATGGACTGCCCTAATGAATGATGGGCTGTCCTAATGATGGGATGTCCTAATGTAAGATGGACTTCTTTAATCATTTGCACTGAGTATGATGGAGTGACCTGATAGATGATGGATTTTATAAGGGATAAACTGCGCCACTCCGATGTGAACAACCCTAATAGGGAAGGAAGACATTTCTAACATTCGGGGTGTTGCATTTAAGGGGTCATGTACTAGCAGATATCATGGATGCTGGTAATATTACCCCAAAGGCCATATAACTCTAGCTCTGTCTGCTAATGGGAAACATGTTATGGTTATCTGAATAGGTCTACAGACTATTGACATGTGCCTATCTCTATCACCTCCACATATTTTATGGGCTACCACAGTGCAATGAATATACAGTAGCTCCTCTTCTAGTTAACTCCAGTTTATAGCCGCTTATCTCATGATTCAGGCCCATCAGCGTGCTTTTTTGGTCATAACCTCGTTCCATTATCAGGGTTTAACCACACTCTGAGAGCTTTTATTTTTTTCTAAGACCATGTTGGTTTGAACCTGGATATGAGAAGGATACAAAGTCACCCTCCCCATACATTTCCAGTTAAACATGTGAAACATCTACCATGTACCTTTCTTGTAATCCGATCGCAGCGAATGTTCTCATTTCTCTTTGATTATTTGATTTTCTTTCTTTTGTTTGGCAAATCCTGAAAAGCTTCCTTTGTATGATGCTATTGTGCCAATAAAATTGTTAAACTCAAACTCAAGTTAAAAACGTTCAGGGCTCTATGGGAATTGATCCCCGGTCGCTGTGGCAATAGATGAGCTCGCTGTCCACTATACCAAGCCGAACGGTACTAGAAGTCAATGTACATGAAGGATTTGAGTAAGTTTTCCGACATACCTGATGTTTGCACACCTCGTTAGCATAGAATCCAATGGTGGAAGGTGGAGTTATTAACAGGGAAACATCCTTAGATATCCTAGATGAACATGCCATGCCTAAATTCTCAATTTTGTTTGAAATAAATAAGAATCCAATGATTTTCCATAGTGATATGTCTCGGCATCCACCATTGCAGCTTGCTGACCCAGTGTGACGATGGATCGCTATGAAAATTCATTGGATTCTCATTTATTTAGAAGAAAATGGAGACAAAATGTAGGTGAACACCAACTAGAGATCGTATATTCGTTGGCATTAGAAGTACAGGAGCTGGCATGCTTGGATTCTACCTGAAAAATGTGTGTAAAGGTGGAGGTATGTCGGGCAGAGTGACAACATGGCCATGACAGCTTGGCAAACCGTGCGGATCGCATACACTTTCAAAATGCCTTCTCCTGGATTAATTCTGGGGTTATAAGGTAAGAAATTGATACAAAATGGAGGAATAAGTGCGATAAACGCATTTATATATGTATAACGTAGGACTCGTTGAGGTTAGCTGGAAATATTCGCCCTCCCGCTGCACAGTCAGGCGAATATTTCCAGCAAACCTCACCTCGTCCTATGTTAAACATACATTAATAGCTTAATAACCCTAGTTCTATATGTCCATCAATACCAGATGAGCACGGCTGGGCCATAATTAGGTTGTATGTATAGCGAACTTGTGGAGCCCCCAATTTTGACTAGGTGGTCAAGAGGAGAACCTACAATTTTACCTGTATCCAGAGGAGGGCAGAGTGATATGGGGGCAGACGACGTAATTTCTATAGTGATGTCGACCTGTTGTTGTGTGCTTGACGTATGGGTGAGGGGGGGGGGCAAGGGACGAACAGACACACAGCCTTGGGTTGCGGCTTATAAGCTAGGGTTTACAGTATGTTACTGGGTGTCTAGGCAATTATTGCAGGCTTTCATGCAATGGTGTAGGTCATAAACTGGCACCATCGGCATCATGTTAACACTGCTTGGTAATTACAACATCAATAATATGGAGTAACTCATGTCTGTGACCCTTCACCCTACCTGACTCTGGAGGCCATTTCTTAATGTACTACAATGACAAACAGCTGTACGACTGTTGGCTAGCGACCTGCCTGAATATTGGGGACACTATAATAATTCAGTGGCGGATTTGGCAGTACTTAAGAGTTTTTTAATTGCATACTTTGGACCCCAGAATTTGCTCAGAAATATGGGGTGCACCCTCCTCCTTTTGGGCTGTGACCCCTCCTTTTTCAGATCTGGGTTCCGCCACAGTTATTATACAGGCAGGCCATGTCTAAGACAATACCAGACAATTACCCCCTGATTCCACCCTTACTCACAAGGGAGCACCCTATTACCCAATGGTTTACCTGTCTCTTCTATACAGGCGTTTTGAATATAAACTGTGGTCTCAAACATCTATCTAGAGGAGTTCAAGTGAACTGCTCCCCAGAATCTGGGGAAAAAGGTCATCAAACAGGTATATATACCCTCAATGCCGGCAGGGTACCAGCGAAGTACAACTGCAGATGGCTGTGATACTCCTATTCAGGTATGTTGGGTACCCTATAAAGGGTGGTAGTGTGTTCAGAAAAGACCCCCTGATATGAACACAGGAATGTTACCATACAGGTTGTAATCCTTCTACTAAGGTGATTCCAGGCCTGTAATAACCGACACCGTTATACAGCTGAGATGATTGCGGGGCCTGGTATCATCGAATATATATTCATCCTATATATGAGTAAGCTGCAGTTTTGTATACACGTGCCAGGTATACAGCCCAGTTGCTCTGGATTCAACGTCAAAGTGCTTACAGTCCACTTATAGATAACTGTCTCTGTAATGTCATTTTCCAGTAAATTTGTTATCATTAAGCTTCTATAAGTGGCTGTCTGGAGACAGTCACTAATCACTCAATAGAGATTTATGGAATGGTTGTGGCTCACATATTTATAGCAAAGAGGTTTCTGCAAATCCTTTGACTGAATTTGATAGTACAAAGTAAGCCGAATGGGGCTCATACCAAATTAGAGGTGTGAACATTGCCATAGAATTGATATCAGGGATTTTGTGTGTTAGTTCACCTATTTTCAGTTTCCAAAACCCTGACTGCCATTGTTCACTTGCAAGCTCCAAGTATTTTCTGCAATAATTGATAATGAAGGGAAATGAGTGTTATTACAAACATGACATAGGATATCATACAAAGGAAAGCTAAGAGAGTAAAGACATTGACATGCAATGGAGTTGAAAATACAGACTATTTTACCATGGCCACCTCGTGTTTTACCATTGATTGATCTCAGTCTCAATTTGGCAATATGAAACACTAATCCATATTGACTGAATGCCAATGAAAATAGTTCAACATCAATTTCATGGTAATTGTTTTAAATGCAAAGTTAGTAGTTTTGGTTAGAAGCATCTCCTTATATTGGTCAGTATACTGTCAGACACGTTAAATATAATATTATACCTTACCACCCATCCCACTGAAGTTTGCAATATGAACAGGATAGTGACCTTGCAGCGAGAGAAACCTTCAGGAAAAATCAAAATATACGATTTCAGAACCTTGTATCTCTCTCTATGACACCCTGGGGACTCGTTACCTGGCAACTTGGAAGCTGCTACAGTCCCCATTACTGCCAATTTATTCAGATTAGAAAGAAAGAACCTACACACTTTGGAAACTATGATGCTTAGATTCAAAAAATGATATAATTCTGGACATGGGATCTAAAGATGATCGTGACCCTTTAATATCGGCAGACATTGTAAATTCTGTGCTGAAACTAAGCAATAGAGGTTACCATAGAAACCATGCGTCTGTCCACTATTGGGTTGCATATGGGCTATAGGGTAAACACGGTTCTCATCGATTATAACCACATACAGTCAGTACAATGTTGGGCTTTAACCTCTTCAGGGTCACATAATGATCTTTTATAAATTCACTCAGCAATCTTCCCATAATGACCCCCTGAACAAGATCTCGAGAATTACTCAGGTCCCGACTTGTGAATACAACAAGAATAGACAACGTGATTTTCCCTGGAAATTTGGACACACCATAACATCTTATACCCGAGAAAGTTCTCTAGTTCTCGGGAATTTCTCGGGAAATACTTGGCATATTCCCAGGAACTGGATATGTTTTTTTTTCTCGAGTATAAATACTCGGGAATTTCTCGGGAAATACTTAGGATATTCCCAGGAACTGGACATATTTTTTTCTCGAATATAACATGTTCTGGCACGTACAATTTCCGGAGAGATAATCACATTCTCTTGCCCAAGTTGTGAACGTTCCCAACTAGAGTCCTGTTCAGTGGGGATGCATGTATACAGCCCTGATTAGAAAAATGCAAAAACAAGCAGTGGCCTAACTCTTGGTGCTGCATAGGGGCACCATGTAAATCCTTTGACATGCCCCTTACTTGTAATTGCATGAAATTCACCTCTGTTCTACTCCAAATACACATTATACCCCTATTTCCTCTTTCTACATTTACAGCGTAGCTTTAATCCCATATATACCTTTGTATTCTACTTCCAATATCCCATGTTCTTACAACTCCTAATTCATCTCCTTTCCCCTGCTCTTGCTGTTTTTTTTTCCTCTGACTTTAGCTTCATAATTTCTGCCGTGATCCTTCCTTTCCCTATTATTAAACTCATTATTCTTTCCTTATGGTTCCTCTTTCCCTCAAACTGCCCTATCATCCCATCACCTAATTGAGGTGATGCATGAGTTGAGTGCCCCCTGACCCCAATTCAATGCTCCTTGTGGGTCTCAGGCATCTCTGGTTATTTTCTATATGACACTCATGAGGCTGAAAGAGATAAGTGTTATCGAGTGAGCAGGGGCCCACCCATTTGTCCTATCTCTGGGAATGGTGCAATTCACTTTGGTCAGTGATAGAAGAGATTATACTCCAGAGAATTGGAAATTATTTGATTAAATCTTTGGTCACAAGTAAAGGTCTATTCCCCTTTCAGAATGACACTATCTTTTAGCAAATATCTATTTGGCTTCATTGATTTAGACACATAAGGAAAGGAAGATTAAGAAGAACAGGCATAATTCTCTGTGGGTCCACCATTTTGGATCGACTGCTGTCCTTCAAATCGTGGTGAGAAGCCTTACAATATTGCCATTACAGTATCATACACAAACCACTGAACAAGATCTCGAGAATTTCTCAGGAATTTCTTGAGTCCCGACTTGTAAATATGACAAGAATAGAGAACGTAAATTTCCCCAGAAATTTGGACACGTCATAACATCTCACACTCAAGAAAATTCTCGAGTCTAGATCTAGAGAATTTCTCAAGAATTTCTTGAGAAAGACTTGGGATATTCCCAGGAAAGACTCGGGATATTCTCAGAAACTGGACATGTTTTGTTTTCTCAAGTATAAGATCTTCTGGCATGTCCAAATTTCCAGGGGAAATCACGTTCTCCTTGCCCAAGTTGTGAACGTTTCCAACTCGAGTCCTGATCAGTGGGTAGTGGTTACTAATGCCTGCATCAATGTGACTGCTCTACCAAACCTTACATAATTACTGCATAGGTTCTCATCGTACCGAGCAGTTGTAGGGCATTACCTATATGATCACCTATCCTATTCTTTGGAGGCTCAAGTTGTAATGATTTTATGTAGTTGTAGTGCTTTAAGAAATAGCCTCCTGGTAAAACTTACTAATAAGAGATGCCTATATGGGTATTTTGTCTCTGAATAGATTTCAGCAATTACCTGGTCCCCATCAGCTGTGCATATTGTCTAGTTTGAGCCTAGTGCTACCCAGTATACTTGTACCTGTAAAAGATAACAGGAATGAAGGAAGATATGATTTGATTTTGATTTGAAATATTTTTATTCACACATCACGAAGAAGGTGGTCTCCCTGTTTTGTGAACTGGCTCGACCAAGGCCTCACATAAAATATAGTATACATATGATTTTGAATAATACACTATGCTGTCTTAGTATCAGAAGGTTGTAGTCTTAATATGTGTGCCATTAGTCAAAGCATCACTGTCTGCATATGTATTGGCACATATATGTATATATCGGTTTTTACATAACTGTTTTTTCACTCCATTGTGAAAATAGACAATTGAACTAATAGCATTAGTTGCATGGTAACGTAACATATTCTGTGCTTTGACTCCATATATATTCATTGTTTCTGTGTTTATAACAGACATTCACAATGTTTTTCATACTGGCTGTTAGGCTTAATTCTCATACTTAAATACAACCTTCAATAATTTGGTCATTTTCGTTAAAGTATCACCCCACTATTATCCATGGTTATGAACCAGGTTAATAATATGTAAAATGACAAAACTCTGAGTAGTTATACTCTTATATAATGAAAACACACACTCTTATATATTATGGAGATAAATACACTATACCCCTTAACCCAGATACATAATAATTTTCTTATGTGGGTGAGAGAGAGAATAAAGAACATAAGCCAAACATTCATGCATTTACCTTGTCTATGTTAATGCTCATAACAGAACATATTATAGATACATATTTATGTAGTTTCCTATGCTGCACAATGTTCTGCATATACAGAATCGCTCTACTACAATCGCTCATACTTAACCAAGGAGCACTGACAAATTGAAGACAGAGTGGGAATCAGCACATCACCATGTCGTTGACAGATGGTGGGGGGGATGAGGACTACAAACTTTGAGTAGTGCCTCTACATAAACTGACTATGTTGCTGGACACTTGACACTCCAGGCACAACATTCTGCCCTATATGCATGTATTATTGCTCCCCCTGACCACGCCTAGAGTTTGGATTTCAAATCGGGGTGCTGCTCAGCCTCGCCCCCTCCAGCCTGACAGAGTATTGGTATCAAGAGACGCTGGCCGGGCTGGGTGCTGCTATTCCTTACTGCTGCAGAATAGGCTCTATTGAAGCTCCAGATGACATTGGCGACATTAAATTTTGTTGGTCATCGAATCATTTTATTTGAAGGTTAGCATTTGGTGGGAAAAGTCTCTTGGGAGAGATATCATTCCACTGATATCATGATGAATGTGAATCTGGACTGGCCCCTGTTGGATATGGTGTACCACAGGGGTCAGTTCTTGGTCCACTCTTGTTCATTTACTACATTGACAGCATGGCCAGTTACCTTGTACATAGCAAAAGTTTGTTGTACGCTGATGACTTAGTGTTCTTCTGTAGTAACAAAGATCCACATTTAGCGGTCAAAGCTCCACAGGAGGACCTAAATTGAGTGGTTAATAGCTGTAACAAGCTACGTTTGACGATCAATACAAAGAAAACAAAAAGATAGCTGTACGCAACCCACCATTTGTTAAAGGGGTACCACTGGAGAGGGTCACATCGTATCCATATCTAGGTGTAAAAGTTGATGAGTGCATGAGTCTCAAACCAGCCATAAATGACCTAATAAGGAAAGTCAACCATCAACTCTTCAAATTTGCCAAACTCAAATGTGACCTGACCAAAAGTGCTGCTATCCTTGTCTAAAAGACCATGATTATGAGTCTATTTGATTATGCAAGTTTCTTGCATTCTGGTGCGAATCACTCGTTAACGGCAAAACTACAACGACTACAAAATCGCGGTCTAAGAATTTGCTGCCGTACTGATGTGATAAGTAAATCTTTTGATAAGTTACATGAAGAATGTAGTGTTGACAAACTCGAAAGGAGACATGATGAAGTAATCTTGGTGTACATATATGAATATGCACAAAGTGGTGCGTATGTCAAAAATACCAATAATGATAGGCTCACCAGAACCAAAGGCAAGGTCAAATTTGCAGTAAAAAGGCCAAGGCATGACTTCTTCAATAGATCACCCCTCTACAGAGGAGCCCAATTATGGAACAACCTCAACGTCTGGTACCAAGAGTCTGAGCAGAAGTCCCAATTCAAGGCCCGAATCAAGAGAATTAAGGACCTGCACAAACAAAGCAAGAAACTCAAGGGAGCTACCATCCTAGATGGCAGCGTCCTAATCTGCGAGACTTCTGACGAAGATGAAGACCCCGATTCATATCTATGACATCAAATGAGTAATTCAATTCAATCTGTGGGGAGATCCTAATTGGGGAACTTCCTGGGACAGGTGAATTAAATTGGTGCTTCTTCTAAATACATCTTTTGTTGACCTCAGACCTGAAATGTGCTGATGGATCAGATTTGTGTACTAAGCTTCTGTTCAAGTTCTAACTTATCTCTACTACATCTTGTAACATTATATGGCTAATTCTTTAAATATGTGTATTTTGAATTTCTTAATGTGCAATACTTCCAAATACAAATGAGTCTTAGCAACCGTTTGGGTAAGTGCTAGTCTATCCTACTGTATTTTCTTACCCTTCTTTATGTCCTTTTTAGCTTGAATGTGGTCAATCTTTCTTATTATGTCTATTATGCTCACTAGATTAACAAAGTCACTTTTTTATGACAAGTTGATAGGGACAATTTGTCACCTATATTGAACAACAAGCCAGAATACAAATCTTAAGATTAGTAATAACTTTCATTTATTTGTTTGCATGTGTTTATGTTGTACCTGATTCTCTTGTTTATTTTATGTGAATAATTTCGTCCTGTAGAGATAGCATTGCGGGGCTGATCGCCACACCCCCAGTGGCATAACGTGTCTCGATCCACCACAGCGGCCGATCCACCACTGCAGCCTCGTTCCGGGCGCATGTAAACATTCATTTTGTTAATTTTTCCTTATTTAAACCCTCTAAAAACATTAAACAAATAGAAAACTAAACTCCCCTGGTGTCCTCGGTGGCCGATCCACCCCTCAGGGTGGATCAGCCACCGCGTACATCATGGTCGTTTAGTTCTCTCTATTTATTTGTGTCTTCGTTCTCATCTCATATAACCCATATCAAACTAGTATGCGCCAATGAACCTGTTCCCAAATTAGTTAAATGCATTATTATCACCTCTTCGCATAGTGGAGTGATTAATAAACACTTCAGTAAGAAAAATGTAGATCAGAGCCAATTAGTTGCCCTATTATAAGACTGACTGAGTCTAAACTGAAATTGGGAAATATTCCCTGTGATGATTTTTTTTAATTCCCATAAACCTATAACAAGGTCAGTGGAATATGCTGGGCGCCTGAGCTTTTACACAAAGTACTTATTCCACCCTAAGGACCTATTCTCTTTGTATCAAAAACTATGGCAGGACCAACTCCGCCCAAGACCTGCAGTGCCTGCAAGCCTTGATCGAGACTACCAAATCATCGATCCAGGGGCTATCTTTATGCAGGAGCCGAGCCGTAGGCGCAAACCCAGGCCACGCCTGCCCATTGACAGGCCAACTGACGTCACTTCCAGCTATTCAGTCACATGACCACACGTTTCTCGCGTATTCTCGTCTATCGCATGGCCTTAATCAAGGGGAATGCCACTGTAGTTTGTCTGTAGCCTTAAAGGCAGACATTTCTAGACTGTAGAGACACATGGAAATGGCTGCCGTTCTATCGCCGATGCACTTTGGAGATGGGAGGGCTTAGAAGCCTCTCCGGAAGTGCGATTGAGCACATTTGCTTGTTGGCAATGATTTAATGTGGATCCTTTCAGCATTTGCAGAGTCCATTTCCACCGGTTACTTTTGAAGCTCTGCTATGAAAAATGATAGAAGCAATTTTTGTGATGCCCCTCTTGCAACGTTTTAGCATGATTTCTCTCAACAGGTTTTTCTTCTATACCATTTAGGGATTATCCTAAAAGCTTGCTTCATGCTTGCCTTCTTTGCAAATAAGCAGATACATAGTTTAGTTTAGAATAAAGGTGTTGAGAGCGTTATTCTTGTCACGTGATATGAATCAGATAGTTGCGTGTTACAGTCTTGGCTTTTGGTCCTGCAGATTTCTCTATTCACCCCAGTGGGGTAAGCCTCAGTGGGTTACATGACAAATACATCAACAGTAGTGAATTATGATGTAGAAATCTGACTACATCTTATCAGGAGAAGAGTAAACTTTAATTGATTCTATAAATCTAAGCTTACTCAAGTATTGTATAATTCAGTGGGGGCCATGTAACACTTCTAATTATTGGTAATGAGGGGCCCTCACCTACATGCCTCAGGCTCATAGCTACCTTAACACTTTAAGTGGGATAGGATATCTTGTTTATTTACTATTGTGGTAAATCACAACGTATGTTCTAGTGAGTAACTGTATCATATCAACCTATTTAGGAGTTGTCAACCTCGCAGGAACAGCAAAATGCATAAATGCAGGCAGTAAGTTACTTTTCAGGGGGCACCGAAATGACACAATTCTATAAGGCCCTGTCCTTTCCTTGAAGGGTTAATCATTTGCAGCCCTACATAATAGAAGCTTATTTACATGTGGGAAATCATGATTTGTTATTACATGGGCAACACGAGGCTAATATGGGTAAGGAGTGGCATGCCTGTTCCCAATTTATATTCATAGCCTTCAGTTGGTGAAATAACTCGGACTAGTTTCAATCAGACATTTAGTCTGATGACTGTGCTAGCTTGGATTATTTAGCGTTTAATGTATGTTATGGGTACGCACAAGTGGGTTTATGGGTTAATAATCCATGACCCCGAAGGGGGAGTGGATTATTAACCCATAAACCCACGAGTGCGTACCCATAACATGCATTAAAGCGTTTATCGAACATATTTCTCCATTTTGTATCAATTTCTTACCTTATAACCCAAGAATTAATCCAGGAGAAGACATTTTGTAAGTGCATCCTATCCGCATGGTTTGCCAAGCCAGCGTAGCCATTGTTTTTACTCCACCCGTCAAACCCTCTTCTTTCCAAACACTTTTCGGGTATAATCCAAGCGTGTCAAGTCCCATAATTCTAGCAGCGCCAAATATACGATCTCTAGTTGCTGTTCGTATACATTTTGTCTCCATTTTCTTCGAAATAAATAAGAATCCATTGATTTTCCATACCGATCCAACGCACACGGCCCGCTACACGGCCATTGCTTCTTGTTGACATAGCGGGGAGGTGCCCGGATGTAAAAACTAGGTCAGGCACGCGTCGAGCAAGGAATGGCCGGATGGGGCGGGTCCCGACTCGTATCGATGTGGAAAATCAATGGATTCTTATTTATTTCGAACAAAATGGAGAAATTAGGCATGGCATGTTCATATAGGATATCTAAGGATGGTTCTCTGTTAATAACTCCACCAGGCTCCATATATTCTAGGCTAACGAGGTGTGTAAACATCAGGTATGTCGGACAACTTTTTCAAATTCTTGATGAAGATTCATTTCTACCACCGGTCGGCTTGGTATAGTGGACAGCGAGCTCGCCTCCTGCCCCAGCGGCCGGGGATCGATTCCCCGTTGAACCTAAACGGTTTTAACTGGAAACGTATGGAGGAGTTGACATTGTATATTCCTCAATTTATTAACATGTCCGGATTGAAACTAGCAGCCTCTTGAAGACGAAGAAAAGGTCTGAGAGTGCGTTATGGCTGGATAACGCACTGGGGTTATGAGCAAAAAAGCACTCCTGAGGCTCAGGTAGTTAGATAATCCTTGTTATAACACGGCTGGGCAAAGTCACTGTGCATTATCCTCAATGCTGCATTCTGATTGGCTGATTGACAGTCTATTATCTAGATGGATAATAGACTCCAAGTACAGGAGGTTAACTTCATCTCTCCTTCAGACTTTACTAGCAATATTTCTATGTTATTAGGTGGCTGATGTGGGGTTTTTCTGTGTTATAACATAGACATGTAAGGCCCCTGGATGTCTCAGTGCAGTCTAGAGCACCCCCACGGCCATGTCCCAGGCCTTATTCCATAAATAGCGATGCAGCGATGCTGTGTTACTCGCCAGCACTGTTTTACTGCCTCATAATGATCTTGAAGGCTTAGCCTCTATAATTAGGCCCACTCATTCCTCTGAGAATATATTACATTGATATCTAGTAGATTGTGTCTTTTTGCTAGATATGGTGTATGGATTAAAATGTGTATTAATTCTAGGTCTCATGTGTTCAACCTTAGATAGGAGGTTAAAATCAGCATCTGTAGAGGTAATAGCAAACACGCTGGTACCGCCATTGTTACGTCATAACAGTGTGTACGGCACTTACCTTTGCTTTCCATATTCATGATTCCAGTTCCAAGCTACGTCATTGTGGGAGTAACAGCTATTCCCACCGGCCATTGTGACGTCACAGATTAACCTCTCGGCAGCAGCCATGACGTGATGTCATGAATATAAATCTATGTTATTCAAATGTTGTCAAAGTTAGCATCAGGTCAGTATAGGCAGAGTAATCTGTTGCTGGACACGTGGCTTAAGCCACTGGAAAACTGAAGATTTATTTGAGTTATCCAAGAAATCTTTATCCTCGTGTGCAACTCAGACCAGGGCTTGTATAGCCTCTATAATCTGTCCTATGAGGGTTTGTCTATGCTGAATTCTGTAGAATGACATCCAGTTGGCATATCTTTTAATGGCCATGGATTGGTTTATTTGAATCAGGTTCCTAGTCTAGCATTCAATAGGTTGATCTATAAGAGAGCATAGAGGCTATTACTCAACCTATTTGCTAAATAAATATGAACAGATAAGTATATACCTTGTTCTTCCAATCTACTCCAAAGAGGAATGTTACAGTTAGCAGTTGGATGATTAGCTGCTAAGTGATTTTATAACAGTTAGCAGTGTTGTAACACTTAGCAGTTTAACTATATAACTGCTAAGTGTAACAACACTGATAAGTGTAAAAATTAAGCATACAGGCACTAGATGGTCATGAAGCTTGTGTCTATTTACTAAACATTATGCTAATACAATATGCCAATGTGGCTACATTTGACCCCTCAGTTACAGATAGCCGCCTTTTGTAACACTTAATTTGTAACACTTAGCAATTTTTTGTTACAGTTAGCAGTTGGATGGTTGACCGCTAAGTGTTATTATAACAGTTAGCAGTTTTGTTACACTTAGCAGTTGTACAAATGTACCAGAAATTAGTGGAAAGCCTTTTTCATGTTAGCTGTATTACACCCTCTAGCAATTAACAACTGCATTGGTTTACTACATAAAAGTCCACATGTAGGTTTACCCTTGTATTTGAGTAGCTCTGTGATAGTGTACCTGGTCAGTATCATACCTGCTCATTAATTGCTCATTATACAATCCAGTGGCTGGGTACTCTAGCAATTGAACAATTGGTTCCCCTTTGCTCATCTACACTCTCAGTCCCAATTGTAAATGGGCTATAAAGACCACTGTACCGCGCACAGGGCAGCCTACTGTTGGGTCATTAGATTTGTACTTACAGCAGCTGCTACTGTTTTCCAAAAATGAAAGCAATGTTCTGTAAATAGCTTGGTGCAGTCTGACAGTGTACACTGTACAAATGCAGTCAAAATAACGCCGGATGTCTAGATTCCTTGGGCCAAGTTTTTTTTCACAGATACTCCTTGCAATACAGTGATTTAATGTATACTGTTTTCTTGGGCTTCATCATAAAGATTCCACTCGCTCACAAATAAAAATATTTATCACACAATTTTTGGGGATGCCTGGATTCAACAGTCATGGATATTTCTTTTTGTAACACAGTGTTTTTACTTTTATACTGTCTTCTGGGGCTACATCTTAAAGAAAAAACAGGGATGCCTAGTTGATTCAACATTCATTTCTTAGAGTGCACATTAGACTCACCCATGTATGACCTCTCATGACTAATGTTATAAGGGTTCCAGGTCTATTCAAGCATGACTTTAGTATCTGTCTAACCTGAAGATGGCGTGTTTAGCCTTAGGCCTCATATCACTAATTAAGCGCTGGTTATAGAGAACTACCTATCATCTATGCAATGTTTGCTTCCTTTGTGCGATGTGCTGGTATATAAGACTCACCGTTGCATAAACTCTTAGTGCTCAGTGTTCAAGGTGCAATCAGACATGACTCCAATAGATCTACATCATATAGATACCTGGTCCAGTATTATGCATGATAGACATGACTGAGTAGCTCCTATATATAGATTCCTGGAATGAGTTGCTCCCATGGGCACACAATAGTGTAACAGTAACAGTTCCATGCTACCCCTGTATACACAGGACCAGCAAAACAAGGCTTGCTGGGCACCACCACCACAGTCCAAACACCAGCCTCGTTCCCGAATCAACAAGTGTCATCCCAGAATGCTGTGCGAGCGGACGCCGCTGGGACACCCAAGGACCCCCAGGCACCATTTGTGGCCGGCTGAAACAGCTAAGCCATACCCGTTACCACTAAGCAGGGGTCGGTGCAGGTGGAGGGTGGAGGGGTGGGGAGTGGGGGAGGGGGTTGTATGGATCATTGCATGTAAGGTGGACTTGGGTTGATATTGCATGTTAGGGATACTATAGATTAATGTACATATGTAGCATTTATCAGCGTTTACTCCTTATCTTGACCTTTTGGAGTTTATATTAGATAAAGGCATATGACTTAACATTTTATACTATTTCCCCATGGTAGCATATATAGTTTAGAGGGCTAGAGCATACATAGCTGAGATCCAACCTGAACTCACATACACTTTTCCTTATGATCCATGCTTTTCACCCCAGGGACTTGAACAGGAATCTATGTCCAAAAGGCTCTTCAGCAGCAACCTACATTCAAACAGGAAACAAAGCAGACCAACAAAAATACCAACATACCAACCCCTATATGTCCGAGAAAGAAGGTAGTATTCTAGCATATGACTGCTGCATATGAAATATAAATAGGCCTATCACATTTCTTTCCATAAAAAGAGAGCCAGAGGCACTGATGGTGCCATAGTGAAGTAAATACGTAACAGTATTGGGCAAGGTCTGGCCCTTGGCAAGAAACCAGTGTTGAAAAAACCCACATAAATTGATGATGAAAATATAATGCCAATTGATAATACCTGATTCAATCATGGATAAAAAAAAATATTGTTCTACCAGAAGATGACTAGTAAAGCATATCTGATACCAACTCATACTTATCTGACAGAAACCGAAACAACTTTCTTTTAATGTTACCCATACATAGCATGATTGCCCATTGAATATTTCAGACATGGATAATGGTACTCCAAAAGGGTCAGAATGATTGATGCACCGATGGCTCATAAAGAATATATTTGCAGAAATTGAGGAGGTATATACCGCCATTTTTTTTTTTTTTTTTAGATTTAGCCAAAATACTCATTAGATTAAAATCATTAACCCATGGTAAATTCCTCCTGCATTGTAAAAGTAAAAATGAGTAAGTAGGTTTTTACTGCTGCCCTTGAAATAGTGGATGTGTTTTTTGCGCATGGAGCTGGGTGCTGATCTCCCTTTAGAGGCAATGCAGCTTCCAGGAGGTTTACCTCACAGAAACAAGTACCATGGGGCTATACAGGTTTCAGGATACATACACAGTGCCCATGGATGCCAGCCTATGGTTGCTTCACTTTGACATTTCTGTCTCCACGTTTTGTCACTGCCCCCTGCTTACTTTGGCACATCTCTGGTGCTCCTGCTTTGTAGCAGTATTGAAGCTGAGCAGTTTAAATATTGTGTAGAAATCCATCATAGCCTAGTAAAGTGTATTTGTGGTCCCTTCTGACTCAAAGCAGATTTCATTTCATTTATTCCTATGGATAGAGAAGATTCTACTATATTCCTACTGATATTTGGACTCAGAAACCCCTATATACATTAATATTGATGCTTTCACTCAAATGTGCTAATTTTGTTCAGATATTTACTACATCAGGCCAGGTTAGCAAAAGCTGAGGGAAACAGCCTCTGGACACCCTGCTTATAAATGAGCTACAGGGGTATCTAGGGGTGAGGGTGGAGGTGGGTGGGGAGGTGGAGGAGGGGGCCGTGGCAGGGATGAATGTGACAGTGAGAAGGGATAGGTAAAAAAGAAAAGCACTGTAAAAAAATGTCATCAAAACAATGGTGAAATGCTTGTCCCAAAGTTACCAGAGATCCGTCGCTATTTTCACGGAGATTCCTTGTATACCGTAGTGCCATCTGGGGTTTCATTGTAGAAACTACACTGCTTTTTTTAGAGTGAAATCACTCTCCAAGCACAGCCCCTACCTTGGACTGTGGCCCACACAGAGAAGGAGGAGCTTCTATGGCAATAATTCAGGATGATGCAAGTGCGCAGCCATGACAGCCAGCATTTCGGAATTTTTACGTGTAAAAGTTCATGGTCTTAGAAAGTACTAAAACTGTTTTGTGTAAAAGTTCATGGCCTTAGAGAGTACTAAAACTGTTTTGTGTAAAAGTTCATGGCCTTAGAGAGTACTAAAAATGTTTTGTGTAAAAGTTCATGGCCTTAGAGAGTACTAAAAATGTTTTGTGTAAAAGTTTATAGCCTTAGAGAGTACTAAAAATGTTTTGTGTGAAAGTTCATGGCCTTAGAGAGTACTAAAACTGTTTTGTGTAAAAGTTCATGGCCTTAGAGAGTACTAAAACTGTTTTGTTTAAAAGTTCATGGCCTTAGAGAGTACTAAAACTGTTTTGTGTGAAAGTTCATCGCCTTAGAGAGTACTAAAATTGTTTTGTGTGAAAGTTCCTGGCATTAGAGGGCACTAACACTGTTTATGCTTTGGAAACCAGCAAATTGCTCCTTGAACAGAATGGTAAGTAGCATATTATGGAGTTGTGTGTGTGTATTTCAGCCATTAGGCAGCAACTAGCAGTTTGCGTCATCATGTCCTAAAACATCACTGTACATAACCGCTTGTAGCCCCGTAGCTGACAGAAGGGAAGGTGGTGGGGATATCTTCCTATATGTTTGTCAGAGAGACTGGATGTTGAGAAGAGGGTGATGGGAGAGAACGGGGTTAAAGGTAGGCTGTAGAGGAAGTATGAGGAGGGGGGGGGCTGAGAGTAGTGCAATCGAGTCGTAGACATCTATGACATCTATAAAGGAAGGGTCCTTTAATAGTTCAAGAGTGCACCTCCCAAATTAGATGATCCTTTGTCAGCCAATAGAATAAGGACAAGAATTTGTTTAAAGATCATTAGATTTTTATAGTTCCCATATGGGAGTTCCCAAAGATACAAATTCTAGTGTCACCGACCCAAGACCTGACTATTCCGACCTAGCGCGATACAATATTGACCAATGAGAATACTCCTTTCATTCAGTGCCGACTTTTCAGGGTGCATTACGTACACCTGGTACCCATCAGCTATCTGTTATCAGTCCTTATCTCTAAAGGTATCAGCTTCAGCGGCCCACTAAGGAATCCGCTAACCCGGAATACAGACAGTCTAGATCATGGGTCTAGACCCCTAAAATCGACAGTGTGACATGGCCTTTTCTTAAAATCGACAAAGGACATGGAGCTTCAAGGGACAAGGACATGGGTCAAAAAAGATAGTGACAGGGGACATGGACTTTTCTTAAAATCGACATGTGACATGGAGCTTAGTGACAAGGACAGAGGAAAATACAAATTTAGTGACATTTGACATGGGCTTTTCTTAAAATCGACAAGGGACATGGGTACCCCCCATCTAGACCCCCTAGATCCATACCGAGCAATTCCATCATTTTGAATTTTTTGCTGGTTCTGCTAAAAGGCAGCAAAACACATTGATGTTTTATTATGTGTACTTTGTCCTTGGATAACACCAGATTCCAGGGACAAGCTTATCAGTGCATGCCGCCAGAAACCACCTCCAGTCCCGCTTAGACCCAATACAGCCATGGAGAGCTGTGGACAGCAGAGACGAAGCGACTGCCTTCCATAAAAAAAATGGCAGTGTTTACAGCTAGCCTTACATTAGCCCACTATCAGCAACAGCTAGCGCCACCTGTGGATGAAAGGGTAACCTATAGGGTTAGCTGATGGGGAGGGTTGGGGCGCCGCCTGCTGGGCTTGGGGTGTATTGACATTCTGGTAGCGACACCAAGTGAGGATTAGGGTGACTACCGTAAATCCTTCATCTTAATGCTCACACGCGGTAAAACCTCAGCATAATGCCACTGGTAGTAGGTCATGGTCACTGAATGGATATTCGAACAGAACTTCTCATCAAAGTATTCTAACAACTTAGCAGGTTTTACATACAATTTTTGCAACAGAATATTCCTCTATGAAATAGAATTCTGAAGGGCTTATTTATCCACACCACAAATCTGGAAACACTGGAGAAAAGCCCCTTCCCTCTGGATACTGAATTAAGGGCCTTATAGATAGTATGCTCCCTCGCCCATACCCCTATCTTTTTCTGTCACCATTTCTGTCTTTTTGGATGTTTTTATCTTGAATAAGATGCTATGTCATTTGATAGTCACCAATTCCCCTGTAAGATAAAAGAAAAAAAAAAGGTTCAATTCTATAATAAAAAAAACTATCCCTGTTGGTATGATGCATAAATGCATGAGTTACTCCATGGTCTGGCATCCATGGATGCCAGACCATGGATGCCAGACCAAGTCATTACTGCACACTAGCCAACCAATATGTGAAAAAAAAACAAAAAAAAACATGGGCTTCATTTCATACTGCATGATATGTAAACCTATATCAGGGTATTGGTCAAAGGCACCTAGAGCCAACACAGGGGTCGTGATCCTTAATACCAGAGATTATCATACAGTATGCCAACATCATAGTTTGATCCTTATGTTATAAACCACCATACTGGTTGGCAGGGCAATGTAGGGCATCTAATATTCGAAATCTGGTATAATATTTGACTTACATTTTCTAATACTGGTATGTATTTCACATAGTTGTACACTCCTACCCTTCTAACCAGGTGCTATTTACTCTGGGAAGTGATGGGTTATCATGTATACAGAGTACAGTACTAAGTTCAGCTGATCTTCCCTTATCTGAATGGGAAGGGAAACCACTTGGTTAATTAGTGTTAATCATAACCTGGAGCAGTGATTGCTCAGCTCTTTTGTCAGACATCCAAAGTAAAGTTCAAACCACTAAAGGATACCTTCTGCTTTATGACATAAGATGGAGCCAGTTGTTGGTCAATTGAGACTATTTGTTAATATGAGTAAAATACTGGAAGCATTTCATTTTTATATATGTGCTTGAATCTAACATGGATAATTTTTTCCTTGAACAGAATGGTAAGTAGCATATTATGGAGTTTTGTGTGTGCATTTCGGCCATTAGGCAGCAACTAGCAGTAGTCACTTCCTTGGGGTCTGCACTGAATATAAATCTGAGTGTTAAAGGCTTTCAATGTCCTCTCATGTAAAATTGATGATGTACTTTAGAGTAAGGTAGATAGAAGACTCAGTGGCTCTAATTCTATAGACAACCCACTTCCTGTACACTACGCACTCCTTCATGTGACATTTTTATATTCCACTCTCTCCCTTATTCAAAATGATATTTCTATACACTACTTACATAATCCCTGATTCAGGGAAATTCTGTACACTACACACAGTTCCATTTCTGTACACTATTCACTGATACACAGTGACATTTCTGTACACTACTCACTCACTGATACACAGTCACATTTCAGTACACTACTAACTCCCTGATACACAGTCACATCTCTGTACACTACTCACTCCCTGATACACAGTCACATCTCTGTACACTACTCACTCCCTGATACACAGTCACATCTCTGTACACTACTCACTCCCTGATACACAGTCACATCTCTGTACACTACTCACTCCCTGATACACAGTGACATCTCTGTACACTACTCACTCCCTGATACACAGTGACATCTCTGTACACTACTCACTCCCTGATACACAGTCACATTTCTGTACACTACTCACTCCCTGATACACAGTCACATTTCAGTACACTACTCACTCCCTGATACACAGTCACATTTCAGTACACTACTCACTCCCTGATACACAGTCACATTTCAGTACACTACTCACTCCCTGATACACAGTCACATTTCAGTACACTACTCACTCCCTGATACACAGTCACATTTCTATACACTACTCCCTCCCCGGTATACAGTCACATTTCCATACACTACTCACTCCCTGATAAAAAGTGACATTTCTGCACACTACTGATTTCTGTATACTACTCACCCCCTTGTTGACAGTTACAGTTTTGTACACTACTAAATCCCTGATACCCAGTCGTATTTTAGTATACTACTCACTCTCTGATACACAGGCACATTTCTGTACACTACTCACACCCTGATACACAGTCACATTTCAGTAAACTACTCACTCCCTGATACACAGTCACATTTCTGTACACTACTCACTCCCTGATACACAGTCACATTTCATTACACTACTCCCTCCCTAACATACAGTCACATTTCTGATCACTACTCCCTGATACACAGTCACATTTCTGTACACTACTCCCTCCCTGATATACAGTGATATTTATGTATACTACTCACTCTCTGATACACAGTCACATTTCTGTACACTACTAACTCCCTGATATACAGTCACATTTCTGTACACTACTCCCTCCCTGATACAGTCACATAAACACTACTAACTCCCTGGTATACAGTCACATTTCCATACACTACTCACTCACTGATAAAAAGTGACATTTCTGCACACTACTGATTTCTGTACACTACTCACCCCCTTGTTGATAGTTACAGTTTTGTACACTACTAAATCCCTGATACCCAGTCGAATTTTAGTATACTACTCACTCTCTGATACACAGGCACATTTCTGTACACTACTCACACCCTGATACACAGTCACATTTCAGTAAACTACTCACTCCCTGATACACAGTCACATTTCTGTACACTACTCACTCCCTGATACACAGTCACATTTCATTACACTACTCCCTCCCTAACATACAGTCACATTTCTGATCACTACTCCCTGATACACAGTCACATTTCTGTACACTACTCCCTCCCTGATACACAGTGATATTTATGTATACTACTCACTCTCTGATACACAGTCACATTTCTGTACACTACTAACTCCCTGATATACAGTCACATTTCTGTACACTACTCACTCTCTGATACACAGTCACATTTCTGTACACTACTCACTCCCTGATACACAGTCACATTTCTGTACACTACTCACTCCCTGATACACAGACATATTTCTATACACTGCCCACTCCCTGATACACAGTCACATTTCTATACACTATTCTCTCCCTGATACACAGTCACATTTCTGTACACTACTCACTCCCTAATACACAGTCACATTTATGTGTACTTCTCACTCCCTGATATACAGTCACATTTATGTGTACTTCTCACTCCCTGATACACAGTCACATTTATGTGTACTTCTCACTCCCTGATATACAGTCACATTTATGTGTACTTCTCACTCCCTGATATACAGTCACATTTATGTGTACTTCTCACTCCCTGATATACAGTCACATTTATGTGTACTTCTCACTCCCTGATATACATCATTGTCATTTTTGTATACTACTCACTTTTTGTGTAGAGCAAAGAACTGATGTTCTTTGCCTTTGTGTAAAATTGGAGCTGAGAATCCAAAAGGCTCATGTACGTCAGACTCTCATACAGGCGGTAAATTTTAGGGTGCTACGCTTGAATGTACATTTTAATTCACCATTTGGCCACCAGGGGGCATTGCAGGAGCATGGTAACTTTAAAATAGATAGAAAAAACGCATAAGGCTACTTTTTTATGCAGATTTCAACAGTCTTATTCAAGACGTTCCATTTTGGGTGCAAACATTCCATATGTTTCAAGAATAATTGCCCATATAGGCCTACCTGTTTCTGGTGTAACCATTCTATGAATGTAAATTTAAATAATTTTATGCCACTTTTTGTAGTTATTTTTTTGTGATTTACCAATTATTTTAGGGATTATTTCGGTTCAATGAGCTCACAGAGAACTCTTATATCAAAAAAGTATCACAGTTACAGAGTAAATGTAATGTTTTTGTACCATTATGTTTGGAATTTTCTTAATGATCTACCCCTCTTAAAAGAAATTCTAGATAATTAGAGACCTTCATTATTTGCCTCTGTTATAGATGAGATTGTTCAATAACCGTACATAGTAACCCAGCAAATTAGTGTGAAGCTGTGTGAGCTAGAGCTAGGGACTAAGACTTAGAGTCCAAAACGTGCACCAAGTGCCAGGATAGGCTAGACTCAAGGTGACTCTATCTAACACCTTGTGTAAGACTCAGACAGACTCAATGTGACACAATGGGTGAGACACAAACTGACTCAAACTGACACTGTGTGTTAGACTCACAGTGACTCAAACTGGCACTATGTGCTTACTTTGTATTTTGGATGGGGGAGGGGGCTCTTTTATAATTCTTCAATTCTTTATTGATTTTTGAAACATTAATTAAGCATTCCTTCTTCCACAATGCACTCATGTAGCACTCATGTCTGGGTGTAGTTCCTCTTCTACAAAACCCCTTATGTTCTATCTTCTTCCTCAGTGAGAAATAGCTGTATTGTCCTGAGATTCCAAAGGATCTTCCTCTTCTCAGGACATTTATTCTGATAAAAGGAAAGCATGCAGTGATCACTATATGAGAATGGTGATGATAGATACAGAATAGATAATGCTGTATGAAAAATGTCAGCAATCTTTAAAACTTAGAATACAAAATTTAGAGAACTTCCTACCTCACATCCTCTCTCCAGTAGATGTCTGGTGTAACTGCTTCTATCCTGGACAAAGAACCTTTGATTTTGAAAATAAGCCAATCAGAGAGGAGCATAGTGCTCACACCATACTCAAAGGACCAATCAGAGAGGAGCAAATCGCATCACAGTATACTCTGAGTGTTAGCTTAAGTGAATTTGGATGAGGATGTGTGACTGTGTGTTAACATGTGCAAGGTAGAGTGAGGATTCTCTACATAACATTCCTTATGTATAAACCCCTATTACAATCCAGTGAAAGGTATTTTACCTTAATGCTCAGCATCCATCATTCTGTCGCAAGTATATGCTGTTGTATGGTTAACAGTACATCCTAATTTCTTATTCAGTACAAAAAATGACCATACATTGTCCCATAACTGTATGAAATTCAGATTCTCTCACTTCAGTGTTATGTCCCATAGACAAAGAAAATTGTCTTTACAACATGAATATGGGTCAATCCACCGAAAGTGGGCACCTGGGTATTTTTTGGTCTTTTTTGGATATAGGGGGCTGTAAAATAAGAAGTAAGTAACCATACTTCTTATTTCTGGTTTCATTTCAAAGAGAACACCTTGGGCTTCAAAAGAAGGGCAAGTTTACATATGTCGGCCTGCTATTTTTTTAGATATGGTGGCCCAAAGTTCAAAAATGGCCAAAAATTGCCTTTTTATTCAATTTCCACCTCATTCCAGGGTCTATACATTACATTCACATTTCTGTAACCAGGACAAATACTATCAAAGTTTTCTTTCTTTCAACCAGTCTAACTCGAAGATCTATTGTTAATAAGTCATTTTAAAAAAAGACTGGAGTCTCTACATGCCTTGGTTATGCCAAAAAGAGGGGTTAACTGACAGATGTAATGGGCGTGAGCGTAATGGGCGTGAGCATAATGGGCGTGAGCATAATGGGCATGAGTAAAATGCACTGCAAGCATGTTGGCAGGCCTGATGCATTCCAAATGCATCCTATAAGTATTCTTAGATTATTTTTATTGCCTAGATTAATTCTGGGTGAGGTTATGTTGCTGAGTTGCTGTCTGAAGCCTGGGAAAGTTGTTTCGCTCACACCCATTACGCTCACACCCATTACATTCATATTATTTCCTTATGTATTGTAAATATCCATCTTTTTTTCCTATTTTCTTCATAGTGTGTCTTTGGGACCTTTTGTCAAATATCCAAACTGAAAATCATGTAGTTCTCACAAATATTTCTATGATGTAGAGAAGAATTCATTTTGCTCACGCCCATTACATTTTCATAATTTTGAATATTTGCAATAAAAACTGACCACTTGGGAGTTAGTGACTTGAATGAACCTTTCCTAAGAGCCAAGATATAGGGCTATCAATAAAATTAAGTTTCATGATCTAATTCTTAGTTTTTTAAAATGACCCTCTACCATGGACAAGTGCCCACTTTCAGTGGATTGACCCATATAGTTCTGAAACCACAATTCTGGATAACATTGTGATCCCTATTCCCTACTATGTACAGATAATAAAAAGGCTTGTATATTTACTTGGTAAAATAAATAAAATCAATAGTCTCTCCATATGCCAACTCAGATGATACAAAACAGTTGGGAGATGTACAGGTCTCATATATATATTCTCAATGCTCTTACTTGTGTGAGGCTGTGGCAGATTAGTGCCACATCACACTCAACTCACTCATTCTCACACTTTGTGTTAGATATAAGGTTACCGTCACACAGGCCTCACTCATCTTCACACTACCCAACACAAATTATTTGTTACTCTTGAGTGAGGATGCATTAGATTGAGCAAACTCACACAGAGGTCACTCATCCTAGCAACTAGTGTCAGAATGCAAACTAGGCTTTCCCATGGTCACACAAAGTCACCCTAGCCCACTCTAATTTGCTGGGAACCAGCTAACATCATAGGGGGCAGCACCTGCTGAAGAGGAAACTACTTCCTGGTCCTCAGTACGAGATTCTAGGTTTCAATCCCTCAAATTTGGAACGTGATGACAGATTTATGCTACGTCTGCTTACCATGTTCATGACAAAAAAAAATCATAAACAAAATTTCTTCCCTCCCTCCCTCATGGGTCTGAAAAATTCCACCCTCTGGAGAGGAATATATTTTTAAGGGTAGCCCTACTGCAAGTAACATAGTAACCAGCTAAGACCTCAGGGGGCAGCACCTGCTTAAGGGGAGACTAGAGGGGAATGTGATGATTCTATGTACATGTGTAAAGACTGGCTACAATGAAATATCCCACTTGGCAAAAAAAAACAAACGTTTTTTTAACGCTCAAAAGAGCGTTCTTTTTAGGTTTATAAGTTTTCCAAATGTCTGTTTTGTCTATTCATGGTTGAAAAACGTCATTTTTACAATAAAAACGTATCAAACAAACTCTGTATTATGTTAGGGAATACTAAAAAATGAGCGTTAAAAATGTTTTATTGCGTTTACAAACAGTTGAAATTTATCTAGTAGTGGTCCCAAAATGACATAATTTAATCATGGTAAAAGCTTCTTTAATCCATACGGGGTACCAAATTGTTATAGTGACCTGACACATATTTGCCCCAGGAATACAAGGCTTGAGTTCTACAAGGTTAATTTTCAGTGGACATGAACTGTTATTTCAAATACACCTTGTCTTTAGGGCCTTTACAAGGTTTGCATTTATTGAAAACTCCATTGTAATTATACGATGATGTTTTAACAATAGAGCACAGTACATCTACACACAGCCATTACAACCAAGAATAAGCCAGGTAACCATAGAAACTGCCCTATGATCCTCTGTAAGATCACCACCTATGCAGTAATTATATAAGGTTTAGTAGGGCAGTTGTACTGGTGCAGACATCAGTGATTACTAGTGCATAATAATGTGATAGCAGTATTCAAAGTCTTCTCACTTCGTTTTGAAGGACAGCAGTTCAGTGTTGGCCATATCAAACCTTGGGACCATTTTACATAAAAGGAAGTCCACCAAAACCAAATAGAAAACTAAAAAGATTTTCTCTATATTTCATCTATATGTGAAATATGACATATTATGCAGTCCCTTATGGTTAAAAGTTAAGAAGGTAGCCTATATTTTATTATGTGCCCTTGATATAATCGAGAGATATGGCATTGCAACTAAGGCTTGCTAATGAAACAATCCTGCAATACAATCAATTTTCAAATTGAAATATTTCAGTTGAAAATGTATGTATAAAGATGAGATAAATGACTGATTTTACCCATAATGCACCAGAATATTTCTCCCTTGATATTGCTCAAATCATGGCACACAAAAGGAAAATTTAACTATGTTCACATGGATACCATCAAGAGGGAATCCGGATACAGCCAAATGCTTTAACCTGTCCAGGAGGCATTTCATCGTGCTTATTCAATAAATATGGACATCCGTCTTTGCAACATGGACGTCTGTCTTTGCAAAGATGGACGTCTGTATTTGAGTTTAGGAGTCCTTATTTCAAATACGGAGTGCGGGTGGACATAGAATTGAATTTTAAATATGTTGCAAAGACGGACCTCCATATTTATTTAATAAACCTGGTGAAATGGTCTCCTGTGCGCGAATACCATAGAGTAAAGCCTGAAGATGTCTTGAGATTTTACAAATTTGTAAGGATATTACACTCACAAAAAAGCACGTTGAGTAATGGCTGTATTCCACCGAAACCGATTCTTGGCCAATAGTCCATCTCTGAGCGACAGAAATTGAGAATCAGAGACGATCGGGCCAATATCGGCCAGTAATCGGGTTCAGTGGAAGAGCTAAAAAAATAATCGGAAATGCATCGGAAACCGTCGCCGATGGTCTCCGACAGTTTTTTTCAGACCCGATTTTTTTTGTTCTGACAGAAAAAATCGGGTGAGAATCGGGAGGCCCAACTATCAGGCCGGCAGTTCAAGGGTCCTACCACCCACATTACTGAAAGATGTAGTCCTTTCGATGATTTGGTTGCTGCTCGAATTTTATCTCACCTCGTGCCTTCCTTACGGCCGACACTCAAGGGTGAGACGTCCCGCGGGTTGTATCCATACCGAAGTGAGATTACCCTTGTGGCGTTGTGCCTGGACCCTAGTCTAGTGGGGAGGGGGTATTATGGTGACCGAATCTATGGGAAGATAGAAAGCACACCCCTACACATTTACCGAGGCAATGGTTCTTTAACATCCGTCACTACATAGGCATAGTGAGAGATGGACAGGCCTGTTTTAAGTCATTTGTCTGCCATGACCACCGAGAGACTTTCCAGCACAGCCTAGCCAGAGCAGGGAGGAACTCAAACGACACCTTACGGCGACGTTTGGAGCCTCCACTGTGCTCTGGCCGGGCTGGGAACCGAACTCACGACCTTACAGTCCATAAGCGCCACGCCTCCCAACGATGATTTGGTTCACTCTCTGACTCCTTACTAATTCTTGAAAGTCACAAAATGGGTGTCAGGGTACCAGCTACCTCATTATTGTGCATAAGTAGTAATACCATAGGGGTTACCTGCTTAGTGCTTTATTGTTGGCATTATGTGCATGTCTTATTATGTGAAATTGTGAATCAAATGAACACTGTAACATTATATAACCCAAGGATGACAGATGAAACAAATAATAAAAGTCAAGTCTACTATAGTGCTGCCACCTTGTGCATACTATAGAGTACATACATAGGTCTCACGAATCCATTAGATTCCCTCTGTATGATGCATGAATTGAAACAGACAGACCTATATCCGAGCATATTCTGGTTACATTGTTGGGTTATCAAGCCATATTAAACTACAGAGGGAATCTAATGGATTCATTAGACCCACTTATCCATACCATGGACTAACTGCCCCCCCCCCATGTGTTCAGTGATGATTAGGAGCCTGATGCTGTGATCAGAGCTATCTGGAGCAGTTTAGTGTCATTTAGGACACATGTAGCGATACACAGGTGTGAGAACTAGAATTGTATGGCTATTATAAGTGAAATAAATAAAAGTATATTGACTTTGGCAAGCTACAGCATAATCATAAATCAGCATATCAGTTCTCATGTCTTCTTACTCACAAGACAAGGGAGAGCTAGAATTTGCAACTCATCCATCAGTTCATACATAGATCCATTTATTCACACTTCTACAGATGCATATAATATGTGGTGGTCCCGCGTCGTCTTCGAGGTACCTTCGCGGTCCTCGTGGGCGACGTCGAGAGCACCTCTATTACCCGACGCCTGGGGGCGCTGGAGTCCAGCGCCACGTCACCACTTGGTCATGTGGCCCTCGACTCCGGTGTATATAAGGCCGTTGTACGGCCTTCCTCAGGGTCAGTCCAGCCCCGACTGACCATCGTGAGCGATGGTTGGCGGCTGCCCGGCTACCATATTCTAGAACTCTAGGAGGTGTATGTGGAATATCAACTGTAGACACTAGAAGGCCTAGTGTCGAACCTGTTATAGAGTTCAAACTCTGCCACCTGTAACTGTGATCGAGAACGGCTGATGCCTATGTGTTATTAGACAATAAAGTTTTAACTGGAACCTGAATAGTTGTTCTTCGTTGTTTATCGAAAGATTCGATTAAACACCGAGGGGTAGAACACTACACTGGTGCCGTGACCAGTTGTTAACTTTAGTCCGCATAGGTACTGCGAGCTTAAGTTCGACATGCAGGGTCACTTGGATGAAGGTGATGACCCCAATCACCAACATCAAGTGACTACAGGCCCGTTAGTGGATAGAAATGATCCACTAATCGGTGGTGGTTTGAACCACAACCTGATATTAGGTCCATCGTCTGACCCGTTGGGCCTGTATCAAAGGAGCCGACTACTCAATTGGCGAGTATCGACTCAACTCTCTCCGGCGGCTGAGAACTTCTTGAGGACACAGAGTTTGTCCTATGTAGAAAAATCAGCCTCGCCCGTGGGAACTCCAATGGGCCTTGGCAGTTGGTCCTTCGAGGGTCCCTCGCCCGTGTCGATACAAGGAAGTATTGACAGTGGCAGGGGACTCAACGAGGAGTTGCTACAAGAGCAGCAACGCCAACTGCGCCAGGGTCGCCAGCAGTTGGATGCTCTCGCGAGTAACACCACGAAAGCTCAGGAGAAGAGTACAGAAATAGAGCTGAAGTTGGAACAGCTTAGGCAGCAGGCGTTAGAGGCTTCGAACAAGACTCAGATCGCGAATAGAGAACTTACTGATCTTCAAGAGAAGGTCAAGCAGCTCTCTAGCGAAAAGGAGTCCTTGCTTGCAACGAAGTCAGAGATCGAGCGTAGTAGGTTGACAGCAATGGATTGTCAATCGCTAAAAGCAAAGATCGATCGCCTTGCTACTAGCCGCCGAGAATGTGTCGAGAGAGCTCGAAACGATTTTCGGGATGCCCAGCACGAGCAGACGTCCCTTAAACATAAGTTGAAACTACAAGAAGTAGAAAAGACTATGTTGGAGGAACAACTGCAAGAGTTGCGGCATGAGTTGAACCAACAATCAGCCGAGCATACTGAAAAAGTAGCTGAGCGTCGTCGCTGTGAGGAACGAATCGAACACGCAAACAAAATGGCGGAATATCAGGTCCTAATGGAACAAAAAGCGAGGCATGAGGCCGAGCTTAATTCCTTGAAGTCTGAATCCCTAGTAGCCCAGTCACTGAAAGATCAGAAGGATTCGGATACTTTGGGAGCCATGCGTGGTGAAATCGATGAGCTCCGACGAGAGATATTGTCTCGCAGAAAGGCTGATGAAGCCAGGGTGAATAAAGAAGTTCGTGATGAACTCGCACTCGAAGAACGTCTGAAGGAGCAGACGGAATCGAAATTGCGTACCGCTAGACTTCGAGATAAGCAACAAAGTAGTGAATGCAGCACTACTAGAGTTGCTACTCAAGGGGATCTAGTCGAAAACCCTGACTACAGAGAGTGGCTCGACCGTGCCATGAAGGAGGTCAAGCAACTCTTTGCCATCAGCGAGCAACGAGATCTCTCGAAGCCCGAACATACCCGTCTGGAATTCCTAGTGTCGGAATTAAGGCAGGCGGAGCGTTCAAAACTGCTGCTGCACAGAGGAGGTGTATGTGGAATATCAACTGTAGACACTAGAAGGCCTAGTGTCGAACCTGTTATAGAGTTCAAACTCTGCCACCTGTAACTGTGATCGAGAACGGCTGATGCCTATGTGTTATTAGACAATAAAGTTTTAACTGGAACCTGAATAGTTGTTCTTCGTTGTTTATCGAAAGATTCGATTAAACACCGAGGGGTAGAACACTACACTGGTGCCGTGACCAGTTGTTTACTTTAGTCCGCATAGGTACTGCGAGCTTAAGTTCGACATGCAGGGTCACTTGGATGAAGGTGATGACCCCAATCACCAACATCAAGTGACTACAGGCCCGTTAGTGGATAGAAATGATCCACTAATCGGTGGTGGTTTGAACCACAACCTGATATTAGGTCCATCGTCTGACCCGTTAGGCCTGCATCAAAGGAGCCGACTACTCAATTGGCGAGTATCGACTCAACTCTCTCCGGCGGCTGAGAACTTCTTGAGGACACAGAGTTTGTCCTATGTAGAAAAATCAGCCTCGCCCGTGGGAACTCCAATGGGCCTTGGCAGTTGGTCCTTCGAGGGTCCCTCGCCCATGTCGATACAAGGAAGTATTGACAGTGGCAGGGGACTCAACGAGGAATTGCTACAAGAGCAGCAACGCCAACTGCGCCAGGGTCGCCAGCAGTTGGATGCTCTCGCGAGTAACACCACGAAAGCTCAGGAAAAGAGTACAGAAATAGAGCTGAAGTTGGAACAGCTTAGGCAGCAGGCGTTAGAGGCTTCGAACAAGACTCAGATCGCGAATAGAGAACTTACTGATCTTCAAGAGAAGGTCAAGCAGCTCTCTAGCGAAAAGGAGTCCTTGCTTGCAACGAAGTCAGAGATCGAGCGTAGTAGGTTGACAGCAATGGATTGTCAATCGCTAAAAGCAAAGATCGATCGCCTTGCTACTAGCCGCCGAGAATGTGTCGAGAGAGCTCGAAACGATTTTCGGGATGCCCAGCACGAGCAGACGTCCCTTAAACATAAGTTGAAACTACAAGAAGTAGAAAAGACTATGTTGGAGGAACAACTGCAAGAGTTGCGGCATGAGTTGAACCAACAATCAGCCGAGCATACTGAAAAAGTAGCTGAGCGTCGTCGCTGTGAGGAACGAATCGAACACGCAAACAAAATGGCGGAATATCAGGTCCTAATGGAACAAAAAGCGAGGCATGAGGCCGAGCTTAATTCCTTGAAGTCTGAATCCCTAGTAGCCCAGTCACTGAAAGATCAGAAGGATTCGGATACTTTGGGAGCCATGCGTGGTGAAATCGATGAGCTCCGACGAGAGATATTGTCTCGCAGAAAGGCTGATGAAGCCAGGGTGAATAAAGAAGTTCGTGATGAACTCGCACTCGAAGAACGTCTGAAGGAGCAGACGGAATCGAAATTGCGTACCGCTAGACTTCGAGATAAGCAACAAAGTAGTGAATGCAGCACTACTAGAGTTGCTACTCAAGGGGATCTAGTCGAAAACCCTGACTACAGAGAGTGGCTCGACCGTGCCATGAAGGAGGTCAAGCAACTCTTTGCCATCAGCGAGCAACGAGATCTCTCGAAGCCCGAACATACCCGCCTGGAATTCCTAGTGTCGGAATTAAGGCAGGCGGAGCGTTCAAAACTGCTGCTGCACAGAGGAGGTGTATGTGGAATATCAACTGTAGACACTAGAAGGCCTAGTGTCGAACCTGTTATAGAGTTCAAACTCTGCCACCTGTAACTGTGATCGAGAACGGCTGATGCCTATGTGTTATTAGACAATAAAGTTTTAACTGGAACCTGAATAGTTGTTCTTCGTTGTTTATCGAAAGATTCGATTAAACACTGAGGGGTAGAACACTACACTGGTGCCGTGACCAGTTGTTTACTTTAGTCCGCATAGGTACTGCGAGCTTAAGTTCGACATGCAGGGTCACTTGGATGAAGGTGATGACTCCAATCACCAACATCAAGTGACTACAGGCCCGTTAGTGGATAGAAATGATCCACTAATCGGTGGTGGTTTGAACCACAACCTGATATTAGGTCCATCGTCTGACCCGTTAGGCCTGCATCAAAGGAGCCGACTACTCAATTGGCGAGTATCGACTCAACTCTCTCCGGCGGCTGAGAACTTCTTGAGGACACAGAGTTTGTCCTATGTAGAAAAATCAGCCTCGCCCGTGGGAACTCCAATGGGCCTTGGCAGTTGGTCCTTCGAGGGTCCCTCGCCCATGTCGATACAAGGAAGTATTGACAGTGGCAGGGGACTCAACGAGGAATTGCTACAAGAGCAGCAACGCCAACTGCGCCAGGGTCGCCAGCAGTTGGATGCTCTCGCGAGTAACACCACGAAAGCTCAGGAGAAGAGTACAGAAATAGAGCTGAAGTTGGAACAGCTTAGGCAGCAGGCGTTAGAGGCTTCGAACAAGACTCAGATCGCGAATAGAGAACTTACTGATCTTCAAGAGAAGGTCAAGCAGCTCTCTAGCGAAAAGGAGTCCTTGCTTGCAACGAAGTCAGAGATCGAGCGTAGTAGGTTGACAGCAATGGATTGTCAATCGCTAAAAGCAAAGATCGATCGCCTTGCTACTAGCCGCCGAGAATGTGTCGAGAGAGCTCGAAACGATTTTCGGGATGCCCAGCACGAGCAGACGTCCCTTAAACATAAGTTGAAACTACAAGAAGTAGAAAAGACTATGTTGGAGGAACAACTGCAAGAGTTGCGGCATGAGTTGAACCAACAATCAGCCGAGCATACTGAAAAAGTAGCTGAGCGTCGTCGCTGTGAGGAACGAATCGAACACGCAAACAAAATGGCGGAATATCAGGTCCTAATGGAACAAAAAGCGAGGCATGAGGCCGAGCTTAATTCCTTGAAGTCTGAATCCCTAGTAGCCCAGTCACTGAAAGATCAGAAGGATTCGGATACTTTGGGAGCCATGCGTGGTGAAATCGATGAGCTCCGACGAGAGATATTGTCTCGCAGAAAGGCTGATGAAGCCAGGGTGAATAAAGAAGTTCGTGATGAACTCGCACTCGAAGAACGTCTGAAGGAGCAGACGGAATCGAAATTGCGTACCGCTAGACTTCGAGATAAGCAACAAAGTAGTGAATGCAGCACTACTAGAGTTGCTACTCAAGGGGATCTAGTCGAAAACCCTGACTACAGAGAGTGGCTCGACCGTGCCATGAAGGAGGTCAAGCAACTCTTTGCCATCAGCGAGCAACGAGATCTCTCGAAGCCCGAACATACCCGCCTGGAATTCCTAGTGTCGGAATTAAGGCAGGCGGAGCGTTCAAAACTGCTGCTGCACAGAGGAGGTGTATGTGGAATATCAACTGTAGACACTAGAAGGCCTAGTGTCGAACCTGTTATAGAGTTCAAACTCTGCCACCTGTAACTGTGATCGAGAACGGCTGATGCCTATGTGTTATTAGACAATAAAGTTTTAACTGGAACCTGAATAGTTGTTCTTCGTTGTTTATCGAAAGATTCGATTAAACACTGAGGGGTAGAACACTACACTGGTGCCGTGACCAGTTGTTTACTTTAGTCCGCATAGGTACTGCGAGCTTAAGTTCGACATGCAGGGTCACTTGGATGAAGGTGATGACTCCAATCACCAACATCAAGTGACTACAGGCCCGTTAGTGGATAGAAATGATCCACTAATCGGTGGTGGTTTGAACCACAACCTGATATTAGGTCCATCGTCTGACCCGTTAGGCCTGCATCAAAGGAGCTGACTACTCAATTGGCGAGTATCGACTCAACTCTCTCCGGCGGCTGAGAACTTCTTGAGGACACAGAGTTTGTCCTATGTAGAAAAATCAGCCTCGCCCGTGGGAACTCCAATGGGCCTTGGCAGTTGGTCCTTCGAGGGTCCCTCGCCCATGTCGATACAAGGAAGTATTGACAGTGGCAGGGGACTCAACGAGGAATTGCTACAAGAGCAGCAACGCCAACTGCGCCAGGGTCGCCAGCAGTTGGATGCTCTCGCGAGTAACACCACGAAAGCTCAGGAGAAGAGTACAGAAATAGAGCTGAAGTTGGAACAGCTTAGGCAGCAGGCGTTAGAGGCTTCGAACAAGACTCAGATCGCGAATAGAGAACTTACTGATCTTCAAGAGAAGGTCAAGCAGCTCTCTAGCGAAAAGGAGTCCTTGCTTGCAACGAAGTCAGAGATCGAGCGTAGTAGGTTGACAGCAATGGATTGTCAATCGCTAAAAGCAAAGATCGATCGCCTTGCTACTAGCCGCCGAGAATGTGTCGAGAGAGCTCGAAACAATTTCGGGATGCCCAGCACGAGCAGACGTCCCTTAAACATAAGTTGAAACTACAAGAAGTAGAAAAGACTATGTTGGAGGAACAACTGCAAGAGTTGCGGCATGAGTTGAACCAACAATCAGCCGAGCATACTGAAAAAGTAGCTGAGCGTCGTCGCTGTGAGGAACGAATCGAACACGCAAACAAAATGGCGGAATATCAGGTCCTAATGGAACAAAAAGCGAGGCATGAGGCCGAGCTTAATTCCTTGAAGTCTGAATCCCTAGTAGCCCAGTCACTGAAAGATCAGAAGGATTCGGATACTTTGGGAGCCATGCGTGGTGAAATCGATGAGCTCCGACGAGAGATATTGTCTCGCAGAAAGGCTGATGAAGCCAGGGTGAATAAAGAAGTTCGTGATGAACTCGCACTCGAAGAACGTCTGAAGGAGCAGACGGAATCGAAATTGCGTACCGCTAGACTTCGAGATAAGCAACAAAGTAGTGAATGCAGCACTACTAGAGTTGCTACTCAAGGGGATCTAGTCGAAAACCCTGACTACAGAGAGTGGCTCGACCGTGCCATGAAGGAGGTCAAGCAACTCTTTGCCATCAGCGAGCAACGAGATCTCTCGAAGCCCGAACATACCCGCCTGGAATTCCTAGTGTCGGAATTAAGGCAGGCGGAGCGTTCAAAACTGCTGCTGCACAGAGGAGGTGTATGTGGAATATCAACTGTAGACACTAGAAGGCCTAGTGTCGAACCTGTTATAGAGTTCAAACTCTGCCACCTGTAACTGTGATCGAGAACGGCTGATGCCTATGTGTTATTAGACAATAAAGTTTTAACTGGAACCTGAATAGTTGTTCTTCGTTGTTTATCGAAAGATTCGATTAAACACTGAGGGGTAGAACACTACACTGGTGCCGTGACCAGTTGTTTACTTTAGTCCGCATAGGTACTGCGAGCTTAAGTTCGACATGCAGGGTCACTTGGATGAAGGTGATGACTCCAATCACCAACATCAAGTGACTACAGGCCCGTTAGTGGATAGAAATGATCCACTAATCGGTGGTGGTTTGAACCACAACCTGATATTAGGTCCATCGTCTGACCCGTTAGGCCTGCATCAAAGGAGCCGACTACTCAATTGGCGAGTATCGACTCAACTCTCTCCGGCGGCTGAGAACTTCTTGAGGACACAGAGTTTGTCCTATGTAGAAAAATCAGCCTCGCCCGTGGGAACTCCAATGGGCCTTGGCAGTTGGTCCTTCGAGGGTCCCTCGCCCATGTCGATACAAGGAAGTATTGACAGTGGCAGGGGACTCAACGAGGAATTGCTACAAGAGCAGCAACGCCAACTGCGCCAGGGTCGCCAGCAGTTGGATGCTCTCGCGAGTAACACCACGAAAGCTCAGGAGAAGAGTACAGAAATAGAGCTGAAGTTGGAACAGCTTAGGCAGCAGGCGTTAGAGGCTTCGAACAAGACTCAGATCGCGAATAGAGAACTTACTGATCTTCAAGAGAAGGTCAAGCAGCTCTCTAGCGAAAAGGAGTCCTTGCTTGCAACGAAGTCAGAGATCGAGCGTAGTAGGTTGACAGCAATGGATTGTCAATCGCTAAAAGCAAAGATCGATCGCCTTGCTACTAGCCGCCGAGAATGTGTCGAGAGAGCTCGAAACAATTTCGGGATGCCCAGCACGAGCAGACGTCCCTTAAACATAAGTTGAAACTACAAGAAGTAGAAAAGACTATGTTGGAGGAACAACTGCAAGAGTTGCGGCATGAGTTGAACCAACAATCAGCCGAGCATACTGAAAAAGTAGCTGAGCGTCGTCGCTGTGAGGAACGAATCGAACACGCAAACAAAATGGCGGAATATCAGGTCCTAATGGAACAAAAAGCGAGGCATGAGGCCGAGCTTAATTCCTTGAAGTCTGAATCCCTAGTAGCCCAGTCACTGAAAGATCAGAAGGATTCGGATACTTTGGGAGCCATGCGTGGTGAAATCGATGAGCTCCGACGAGAGATATTGTCTCGCAGAAAGGCTGATGAAGCCAGGGTGAATAAAGAAGTTCGTGATGAACTCGCACTCGAAGAACGTCTGAAGGAGCAGACGGAATCGAAATTGCGTACCGCTAGACTTCGAGATAAGCAACAAAGTAGTGAATGCAGCACTACTAGAGTTGCTACTCAAGGGGATCTAGTCGAAAACCCTGACTACAGAGAGTGGCTCGACCGTGCCATGAAGGAGGTCAAGCAACTCTTTGCCATCAGCGAGCAACGAGATCTCTCGAAGCCCGAACATACCCGCCTGGAATTCCTAGTGTCGGAATTAAGGCAGGCGGAGCGTTCAAAACTGCTGCTGCACAGAGGAGGTGTATGTGGAATATCAACTGTAGACACTAGAAGGCCTAGTGTCGAACCTGTTATAGAGTTCAAACTCTGCCACCTGTAACTGTGATCGAGAACGGCTGATGCCTATGTGTTATTAGACAATAAAGTTTTAACTGGAACCTGAATAGTTGTTCTTCGTTGTTTATCGAAAGATTCGATTAAACACTGAGGGGTAGAACACTACACTGGTGCCGTGACCAGTTGTTTACTTTAGTCCGCATAGGTACTGCGAGCTTAAGTTCGACATGCAGGGTCACTTGGATGAAGGTGATGACTCCAATCACCAACATCAAGTGACTACAGGCCCGTTAGTGGATAGAAATGATCCACTAATCGGTGGTGGTTTGAACCACAACCTGATATTAGGTCCATCGTCTGACCCGTTAGGCCTGCATCAAAGGAGCCGACTACTCAATTGGCGAGTATCGACTCAACTCTCTCCGGCGGCTGAGAACTTCTTGAGGACACAGAGTTTGTCCTATGTAGAAAAATCAGCCTCGCCCGTGGGAACTCCAATGGGCCTTGGCAGTTGGTCCTTCGAGGGTCCCTCGCCCATGTCGATACAAGGAAGTATTGACAGTGGCAGGGGACTCAACGAGGAATTGCTACAAGAGCAGCAACGCCAACTGCGCCAGGGTCGCCAGCAGTTGGATGCTCTCGCGAGTAACACCACGAAAGCTCAGGAGAAGAGTACAGAAATAGAGCTGAAGTTGGAACAGCTTAGGCAGCAGGCGTTAGAGGCTTCGAACAAGACTCAGATCGCGAATAGAGAACTTACTGATCTTCAAGAGAAGGTCAAGCAGCTCTCTAGCGAAAAGGAGTCCTTGCTTGCAACGAAGTCAGAGATCGAGCGTAGTAGGTTGACAGCAATGGATTGTCAATCGCTAAAAGCAAAGATCGATCGCCTTGCTACTAGCCGCCGAGAATGTGTCGAGAGAGCTCGAAACGATTTTCAGGATGCCCAGCACGAGCAGACGTCCCTTAAACATAAGTTGAAACTACAAGAAGTAGAAAAGACTATGTTGGAGGAACAACTGCAAGAGTTGCGGCATGAGTTGAACCAACAATCAGCCGAGCATACTGAAAAAGTAGCTGAGCACCTAACGGCTTATGAAAAGCAGGTGAAACAGCTACGTCAGGAACGGGAGTCGTTACTCTGTCAGATGCAAGCTGACGAGGATGCTCGAGCCAGGGACGAGGCAGAAATGCGTCGTCGCTGTGAGGAACGAATCGAACACGCAAACAAAATGGCGGAATATCAGGTCCTAATGGAACAAAAAGCGAGGCATGAGGCCGAGCTTAATTCCTTGAAGTCTGAATCCCTAGTAGCCCAGTCACTGAAAGATCAGAAGGATTCGGATACTTTGGGAGCCATGCGTGGTGAAATCGATGAGCTCCGACGAGAGATATTGTCTCGCAGAAAGGCTGATGAAGCCAGGGTGAATAAAGAAGTTCGTGATGAACTCGCACTCGAAGAACGTCTGAAGGAGCAGACGGAATCGAAATTGCGTACCGCTAGACTTCGAGATAAGCAACAAAGTAGTGAATGCAGCACTACTAGAGTTGCTACTCAAGGGGATCTAGTCGAAAACCCTGACTACAGAGAGTGGCTCGACCGTGCCATGAAGGAGGTCAAGCAACTCTTTGCCATCAGCGAGCAACGAGATCTCTCGAAGCCCGAACATACCCGCCTGGAATTCCTAGTGTCGGAATTAAGGCAGGCGGAGCGTTCAAAACAGCAGGCTGAGATAGATAGAATGGTGGGGGCAATCGACGACATCTCGAAAGTTGATTCGAGGTCGCGTCGGACCCTACCTGTTCCTTCGATGCCATGACCGATGGTCTAAGTGGAGTGATCGGACAGTTCTCGACCCCTACCACGACCCAACAACATGTTGATCCGCCCAAATATAGGGATATCAGATTCGAGGCTTCACACTTGAGTGATGCCAATTCTGGTAATCCCTGGGGGATGAATCACAGTCGTGCAGACACGACTATGAGAAACATGGGGATGGACCATCAAATACCTAGAAGAGGCACAACATTCGCCCTTGATCAGGTCAGGAGATCAAGCAGAATGTTTGAAAATACCTCTATCGGGCATGAACCAGCCCGAACTAGGTCAGTCGAGTGCCCTCCATTTACATGGAAGGACGATTGGCTCCGTTGGTACCACGGATTCAATCACGTCCATCGAGTAAATGTATGGACCTCGAGTATGGCATTAGCTCAACTCCTCATGTTACTCCAGAATGGCCCTGCAGCTGATACTGTGTGGCTATGGGAGGAGCATGGAGATGGGACTTTGGAGGGACTGGTCGACATGGTAACGGAAGCCATGACTTCTAGCCTTCAAGACCCCATTGTTACAATGGAGAAGAGACGCCAAGGCAAGAATGAAAGCATTAGAGCCTATGGCTTTGCTTTGAGACGTCTTGCCGGCGATGCCTATCCAGGTGTGGACTTCTCGGTTGAATGGCTCATAATCAAAGTCAACCAGTTGTTCATAGGAGGATTGTATGACGTTGATTTACAACAAGACGTTCTTCGGGAGTGGCGCACTTACATGTCCCTAAAGGATCTCATGGACTTGGCAGACGAGTTGTTGCGGAAACGACAACTCCTGCCGAAGTTGGTGAATCCTACCTCGACAAATGCATTGTCGGCGTTGGCCGACGCCGCTTTGGTCGAGGAGGGACAGGACGAAGTGTCCTCATACTCGAAGCCCGGGGCGGGGAGTAAGACTAAGAAAGGTCAGAAATCCGCTGGTAAATCGAAAACACCAAACAAGGCCTCCAAACCCAAGGTACAGGAGCAGACCTTCTCGCTGAGTCAATTGAAGAATTTACTCAGGGTTATCGAGGGAGGGGATGTCCCTGGTACTAGCTCGGAGAAGCCGAGTACCCCTCCATCCGACGCCAAGTGTTGGAACTGCAAGAAGCAGGGGCATTTCGCACGAACTTGCCCCGAGCCGATTAAAGGTCTACCACCTGACGCGACGGAAAACTGAGGCGGGCGGCTCGACGTGGCAATCGAGCTGCCCGACCATCGAAAAGCCAAGGTATCAGCACCTCTGGCACTCCTGATCAGACGACAGTAGATTCGAGGGAACTAGGTAAGGTCCCGGTAGGGCCGTCCCAGCCCTTTACCACAGCGGCACCGGTTGATCACCGGTCGGGTTCCGAAGATGTCGGTGTAGAAAAAGCCTCAATGGCCAAGGAACAGGGCGCTGGCAGCCCGAACTCCGAGGTCGAGGGTTCGACTGGATCGAAAGTGAAAGTCGACGCCGGGAGAGAAGCCCTGATGCGGCAGCTGGCCAGAGTCTGCGCAACAGAGCTTCCCTCAGATGCTCCCTGTCTCTCTTTTCTGAAGAAGAGAGGGATCGATCTGAGTACTGACGTAGGGTTGAGAATGCTAGCAGGAACTGCCCCCTTGTCGGGGAAACGATGGTACCTGTCTGCAGAGATTCGAGGGCGTTCTCTAGACTTCCTGATAGATACTGGTGCCAGCCACACCATTGTCTCTCGGGAACTCGCGAAAACGTTAGTGGTGCCGTCAGATAATCTCTACGAGGGAATAACGGCGTGCACTGCGTCTGGAGCCGAAATGCGGACCTATGGTCGATTGGTTCTACCTCTTAAGGTCGCATCGACCCACTATGTGTTTAGCCCAATAGTGGCCGATGTGGCTGACGATGGCATTCTGGGGCTCGACTTCGCGGCATTATACGGTATGATCCTGAACCCAAGGACGGGTCAATTGGTCATGACCGAGCCGGTAGAAGAGCACCATCAGTGTAAACTGAAGAGAGTGTCATCGATAGCCTCAGTAGCACAGACCACTAGGATACCTGCCAGACATCGGTGCGATGTCTTGGTAAAATCCGACGGTCTGGAAAGAGACCGACAGGGCATAGTCGAACCCGACCTGAAAACTCTGAGAAGTTTTGGGTTAGTTGCTGAGGCTGCCCTTGTCAGCAATGTCCGTCGAACAGTGTTTCCCGTCTGTAATCCACTGAATCGAGACATTGTCCTGGAGAAAGGCCAGGTGGTCGGTACTGTACAGTACGCTGACAGAAACGGTGAACTCTCTTCACCGGAGGTAGGATCTGTGATCATGCGTCTCGAGCAAGAAGCTGCAGACATCGAGACGGCGGAAATCGCGAGCACCCGCACGGGGGAGCTCCCTACCTGGCTGTTAGACATGTATGGCGACACCCACCTGACCCAGCCAGAAGAAAGACTGAAACTGTCCGCCTTACTACGTAAGCATGTGGATGTCTTTAAATCCCCAGATGAACCGTTAGGGCGCACCGATCGATGTCTGCATAACATCGACACGGGTGACGCACAACCTATCCGAGTCCCTTATAGAAGGATTCCGCTCAGCAAGAAAGCTGCGGCGGATGAACAACTTAAGGAGATGTTGGATACAGGGGTGGTTAGGCCAAGTACTAGTCCCTGGTCCAGTCCCGTCCAGATGGTGACGAAGAAGGATGGGACCATGAGATTCTGCGTCGATTATCGATGTCTGAATGGAGTGACTAAGAAAAATGCTTACCCCCTCCCGCGCATCGACGAATCCTTGGATGCCCTAGGAGGAAACAAGTGGTTTAGTTGTCTCGATCTCCAATCTGGATATTGGCAGATCGGGATGAATCCCGACGACGTCGAGAAAACCGCTTTTTCCTACCAGAGGGGGCTCTACGAGTTCAATCGCATGGCGTTTGGTTTGTGTAACGCCCCCGCCACATTCGAGCGAATGATGGAGGAGATGTTGAGAGGTTTGCTAGGTAAAAGTTGCCTGGTTTACCTCGATGATATCATCGTCTTCGGCAAAACGACGGATGAAGCAATGGCGAATCTGGCAGAAGTCTTCAACAGGATTCGGGCATGGGGACTGAAGTTAAAACCTAAAAAGTGTTAACTTTTTAGGACTTCAGTCGAGTACCTGGGCCGAATCGTGTCTGAACAGGGTATAAAAGCCAACCCGGGGAAAATTAGCGATGTAATGACTTGGGCTAGGCCCACTACAGTGAAGGAAATTCGATCCTTCATTGGTTTTTGTTCCTACTACCGAGAGTTCATCCCGGGGTTCGCGGAACTCGTAAGCCCTTTACAGGACTTAGTGATCCAAAAGTAGAGGTCGTTACGAGGCATTCGCGTGGACGGAAAGAGCCGAACATGCCTTTGTCGAGTTAAAACGAAGTTTCAGGGAGACACCTGTGCTTCGATTCCCCACACCCGACGGTCGTTTTATCTTGGACACTGACGCCAGTAATACCGCGATCGGGGCTGTTCTATCCCAAGTGCAGGATGGAGTGGAGGTCCTGATCTCATTTGCTAGCAACACTCTACGTAAAACACAACGAAACTACTGCACCACCAAAAGAGAACTGCTGGCGGTTGTCGTGTACACCAGGAAGTTTAGGCACTACCTCTATGGTGGTAACTTCACTATCCGCACCGATCATTCGTCTTTGAAATGGCTCCTGAATTTCAAAGAGGCTGAAGGAATGATGGGTAGGTGGCTGGCCCACCTTTCGGAGTTCGGTCTCGAAAACTCTAAGATCGAACATCGAAGTGGGGCCAAGCATCTAAACGCCGATGGTCTTAGTCGTATCCCTGTGCGGCTATGCCAGAGGTCGGATTGCACAGACTGTGGCAGTCATAATGCTGTTTTGGCAGCTGTAGGTGGTTTAGTAGACAGCCGGGTGGGGGTTGCATTTTGGTCTCTCGATGAACTCATTGATGCTCAGAAAGCGGACGCCAACATCAAACGAGTTGCTGAATGGCTAGTTAAGGGGGCTAAACCCACTAGGCCTGATGTATCAAGCGAGAGCGCCGAGGTATGGAAATTAGTAGGGCAATGGCCTCTATTAACCTTCCGTGAAGGCTTGTTGTGTCGCTGGAAAGTCGAGGCGGGTCGAGCTAGACGCACGATTCAAGTAGTTGTACCACGCCAACTGAGGGGCGAGGTACTCTCCTTTTGCCACGGACACCGAACGGCGGCACATTTTGGTCGTAAACGAACGCTCGAAAAAGTGAAAAGGAGATATTACTGGCCCGGAATGGGAAAGGACATAGGATGTTGGGTTCGGCATTGTCCTACCTGTTGCCTGGTAAAGCCCGGCGAGGGCATGGGTAAGTCTCCTCTACACCAAGAGTTGTTCGGGGTGAGATTCGGGAGGATAGCTATGGATATCATCTCGGGATTTGCACCCACGCCAAACAAAAATACTTGCATGTTAGTAATCCAGGATTACTTCACCAAGTATGTACGCGCTATTCCCCTACCAAATCACACGGCAGAGACCTGTGCAGAGGCCTTCGTGGACGAATGGGTTTTGACCTTTGGAGTCCCGTTGCTTCTGCATTCCGACCAAGGTTGAGAATTTGAGTCTCGACTCTTCTCTGAGATGTGTGAATATTTGACGATTGTAAAACAGAGAACCAATCCATACAGACCACAGAGCGATGGTCAGGTGGAAAGGTTCAATAGAACGTTGATTCAGAGCCTGACTATGTTGGTAGACAAACATATGGACGACTGGGATGAACAGGCTAAATATGTGGTGTCCGCATATAACAGCTCTGAGCACAGTTCTACTGGATGCAGTCCAAATATGATGGTATTCGGGGAAGAAATTCTCATGCCAGCGGATGTGATTTTCGGCTCAATCGAGAACCCACTCGAAGTCCCTTGTTCCGTCACTTTCGTGGAACAACTTCGTGACCGATTGAGAGAGAGTTACAGCATGGTAAGGGAAAACCTAGGTAAATCTGCGGAACGCCAGAAGGTCGGGTATGACTATGGGCTGAAGCAGAGAAGATACTCAGTTGGGGAACAGGTGGTGAGGTACCACACCCCCCAAGCAGCTATGAAGCTTGCCCCCAACTGGGATGGGCCGTTCGTAGTAGATTCTGTCCTCTCTGAGTCGACATTATTACTTCGATCATCCCGCGGACGGTTGCAAAAGAGCAATGTCGATAGAGTGCGCCGGTGGTTGGGCGTAGAGCTATCACAAACTGTCGAGTTGTTGCAACCACAACTTGATGATGATTCACCTTCTCGTAAGGCTACGAAAAGGGCTAAGTCTGTTTCTGGACAGGTCGAAATAGAGATCGAAAGGTCACGGCCAGAAGTTCAGTCTCAAAAACAAACTACGCGGGGTCATCGAAAACGACAGCAAAAGGCTCGAAAACTGAGCGAGGTGGAGGTGTTGGATGCCAGTAAACCATCAAAGCGGCGCCGTGGTCGACCGGCCCGTCGAGATAAGTCGAAAGCATCTAAACAGCCTTTGAAGGGATGTCGGAAGCCCGACCCCCTCTCAAAGGCGCGAACGACTGAACAAACTTCACATCGAGACGTCTCAATTGAAGTCAAAGATCAGTCACTCCAGTCCGGACCTATGACTCAAGCGAGGCTTAAGCGCCAAGGCTCATCAAAGGAACGGTCAGCGAGTGTCGAGGATGAAAGGAAATCCAGAGCAAACACTCTGGCTCCTACATCCACACCGTCACAAGTGATGGGAGGCAGACGCCGACGGAAACGGGTTAATAGCCCGGTCGGCCCGGCCACATCAAAGGACGGCGGGCTAGGAGGGGGTGATAGTAACCCGCCCCGAGTCTCAACACTCGTTCCTATAGTAAAGGTTAAAATCAGGAAAAGTCCTAGATTAAACCCTACTCAGTAATCGATGTTTCGCACAATACTAAGCAGCAGCTTTACTAACCTGTGTTTTTAACGAGGCTTTAAAATAACGGGTGCCGTTCTTGAGTAAATCTGTCTGTGGACGTGAAGCCGACGGTGAATAAAAAATTACACAACGAGAAGTCATTCGATTGCCTCTTAGTTTGAGACAACCTGATGCTGGAAACATGGAAATGTGGGGCGTCCGACTTTTATTTTGACTGTGTGGAGGGGTTCCCAGCATAGGCTGGTGGATTCTGCCCGAAGGGTAGATCCATATTGGAACCATTTTTTTTAATCCCGGTAGTCTGATGAAGGGGGGGGCTGCCCAAATTATCCATGTTAATAGTGTTGGAACCCATAGACCGCATAGGAAATAACGGCATATGCAAAAATTGCGACTGGAGAACCAGAGCGTGACGGTGAGGGGAGAGTGAGTCGTTCTATTTTTTTTAGCATTACCTTATTTGGTCATGGCGTGATGTGCTGTGGACCAATAGGGCTCGCCCTCCTCGGTCACGTAGGCCCTTCCTCCAATCAGAGGCGTGCGCCCCAGTTTGTTTGTTTGTTTGTTTGTTTAGTTTTACGTCCGGGGGCCATCGAGGAACTCAGACATTGTGCGCCACAGGGATAAAAGGCCGCGTCGCACACCACTGAGGTCACATCTGCGCCCTTCTCGTGAGAGTCGGACGCAGATAAGCTGGACTAAGCCTAGCTTATTCCAGCTGGTACGCTCCGTCTGGGGACTTCCTACCTGAGTGTAGGAGGTCTCCCCTGCCTAGTGTCGAGGGACACGACCTGCGTGAGCGCAGGTTCGTGTTCTCTCGAGGCTCCAGTCTTCGGTCCCTCGAGCCGCCTGAGTGCGGTTCGAGGTACATCGAAGGCACCTTCGAGGCTTCGACCCGCCAGAGTGCGGATCGAAAAACCTCGAAGATTCTCTTCGACGTCTCGTCCCGTCTGAGTACGGTTCGAGACCCAGAGTCTTCTCTCTCCCTGGTGGAACCCGGCAGTTCAGGAAGAACCATGGGGTCCTCGTCCGACGAGCAGTCAGGGTACAGCTCTTCGGCGAGCCACAAGTCGCAGAAGAAGAAGAAGAAGAAGAAGAAGTCCAAGAGGACCAGACCCGAGCAAGAGCTCGAGTCTACCTCGGCTTAAAGTGCAGCCCTTCTGAAGCAGATCGAGGATGCACAGAAAGCCTTGGCCGAGTCCCAGGAGCGGGAGAAGGAGCTCCGCCGGAAGGCGAAAGAGGCAGCTAAGCAGCAGAAGCGCGACTTGAAGGTCGCAGCTGCTGCCGCCTCGAGAGACTCTTCTCCCGATGAGATGGAGGTCGACGTGCCGTCGACACCTGCTCCATCGAAAAGTGCTACCCCTTCAGGTTCTAAGGGCAAGAAGCCCACTGAATCGAAGGCATCCAAGGGCACCTTGAAAGATTTCAAGATCCCTAGGGTGCCCAAGAAGGAAGGTAGCAAAAAGGAATCCGCAGCCAAGAAGGCTCCAGCCCGGGAGAGGAGTAGCGAGTCTACTGCTCCACCGGAACCTGGAACCGAGCCGTCGGAGGTCGATGCCGGTGCCGTGGAGAGCACCGTATCCTCACCCCCAGACACGGCCAGGGCTGTTGACGAGTGGAAGCGGCTGTCAGCGATCACTGCCAAACGACGTGCTGAGTACGTTGATGACAGGCCACTGACAAAGCTTCAGGACTACCGCAAGAATGGTCAAGTGGTACTCCCTAGTCTCGTCGGAAAGGATGGTAGTGACGACGAGGAATGGTATTCGGACGATAGTCATGCCATTGACTGGTATGTCTCGATGATCGAGAATATCACAAATGCCTCAGACTCGTCGGGGGTGTCGCTGCCCGAGCGACAGCGGATTGGGTTCGCATGGCGCATCTTCAATCCAGGGCAGCAGTGTGCTTTCGAGAACTGCACACGTAAGGGGTTCCCCCCTCGCGTATATGCGACAGACGGCAGGTATGCTCGACACTTGGTTGAAGAGCATCGAGCCATCCGTCCGCAGTTCGGTTGTGTTAAGGTGGAAAAGACCATTCCATGTTATCAGGACCCTGATGACCCGACCTCTCCTCCTTTCGTGACTTCACGAAGGGGCTTGATGGCGCGTCATCTCAAGTCGTACAAGCAGCCCCATAAGTACAACGCCGAGGGCGCTATCCAGCTAGTGGAGACACTGGTTGGAAAGTGCGAACGGAATGAGAAGACAGGCGCGCCGACTAGACACTGGATGCGGATGGCCCCCGCACCCCCGTCTACGAAGCGCCTGTATATCAGACCGGAACTGATGCCCGCTTTCTACGCTGCCTACCCCGAGTTCAGGGTAGAGCAACGGAAGAAGCGGGAGGCCAGTCGTCCTCGGGACCCAGGACCGACAGCCTCTACGAGTGGGAACAAGAGGCCCCACTCTACAGAAGCTGGAAAGTCTGCCGGTTCGACTGAACCTAAGAAGCCTAAGCCGCAGGCTGCTCCCTCGAAGCCCGAAAAGGCATCGAAAGCCGCCCCGGCCCCGGCTCCTAAAAAGTCGAAGACTGCTTCGACCGGTTCAGCCAAACCAAGCACCAGTGGTGCTAAAACTGGAGGCAAGACGGTGGAAACCCGGAGTGGTCGTGATCGGCAACCCAAGGTGACCACCAACTCGTCTCCCCCTGTCAAACCCCCTGCGGCGGCGGAGGACAGCACCCCAGCTGCCACGCCGCGTGTTCACGTGGGAGGCGCGACACTGACCTCGGCAGCAGGAGCTAGCTTCTCCAACGTCGTGACAGGCGCCGACACCCCAACAGCAACCTTGCGTTGGGAGTTGGCACAGCCTGCCTACGGCGATGGCGTCGAACGTGGGGTCCCGAAGACGTTCGTGGAACGTTGTAAGGGACTTCTACAGATGACGGGCAGTCCTGCTATCGGCAAGTTCGGTGAGGCATTTCGTGAGGAAGCGAGTGCCTACTTGTTCGGCCTGTTTGATAGAACAAACATGGCCATCCGTAACGAGCTCCTTCCGGCCCTTAGGAATGAGGCGCGCCAGACCGTTCAGATGGAGATGGACTCTCGTCTGACCGACGTCCGAACGCGTCTCAGTAACTTTGAGGCACAGGCCCAATATGATATTACCAAGAGGGATAGTATCATAGAAGGCTGGGAGGAAATCGACCGCGAATTCTTTAGAGTCTTCGGGGTCCAACTCTCGGAATGGATGAGGGACAAGCACCATGGCGTCCGAACCCTGAAGCCCGTTCGAACTGAGCCCTCTCGCGAAGCGCAGAGGTACCTCGTCGAGGGTGGAGTGGTCCCTGACGTCAGGACGCTGGCGGCTCAGACGAATCCGTTGAGAGAATTGTCTCCAAAGATGGATAGTCTGAGCTCGGCTATGACGATGTTGGGCCGAGAGCAGGTGGTGCAGGACAAGCCTGACACCCCGGGTAGGTCTCTCGGTGCCTCCGTCTACCCGCCAGCAGCCCCGTCTTCCTCCTCGGTTCCCTTGATAACCCTCTCGGGAACCACCGAGCCTACGCCGCCACCGGTCCAGAGAGTGGTGTCACCGAGGATCCATCCGGATCTTCAGGGCATCACTCCCCTGGCCCCGGCGAACGTAGCCGTCTGTCCGGACCCGTCGGCTTCCGCCCAAGCAGTAGAACCTGCCGAGGTGGAACAGTCGATGGATATAGACGGGGACGTCGATGTCGTCGATCATTCTCCAACGCCTACCCCTGACCAGGGAGACAAGGACGACCGTGAAGGTCAGGAGAGCGACGACGACGACGGAAGCGACTCAGCAGACTCGGCCGTTCTCCACTCAGATGCTGAGGGGGACTCCCGGGATGCACCCGAGACCTCTAACGAGGCTTGGAGTACGACAATGGACCGTGAGGTCCCATTGCCGGAGTCGCCGACGTTTTCGGGCCAGCTAGCCGCCAGCGCCCCACATGGAGAGGAGCGCACTGACGGAGAGCAGGCCGAAATCGACGCCGCTACAGGGTCCATCTCGGAGGATCAGTAGTATGAAACTACTGCTCCTCCTCGTTAGCCTGGATCGCTGACATCGAACAGAGTCTCGATGTCAGCACGGAACCCCCGGGAACTCGTTCCCGGACGACGGTGTACCCTCCACGAGTGGGGGTACCTTTCCTGTCCCCGGACCTCCCTGCGAAGCTGTGTGGATCCGACGCCACCCTGGTCTTAGGACCCGGTGGTGCCACACATCCTCGGCCTCACGGTCGAAGGACCATCATAGTGTACTGTACACTATCGCTGGGCTTCCTACGCTGGAAGGAGCTTCTCAACGAGACAGGGAGGAAACGACACGACCCCGGTTGCCATACCCGGTCGTGCCTCCCTCGGATCAACCAGGAGCAGGTCGTGAAGCAGTGTTTCGACACTGGTCTCCTACGTTGGATGGAGCAACGCCTTATAATTTAACTGTGATAATAATTTTTTTCTACAGTACAGTAGAAACTATATTTCTATATATTCCTCTACTGTTTCTGTCGACTGTCGACGGATCCAGTAGTTCATATTATTATCTAATTGTTTAGACTGATCCGGGGTCTCTGAGTTTTCAGAGACCTCGTTTCAGTCTAGTGGGGGGTGGTGTGGTGGTCCCGCGTCGTCTTCGAGGTACCTTCGCGGTCCTCGTGGGCGACGTCGAGAGCACCTCTATTACCCGACGCCTGGGGGCGCTGGAGTCCAGCGCCACGTCACCACTTGGTCACGTGGCCCTCGACTCCGGTGTATATAAGGCCGTTGTACGGCCTTCCTCAGGGTCAGTCCAGCCCCGACTGACCATCGTGAGCGATGGTTGGCGGCTGCCCGGCTACCATATTCTAGAACTCCTCTGTGCTGCTGCACAGAGGAGGTGTATGTGGAATATCAACTGTAGACACTAGAAGGCCTAGTGTTGAACCTGTTATAGAGTTCAAACTCTGCCACCTGTAACTGTGATCGAGAACGGCTGATGCCTATGTGTTATTAGACAATAAAGTTTTAACTGGAACCTGAATAGTTGTTCTTCGTTGTTTATCGAAAGATTCGATTAAACACCGAGGGGTAGAACACTACAAATATAATAATGCCTATAGGAGAGGGCCTTAGGTGAGTCTACCTGGACTGAGGGATTATGCAGTCTCACTTGGCTGCAGCCAGTAGGCCACCTCAGGTCCATGTGAGCTTCTGGCCGCAGTGCTGTAGGTCCATAGGCAGGCTGACTAATTCCCTACATTTTCTAAAAGCATAGATTGCATCTTTTTTCTCAGTTACTACTTAACATTTTTGAAAGATTCCAAAAGATATAATTTTCTCTCCCCATATACCCTCAATCTCAGTTGAGAAACTGGTTGTGTATGTTGCTTCTAATTTATCATTCTCATTGCTACTTAAAATACTGCCACACGCTGAACAGTACCCTGTACAAAGTATTCTGATAATCCTTAAAATAACAAAGTCAATCATTTTGTTTTGTATTACAATTTATTATTCCTGAACATGAGAATAATGAGAATGTCAGTATCTTTCAATCTGTAGCACCTTGAACAGCAGTAAATTATGACAAAATATATTTTGATTGACAAGAAAAAGGCAAGTTTCAAGGTATATACCACATGAGTTCTATTGTAAAATAGGCCATTATAATTTGGGTTTTCTAAAACGGGGCCTTTGAACTGGTGCCCTTTTAAGTTTAACCACTCATAGGGCAGTTTAATATTTAATGCATGTTGACAACTTCCATTTTTAACATGATTTCTGATGCCACCAGGAGCGTACTTGAGAAGGCTTCTGAAAAAGGCTCTTTGAAGACAAGTTACAAGTTTAGTGGCAATGAGTAGATTTTACTGTTTCAGTATCAATAAGCTAATGTCAACCTGTTAGACTGGCCCCGTGTCATAAGTGTAGCACACTTCAAATGCCACAAGGAATTCCTACACAAGGGCGAACGCTCTGATTTTTTTGGGGTAGCGAGCCTCCGCAATAAGTTTTGACCCGGTTACACACAAGCAACATCTGCGACATGCAACAAATCGCTGTACACAATGGCCGTTAGTGTAACCGGCTTTTCAGGAACCACAGGCACAGGCTTAGAGCACTTCAACTCGAGGGACTTATACAACCGTTTCTTCAACCGTTTTTAACTTTGATACAGGCAATTTGGTGGAGTTTATCTTTACAAACATATGTACATCCTGGAATCACTCATGTAGACTGATATGTCAAGGCACTCCTTTTTGTATTTTACAATAGAAGAATTCTGAGACGAGGACACAGCTATTCACGCTTTAAGCTACATGCACATGGCTAGTATAGAATATGTACAGAATTACAGAAAGGGATCGGTTTACACTGGCGTCTGAATTTAAAGCGCCAAATCCACCACTAGCAAAACTGAATGTCGATTGTTAATCAGGTACGAGCTGACAATGAAAATTGAAAGACCCATGGCGGCGGAGTGAGTGAGTGAGTAATGGTTGTTTAACGCCAAGCCGACAGCTAAGGTCATATTCATGGCGGAAAAAGTACATTAGACATCACGTCACAAAGGAATACATGTGCCTGTGCCCGTGCATATGGACACCAGACACATGTAAGAAAGAGGGGACAGGAAAGAGGAGATTCAAGGAACGAATATGTGCCAGTGCCCACGCATATGGACACCACCCACACTCAGAGAGGATAGAAAAGCAAGACATAGACCCCTTTTAAAGATGGCCTGGGGCTGGGGAGGCCCGCCATGGCGGCGGAGTCATGGAGGATGTTGGGGATGCATTCCCCATACTTTTTCAGGATGGATCTATCTAGATTTAATACATATAAAAATAACCAATCATCCGCCACACTTTTTGGCTGCTCCACCCCCAGTGCAGACATGTCTGTTTTGATGGCAGTGAATTTGGGACTTATCACCACACAATGAAAACAGACCTCCTTAAATAGGACGGAAATGTCAAGGACCATTAAATGATTGTCTATGAGGCAAGAATGTACAAGCATAAATTCAACTACAGTCTAGAAGTTGATATTTTTACCCCTTCCATATCTTAAGTAGGCATTTGCAGGCAAACAATAAACTTCTGCTCAGGCTTATACATGACCCAGATATTTATTGTAGTTTATAGAGAGCCACTAAAGTCAGGGTGTGGCTTATATCCAGGTATCCAACAATAAAGACCAATTTTATAAGAGCCTGAATTTAAAACTATGTGTGGCTATGGTGATTTTACTGAATTCAGAAATTATGAAGACACAGAAATTCAAATAACTTGACTTCATGAACAGAAGTGACTTAGTTTACAGAAGATGAGATACATTATACTTCAAAGGGCAAGAAACATATTATAGTCTAAGCATTATATCTCATAAACATCATGTACAATTTCTAGACATGGGTAAGTGATCCAACAATGTAGTGGTCTATGGATTTTACAAAGTCAGGAATGTGATTAACATTTCATTTTGGCCAATGTGAAGGAACCTTGGTAAGAAAACATGGCTCAGGCCCATTTGGTATGTGATAGCCAAAATATCAAAGATAGCACCCCCCCCCCACCCTTCCCCCCATAAATGTTAAAGAGTTTTCTCATTGGATCTGTGGAAATCACGAGGGTCGGCTTTTTTACCGTCAAATGTAGGAAATCCTACAAATGCAGGAGAAATCAAATCCCTGCAACTACAACTGCTTTGAAAAATCTTTATGGCCCTAATCCATCAGAAATTTGATGTCACTTTTAAATGGTAAACTATCCAAATGGGAGTAGAAGAGGGGCATGAACAGCACTGGGATATACATGCCTTTAGCTACGATATAAAGGGCTGGTCAGACTGGTCGTAGAAAATCACATACACTGGGGGAAATCACGTCGTAGATTCTAATGTATCTACGACCAGTCTGACTTGCCCTTAAGCATCATGGACATAGATACATCCATTTTCTGACTCATTACCCTTCTTGTATGATCCCTGGTAGGGACCATTAAAGCCATTTTCCAAACAGTCTAGTTTATACAAGAATCAAGAATTTGAGTTAGTCATTAGCTTGTAAATGAAATTTCTTTTCATTTTCCTACATAGTAAAATGCATAGACCAATGCATTTTTTGCATTTAGATAAATACTCTTATGGTATCTGTCTTAACTTTGGTGAGCAGAAAACTGACTAGTGACAATGTGAACTGATATGTAATGATATAATAATGATACATAAATGTATATACTATAGACAGATTACATAATTACAACCCTTCCCTGGGTTTCTTTTTCAACTGTAAACATACAACCTTAATGGTAACTGCACACATCCCCAACCGCATTATATGTTCATAAGGTCAACCTTACATACTCCAGATGAAAAATAAAGTTGAATTCTTATATCATTTCTAAGAGTTTACAGGTGTGTGCTTAAGTGCCTTTGAATCTTTTACGGTGATCAAAGATGGGAGTAGGTACAAGTCAAAGACTTTCTCATTAAATGACATTTTGGAAGACAACCATTATCAAACTATAATTCCTAGTTTCTATAATCTATTTTTTTTAAACCAGAAATTGGCTTAAACATTCTCCTTCTCTACCACTGGTACAACAATAGGCTGACTTGCCTGCTTTAGTCAAAATGACAAGTGAATTCTTACTAGAAATCAAAACTTCTTCTCTGGGCTTTCATTCCAAATACAATGTACAAGAACTAATACTACCACAACTTACAATTACAATCTAAATGATATGTTTTGATATAGCTTTTGATAATCTAGCTCTTGGGATAAACAAGTTCTAATTCAATCACTTGAAATGACAATATACAATGGAGTGGTGGTAGGACGGCGGATGAGTTACGGCTAGCCTGCTAGCGCACGGCCGCCACTCTGGGCAACAAGTGACTGTTAACGCACCTCAATTATTCATACAAAACTTATAGAAAATATTTCAAAATTTGGGAAGGTGGAGTAGAAACAGGCAACTTATGGTCAAGTTTAGGCCTGGTCATTCATGATTTTCCAATATTTTCTTTTCTATGAAAACATGGTATTTTATACAAAATCAAAGATAGCAATGAAAACAATGATTGTCATTGTACAAAACAAATATCACTCTTTGGTTTTTAACAACAAAATTGTAGTCACTCATATTTGTTCAGATTCATACAAATATGACACAATATGTGTCACACCTTGGACCTTATGTTACAAGTCATAGACACAATTATTATATTTGTCAAGAGAACTACTTTCAAGTGCAACAAACACAATTAGTTACAAAGACAAAAGTAAAAAGTCTTAGATTCTAACTTAATTTGACTAGTTGATTATGAGGTAATTAGTACTCGATTTTCAGCATTTCCACCTGAAATGAGTCTCAAAACTGCCTCATCATCATTAGATAGGAATTTGGCTCATTTCTTCTTTAAACAAATACCTCATTTTTTTAGAAAATCGTGTCATTGAACACACAAATCTGTCATATTTCATTTGCAATACTCCTTTGATACGTACCAGAAGCAAACAGATCAAAACAAATCTTCTGATCATTTATGATCATTCACCTAATTCAATGTGCAGACAATTCCTTACAGACAACTCATGAAATAACCATATGATAAAGTATATACTAGTAGCATAGGTGCCACTTTTTTCTAATTTCCAATTTACACAAAATAAAGCGTCCTTCAAAAAATATTCTGCAAAACTTTGATGGTGCTACAGATAGCCTGGCAGGTATCAAGCAGAATGCGAATTCTCTGCAATCATATATTACAAGCTTCCGTCTTATATAGGCCTAACAACAACTCATGCTGAAACTTAGAAAAGCCATACAACATAGATGGCAGGATATATTATGCTAAAGTGAAATTTGATTTCCCAAAACCGATTATTATGTCCACAACTTACATACCCATGTATATCGACAGTTTCTATTTTATATTGTATGGCCCATAGTAATATTGAACCTCTGACCAAGCACTCCTTGATGGAAAAACAAAAGACTTTTTTGTACACCTGGCATCCTTTCTATGGTTTAGCCCCAGTGTTAGTGCACATTCTCTGAAGGAAGTTTCTGCGCCCCATGTCCAAGTCCATTCTGAGCCCTCTGGTTCTAGGGGCCTTTTTCAGCAGGCCCTCTGCCCAAAGGGCCTTAGCTCTTACAGACCCATACATGATTATGTGTAAAGGTCCACAGGTTTTGAATCCTGCACTAAAGACCTTCTTGTAAGTTCACTAGAGGCCTTGGTCCAAGGATTCTAAAGTGTTTGTTCAACCCATGTTCTAAGACCCTTAAAGTTTTCCTATGCCTTGTTACTCACTCCCTTCAGGCCCTTACACACATCCATTCATTCTGTCCTGATGCTAACATCATACATTTGTGGCCAGCCTGTTGGCGGGTGGGCCGCCTGGTGCGACGGTGATGGGGACGTAGCTCTGCCGGGAGGGCGCCCGTGCATAGGTGCCATACTCAGCTGGTGTGGTTATCATAGGACCGTAGGGACCGGTGTCATACCTGCAGCATAGAAATTATATGATTATTTACTACAACTTAAATGAGAGATTTTAAAGGTTCAATTTGGGAGGGTAGCTCCATTACTGCAATTTTTGATATAATGTAGCATCTTATAACTACCGAGGGATCAGTTATCTTAGCACCGCATGAGGTGGATACATTCTATCAATCGCATTAGGATACATGCATATACTGATGTACATTTTGTTCTAAAACCACGTATTGAGATTCTGAAAGACATTTAACATTAAATCCCTCCAACAAGAATTTAGTCCTGAACCCTAGATTTCCATAAATTATGCTTATGAATTTTCCTGATATATTACCCTTTTCTAATGAATTGACTGGAATTTGCAATCCCTTACTATTACTATTACTATAGCCCTTACCTTGGGCTGGTATATGGTCTGGACGGAGCCCCGGCAGGTCCAGGGTAGGTGCCATAGTCTCGACGGTAATCCCGCTCATATCCATAGTTACCATAGGAGTCTGGGTAGTCCATGTCGTATGGGTTCGCACTGCGCCTCCCATCCTGAAATATCGCAGTTTTTTTTATTTTTTAATCTATGAATATTCTTTGATTTCATAGCATATTCAAATCCTTGTGTAATGGTTCGAGTTCTTATCTAACTTCGATCTAGTTCGAGAGATGTTAATGTCAAGCAAAACCAGACGAGTTAGCTCGGGTTAGTGCAACCGGCACATGTTTATTTGTAGTTACATATGTTCGGAGTGGTGCTATAGGTATAGCTCGATTCTGTTCAGGTGTTGTCCTGGCCGCAGCCAGAGACCAACTGAGCTCCCTATGCGGTCCCAGGTAGGGACTGGAGCAGCGAAGACTAGTGCTGCTACCACCTCGCAGTGGCCAGAGATCGAAGCGACCTCTGGTCCTACCGGTGGCAACTGCACCGATTGACCTGCCCTCTCGAATAGGGAGCAAACACTATATACAACGCTCCACGAGCCCCTACACTTGTATTACCACTGAGTGGGTTCTGGATCAATACAGTGTTTTCTAAAACTATGGGGGAAAATTAAATGGTGATACACGCTCGGGTGAATTTTGTTATACACTAGGAAGCTCTAAGCTTCATTGTGCCTCATATATTGTATTATATTTGTAGTCATAACTGGGGCAGAAAGGTAATCTTTGATTTCAGAAAACTTGAAAGAGTTATTCTCTTAGTAATACAAATACAAAAGAGTTATTCTCTTAGTAATACAAAACCAATAAAAAGTCTAAATTTTCAGAAAGCAGCTTACCCTGGGTGGGTAGTTGAGTTCGTCGTAATCCGCGGACTGGCGGTAAAAGCTGGGCTCCAGGTCCGGTCTCCATGTGTCCACATACGGCTTGTAAGGCGAGGATGTGATGTCTGTCGGTTTCTTGGCTGTACTATCCTCTGAGTTGTCAGAGCCACTTTCTCCTCCTGAAAACAAATACATAAAAATAAGTTAATCTTAACATTATTTATTTTTCTCACTGAATGCTCTTTGGGGTATTAATTAATATCCTTTATTCTAGCATTCTACAGATTTTGCCGGGTATCATCAGCTCACTGATTCGGTACACATAACATGCCAATGGAAATAATGAACTCAGTGCTCAGATTTTAATCCCCAGTGCTCAAGAGATATTAAAAACCACCACAATGCCACAAGGCCAGTAATAACCTAATCTGTTTGTCCAGAGGGAACCACCATAACACTCTACATATAAGGCACATCCTGAGGTGAGGTAAATACTCCGGCGCACCTCGGGACAGATTTTGAGCACTTTGATACTAATTCGATGTAAATATACACTACCTATATTGGCGATCAAAGTGTTCATACTTTTTCCTTATCAACCACAAAAATAACAAGACTTCAACTACAAACAGTAAAATACAACCATGAACATAAGGACCTGTAGGCTTTATCTAAGGTCAGCCCAGAATAGGAGAACAATAATCAACTTTATAAGCAACATTTTACCTGTTTAGTACAGCGGTAGGATTCTTTTAATGAATAGGGTTTGAAGTAAGGGACTGTTTAACCAAAATGAACCCTGATACCTTGTACATAAAGAGCACCTTAACTAGTATACTATAAGACATGCCCTGAGTTTAGGATGATTCTTTAAGAGACAGCAAAGGACTTTTCTTGTGTATAGCTCTTGTGTAAGTAAAGTTTGGCAGTCGTGTTCATTGCAGACTGGCTGCAGTCCCCTCCACTTTACTTACTTTTCTGACATTATATCGTAATCATTATAATATAATCAAATACTTTAAAAAGGATAATAGATTTGTTGAACACAATGCACTGGGCAGAAGAGTTTGTCAAGTTGTGCACCCCAGAGGTGTCAGTTGGGCGTTGGTCCAACCTCTGACAATTTTGGGGCCCTTGACACTTCACAAGTGGAAGAATTTCTCAACATATGAACTACACTAAGTCGAAATTTGAGACTCATCTGAACCTCTGGAAATAGATAAACCTCTGAGGGTCTGACATCTCTGGCACCCTAACCCATCCCTTTCCATGATCTGTATCCCTGATTTAATACTGGTACTCACCAAGAGCAGACTTCTTCCTGCGGTGGTAGATGAATATGATGACACTGATGATGATGACCAGAACAACGCCGACCAGCAGGCACCCCAAGATGTATGCGATTGGGATCACCGCTGAAAAAAAAATTGTTATTATTCTATCTCAGTCGCCAAGTTAAAAGTTACTGAATAGCAAAAATGCCTGTTATGTACACTACGTTTTCATGTACTACAGTGCCTTTGTATAGGGCATGATTTTTGTCTCTTTCCTTAATAGTCATTTCCTCAGGGCAGGGTGTAAAATATAATCAATAAATTTAATATATGAAACACCTCTTTAATATTTATATCCTTTCACACTTCTAATAAATATGGTACTGGTAATGGTATTTGAAAGTACATAATTGACCGAACTGTCCAAATAAATCTTTTCTATTTCAGTGCACATAAAACAGGTAATACCCATTGTGTATACCGACTTAGCGGGGTTAATCATCAGCCAATGAAATAATCCAAACAATTCACTGCAGACTTCTTTGGGGGCAGATGGTACCCATCTGATGACCTATCAGTGAAAACCGCTGGTAATAAACTTAAGCACTGGCTGCGTCCGTTAAACTTCCTCGGCATACCGGTCGTTATAAAACAGAAGTACCCACCTTGCTTACTGAGAGTGATGGTGAGAAGATCAGCGCCGTAGTCGTTCTCCATACTACAGTTGTACTGGCCGTAGTCTGAGTCCTGTACGCTGCTAATCTCTAATAGACTCACCAGTCCGCCCGGGAAGTACTCCTTACGCTCATCAAACCTGCACAAGCAATTATATATGTCAGTTTTCTTTCTGCATGGATGTAAAATGCTAATGAGTTTTTACTTTAAGATCATATAGTTGGTCCATGAGGATTCAGGCTGCTATGTATTCATTATTATTAGGTATCCATTGTCAAATCTCTCATGCTTTTAAACTTCTTTGGTGCACTAAACTTCCCATGAGATAGTGACACAGCAAACATTGTAAAAATAGTTCAAACTTAACTAGTGCAGACAGAAAATTCACTGGTTTCAGACAACCTTGTGCATTGAATCCGAAGTGATCTCCTATTAGAAAAACTATGCCCATTTTGAAACCTCTCATTTAAGATGGGAAAACTAGTGCACATTTTGTGAAATAAGCCCTAACTGTGCTCTAAAATGCAGGGTTAGCCTGAAATCAGGGTGCATCTTGTAAGTATGAATTGTATATGATATTATAGAGTTTACTAATGAAGGGGTGATTTTTTAGGTCCATGGTAAGCCTTACAGCATTGACAAGAATTGAAGGTGAGTCTTATACGCTTATACTGGAGATATGCCTCTTCTGCAAGGTTTCACTGTTCATACTGTCCATACCTGTCCATTTTGACTATTTCCAGAGGCTGGTTGTTGCGTGACCATACCACTTTACTGGTTGGTACAGACTCAATTCGACACTCGATGACACCCGCAGAGCCAAATCGGGCCGACTGCCATGGGTCCGAGATCATCCTTGGGGGACCTGAGTGAGTGAGTAATAGATGTTTAACGCCATTTCGACAGCTAAGGTCATATTCATGGCGAGAACTACATTACACAATTTCACGTAGGAATGTGTCAGTGCCCGCGCACATGTGCACCACACACATCCTGAGGGGAAAGGAAAGAGGAGAAATAGACCCTTTTAAGTGGGCTAGGGAAGCCCGAAGAGGAGATATAGACCCTTTTAAGTGGGCTAGGGAAGCCCGTGGGGGACCTGAGAAAGGAGACAGGTATATTTACAATCATGATTAACCTGTACTTTCTGTTGTAAAAATAATTTAAAAAGCATGTTTGGAGGAGATCTCTTGAACAAATTTCCTCTGACATGTTATAAAGCCAATACACAAGAGATACTGAAATCTATTTTTATCTGTTGACAATAGTTGACAGTATTTGTCTAAATGACAAATCACTTGTTTGTTTTTTTAGGATTGTGTTTTCCCTATCATTAGGCCACACCAAAAAAATAAGTTGGTCTACGGACCGCCCTCTCCACATTTTCGGAAATACAAATTTCTTTTTTCTTTAAAAAAAATCTTGTCTACGGATTTCACTCGCTTCAGTTTCTACAAGTTTTCTCTTTGTGATGTTTGGCAAAATTTAAAAAAAAAAGAAAAATTTGTTCGCTCGCCTCAATTTCCCAAAAAAGGAATGAATCCATTGGACGCCAAAAAAATCTTTAAAAAAAAAAATTGGCTCGCTCGCACCATTTTTTCAAAACCAAAATCCGTAGACCAACTTATTTTTTTGGTGTGGTCTTAGCATCCTTAAGTTAAACTCTGTCCTTTAAATGGACCATTCCTTGTAATTAATTGACTTACCTTTTTGGAGAATATGTATCTCTGCCTGAATATCATCAAAATCAGGCATTGTTGCTGAACAAGTATAAACCCCAAGTTCCTGAGAAGACACCTTTGTGACGACCAATTGCTTGTCGCGACTTATAATCTTTCCTTGTGGGTCGTTTTTCCGCCGCCAGACAATGTAGGCCCCAGGGTTGCTGTCTACTTTACATGTTAAAACCGCATCATCGCCCAAGTCAACTTCAGCATGTTTAGGAGATTCAACGAATTTGGGAGAATCTGCAAAAGAATAATAGAATCTAGTGCTTGGAAGTAGTGGGACAGGCTTGAATCAATGAATTTGTGTTGGGGCGGAAGCACAGGCATTTGGGATCTCACAATGAAAAGCAAAATTCTGACCAGTTGAACAGTATAATCAAAATCAACTACCATATTCGATAAGATAAGCAGCCTGGGTGTTTGTTAGATTATGATATTTTATAGAATTTGATTGTCTCAAGAATTGTGATATTTGCAACTTTTGGTACAGCAATGTCGTAATTAGATTACCATTTTTGTCCAAATAAAAAAGAAAATGAAGATGCAAAAAGAAAACAAAGAAAACTTACAGCGAACACTAAGGAGATATTCCCTCTTCGTTGATCCAACTTTATTTTCTGCCTCGCAGGTGACCAACTTGCCATGGTGTTGACGGCCAACTTGATTTAGGCGGTATGTCGATTTGGTTGCTCCATCGACCAACTTTCCATCAACATACCATCTAGAAAATAAAAGTGTAGGTGTATTTTTAAGTGTATGATTCATATTGCTTACATCTGAGCAAATTCGTATTTGCTTTCAATGAAAAGAATTCTTTTAATTACAAATTTATCAAAAGATAACATTCCAACTCAACTCGCAATACCAGATAATCATGTCAGAAAAAGTTAACATCATATTGGTATTACTCAGCCGTTACATCGTCGGTCCTAAAATAAAGTAAGAACCAATTATATTCATACAATATCATGGTCTTGGGAAATGAAACAATTTAGAGCCGTATTCAGCCACCTGTAAACCTTTAATATGGTCATCAGGAAATGAATGCCTAGGGCCTAAAAAAAGTTGTTGTGTTCAGGTAACACTACCTTACCTACCCTATTTTTTTTGGCCCTACCCCAACTTGTTTATGGGCATTTTGGGAGAAAATCTGATAGTTTGGCAATTATCGAGACATGGAAGTTTTTTGTTTTTTTTACGATTTTGCATGTCAAATCTGCGCGGTGTAGGCACGAAAATTTACAGCCGGCCTAAAAAAAAACTACCTACCTACCCTAATTTTTTTCGACCCCGTTACGCAACAATTTTTTTTATTAGGCCTAATGCCCATCAAGTGCATAATTCTGCTACCCCGGTGAGTCTAACACAACATTCATGCATCATTTACATGGTTGATAGAGGTATTCCCAAAGAATCTACATGATGCACGAAATCAGCCCCGGAAGTATCTCTCCAGGGCTGCATCGTGCATCATGAGGTCAAATGGTGTCCTTGTCCAGAGGGTGAGATTTTTCAAACCCATGAGGGAGGGAGGGAAAAGTTTTTTTTAGGAAAATATTTTTATTTGTCATGAACGTCGAATTTGCCATCATGTTCTAAGAATCAGTGATTGGTAACCTAGATTCTTATACTGATGGACAAAAAAAATAATTCTTTTTCACAACTCAGGGAAAAATTTTCCCATTCTCACAAAAGAATCCACTAGGCCTCTGGACAGGAAACAGAAAAAAAATTCCCATTCTCACAAAAAAGATCCAGTAGGCCTCTGGACAGGAAACGAACATATTTTTAAGGGTGGCCTAAGGCCGCTGTGCATCCTTTACAGTGTGAGGGTTACCACTAGAGATTAGGTTCTCTGACTTACTTCCATACAATGTCAGTAGATGGGTTAGCCGTAGCGCTACATGTGAAGCTGACAGAGCCGTCCTCCCGAACCTCTCCTATTGGGTTCACGTTTATCGACAATATTGGAGCATCTGGTTAATTCAAACAGAAGTTTGCATTCAATAATCAATTGACAATAATAAATAATCAATTGTTATGCTTTTTTCCCGTTCATAATACACAACATTATAAGTTTTTTATTTCAAGATAAAAATGTTGGTTATAAAAAAAAAATTTCTTTTAAAAATTGACAAAAAGCAGGGTAACTCACAGAGTACGTCTAGTTCTATGACGGCAGTCTTTGCGTTCCTCATGGCGGCATTGATCGCTCGACACTCATACTTTGTCTTTTCAAACTTCTTGGCAGTAATATTTAGTGCCACTGAAACATTAAGATTCACTGTCTATAGGCCCCCCTGTCAAAGGGCCCCCCGTCAAATGGCCCCCTGATCTTGGGCCCCCCAGTTAAAAGGCCTCCCCTACCAAAGGGCCCCCCGGTCAATAGGCCCCCTCCCTGGCTTGAGAACTACCTAAACGTACAGGGTTAATGCACTTACCATATCTTTTGATTTTCAGGCTATCAGAAGCTTAATCATTCTGCTAAAACTGACGGACATTCAAACTGACGGACATGGTGTTCAACCTGACAGACATTGTACTTAAACTGACGTACATAAAGTGCTCAAACTGACGGACATAATGTGTTCATACTGACGGACATAATGTGTTCATGGGACTCATACTGTTGGATATAAGGCTCATACTGGAGGACATAGGAGTGATACTAGTGGACATTATGGTGATACTGGCGGACATAGGGGTGATAGTAGCGGACATTATGGTCATACTAGCAGACATAGGGCAGTACTGGCGGAATTAGGGTTGATACTAGCGGACATTATGGTCATACCGGGGGACATAGGGTTGATACAAGCGGACATTATGGTCATACCAGCGGACATAGGGGTGATACTAGCGGACATTATGGTCATACCAGCGGACATAGGGTTGATACTAGCGGACATTATGGTCATACTGGCGGACATAGGGCAGTACTGGCGGACATAGGGTTGATACTAGCGGACATTATGGTCATACTGGCGGACATAGGGCAGTACTGGCGGACATAGGGGTGATACTAGCAGACATTATGGTCATACTGGCGGACATAGGGCAGTACTGGCGGACATAGGGGTGATACTAGCAGACATTATGGTCATACTGGCGGACATAGGGCAGTACTGGCGGACATAGGGTTGATACTAGCAGACATTATGGTGATACTGGCGGACATAGGGGTGATAGTAGCGGACATTATGGTCATACTGGCGGACATAGGGCAGTACTGGCGGACATAGGGTTGATACTAGCAGACATTATGGTCATACTGGCGGACATAGGGTTGATACTAGCAGACATTATGGTCATACTGGCGGACATAGGGCAGTACTGGCGGACATAGGGTTGATACTAGCGGACATTATGGTCATACTGGCGGACATAGGGTTGATATTAGCGGACATTATGGTCATACTGGCGGACATAGGGTTGATACTAGCGGACATTATGGTCATACTAGCAGACATAGGGCAGTACTGGCGGACATAGGGTTGATACTAGCGGACATTATGGTCATACTGGCGGACATAGGGCAGTACTGGCGGACATAGGGTTGATACTAGCGGACATTATGGTCATACTGGCGGACATAGGGCAGTACTGGCGGACATAGGGTTGATACTAGCGGACATTATGGTCATACTGGCGGACATAGGGTTGATACTAGTGGACATAGGGCTATCCTGATGGACATAGGGCAGTACTGGCGGACATAGGGCTATCCTGATGGACATAGGACCATCCTGACGGACATAGGGCAATACTGGCGGACATAGGGCTATTCTGACGGACAAAGGACTATCCTAGCGGACGTAAAGCAATCCTGACGGACATAGGACTATCCTAGCGGACATAAAGCAATCCTGACGGACATAGGACTATCCTTGCGGACATAAAGCAATCCTGACGGACATAGGACTATCCTAGCAGACATAAAGCAATCCTGACAGACATAGGACTATCCTAGCGGACATAGGACCATCCTAGCGGACATAGGACCATCCTAACGGACATAAAGCAATCCTGACGGACATAGGACCATCCTAGCGAAAATATGGCCATCCTGCTGGACAGGCTAATACATACACAAGCATAGCAAGCATGTGGCAGGTCTGTACCTCTGCACTTGAAAAAAAAACATTCTGGCACCTCATAATAATTTAAAGGGGGGGGCCTTATGACAGGGGTGCCTTTTGACTAGGGGGCCTCATGACAGGGGGGCCCCAGACCAGGGGGCCTTTTGGAGGGGGGCCTTTTGACAGGGGGGCCTATAGGATGTGCACCAAACATTAAACATTGCATATGAAATCGGAAATTGTATGATATTTGTTAGGATCTCTTGTCTCTGAGATCCACTTGATCACATCTAGATTTGAATGAAAAATGACACAACTCAACCCCAGGAATGTCTAATTTAATATGTTTTCCAAACTGATACATACTTTGAACAGGTCATATTGAGTCAATACACATACAGGTACTAACTATATCGAAAAGTGAACATTTTTATTTTCCTGAGTACACTTACCCGGCACAAAGTAATATATTAATGTAATAGTATCGAGAGCTCCTTTGAAGGTTTCTGAAGACAGTGGCAAAAAGTGTAAATATACGACAAAGATAATCTAATATGGAGACGAACCCAAAATATTGTTATGTTACAACTTACCAGTTGCATCCTCTAATTTATCGGTAACACTAACAGACTGGTAGGTATCTCCGGGGGCGGGGGCACCATCTATGTACCATGTAACATTAGCGGCGGGTCGTCCCCGAGGCGCGGTACACGTCAGGTTAAACTGGGTATCGGCCACTACCTCCACACGCTCACGGATCGTTCCCTCTATTGGTAAGCCTCCCTTAACTATAGGGTGCTCACATGGGTCTGAAACGAGAGGAAAATATACAGATATAGATAATTATGTTATTTTAGTTAAATATGACTCTGGGCACATGCATGAATTATTGCTGGCATGAGTCATAACACTCAAACCACATCAATTCACTTTAATTTTGATATAATATTTTACAAAGTTATGGCAATGTCTCAGCTCTCACCACTCATTCTACTGACAATAATACCTTGTTATGACGTTGATTCTATCGGTTTTCTCTACTCATATCTAATGTTGCTCATGTTATTTCTTTTCTAAGTTTACAGCTGTGTGTAGTGGTATTTGTTTTTGTTGTTTTTCTTTTTTTGTTTGTTTCTGGGGTTTTGGTTTTCTCTTTTTATTCTGGCAAAGATCCCAACACCCCCTGACAGTTCTTCCTTTGTGTGTGACTTCTCTTTAAGCCTTTAGGGACGACATGTTTTAAACCCTTAGGTGGAGATGGACCTGTCCCCTACTGCACTTTATACAATCACCAGAAGTTGGGGATATGCCATATAGGCGAGGTCAATTTGTATAGAACAGTACTAAAGCTTCAAAATTAATCTACCAGTGCTTCCAGGGTACCTGTGCCTTCAGGATGGGCCCGAGTAGGGTGCGCCTTTTTCAAAAGGTGCACCTTATGCGCAAGGTATTACAGGTGGGAGTTAGTCCCCAGCGCCACACTGGGACGTCACGCAAAAACTATTGGCCACTAGCTGGTCGGGAGCTGGTTTCTGCGACACTGATAAGAACTGATAAGATGGGACCAGCACGTCCCTGGAAGAGGGTGTTAACCATGGACAAGGTACCCATCATGGTATGTCTTATCAGTGTTTTTTTTTCTCAACCAGCGAATTTCAAAATGGCGCCTCCACTAGGCCTCCATACTGAGTCTTATAGGAGTATATCAAGGCCATATTCATGTATTACGATGACAATGGGCCATTTGCTGCACCTGAAGTGCTACGACATGTTATTTTGTATGACTGTGGGTAAAAGCATGTATCATATATAAGATATGTCTTTGTCCCCTCTACTACACACAACATGGGTCATTTATATAACAAGTTTTGTAATTCCTTGTCAAACACATCGTCACTCAAACATCTCGGGCACACTTCACGGTCTGTCCATCAAAGAAGAACAGGATTGCACCCATAGGAACAACGATACCGCTTTACACCATAAATAGATGGCTGAAGTTTTTGGGTTCTATTCATTTTCAACTAATTCCTATGTCTGAACCCTAAAACTTAGTTACCGCATTCTGTGTGACAAGCGCCCAGGGCGCTTAAAAATTTGTGGCACCTCACTCTCTTGAAAATTTAGTCTTTTCCTAGTCTAAAAAAAGCTGCCAAAAGAGCGGTGGGCACTTACCAGTGGGTGGGGACTTATCACTTTGAATATGGTTTATCTTCATATTTTTAGCAAGTTTTATTTCAATAGGTCCAGCAATACATGATTGATTGATTGATTGATTGATTTGTGTTTCACAGCACTTTAGCGGCACTAAGTGGCTATCCCGTGCTTAACAGGTTGATAATTTAACAGAGGAATGTGTCAGTGCCCGCGCATATGTGCACCACACACACCCTGAGGGGATAGGAAAGAGGAGATATAGACCCTTTTAAGTGGGCTAGGGAAGCCCGAAAGTCCTGTTGAAGGTTTGTCCTGCTTTTGGTACTCTTTCGACCAGGCTGATCAGTACATAAGCCGGGGCGGAATTTGTTGACCCTCCAAGCCCCATTTGGAGGGCAAATACATGAATTGAAAACAGGAAAACTGAAAGGATCGCTCGTGGGCTCTCCCAAACTAATACCATCCCAACACAATTTTAAGTTTCATTTGCGACTCTGTTCGACCCTCCCACTCCCAGGGGCCCTTGGGAGTAGGAGGGCATGGCATGGGGTGGGAGGACACAAGATGACTGATGGTGATCCAGGTCCTGCTGCCCCCTGGTGTGTAAAGACAGAACCAACATGTCTCACATTCTGTATTTGTGTGTGTGTATGTGTGTGTGTGTTGGGGGGAGGGTCTGTGCTAGCTCTGTGTGAAGTGGTGGGAGGGAGGGGGCTACCGTAGATCCTCGCGTATAAGAGTGAGTGAGTAATAGATGTTTAACGCCATTTCGACAGCTAAGGTCATATTCATGGTGAGAACAACATTACACAATTTCACAGAGGAATGTGTCAGTCCCCGTGCATATGTGCACCACACACATCCTGAGGGGATAGGAAAGATGAGAAGTAGACCCTTTTAAGTGGGCTAGGGAAGCCCTCGCGTATAAGACACGGCTTATGCACCAGAATGACATCATCCGTATGCCAGGATATAGCGAACTACTTTGTTATTAATTCATTATAACCTATTATTTATTTATTTAAATAGAAACTATACAAGAATGCCTAGATCATGGTTTAATATATGATATAATATAATATATGATTTGTATAATTAACCTGCCCTCCCATCATCACCTCATTACAACAATATATTCCTATGTGTCAACTGTCTTGCTATTAAGATTAGAAGAAAGGTTGAACCAGAAGAATCAACCCTTACACAGATCTCTGTGGGGATGAGGTTCTCTTCCTTCATTACTATCTCGATTCATTTTTGTTTTTTTGACTATTACTTACATAACTTTATGGTCTTTCTTGTTGATCATTGCTACTCTGATTATCACTGACATTATATGCTATGTTCTTTCACCGGAGATTACTATAGACAAGCTTATTACGTACAATAATATACTCTATACCTATGAAACAATTTTGTACTTTACCGGTAAAGCCAAAACATACATGTATAAAATTCAGTTATCGATGTATCAACAGAAAGGACTTACAGAATGTATTTGATCTTTGAGATAATAAAGTAAATCCAAACCAATACTATAGGATTCACCCTAACTCAGGGTGCGCCTTATAGGAAGGAATTTTACATGATAGAACAGTGGTAAAAACCACCACAAATTGACCCTAAGTGCGTCCAATAGGATTTAACCTAACTCAGGGTGCGCCTTATAGGAAGGAACTTTACACGACAGAAGAGTGGTAAAAACCACCATAATTTGACCCTAAGTGCGTCCAATAGGATTTAACCTAACTCAGGGTGCGCCTTATAGGAAGGAACTTTACACGACAGAACAGTGGTAAAAACCACCACAATTTGACCCTAAGTGCGTCCAATAGGATTTAACCTAACTCAGGGTGCGCCTTATAGGAAGGAACTTTACACGACAGAACAGTGGTAAAAACCACCACAATTTGACCCTAAGTGCGTCCAATAGGATTTAACCTAACTCAGGGTGCGCCTTATAGGAAGGAACTTTACACGACAGAACAGTGGTAAAAACCACCACAATTTGACCCTAAGTGCGTCCAATAGGATTTAACCTAACTCAGGGTGCGCCTTATAGGAAGGAACTTTACACGACAGAACAGTGGTAAAAACCACCACAATTTGACCCTAAGTGCGACCAATAGGATTTAACCTAACTCAGGGTGCGCCTTATAGGAAGGAACTTTACACGACAGAAGAGTGGTAAAAACCACCACAATTTGACCCTAAGTGCGTCCAATAGGATTTAACCTAACTCAGGGTGCGCCTTATAGGAAGGAACTTTACACGACAGAACAGTGGTAAAAACCACCATAATTTGACCCTAAGTGCGTCCAATAGGATTTAACCTAACTCAGGGTGCGCCTTATAGGAAGGAACTTTACACGACAGAACAGTGGTAAAAACTACCACAATTTGACCCTAAGTGCGTCCAATAGGATTTAACCTAACTCAGGGTGCGCCTTATAGGAAGGAATTTTACACGACAGAACAGTGGTAAAAACTACCACAATTTGACCCTAAGTGCGTCCAATAGGATTTAACCTAACTCAGGGTGCGCCTTATAGGAAGGAATTTTACACGACAGAACAGTGGTAAAAACCACCACAATTTGACCCTAAGTGCATCCAATAGGATTTAACCTAACTCAGGGTGCGCCTTATAGGAAGGAACTTTACACGACAGAACAGTGGTAAAAAACACCACAATTTGACCCTAAGTGCGTCCAATAGGATTTAACCTAACTCAGGGTGCGTCCTTTATGCGAGGGGCGTCCAATACTAAGGGATTTACAGCACATGTAAAAAGGCGGCCGGGTGGTGGTGGGGAGGGGGCTGTTCTTTGGTTGATTGTGAGCTGCTCATATTACCATTTGTTGTCACCCACTCTGTCTGTGTTACCATGGACACGTACAGTGATAGGTCTCAGAACACTGTTTTTTATGTATTTCTACTGAAGGGTAAAAGTCAAGCAGTAAGAGCTGGTTAACCTTTTAAAGGATGCTGATGCATTATTGTATCATGCCCATTGGTCGTCATGATGCACCAATGAAGTGCTGGCGAGACTGCTCACCAGCACTTGATTGGAGCATCATGACGACCCTCTGGGAGTATAAGTATCAACCCCATAGAGTCGGCATGATGCTCCACTGAAGTGATGGCGAGCAGTCTCACCAGCACTTCATTGGTGCATCATGCCGACCAATAGGCATGATGCACTCCTGCATGAGCGGCCCTTAAAGGGTCAAAGGAGTGGTAGAATATTGAAGGAGAAGCTATCAGGCACATTTAGGCGGCTTGGTTTTGACTACTTTAGAGTTGTTCTATAGTATAGAATCCTCACCAATAGGACGCATTCTGACTTACAGTAAATTAAATTTATTCTATCAGGCAAATGGATTATCCACCCGTAGAGGCCATGCCTTATATGCAGGCTTATGCAAGGTATTGCAGCATTCATCTTATACTTGTATAAGACTGATACTTCTATAGAAAATTTAGCAAATTTCTTTGGATAATTCTTCTATAGGGGAGTTATCTAACACAGTTTGCTGCATAAATTCGATGACACCAGGCTAGAATACCCTGTACAAGTCTGTGCATTGTGACAGAATGCACCCTGGGCGGCCCTGGTAAGTCTCACAGACACTGAGAGGTTAAGGAGAGAGCCTAGACATAACTATAGTATGGGGTAGGAGCCAGGGGGGGGGGGCACTGACTCTGATTGGTTGTACCAACTGTGAAACTACAGCCCCCCCCCTTTTTTTTTGCCATTTCACAGCCCCTTAAAATTCAGTTCAACTTTTACAGCCCCTCTTTTTTTAAGAAGTTTGTTAACAGCCCCCCTTTTTGGGGCCCTCTTCAATGTAGATTAAGGTTCCTTGACAATAATACTAATGAATTTCCACCCCTGGAGTGATCACATGGAGTATCCAAGTTACTTCCTCTCCATGCAAGTTATGATAGGTATTAACAGCCCACTAATCTCAAGATTTAATTAAGTCAACAGCACCCTTTTTACCCCCTTTGATGCATCGACAGCCACCGCTCCGCGGGGTCGGTACCACAGTTGGTACCCAAACCGAGGCTCAGTGCCCCCCCCCGGGGTAGGAGAGAGTGGAGGGGGTGAGGGAGCTAGACTTGGTATTTATTATCACTGATATAACAGTTATAGAGGCTGAGAGAATGCCACTATAAATCTACATACATGTAGCAGCAAAACGGCCATAAGGAAACAAATGGTGCATCCAGGACTTTTTGAAACATAGAAATAGTTTTTCATTGCTGACTTCTAGTTATAGGCCGTCTTTTTGCCACAATGCAAATTTCCCCCTAAAAGGGGCTGGGTGGGGGACTCCTTGAATTCATCATTGGAAATTGCGAGCGCTATGATGCTGGTTCAGCTTTTTTCTACATTTCTACAAAAGGAAATGACATGAGTTTTGCGGTAAATGCATCCTAACTGCAGTTATGCGCTCGGTTCTGCATTTGCATGTTATAATGAGTGAGTGAGTAATAGATGTTTAACGCCGTTTCAACAGCTAAGGTCATATTTATGGCGAGAACTATATTACCCAATTTCACAGAAGAATGTGTCAGTGCCCACGCATATGTGCACCACACACATCCTGAGGGGATAGGAAAGAGGAGATATAGACCCTTTTAAGTGGGCTAGGGAAGCCCGCATGTTATAATAACACATGGGCCTTCATTCATGCTGCTGTTGAGGGATAGACTGTAGGATTATTGTACTTGGTATAGTATTACCCCAGTGTCTGTGGAAGGGGAGGGGGGTCAGTGACTTTTTAACACAGGTCATATTGGGGAAGGGTTGACATGGGCTGACATGTTTGACATTATGCATGTCACCCCCTCCCCTACAACCCATCCCACCCCCTGTCCCTGGATTTACATGCACTGAATGAATGTATCTTAGAGCATATATATATATATATATATATATATATATATATATATATATATATATATATATATATATATATATATAAAGTACATGGATTTTCTTAGAATGGTGGACTTTAAGAGGTAATTTCTAAGTCTAGACATGACTAACAAGGCCTGTTAGAGGTTGCCAAAATATTTATTGCAGAATTAAACTACAGTTCCATTCTATACATACTTCTTTTACTTGCTTCAGATCATGGATGCATGTGAGGAAGAATGACCCTCTCACAGGAAGATTACCCGGACCAAAATGCAGTAGAAAATCAGTATTTCAACAGTAGAAAAACAGTAGTCATTCAGTGTGAAAGCAGCATCAGAAACAGTACCATATCAGCATCTATTGGCATTCTACTGCTCAGCACACAAAACATGGCAGCGGTGGTTCAGTAGCAGAACAGTAGTATTAGCAGCATGCAAGCAGTATTGAATCAGTTGTCCCAATTATGTAAATGAGATGGCAGCATTTAAAAAGTATCTACTTATTTAATGCTGCATGACCATATATATGGGGTTGAGGCAGTGTTCAATCAGCACTACTGCATGACTGCTGCTATACGCCCATTTCATGAGCTATGATACAGCAGATGGCGCTAGTGGCGACCATGCCACTTTGCTACTCCAGCAGGGGCATGGCTGGTTTGGACTCCAATACTTGTAATAGGCCCACATGTTTGAAATGATCTGGCCGATTTGTTGCTGATTATTTTCTTTCAACATTGATAGTGTATAAAACAGCACCATTTCTCTGTGTGCAGCTGTAATTTCTAAGACCTGGAGTTGTATTTTACATTGCAAATGGGGAGTTAAGTGAGGGGTGTCTGTGCACTAAGGGTAAACCTATTGTGCCATGGGAGTGGATGCTGGATATGCCCATGTAAGCAGCGGGGCTGCTGGAGCGCCATCTAGTGTATCAAACTGGTAAAACTAATGTATAGCAGTAGGTGAGCAGTAGATCATACTGAAAACTACTGCTGGGGGCAGGTAGAAGCATAAAAGTAGCAGCCGCTGCTTTAGTACTGGCACTACCAATGCCTTTCTAGGTGGTCCTTGCTGGATTTGAACTTGGATCTTCTGATTACTGTACCAACGCATTAGCCCCCTGAGCCACCACCCAATCAGCTATGTGGAGCTGTCGTTACTCCCTAGTAGTGCAAGTAACTCATATAGGAGTATTGATTCAGTAGTACTGGGTAACTTCTATCATAGCAAGAGGGTAAGAGTAGGCATGTCTGATAAAGTACTGCTATAGTAGAATGCCTTGCATTTTATTGATGTTAAGGTGATAATACAGCAGCTTTGTAATTATCAATGTATACTATTTAAAAAAAAGTGTCATGATGGTGACCAAAATAATACTTGATGATTCAGTACATTTATGCCCTACATAAAGTCAGTGACTAATTCCTTGTTTTCACAGACCCCAACATCCATGTGTATCCATTACTGGCACTCAATAACAATCATATGCAAAGGTATAATTATGCTTTTCTTCACAAATACTGGATAGTTTCAGAATTTCATTACTGAATCTTTTGATTACTGTTCACAACAATACTGACATTCACACTATGGACTGTCTCAGAAGCATCAGGTCAGTAGCCCAAAAAATAATCCATGGATGGACAGAGCAATACCAGTAGATAGTCAGTAGACTACTGCATCTATGCTGCTACACAGAGTGTGACATTTTTGGTATCTATTAAGATTCAGTTGAGAGTCAGTAGACTACTGATTCTAGCCTGAAAATGCAGTGCATACTCAGTTGATAGTCAGTAAACTACTGAGTCTATACTGAAGATGCAGTGTAGAGTCAGCTGTTTTAGAAGTATTTCAGCAGTACCTACTGCAAAATGCAGTTGTTGATCAGCATATTCTCAGTAGCCACTGATAGATGTAGATACTGCCTTCTGGTCTAGGAATATGAGCGATTGAGTTTGTGGATGGATATGTCTGAGGTATGAAATGTGTCAATGTGTGTGCAGGAAGGGAACAAGTGAGTGAGTGAGTGAATAAATGGCTGAGTGAATGGCTGACTGAGTGAGCAAGTGTCAGGTGAGTGAATGGCTGAGCAAGTGAATGGCTGAGTGAGTGAATGGCTGAGCGAGTGAGTGAAGGAGTGAGCAAGCGAATGAGGGAGGGAGCAGGCGAGTGAGGGAGGGAGTGGGTGGCTGGGTGAATGAGTGAGTGATTGAGTGAGTATGTGAGTGAGTGAGCAATTGATTGGTTGAGTCAGCCAGTGAGCCAGTAATACTCCCTACACAAGGCCTCTGTGCTCTACTCCAGTGTTCCACATCATCCCATAGTATTCTCTCTGTATGGTGCCTCCCCCTACTGAGACGCTGGGACACTACAGTAGACGCAGCAGGTCACCAGGACATCTAACACATGTGGTTCCTATCATTCCTCCTCACCCCCCTCCCAGCACACACACACAAGGCAGAGTAACCTCTCAACCTCTTTACATTGCGTTTCTCCTGCTGCCACTCTAACTAAACTTTGTGTCTGATGATTTGGCATTACTTGCCTTGCTGAGAATAGTGAAGATCAAAGCATAAAGATATGTCGTCTTTTCTGTCCCTTTTAGGTGCTTCGAGTCCGGGCGGTGAATCAAATAGCATTTGTCACACTGCTGTGAGTCCTGACGGTGATTCATGAAGAAAACAGACATCTATCGACATCCCTTTCCATTCCCTAGTGTTTCTCTAATTCCTACTACATGTAGTCCCCTTTCAACATACTCACATGTAACTGATTTGTGCCCTGGACAAGGAAACTATTATTGAGTTAAATTCATCGCCAAATTTATCAGAAAAGGAAAGAATTTAAGAATGTTGTTGAGACATTTTCCTAAGCCAATTTCCTAAGGAAGCTAAATCACTTTGGAATTCCAGAATAATGACTTTTATTTGAAATGAATTCAACTTTCTTTGTTTTTTATTTGACAAAATGTGTGAAGCCTTGTTTCATCCTTAGTCTTACCTCCACTCCACTTGATTCAGTCTAGAAGATTATTAAAGATTATCTAGTCTAAAGATTATAAAAGGTTATCCCCTTCTTTCCATTATAAACTTCCCCTGCTCTTTGTCTTCCCCTCTTAATCATCCTGCATCTTCTACATCCTCTCTTCCTGCCTCTTCTCCCATCCCCTGTACCTATACTACTCCCATAAGGAGGAGTTAAAAGTCAACAAATCCCCCTTTGTAAGACAGTTATACCTTCACTCTGGAGGTCTCACCTTGAGGTTCCCATGTTTACTAGCTGTGTACAAACTGTTGTGGAGTGCTCACTATCCTAACTCACTTTGTTCCTGTCTACATGCTAATCCCATTCCCCCAACTCCCCACACTTACACAGTTCAGCACAGACTAGAACCTGTAGTCACTCAGTGTTCTACCTCTTATTGTATACTCACTGGCAGGGCTGCTGCAGAAATGGATGGAGGTATGGTACTGTAAATCCTCTTATAAGCCGCTACCCCTACTTTGAAATGAGCTATAAGCTGCGCGTGAGGTTTGAAAATTTGAGGTTAAGTACTGTTCTATAGTGCCAAATATATACCCTCCTATAAGCCTTGGGCTGATGCTATAAGGCACAATTTGATTTGGGTTCTGGTACTAGTATAGCCGCAGCTTGTACAAGAGAATTTACGGTAGGTGTAAACCCCCCCCCCCCCACCACCACCACCACCACACACCAAATTCTAGAAATATGGAGGACAGGGATGTGAATCTGTGAATCTTTGGGGTCAGATTTTCTGTGAGAGAGTTGTAACCTTCCCTCAGGTGGTCTCAGTTTGTGTTTACTATATTCACCTACTTTTTACAAACTCTACTTCATCATCTTCTCCCCCATCTAACCACTATATACATGACAACACTCAGTAACACCTGTATAGTGCTACTTAACCTACTCTAACCTTATTGCTTTCTCTTTGTTGGTGGACCTTTCATTTTACTCTCTAATCTTTTTCAGAGATGCTCAAATCTTCTTTAAACTCTTCTCTCTTTAATAAACAAAAACGGCAAATTATCCAATTTTCTTTTAATTTTCTCCCCTAATATTTTCCCTTCTTTTTTACCTAAATGAAGTTCTATCACTTTTATCAACCACAGAGCGTTTCCTACTGAAAAACTAAGTATTTATAAAAGTAAGCACAGAAATAGTCAATTTTTTTGTCTCTCCCCTTCTACTGTCTGCCAGCCTTCCTTACTATTTACACTTCTCTATTTCTGCCTGGTTCCATTCTTCTCTCTACCCCCACCTTACTCCCTACCTACCTGCTCCCTCCCTTCCATTCATCAGCAGCAGAGGGGGTCCTATAAAACAACTGTTGAGAGTTGTAACCTTCCTCCAGGTGGTCTCACCTTCTGTTTACTATCTTTACCACTTTTTACAAATACAGGAGTGCATCATGCCCACTGGTCGGCATGATGCACCAATGAAGGGTTGGCGAGGCTGCTCGCCAGCACTTCATTGGTGCACCATACTGACACTTCAGTACTCAGTAACACCTGAGTAGAACTGCTTCACCTCCGGTTAGTCTCACGTTTTTGCTCACAGCAGGGCACTTGCTCTCAGTCGCGTCTCACCTTTTTCAACATTTGTTGTCAGTTGGCACTACACCAGGTGGTTGTAGTACCTGTTGGAAATTTTTCTGTCGTCTTTGCTTATTTTGTTTGTTTATAGTCAAAACAATTTGTTGCTAACCTGGTAGAGATTTGGTGCTTCAAATTGTATTTTTATAGGTTTACTTCTTGGTCAACTGATGCAAAATTGCTTTCTAAAGAAACCCCCAGAATCTGTCGTATAAGCAAGAACAGGAGGAACTGAGAGAAACGTTTACAGGGTGAAACGTTTTGCTTGTTTATAATTTGATTTAGCTGAAATTCAACTTACAAAGTACGGTGAGCTGGGCTGGCTTACTGCGCAGACCTTCTTGTGTGTTGGTCGCTGTGGCTTGACATTCATAATTAGCGTCGTCTGAAATATCCGCGTTGGATATCACCAAATTGTACTCCCCTGTACGAAGATAAATGTCACAGTAAGATTTTTATAGAAATAAGTTAATCACAATTAAGATTTCTATAGAAATAAGACATGTCAGAGTTAATGCTTTGTGTAAAAAAAAAATAATTCAATATTGTCAAAAACATTCCACATTGTTAAAAACATTGGAAAATGTTGTATGTTGATTGCAAAAGCCCCAGGGAAAAGTTAAGAATAATTTTTCAAAGAAATTGAGCATCATAGAATTATTTGTATACAGAAATTTTTATATTACAGACCCACTTAACAAATTCTGTACAACATAATCCCTGTCACTTACCCAATGCAGTGGACCCTATGAGTGAGTATCGGGGGTAATGTTCAAGCTCATGGCCAAGTCCGAACCCATTCTTAAACCACTGAACACGCCCGACGAGGTCCGCAATGGTGCAGCGTAACACGGCCGTACCGCTCTGTACGATCTGCATATCTTCAGGTTCTACATCAAAGTGCTGTTTTGCTGCTCCTGGAATGGAAAAATGAAAATAATTATTAGAATTTTCAATGAAATTCATAGTTGTTTAAGTCACAGAAGCTTTAGTGAGGTAAAGGAAGGGAGGGAGGGAGGGAGGGAGGGAGGGAGGGAGGGAGGGAGGGAGGGAGGGAGGGAGGGAGGGAGGGAGGGAGGGAGGGAGGGAGGGAGGGAGGGAGGGAGGGAGGGAGGGAGGGAGGGAGGGAGGGAGGGAGGGAGGGAGGGAGGGAGGGAGGGAGGGAGGGAGGGAGGGAGGGAGGGAGGGAGGGAGGGAGGGAGGGAGGGAGGGAGGGAGGGAGGGAGGGAGGGAGGGAGGGAGGGAGGGAGGGAGGGAGGGAGGGAGGGAGGGAGGGAGGGAGGGAGGGAGGGAGGGAGGGAGGGAGGGAGGGAGGGAGGGAGGGAGGGAGGGAGGGAGGGAGGGAGGGAGGGAGGGAGGGAGGGAGGGAGGGAGGGAGGGAGGGAGGGAGGGAGGGAGGGAGGGAGGGAGGGAGGGAGGGAGGGAGGGAGGGAGGGAGGGAGGGAGGGAGGGAGGGAGGGAGGGAGGGAGGGAGGGAGGGAGGGAGGGAGGGAGGGAGGGAGGGAGGGAGGGAGGGAGGGAGGGAGGGAGGGAGGGAGGGAGGGAGGGAGGGAGGGCGGGAGGGAAGGAAGGAGGGAGGGAAGCAGACATGGAACGCAAGCATATAACTATTAGGTGCACTATTAGGTGCACTGACTTCAACAACATCCTATCGGGTGCACCTGGGTTAAGATTTTGGTCATTTAAGTACAATTCTATAGCTGAAAATCCTCACGTATAACTATAAGGTGCACCTCTAACTTGCCTGCTTCTACAAGGTGCAAGAGAGGTCCATCCTCGCGTATAAGCTACACTTTATACGTGAGGTATTTCTGTAGGTTATTTTGCAGGTGGGCAGGTGAGGAGACAGGTAGGGATTTAAGTAAGCAGGAAGGGAAGGAAGCAGAAGGGACGGAGCATAACAGAAATCAAGGAAACAGATGGGTTGTAAGGAATCTTTCACCATGTTATCATCACATACATGTCCCCCCCCCCCCCCCCCATCGCCAACCCCTATCTCAGTTCCCAGCAGATGTTCATGTCAGATGAGAGGTGAGGTGAGGATTCTCCATATGCCACAGACACTGGCACCCCCCCCCCCCACACACACACACACACTTCACCTCATATCCTACCCCTAGGGAGACTAACCCAGGGTTACAATTTAACCCTCTAAGAACCGCTAATCTATTTATGCATCATGCCAGTTGGTCATCATCATGCATAAATGTAGCCCTGGCGAGTAACTCACCAAGGCTACATACATTCAAGCATCATGCCAACCCTATGTGATTGATACAGTCCCGGAGGGTCGGTATGATGCTCCAATGAAGTGCTGGTGAGCAGTCTTGTCAGCACTTCATTGGTGCATCATAACGACCAATGGGCATAATGATGAACTCCTGCTTTTTGGAGTTAAGACCCTGGATCTGGTGTGGGTGGGTGGGTGGGTGGGTGGGTGGGTGGGCGGGCGGGTGGGGGTGATGGTAACCCTAATCTATATAGATGGCTTGTAAGGTGAGTGAAGCTATCATGGCATGGACTTTGAGGACATACAGATAGTGGGGTGCCATATCAGTGATACCAGCCTGAGAAAGCTGAAAGGTGGATCGCCTTAGAACTCAAGTTACATCCTAGTTACTGGCCATCTTTGACTTGAAAAGTAAATCCACATCCACCTAATATCTTCTGTATACCGGGTATTCCCTATTATGGGTTCTTCCCAAATTATGCAGAACAACGTCTTGATATACTATCAACATTCACAATGGGTAAAACCTTGTATGAGTACGGGGTTCAGAGAGGTACTAAAGAATTACTAAATATCCAATATGCCATCCTTAACATCTGCCCAGTAAATTGTAGATGAAATAGGCCTAAAACAATGTTTTGTGTTCAGGTAACGCTACCTACCCTAATTTTTTGGCCCTACCCTAAGTCTTTTTATGGGGCTTTTGGGGAAAAAATCTGATGTTTTGACACTTATCAAGTGTAAGTTTTTTTCTTTTACGATCACGCCTTAAAAAAGCCAATGGACCGGCAGCCAATGGACCGGGCCAACAGTTTTCTCAAAATTTGCCTTCCTATGGGCCCGGGTGGCCCACAGAAGTGGCTGGGGGCAGTTTTACAAATTGATATATTTGTCAATATAATCATGTTATATATCATTGGAAAGAGAATATTGCCAGGAATTCAGTCATCCTAGTTAAATCTTGATGGAACTTGATTACAAAAAGTCAGGGTTAGCTTTTCATATAAAGTGGAAACATGTTCTGGGCCCGCAGATTTAGATCTGGGCCCGTGGATTTCTAAAGCTGTGGGCCCGGGTGGCCCATGGCTCAAAAAGTTAGTGTCTACCTGTGCTACACTAATTTTTTTTTTTACCCCGTTACCTGAACGACTTTTTTTAGGCCCTATAGCCCCTTCCTTTATCAAACTCCAAAACACTATTCCCCAACCTTTTCTTAGACTTGTACATGTCTAGGGTGGGTCTTAGGGGTATACCATGGGGGTCAGCTCGGGGGGGGGGGGGTAACCTAGTTAGGATGAGTTACTCAGTGATGTATGTGACTCGGTCTGACAGGTTCACAGTCACTCCATCAGTGTCAATACACACCGACAGACACCTTATAACATATCCCTCCAACACACACCCACAATACATAATAGTTTTTCATCTTTTTTTCAAGGTATTTTTTTTTTTCCAGTTCAATTTATTACTTTCTTTCAACATATTTTAGGGAGGATTGGTTAGTCAAAAACTGATCTTATACTTATGAGCGTCATGGGGTCTTTCTATTCTATTTTTTTTTCATATTTTTTTTGTTTGATATTTGGTGGAGGGAGGCGGTCCCACAACACACAAAAAACAGACTGTCCTTTCATTCTGCAAGACAAGGTGAAATTTTGTTTATGAAAATTCAATTTAGAAACCAGAGTAACTGACATGAAAAAGAGATGATGGACAGGTGTTGGGTAAATGCATCTCTTGGCCTAGGGTAAAATAGCTCTATTCTTTTTAGAACTTTGAGTGCTTATAAAAACTAACTGTGGGTTCCTTTGTTCAAACCCTACACATTTCCCTCCCTTTTTTCAGAATTGCAGGGACACTCCAGTCACGTGACACTTGATGACGTACAGCCCTTGACGTATGCTAGGGGAGACAATTTGACGTGACATGACAGACAGTAAGTCACAGACGCTGGACGTCTCCCGCCCACCACGCGGGAGGGCGGTGTGGGCATGTAGGGGCTATTTTTTGCTGTGCATTTCCCGATGTGCAATAGTACCTTGCTGATAAGGTGCGTTTTGTAAGCAAGAACAGTCCCTAGTCCCTAGCTGCGTCTTAGGCAAAAAGGAAAAAAGTTGATTTTCCGGTAACATGATCCAAAAAGTTGAGGTAGGTAGGTCGGATTTTTATCTTTTTCTTTATCTTTTTTTGGTACGCTTCATATAGTGAAACTTTGCTACGTTTTCACTGGGTATAATGAGAAACGATGGTTTCCTGCATAGAATTTGATGAGATGATGGAAAAATACGAGTGTAAATGTAAACTTTAACAAATCTGATATTTTTTGTAAAAATCTTAAAAAAATTAGGAAAAAATTGAAAAAATCGGGGAAAATCGGAAAGTTTTGAAAAAATTCTCAAAAAAACCCTGAGGTTGGCCCCCTTGGGCCAACCTCAGGGTTGTTGGAGTGCATCATGCCCAACCTTGTCCCTGAAGTCGTGGGGTTTGCGAAAATCAGAGCTGTGGCAATGGGAGATATTATGGGTTGGGTAGGGGAGGCGGGCATAGTAGTATCTATTGGGGGGGGGGTGACCCTATCAGTAACTATGGTAACAGGGTCGTGCTATCTCTACAGGAGTCTTCTCACGCTCTGACACTATACCTCAACTGGAGTAGTGTGCATCACATACAATTTTATCAACTTTCTTTTTGTTTGCCCATTTTTATTCATTTGTTCTATTGGTTGTTGGATTTTTTTTTTTTTTGCTTGAATATAGATTTTCTTTTACTTTTCAACACTTATGATTATTGGCCTTTGCTATGCTACAGGCTACATGGAGATGTCAAATGCTTCATCATTTTTCCTCATTGGAACTAACAACTTAATTTTCATCACATAAAGAACTAAGTTACTGTGGAGACCCCATACACCCAAATCATTAACCCCTGTAGGTCAGGGTCGCTGTTATGGCTGATTTCCTAGAATTTGATGTCCTGAGAAAATTCCTTATCCCTTGTCTGGTTTGGTTACATTTTCTGTGGTTTCAGAGTTCAATCTGTTACACAGTGGTGGGCCTACTATAAGGAGACATACTGTCATTTTATTCTTTTTTGTTTTTTTGTCTCTGAATTCTTTTTGTTGGACAAGTTAATTTCTCAGTACTTTATTTAATTTTGATAAAAATCACAAAAATACTACGATACTTTTTATATTAGAATGTGCGGTGAAGAAAAAAGGAGAAAAAGCTTTCAAATTGCACATACCTTGGTGCAATAGCAGCGTCAGACATAGACACGTCACCACTACGTCATACATCATGTCACTCATGACGTCACGGCGTCACCTTCACCTGAAAAATAACAAATTCATTATGAAACTGATCAAGCAAGTTCTACCACATTTTCGACAAAGATATTTCAAAGAATAACCCATCATTGACCCTTCATTTTGGGTCTTACCTTTTCTTTTTCACCCTCTTTTTTCTCTCTCTTTTTTTTTTCTGAGAACACAAAATATTGCGAATAACTTAAATGGCTATTATAAATCATCCTGTTTATCTAAACACATAATACCGGATGTCTGATAAGTTTTATGTCCTCACCACCTTAACCTGTCCAGCCCACACGATCAGAGCTGGCGCTGTGAACCTCATAACCACCCCCCCCCACACACACACACACACACACACACGTAAGTACACAGACCAACTTTGTATTACATTCTTGTTCACCTAGGCCACTATCAATTTGCATTAGAACACTTCAGATTTACTTCAGAAAAATGGTAATATTACCCTATATCTTATCTAACATGACGATCATATCTCTTCCTCATTTTGCATTCTCTCAACCCCCCTCCCCCTTCTCCTTTCTTAACCGTCCCCTAAATTTGTCCCATCTTTGACGATTTTTTGTCAGCTCGCTCTATCTTCTGCCCTTTTTTCTATTTTTCCTCTTTCCTCGATCCCTAGTTTTACGCCACTTCGCTTATCTTAGCATCTGTGTGGCTTTCTAGGGCTAGTCCTCATGGTACTATATAAAACACCTTTGTTTCCCCCCTTGGCCTGAGAAGCTCAGAGTTGCTCAATGTGTACAATGGAGTGTGTTGGTGAGTCTGTAGCTGGTTCTCTGCCTGTCTAACACATTATGTTAGGGTTAAGATGGGTACCTGCCCGCAGTGTCTAGACCACCCTACAGCCACAAGCTACTTCAGGGAGCTGTCATTTAGTCAGCAGCAGCGTGATTCTTGCAGACTTAAGGAGTACTTAGTAATCATTTATGTTTCTTTTCTTTTTCTCAAAGACGTTTTGCCCCACCTCCTCTCAATGGTCGAAATCTTTTTGCTACCCCCACAACGAGAGTGGCTGAAAATCATGCACTAAGTGCCTTTGAAACATGCAGGATTTTTTGGTGCAAACAGGAAAAAAAAATTTGTCCACAACCCCTCACAGGAGTTGAAAATATTTTGCCCACCCCAAAGATTTCGCCCCCACCAAAAACCCACTACCTGCCCCGGTTGTTAAAGATGATCACTCCCTAAATTTCATGACCAATTTCAAAGATACTCCAGATTTACATTCATTCTTTTGTAATATTTAATGTGGGCCTTAGAAATACCATAAGAAGAGACATCCCATTGACCTTAATTGATCCAGTAGGTGGAATTCACATGGTCAGCTCTGAGAAGATGGGCATAGGGAGGCTAAGTCACGTCACATGAGCGCTCATTCTCTGCTCACAGTATTATCGCCCGCAGGCTTAAAGAGGCATCTGGGTGACTTCTGGGAATTTCTACCTTTCCGGAAGTAGAATGATGTCACACTGGAGACAAACATTCATGCCGCCTCTGTTCCTCAGGGACGTGGTGGGACCATGCTGTCACACACTTTCGACTGTTTTCAGATGAGATCTCATCTGAATAATAATCTTCCATTTAAGTTTCCATAAGTTTCAGATGATCTCATCTGAATCTAATTCAAATTTAGATGAGATCTGGCATATATCCTTGATCGGGGGCTCTGCCCCAGAACCCCCCTTTGGCCGGGCACCCCGGGAACCACGACAGCATCAACATTCGTCTCCGTGGAGGGCCAGGTAGATTCTCCAAACATACACCCTTTTGCCACTTAAAGAGTTGGGAAATTTTTTTGGCCTTGAATAACTTTTGAGCGAATAGGAGTTGAGCCTAAAAATTTTATATATGGTCGGCCTGCAGGTCAATTGAAATATTGACTATTTTAGTTCCAAATCAGTAATTTCTTTACGACATGGTTTATCGCGAGACTTAGGCTCCCCATGACAATCCTTATATTTTTTTCCCTCAGCCTGTTAGCCTGGATAACAATTAGAGCAGACCTCAAAATGTGACAAGCCAGCAGTGGACTTTTTTTTTTTTTTTTTTGTTCATTTTGTTTGTTTTGTTGTTGTTGTTAGTTGGTTGGTTTTTTGTTGGGGTTTTTTGTTAGGGTTTTTTTGTATGTTTTTTTTTGTTTGATTGTTGTTGTTGTTGTTGTTGATGTTGTTGTTTTGGGGGTGATATGCAACATTGAAATATGTTGAATCAATATGCTACTCATGGGGATCTCCTCCCCATTCAGGGCGTCATTCAAACATCAGCCCAAGGACTCCAGTATGGCAGGGGCTGGTTTAAGGATGAGGAGTGATATATGTGATGAGCTGAGATGAGAAGTGATGTGATGAGCAGGGAGTCAGGGAGTGTGAGTGAGTTCTACAGGTTAAGTACATTTTCAGGTGTGGGTGGTATACGTCTAGGAGGGTATGTACATCTAGAGGTGAACCCTTTAAGTGCCGCTGATGTTGGAGTGCATCATGCCCAATGCTCAGAATGATGCACCCATGAAGTGCTGCCAAGTCTGCTCGCCAGCACTTCACCGGAGCATCACACCCCATGATCACGCCAACCCTCCAGGAGCATATCAACCAAGCAGAATCGGCATGATGCAAGAATGCAGCACCGGCGACTTACTCATCAGGCCGGAAGCATCACGCCAACCCTCCAGGAGCGTATCAACCACACAGAGTCGGCATGATGCAAGAATGCAGCACTGGCGACTTACTCATCAGGCCGGAAGCATCACGCCAACCCTCCAGGAGCGTATCAACCAAGCAGTATCGGCATGATGCAAGAATGCAGCACTGGCGACTTACTCATCAGGCCGGAAGCATCACGCCGACCCTCCAGGAGCGTATCAACCAAGCAGTATCGGCATGATGCAAGAATGCAGCACTGGCGACTTACTCATCAGGCCAGAAGCATCACGCCGACCCTCCAGGAGCGTATCAACCAAGCAGTATCGGCATGATGCAAGAATGCAGCACTGGTGACTTACTCATCAGGCCGGAAGCATCACGCCGACCCTCCAGGAGCGTATCAACCAAGCAGTATCGGCATGATGCAAGAATGCAGCACTGGCGACTTACTCATCAGGCCAGAAGCATCACGCCGACCCTCCAGGAGCGTATCAACCAAGCAGTATCGGCATGATGCAAGAATGCAGCACTGGTGACTTACTCATCAGGCCGGAAGCATCACGCCGACCCTCCAGGAGCGTATCAACCAAGCAGTATCGGCATGATGCAAGAATGCAGCACTGGTGACTTACTCATCAGGCCGGAAGCATCACGCCGACCCTCCAGGAGCGTATCAACCAAGCAGTATCGGCATGATGCAAGAATGCAGCACTGGCGACTTACTCATCAGGCCGGAAGCATCACGCCGACCCTCCAGGAGCGTATCAACCAAGCAGTATCGGCATGATGCAAGAATGCAGCACTGGTGACTTACTCATCAGGCCGGAAGCATCACGCCGACCCTCCAGGAGCGTATCAACCAAGCAGTATCGGCATGATGCAAGAATGCAGCACTGGCGACTTACTCATCAGGCCGGAAGCATCACGCCGACCCTCCAGGAGCGTATCAACCAAGCAGTATCGGCATGATGCAAGAATGCAGCACTGGCGACTTACTCATCAGGCCGGAAGCATCACGCCGACCCTCCAGGAGCGTATCAACCAAGCAGTATCGGCATGATGCAAGAATGCAGCACTGGTGACTTACTCATCAGGCCGGAAGCATCACGCCGACCCTCCAGGAGCGTATCAACCAAGCAGTATCGGCATGATGCAAGAATGCAGCACTGGTGACTTACTCATCAGGCCGGAAGCATCACGCCGACCCTCCAGGAGCGTATCAACCAAGCAGTATCGGCATGATGCAAGAATGCAGCACTGGTGACTTACTCATCAGGCCGGAAGCATCACGCCGACCCTCCAGGAGCGTATCAACCAAGCAGTATCGGCATGATGCAAGAATGCAGCACTGGTGACTTACTCATCAGGCCGGAAGCATCACGCCGACCCTCCAGGAGCGTATCAACCACACAGAGTCGGCATGCTGCATGAATGCATTTGGTCCTCATGCATCATGACAAGCATGCATTATTACATTATCGGTCCTTAAAAGGTTAAGTACATCTTCAGGTGTAGATGGTAGGTTAGGTAGATGGGTATGGACATCTAGAGGTGAGTAGATGGTGGGCTGTGTGGTCTGGGTGAGGTCAAGTGTAAATGGCTGTGAAATCACTAGAATAACATCCTCCATGGTTTAAATCTATGAACATTCAGGTGGAAGGGTGAACTGGACAGTTAACCACAGACCATCAGTTGATCGTATTTAGTTAGGGCAGAAATTTGAAAGAGGTAAAACTCAAGTTTGTAATTTTGAAGCCCAACTTGCATCCAGAGAGGTTAGTTGGTCCCACAGGATCCCCCTCCCCCTTAGGCCACAACAAATTAAATAGTTGGTCTATGGATTTCCCGCTCCTTATTTTCTAAGATGGAAATTTTATTTTTATTTGAAAAATTTCATGTCAATGGATCCTGCCCGCACCATTTTCTAAGAAATATGATTTTTTTTTTTTTTTTTTTTTTGAGAAAGACTTCAAGGGTCAACCAAAGAAGGTACAGAAATACCAGACCACTCATTGGATAGGGAAAAGTCTGCAAACGTTGATTCCAATATCTATGGTGCGAAGAAGTTGAATTAGACATCTAAGCAAAGGAGCAAAAAAAAAATAAAATAAAATAAAAATTTCGCCCTCCCGCTCCATTTTCTAAAATCCATAGACCAACTTTTTAATTTGGTGTGGCCTTACGTATAGAAATGTAAATTGCACATTTTGACACATGCGTTCATAATGCTGAATTGAAATGCAGGTAGCAATCAACTTTCGGCATGATCATTTGAGGATTTCCACCTGCTTTCCTACCAGCAGCTGCACTGTTACACCTGCTGCTGATAAAGTTTCCAGCAGGGATGCCACTCACTGATCCCCAAAAATTCGGAAATCCTCCTAATTTTCTCGATTTACTATAGGAAATACCTGTAGGAATAAAAATAAAAAATTCGGAATTCCTAAAAAGTTAGGAAAAGTGGCATCTCTGTTCCAGTATCAGCTGTTTATAAGTATTGCATTTCCACTTGTATTATTCTTTATTAATTTTCCTTTCTTTCTGTTGTCCACTGACCATCAAAAGGTAGCCCTTGTCAGCCTGAACACACTCTGACAGACCCTGGACCCCCCCCCCCACCACGTTTACTCCTGTGGGTGACTAATTCATAGTGGACAACCACACACGGGAGTAGAATTTATTGTATCACTCATTAATCATTTAACTACCCCATTGGTGTCAAAGAGAATGTCATCTTTACAAAATAACCTCACATGTCAATAATGAGCATCAATTTGTCTAACACAGAATTCGACGGTTCATCGGATGGGAAATTGCCTCATTACACCTGAGTTAACAGTAAAGGTCATGTCGAGGGCATTCCCTCGGGGGCGAAAAAGGTGATAAAATCTATACCACTGCAACAGAGTACCTGTAGGGAGTGGCTCCATTGGATCCAAATAAATGATTCACAAAACTGAAGGAAACAGCTGTTGTTTTCCTTTTTAACTCTTTTCTTTGTTCACAAAAGTTTTGTTATTGCTTTTGTTGTTGTTTTCTTCTTGTTGTTGTTTTTTGGGGGGGTATCACTTTCCGGTAATATGGTCCAAAAAGTTGAGGTCTGTAATCTTGAAAAAAAATCTTTAAAAAGAAATCTTAAAAAAATTCTGAGGCCCTCTTCAGCTGAGGTTGGTCAGTTGACTGGAATCAAACCCTTTTTTTTTGCCTAACAGAGAGGACTTTTTATCAAATATTCCTAGGTCATTTAGATAACCAACCTATGAAATGAGCTGCATCTGTTCAACCACGGGGTCATAGATTTGGGCGGGCTTCCCTAGCCCACTTAAAAAAAAGGGTCTATATCTGCTCTTTTCTATCCCCTCAGGATATGTGTGGTGCACATATGCGTGGGCACCAACACATTCATTTGTGAAATGTGTAATAAAGTTCTCACCATGAATATGACCGTAGGTGTAGAAATGGCGTTAAACTCACTCACTCACTCACTCAATCTGGCAGTATAAATGAAGCTACAAGCTTTGCTTGGTATTCTGCCAGCACATGAAACCCTGTGGACAGTACTAGTGATGCTCAAGTGCATCCCTCTTTACCCCTTCGCTATATGCATTCTTAACCCTTAATGTGTTGCATTATACACATTTGCCAGCATGATGCATGAATGAAGCATTGGTGAGTCTTCATGCATCATGACCCTTGATACATTCCCAAAGGGCCAAACATGATGCGTAAACTCATGGCTCAATAACCAACAATACTTTCATTCATACCATAATGGCCGGTATAAACACCAAAGCGGTTACAAATTTCAATACCCGTGTATCCTTGGCCCTTAATAAGTTTTATGTAACCGGCGCTTATTTAAGACAAAATTTTAACACCCTCCTACCCCGGTACTTATGCGATATTGGTGCTTTATATTTAAACCCAGACCCCTAAACAAGCCTATATGGGAATGTAATATGCAGCTTGTGGCTCTTAAAGGTTTAACCCATGCCCTGTGCATGCACCCACCCCTATAAGCTGTGGTTGGTCTAGGAGTGCATGTATGTAGATGGTTCAGTAAGCAGTGCCACATGTTGTACATGTTATGTACCACTACATGCTGACAGATATGGACATGACAACTACATGTCACTACACACAAACTTCTAAACCTTAAAGGGGCAAATCATGCAAGGTTCATGGTCCTTGGGTCGACATAGGGAGCCTGAGTCTCACGATAAAACATGTTGTAAAATTAATTTCTGCTTTGGAACCAAAAATACCAGTATTTCAATTGAACCCCCCACCAATCATTAATGATTTTTTTTTGGCTCAACTCTCATTTGTTCAAAAGTTATTTTATGGCCTAAAAAAATCCCGGGCCCTTTAAGTCTGCGAGCGATAATATGCTGCGTCCGGAAGTGCACTTTCACATGATGTGACTTAGTCTTTGTATGACAATAATAATAATGCACTGCTGGCGAGCAAACCATGCCGACCCTTCGGGAGTGTATCGACCCGATAGCATCGGGATGATGCATGCATGCAGCAACGGTGAGTTACTTATGAGTGCTATATTCCTGCATGGTGTAGATGCTCACGGTTACAAATATATGTCAGTACACACAAAACTCAAACCAACCAACCATAAACTCGACTTTTACTCATCCCTACCCCAAACCCACTTAAACCAATGCACACAAGCCTGCAGAAATTTCTTCTGGCTGCGCTTCTATGCCATGCCCCCTACTGTTCCCCTCTCCTCTTTCTTTTGGCCTTCATTACCACCCACCTCTTCTAGTCAATTCATGTTTTAACACTGTTAACCAGGACAAAGTACAAGGTCATTGTTTCGATGATCTCCCTGCATCTCCACCATGTCCTATCCTCTCCCAAAGGATGAGTCTTAGTTTTTCCTTAAACTCTAACCCCGGCTTATGACCGGGGCCGACTTATTACCAGAGTTTTACGGTAGATACAAATTGGTGTTAAACTTCACCAACTCGCCTCATACCCCTGTCACTTTCACCCGGTCTCCTCTCTCTATCCCTCAACTGTCCGTTTTACTACAAACCTACAATTCCTCTGCCTGCTCATCTATGTATCTCAACACTCTAGATCCCCACTCCACCCCACCCACCCCACTCAGCACCAGTCCCACCTACTGTTCCCCACCTCTCAGATGTCCATGTGACCATGAAATCCATACAACTTGTCTCCTCTTTCATCTCACAAGTGCCTCCATCTCCAACCTGACCCACATCCCCAAACTATCCCCAGTTCAAAGATGTGTATTACATCAATTACCTAGAAACCCATATTCAGTGATGAATTCAATGAACAAGTTCGCCCTATAGGTGATGTATATGTATGGATTTAATCATGTCAGCATCCCTGCTTTCTCAGAGATGCCACTCAGTAATGTCATACCAGCAGACACAGCGATTCCGACACAGCATTTGATACTAAGGCTTCAGCAATGAATATTATGAATTTGTCTGCCCTGATCAGATTTCCTACCATTTCACCGCCATGTGTTTTCAGACACTCCTCCTTTCTAATGTGGCATGTACTTGAACCCGACAGGCATGGTAAGGAAGCTATATATTTCTATTTGTAATATTGAATGCATGCATCCCCGGGGGGGGCACTCAATTTTTTTTTTTTTTTTTTGACACGGGTGTGCAGCTGGAGGTTTTGCGAACCTTACCCTTGCCTAGGGAGATTTTGAAAAAAATTGACCCTTGCTTAGGGAAAATTTGGAGGGAATGGTAAAAAAAATTGAATTCATGAAAAAATATGTACCTTCGTGTCAATTTTTACTCAAAATGTACCCTTGCCTAGGGAGATTTCCCAAAAGTAGACCCTTGCCTAGGGAAATTTCCCAAAAGGAGACCCTCGGCTAGGGAGATCTAGGATTAAAAAAGTACCCTTGCCAGCCGCACACATGTGCATGTCAAACATATGAAGTGCCCCCCCCTCACCATGCATCCTTTCTTTTCAACAATCTCTACCCACCCATTACAGCACAAACAAAGCACACCCCCCTTCGAGCTCTCCGGCCTCCACAACACCAATCTTCACAAAGACCAATATGATTGTTTGCAAGCTCATGAATCCTATTTTCAAAAGATATCTTCCCCCCCCCCTACCCCAACAAAAGTAAGAAAGAAAAAATAAAGTGTGAGCCAGAAGAATAGAATGAACCTAAAATAAACTGTAAGGAGTGTGTTAATCTGACCGGAATGTAGCCTCGGCGAATAACTCACTTGCGAGCTAGACTCATGCACCATATGCTATCCCTAGAGGGTATGCTCCCATAGCATCAGCATGAGTTACACGAGTTACTCACCAGCACTGCATTAGAGCATGGTGACAACAGAGCAACATGAACTTTAGGCCTCCTGTGGCCCTTGAAGGTTTACAGCTTTGTGTGAGAAGATGACCCACAGTATGTTACACCCCCACTGAGGCTGAATCTTATGGTGGACACATGTTACATCCAGACTACATCAACATCACCTTACCTAAGTCTGACCAGCCTTAAAACTACATGTACTCCTCCTCCATGGACTGCCTGGTATTAACAAACCTTTATGGACCACAAGATGCTTCCAGGTTCATGGTCCTTGGTCATCAGGATGCACTGGAATGATGGTTCCATAGGCATAAATCGGTCGGAATAGCCCTAATCTCACCAATTCTTTCTCTACTTTTGCCATATTTTAAATCGTCATATTAGGGATATTCCGACCGACTGTATGCCTGTGGAACCAGTACTTAAGACTGTGCTCGCCAGCACTGAATCGGTGTATCATGCCTACCCTACCCTTCGGGAGTGTATCAAACATGTGGGGTCATCATGATGCAATCAGGGCTCAACAAATCAGTTTGGAGACTGTCTGCCCACTGGGCACAAGGGCAAAAAAAGTTATGCCCAATAGGCAAGGTCGGTGCCCAACACCTTTGCTTTCTATACTCAAAATTACATATTTAGATAAATGGAACACACATAGTTTTAAGATGGCTTAAGTAGCTTTTGGACAACTGTGCCCATTGGGCACAACTTGAATTTTTTTTGCGCCCAGTGATTTTTTTTGAGTCACGGGCATTGGGCACAGGCATTTGTCGAGCCCTGTGCAAGAGTGTAGCTCGGCGAGTTGGTGCAGCAGGACAGAATTGGTGCATCATACCAACCCTGCAGATGCATCAAACCATTGAGTCAGTATAATTGTTGCATTGTAGCCAAAGACTCCAGTGCTGCATTATAAATGCATCATAATGACCGCCACAAGTAGGGAATTCACTGTCTCAAGTTTCTTGCGACTTGCATTCGTGTATGTATTATCGCAAAACATTCTCGCAGTGGATCTCCTGCTGCAACAATGTTCATGCGACATCGGAGGAGCATGCAACAAGATTCGCAAAAGCTAAGATGTTTTTGATTTTTGTGACTGCTCTCAAGACTTTCTAGTAAGGAGTACAAGTCGCAAGAAATTTGTGACAATGGATCCCCACTATGGTGTTTTTGGTTTGGTTTGGTTGATTTTACCTCCACCAATAGTAATTAAAAGTTAGCAGAGAGACTATGTTTTGATTCTTTCCTATTTTCCCCTACTTATCATAGGGCAATGCCTAACTGGCTAAGGCTTCTTTATATTTCATTTTTTGCAAAAGAGCTTGGTTTCCCGCAGGAAATCAAGAATCTCCTTGTTTCCAGTGCTGTGAAAAACACTGTTCATTGTCGTTCTATAACACTATGCGGTACTAAAAGTATTAAGTCCCACCATCAATCCTTACACCATGGCCTGTCTGGTATTAACTGGGGATAACACCAGGGGTAAGATGAGATGTACACAATCTCATCACAACCTTACAGTGTCTGTCTGCTAAACTAATACCTCCACTAAACTCTCTCATTGCATCCCTTCACTACAGTTCCCAACAGTGGCCTGTTCTGATAAGACTAAACTGCACTGACAAGCAAAGAAAAACGTATCAAGTAAGGGATTTAATGCGAACATTTCTTTTTGGTTTAGGCAAATATTTAAAAATAAGAAGCAAAATTTAAGTATTTTTCATTGAAAATAGGTACCGGTTTATCATTTCATAAGTGTGAAGCAGAATCATAAAATTGGTATTTCTATTCCATACTTTAAAAGCATGATAATTTCGTTAATGAATTAAAGGCTTTCATTAGAAGACACAACCCAATAATCAAAATGTTTTTACTGCATCCATAACTGTGTCATAGGATCTCAATCTGCATTTTCTCTAAACTAGGCCGTTCATTGATCCCACCATATGCGCCCCACCCCCCTTCCTTCCAGCCCTCCTGCTTCAGTTTCCTCCAGCCTCTCCCCTTTCGACTCCCACTCCCGCCCCTCTCAGCCTCCCCTTGACCTGTCACCCTTACAGATACACACCGGTGTAGCTGTGTTTTTATATAGGATAAACAAACTGTAACCCTGAGTCCCAGCACACCCAACAATGCCACAGCCACTCCTCTACCCAGGCTTCCCACAAGATTCTTAGACTGAAATTCCATGACAGTTCCATGGCATTTCCATGACAAAAATCAAAATTTTCCCTGACATAATTATATATTTTTGGACATGAGTGGGCAGTCACTATGAAATTGTCTTCAGTTGAGGGGGGATATTGGTAAGTGCCAAAAACTTTCCTAGAAAAAAAAAATCATTTTTCTCACTTTCTTAGGATTTCCTGGTTGACTATAGAATGATAAGGTGTATGGATATTTTGGAAGTGTATGTATAGCATTAAGAATTGTCATCGTCTTTTTGGGGTACTACAGTAAAACTACGAACTAGTTGTTACAGGCTCAAAAAATTCGTTATAACCAAATGTCGTTGTAAGCAAGTTCAGCATTTTGGAAAGGTTTAATGATTCTTCAGTTAGCTTTACATGTATATCCAGCTAACAGAAATACACATATGTTATTTCACTGTGAAAATGATGTCTTAATTTTGTCTGTAGGCCCTACAAAAGGAACATAAAGAAAAATCCTGAACATTTCAAAATCTTTATATATTCAATTTTGGGTATACATATATATGTAAACTTAAGTAAAAAATATATCAAAAGACATCTACCCCCACCCCAGTGTACGAGCAGTGGCCGAGATCTAAGAGGTGTTAAGGCCTGTTTAAGGACATCTACCCCCCTTCCACCCTTTCACCTGTAGCAGTGGCCGAGATCTAAGAGGTGTTAAGGCCTGTTTAAGGACATCTATACCTCATCTGGGGACATGAACACAAGTTATATTGATATAAATAAATCATTTAGTGCATATTTTCTCAATTTGGGGGTCAAAATTAATTCGTTATAAACAGGTTTATGCCTAAAGTACTTTGTTATAACCAAGTTTTTCTACTATAGAAATGTATAAGAGAGGTTTGTGACTAAGCATTTTTGTTTGTTATATCCAAATTTCGTTATAAGGGAGTTTGTTATAACCAAGTTTCACTGTATGTTCCACACCTGCCCCCTTAGAGGGAGACTTAACGGGGAGAATAGAAAATCCATTTTGAGTGTCTGTCGCTACTGGAAAACCAAATAAAAACCTTTAAACTTGAACTTGACCAGAAAAGTGACTTTTCTGGACTGAGGTACTTTGAAATATGGTATGATGTTGAGCAGCCACTTTCTCTCCACCACTCTGAGCGTGTCAAGCACCCCTGCCCTGGGCATGGGCACACCAGTCTTTCAAAATAATTTTGTAAAATAATCATCTAAGTTACATGTGTCTGGTGTCCATATGTGCAGGCAAGGACCCATGCATTTTTCTTTCTAAAGCTGATGCCTGATGTAGTTTTCTGGCCATAGATATGACCAAAGTTGTCAAAAGGGCTTCAACCATCTGTTGCTCACCCCCCAGTCAGTAGAATATTTCAAAATGATGATTCATTATTCTTATATGTGATATAATTGATAAACCACGTCTTAAATTACTTCAATATGGCAACCACCACACTCCTTTGCCCCCCGCCCCCCCCCACACCATTGACTTTATCACCAATCAGTAGCCTCAGTCTTATCTCCAGACCTACCTACTCATACCCAATTATCCAAATCATCCACCAAATCTACACCCCTCAATCTCTCCTATCTTAGATTTCACCACAACCTAAGCCACCTAGTCAAAACTGTCACAAAAATTGGGACTTTCCACATTCCCCAATGTAAAGGTCATAGAGTTGTGCTTTGACCCCTGGCCTGGAGAGTGACCAGTGCCTAGACCAATATTCACCCCCACTAATCCTAACACCCACACTTAGCTGTGTATATGGAGGTATATAAGGCTGAAATGGGTTGGCAGATAGGACACCATTAGTCCCTATTGAATGCTGGTCCATGTATATTTGCAACTGTGAAAACCTTTTGTATAATTCAAGTGTACACTCTCTTGCCAGATTTGAGCTGCAACTCGAGTTTGACTCTAAATTTTGCAGCTTTAGTCATATTTAAATATCCCCTGAAAATACCTGATGCAAAGCATTATATTCCATTAGACATACACGTCACATTGATTGAGTCGTATTAATTTACATAATCTCAGTCAGAACTAGACCATTGAGAACAATACAATCTGCACTGATATGAAATTACTTCCTGGTACCATTGTATCATTCCCTAGAAAAAAAAGGTGATACTGTAATCTCCCGCGTATAAGGCGTGTCTTATACGCCAAACAAAATGCTGCTGAGTCTTATACGTGGGAGGGACATTGCCTTGAGTTTGGGGTGCGCCTTATAGGGGGGTATATTTACTATAGAACAGTACTAAATTAACAAAAATCTGCCCTTAGAGGTGCGCCTTATATGTGGAACAGGCCTCCCTGAGTTGGGGGTGCGCCTTATATGCGGGCTGCGCCTTATACGCGGGAGATTACGGTAGGTGGCTTTTTTCACAACAGCTTACTAGATCTAAATAAAAACCACACAATATGGTTTTGGGATCAAGATGCCTACCATTGCGGGACAAGATGGCTGCCTACACTGGATCACTAGATGAGTGCTATATTGATAATGACTCACCCAGATAAGAGGCAGATAAGAGATAAGGAGGGGTGACCGTTCAGGTGTCAATGCACAGAATCACCATTTGCCATGGAAACATCAGGGTGCTGCATAGCAACCAGGTCGTTACCATGACAACGGAGCATAGCAACTATGGCAGGGGGCTGACCCTAGTGACCAGGGGAGGGAAGGAATGTGTGTTGGGAGGGGGTCCTGGGGATGGATACACCATACTAGGTTGACCGTGGAGGAAGTGGGATATACCAAGTCTCTCAGGACAAGAAACTCTCAGACCAAAATGGGGAGACAATTCGATGGGAAATGTTCACAAAATATTTCTCTCATTTTATATCAGTTTCCAAACAAATAAATCATAGAGCTATGACTCTGGCCTATCTAAGCCTTTCTCAGAAACATTATCTATTCCCTCTAAGGCTCTTACCTTTTAATAATTTCAGGCAAGCCTTTTCAGGTGATTTCTAATTAACATATTTTACAGATATAATTATGTACTTCAGTCTTTATTGAGTTAAGGCATAATCTGATGACTTGTCTATGTCTACACAGACATGTGTTAGATGTTATAGTTCAGGTTTAGATGGTGGTGAGGGGATCAGTAAGGAGAATCTGTCACTGTTAATTAGCCACCTTAACCCTTTACACACCCTAGTGCTTTATATGATATGGTCATGATGCACCAAAATAGCCCTGGCGAGTAACTCGCCTTGGCTGTATTCATGCATCATACCGCCCCTACCCAATTGATACATCCTTAAAGGATCGGCAATACACACCATTGCAATGGTGTTGAGTCTGCTTGCCAGCACTGTATTGGTGATTAATGACAACAAACTGAGATGCCACTCACTGGCCAACAAATACCAGGAAGAGTGGACTTTAGATACATCTTCCAAGGAATTTAATATAATTCAATACAGAAATCTTGGAATCAAAACCAGGAATTCCTGGTAAACCAGGAAAAGTGGCATCATGACAACAAAGGAATTTGAACCTGGGCACATCATGGGGTCCTTAAAGGGTTCATTAGACACCTTAATTACCCCTCAGTATACAGCCACCAGGGTGTGGGGGATATGTACATGTGTATATATACTGTCATGTAACACCTGGTTCATGGTGGTATCATTAACCCTTTAGGAGTGCATCACGCCCATCGGTCGTCATGATGCATTAATGAAGCGCTGGCAAGACTGCGCGCCAGCACTTCATTGAAGCATCATGCTGACCCTTCGGGGGTGTATCAACTCTGTAAGGGTGGCAAGATGCATGAATGTAGCCCTGGCGAGTTACTTAGCAGGGCTGCATCCATGCATCATTACAACAAATGAGCATGATGCATTTATGCATTAGCAGTCCTTATAGGGTTAACATTGAACAGTCCATCCCTGGTACTGCTACCTTTCTATACAAATGAGTGAGTAATGGTTCATCATTACCACTTTGACAGCTAAGGTCATATTCACTGTGAGAAAACTGCATTGGACATCAGGTTCATATATGAATAACTGTTTCTCATGTCTGTGCATATGGGCACCACATACATGACATGGGAGGGCAGGAAAGAGGAGATAAATATGTAATCTAAGGAACCCAGACATACTGCACAGAATCTGTTGACTGTAGATAATCATTGCTCCATATCCAACACCTAAACTATAGTGAAGCTGATTTTACCATCATCCATGTTGTAAGGCGTATATTGTTCTTAAATCTGACCCTTTTCCAGGAAACTGCTGCATATAATTATCAAAGCCAGTTTCCTAGGAAACTGTAGAATGGAATTACAGCCATTTATATAAGCAATATTTCTCAATAGAATCTCTTTGATTGAAACGTAGGAGGTCATGGTGGGGGAGGGGATTAAACTGAGACATATACTAAAATGGACCCCGAACCCAACACACAGCCACAGGTGAACTGGACGTTTTATACTGTTGGGTTTTATCTAATAAGGGGGGCAACACCAATTCTCCCACAGTCAGCATTGACTATTATTTCTAGAACATTGCTGCCATGATGTGGGAAAATAGACATCCTAGTCTAGCTTCAGTCCCCAAGTCTATAGAGATCCCTGTAAAAGTAGAGATACCCATGCCCTATAGAGGGATAATGGTGGGTGGGTATAGGGTATAGGGGTAGAAGTCCCATAGGGACTATGGTGTACACTAACTCATGTGAAACCCACCTGCCCCACATACTGCCAAGTCCACAGCACCACCTGCCTGCTAGATCTATTACCAATGGACAGCAAACCAATGGTGTATGACTGATTCTTTTTTTTTCTTTTTTCCAACGTCTCAATCGAAGATTATACTCCAAATTCCCGGTGTTTTTCATGTGCAAAGGTGAATTGACAAAAGAAAGAGATGAATGTCCAGTGTATTTACTGTGTTTTCCCTGCTTTTGTCATTTTTGCTGTTCTCCATGTTTTCCTCTTTTATGATATAATATTCATGTGTTGTTGTTTTTTTTTTGTTTTTTTTTTCTTTACAACCCCCTACAAACCTTGTTTCTCTGTTCCTATAATGCAAATATCAACCACACGATAATGAATCATATTAGCTGGAGGCCAGACAGAAGAGACATAAAAACTGCATTGGTCATAAAACTAGCAAAGTCTAACTGCAAGCCTAAAAGCCTGCCTTAGGCTAAGTAAATACGCCTTAGTCGGCCTAACACCTGGATTTGCTGTCACAATAAAGGGGTTGTTAGGGTTATGTGACATGCGCACTAACTCTATAACCCTACTTCCGGTACCACGTGACATTCCTTGGATACCCCAGCATTGTGGGTAATATGATTCTGGGATTGCTATCAATATTAAGTAACCCTTTGAGGTCGGCATGATGCCTGAATGCAGCCTTGGTGAGTAGCGCTGGCGAGCAGACTCGACATGACTTCATTGGTGCATCATGCCATCCAAACACACCAGCACCTTGTTGGACTGCCTCAATGAAGTGCGGGAGTGAGTCAATCTGGCCCCAGCTTGACCACTAGCGTGAGTCGTCTCTGGCGACCAGCGTTTCTGGGTAAAAGTATTTCTGGGTGCTGGTTGCTGTAGTGGTTAAATGTAGGCAGGTAGAGTGCGTAGTAATATTCCCCAGAATATGGGGACCCACAATCCCCAAACACGAGACAGGGAGTTCCCTGAATCCTGACCGGACGAGATTGGGAGTGAGTGATACTTATTTAATGCCATTTCAATAGTTAAATATGGTTTGATATTAAGCTTTTTTCTTTGCTTTCTTTTTTCCCAATCTCATTTTGAAAAGGACAGGATGCGCCTAATCTCGAAACCTGAAACTTCATATCTGTTTTATGATATTTCAGATGGACTCTGTTTTCACAACAAGCGTTGACATTAGTCATATCTGAGCAAAAATTAGGTTGCATGGTAACTTCTCCACGTTAATCAGACATGCTGTACAAGGATGTAAAACTGTTGTTGTTTGTGACAGAAAGATAAAGTAAAATTCACACTTACACTAAACACGTGCAGAAAATGGTGATATTGTATAAAGTGGCTTTAATTTGATTTCCTGCCAAGTGTGTAGAAGGTTTGACACCTCATAATTTGGTTACCATGGGGATAGCGGTAAGCTTACAGTATTAAAAGAAATGGCAATCAAATGACTCGCTAAATAAAGGTTTAAAACTTTATAGAACTATATGATGTCTACAGTCAACCCTCACTTCCTCGACTCTTTGATTCCTCAGATTCTTCATTATCTCAGACAGAAAATCTGGAACTACCTCTATGTTTTCTATTATATTTGGACTTAAGTCCTCAGATAATTTGCTTCCTCAGACAATTTTCCTTGCATTTTCCATATCTGAGGAAGCAAGGGCTGACTGTACTAGCATGTAACATGTACAACAGGTATGCAAGTGCAATAAAGATGAAGTCCATATGATATGCGTTTCACAATATACCCTCCCGGGTATACCCTTTGTGAGTACATATGATTGCGTATTACACCCAAATTCCAAAACTGGACTTTGAATGAAATCATATCAAGTCCACACCTTCAATTATTTAGACAAGTACTGTATTTAGAAACCTACCTCTGTAACTATAGTCCCCTATCTATTCCAGACTAACCACATCCGATGTTGCTGATAGAAAATACTTCCTTCTTCAGTAAAATAGAAGATATCTCCACACTCTATTGTTCAACAATGATAAGTTTGCTGCCTCTGTCTCTAACCCAAGTGAGCACGTCCTATGTGTTGAAGACACTGCTCAGTGAATGGGTCTAGGGTATTGTGACAGGTGTAAGGTACCGGTATATGACCAAACTGGGAACAGGAAATTACCAGATGATCAAACCATCCTTGAACATTCAATAGCCAATCACTTGAGCACTTGTACTCTGGTTCTCCGATGTAGATATGTCCCCTGGGAAGGATCAGGTAACCCAGAATTACGGCTACATAAATCCTAATAGTGAATTGGTCATATTGTGTTCAAAACTTCAATCACTTCCTAGTTTTAAGTTTACTGCAGAGCACTACCACAAGCATCTGGTACTGAAACTGTCCAGCAGCAGTTACAAATGGAATTAAGGCACTGTCCACCAGTGGTATTGTATTGATAGAGCACAGAGCCCAGTGTAGCAATGATCCAGGGTGTCAAGTATAGGACCAGTATTGTATCCACTGAGACTGAGCAGTGCCGCAGAGTGCACGTGCAGCACACACACCAGTGACACGACTTAGACTGTGTCAGGTTTGAGGTGGTTGAGCTGTCAGAGTGAGAAGTTTCCACAACCTGTGGTCAACGTGAGTGAACTAGTGGTACAGGAAGATCACCTCCCCCTACCCCCCCCCCCCGCCAAAATATCCCCTCTTAGTAGACACCCTGTGGGCAGTACCAGCAGATCGCCCCTAACCTTGCCCCCGTCCACTCCCACCAACCAGCTCTTTTGGGTGATTATATTTCTTTTGTGTCTTGGTTTCATTTCTGTTTGAGGTTTAACTCGGAGGCCTTTAATATATATTTTTTTCTTTTTTCTTCATAATCATCATTCTTTTTTCTTCATTGTTCAAGCAAACAAACAAGTTCCTGATGAACAGACCCCCCCCCCCCAACACTCTTTCATTTACTGGCTCACTACTTGTCCGTTTTATTTCAACATAATTGATTTGAAGAACCCAACAAGTCTAACTCGGTCCATATCTCCCCTGTGGCCACTCTGTATCCCTGGCACCCGCCCTGACACCCCCCCCCCCCCATTCGTGTAAAGCTGAGTGCCACCATGACCACCAGAACCCCCCCCCCCCTCCTATCCTCACTCTTCTCCTCACCCCTAGCCACCACCGCTATATCTATTAGAACCCCTATGTTGTTTTGGATCACCTGCCCCCCGCCCCACCTTTAAAACAGGCCCGGGAATTCAGGCCTACCCGAGGATATCTCCCCTGTAACCCCACTGGATCCTTGCCCCCCCCCCCTCCATCGCCCCACCCCCGGCCCCTGCACTCTCTTTGTAAAGGGGACGCCACCTGCGTTCCCAATTATCAAAAGTACCCCCTCATTCACTGATTTTGGGCCCCAAAAACACCCCTTATTTCAGAAAAGCACTTTTTGGGCCCCCAAAACACCCCTTATTTTCAAAAACACTGACATATATTTTGGTCAAATAAGGGCATCCATTATCTCTCCCACCATATTTATATCTGGTTTACCCATACTCTTTCAAAAAGCACCCCTTATTTTGAAATCTAGAGATTCTTGGTATTTCAGAATCCACGGGGATTTTGGAGAAAAGGACCCCTTATTTTGGATTTCAAGGACATTGGAAGTGCTTGAAAAAAGACCCATATTTCACGATTTTTGGAACGCAGGTGACGTACCCTAAGGGTATGAGGTGCAGGGGCCGGGGCCCCACCACTCCACCTCTGGACCTTCCTGTCTGACCACCAGTACTAGATTTTTTTATTTGTAGCGAAAAGTTGGTAATTTGCAATTTGTGGCTGAAATGATTTAACAGGCGTAAAATAGGTTTTAAGGAGTGGTCTTTATTTTCAACAACAAGAAAGGGGTGGCGATGGCCTCTTAGATGGAGTGGGGGGGTACAAAAAAGTTCAGAATTTCAGACCCCTTGACAGCAGGATCTCCCAACATTCACCACATTCTTCGGCTGGTGACATAACTTGTGGACGTTCCCAGTTAACCCTTTAAGGGCCGCTGGTTGTCCATTGGTCCTCATAATGCAGCCGAGGCGAGTTACTCGGCAGGGCTGCATTCATGCATCATGACGACCAATGAGCATGATGCATTAATGCATTAGCGGCCCTTAAAATGTTACCATTGTACAGTCTATCCCTGGTACTGCTAACTCCTGGATGGTCGGCATGATGCTCTGATGAAGTGCTGGCGACTCTGCTCGCCAGCACTTCATTGGTGCATCATGCCACCAATGGGCATGACGCAGTCTTGCATCAGCGGCCCATAAAGGGTTAATAGTGCCTCCCCCAGCCCCCACCACCCCCCCCCCATTCCTCATTAGGGCCGTGTTAATTGAGGTGGCACAGTGTGTATATATTTAGACCAGTTTACTGCAGACCCAATGAACCCTGACGCACCTGCTGCAACCAAACCCAGGGCCTAGGCTGTTATGCCATGGCGAATATCGACGACACTATAGATTAGTACTACTTACGCCGTATTCAATGGGGGGGGGGTGGAATACGATCCTCGCATATTCCGCGGCGCCATTTTGAAATTTATACAGAGTTAACTAGTTTCGTATTTAGGTATGGTTATTAGAAGTTTTACGCAAAAAATGAATGATTGAACTAGTTAAATAATATGTTATGAATTGTTTAAGGTATATCTAAGTGTTAGCGCCATGTTAAAAAAGAATCTATTGCCCTATGCAAGGAACATTCATATCGAAACTAAAAGTAGCGGCTAGCTCCGTATCATGTGACCTACTTCGTCGAACAAGGTGTCATGGCGGATGAAAACAAACCGGGACGAGTCTATGCCTTCAAAACCAGTAAATATTGTTGAAATCCTTTATTTAAAAGCATTTTAAACCCGTGGGCCATGGCATAAATGCAAATGTCCACTCCAGTGAATAATTTTACAGCGTATTCACCTCGGTGGGGCTGCCCGCATTCAACTCAGCCGTATAACGGCTTCGTTGAATACGGGCAGCCCCACCTTGGTGAATACGCTGTAAAATTATTCACTGGTCGTGGACATTTGCTTATATATCTTCCTGAAGTTCTACATTTACAAACTTTACACCATTTGTATCCAGACAGCAGACAACACACCAGTACAAAAGCCAACAGGTACAAATGACTCAAACTTATATATTATAAATGTCATTATCACCATTTTCTGCTTTTGAATGTTGTTTATGAGTGTTGTTTTTTTTGTTTATTTTTGTTTTACTATTATAATGTTGTTGTTTTTTGTTTTGTTTTTTTTGCAGTATTTGATTTTGGCCCTCCAGGGGCCCATGAAGGATTAGCTCTGTCCAACATGGGTCTCACATCTTTTCTTGGTGATCCAACTGGCCCACCAGCCCAATACAATGCAAAATAATATGCACGAGTGTGCTAATTAATATTCTAATGGCTACTAAACGTTACCCTCTACTGCAGGAGCATGTTGTGACGTCACAGCTGACTGCACTCTAGTGGCGGAACATGGTACCTGTTTCGTGACGTCACAGGTCAACTGTTTGTCCAGTCAACTGTGGAAACTACATGGACAGGATCGTGGACAGGGTCATTTTAAGGGGGTGGGAGAAACGTTCAACCCGTGTTCATCGTTTTAAACGGTTTGTGCATATTTTTACAGCACATTTTCGACAGGTACCGGCTTTGAGGTAATATTACCCCCCCCCCCCCCTGCCCATTTCAAACAGAAAAGATCCACTGCAAGAGTCGGAGGGAAGTGCAATTCCTGAGGATACCACTCATCGGTTATTAATGGAATTTAGGCAATTTACCAGTTTTGATCAACTACCTCAAAGCTATTAAAACATTATGTACAGAAATACTATCTTACAAGTTGTCATTTTAATGGTTTCCAATGGATAGGAAAGGTGTTACATTGAAGATAGATCCCCGAGATAGATCATTTTCGCCAATTCCACATGCCCATGTATAATCACATTATGGACTGAGTGCCTATGATGGGGGAGGTGGTTATCTGGTGACCCCAGAGTGGCCATCTCTGCACCCCCTGAACAGGAGATAGGGGTACCAGCAGGGGTCAAAGGTCATACCTCCAGGTGCCATCATGTGCTGTGTACTGTAGTAGAGGGGGGCAGTATGAGGGCTTGAGTGGGATGGTGGTCAGGGTAGGATCCAAGGGGTGGGTGAGGGACCGATCTTGGTGTTTTTTCTTTCTTTTGTTTTATCCCCCCCCCCCCAATTTTCTTCAATGTCAGTCCCTTCATGTTTGCCATTCTCGATTACTTTCTGCTCATTGTCTGCCCTCTCGCTTAATCTGGCTTCCCAGTTCCCTTCAGTCTTAATCTTTAATCTATGCTGTGATGAAAGAAAATGTCAGAGTACAAGACCCAAAAAATAAAGTTCAATCAGAACACATGGCAAATATAGTCTAGGTTTTCAATTTGTATATGAATGCATAGGATTAGCCTAATTTGCACTTGAAATGGTTGAGATCAGGAAATATTTCCCTGCCACCCTGCTTCACACCCCTCCATCACCAGATCCATGATACTCAGGGGAGCTGTTAGCAACAGGTAAAACACTAGTAAATGTGTGTGTGTTTGGGGGGGGGGGGGGTCTTATTTTCTACCATCCAGCTAACAATGTCAGCTAACTACCCATTGACACACAGGTGTAACATTACTTCATTAGCCACCAGGGGTCAGTGCAGTGGGCGTGGTTTACTGATGAACAAGCCTTAGTTACCTGTATCTGGGCATTTTTGGGTTTCATTTAACCCTTTAAGGGCCAAACTGGGGGAGGGGGGGGGCTACTCTATAATGATTTGGATATCCACTGCAGCACAAGTCTGTGGAGCTGGAGCTGTCTATCACTGTCGGACCCTGAAAAGAAGGGGCTGTCAGGTGCATCTTCACTTAAGAAATGGGGGCTGTTGGTACAATTTTGGCTGAAAATGGGGGCTGTCAACTTTTGCAACGTCCAAGAGAGTGGGGCCACCTTTAAAAATATGTCCGTTTCCTGTCCAGAGGGTGGGATTTCTCAGACCCATGAGGGAGGGAAAAAACTTTTTTTAGGAAAACATTTTTATTTGTCATGAATATCGTAAGTGGGGACGGCATTAATTCGTCATTACGTATTAAAATTTTGTGATTTGAAACCTAGTTTCTTGTGCTGATGAACGAAAAAAATAAATCTTTTTTCAGAACTCAGGAAAAAAATTTCCCATTCTCACAAAAAAAAATCCACCAGGCCTCTGGACAGGAAACTAACATGTTTTTAAGGGTGGCCTGGGCTGCAAGGCGACACCTGTTGCTTACTTTGAAACCACCAGTGCCTCCCCCGGGATTCAGGACTTCTTTTCTTTATGCCCAGGTAGACCTAATCGTGCTGCTTTATGAGCATGTCAATCCCGAGTAGCCTTCTGCTGATCTCATCACTGACCAACACATTGAGTCATCTTGGTGAGCTATATGGTATCTGGGTACTATGTGGTTTGAGTCAGAAACATGAATGCCTATTTTTAGGCCTAATTGGCCCTATGGACAGGTGGGAGACAGGTGAGGGTGAGGTGAGGCCCAGGTTAACCCTTTAAGGGCCGCTGATGCAGTAATGCATCATGCCCATTGGTCGTCAACTCATGATGCACCAATGAAGTGCTGGCAAGACTACTCGCCAGCACTTCATTGGTGCATCACGCCGACCATCCGGGAGTTAATGTATGAATCCTGTAGGGTCGTCATGATGCACCAATGAAGTGCTGGTGAGCACTCCTACATCAGCGGCCTTTAAAGGGTTAGGCTGACTTAGAGTAGACCCGCATCACAGTGCAGTGGATCCTGGACAGAAAGGCGACCTATCATTAACTGATTCCCACCCCACACCAAACACTGACAGGTGCTTTGAGAGGACATCCGGGAGTCATCTCCCTGCATTTTGAGAACCAGGAGCTGGAGGCCATTTTCGCCTTGAAGGGTACCAAAAGGTTTGAAGGTTTGATCTGACCCATTAGTAAAAGAATCATGCTGATTCAATGAATTCACATCTTTCTTAGAGGTCACAGCCCGGTTCAAAAGCTTGTGCAAAATGGTTATTAAGATAAACGTCTATCATTAGTAGGTTGAAAATTACCTAAAACCACTGAAAAGCCTAGTTTTATAGTGCTAAAATGGTGACTTTGAGATAATTATAAACATGTTATACATCCCGCTGCTCTGTTACCCGGTATATTGTACAGTTCAGAGGCTTTGTTTATGATTACCTACCACCCCCAGGCACCCCCCCCCCCCTGCCCCGCCATGTTAGTGGGTCTAGAGGCAGCTGTGTAACTTAATACCTATGATATTGGAGAGGGATCATCTGATGTTTTGTCAGTAATTAACAACACAGGACACGAGGAGGACAAAGTGTAAAACATGACTTATGTAAACCTGTGTAGATCTAGATCTAATTTTCTGTGTTTCTGATCTAATCTAACATGAATGATGAATTATGTGTTACACACTATAACTCTAGACGTATCACACTTCAAAGCACATATTCTGGCTTATAATATGGAGAAGCAAAATATGCTCATGCTAGATGATTGACTCATCCCTGTAATTACAGAGCTCTATTCGATCATTCAAGCTTGACCAAGGGGTACAAACATTTGGCCTCTCTGAGCAAGGGAGAAGGGGGCAACAAAAAAATTCCTATTGGTGACAATTGAACATTATTTCTCCACCAATTTTCCGCACTCAGGGGTTAAAGAAGGGTTGTCCCTTACGATAGCCTCCCCTGGGTAAAGCTTTTTTCCCCTTTTTTGTGTGTCTAATCACATAAAAAGTTTTGACCGCCACAAAGGAGGGGCGTAAAAAAAAAACTTCACCCAACAGCCCCAAGCGACCCCCCCCCCCCGTCTCCCCCGTTTAGAAATAATAACCAACTCCTCAAAGATGCCTACCCCATGCCCCCCTTTAAATGACGTAATCCTGGGGTAACCCCCCCCCCCTCTGTGTGTGAAATTTTCATCCCCACTAGTCCCCCTCTCCCGCCAACAACCCCTGAAACCCATCATGTCAGTTGTTAGGGAGTGGTCATTATTTTATGTGAATAACTTCTTCCCATAGAGATAGCATTGCAGGGCCGATCGCCACACCCACAGTGGCGTAACGTGTGCCGATCCACCACAGCGGCCGATCCACCACTGCAGCCTCGTTCCGGGCACATGTAAACATTCAATATGGCAGACCGCCGCTCGTATGGGGCACTACGGTAACGGATTTTGTTAATTTTTCCTTATTTAAACCCTCTAAAAACATAAAATAAATAGAGAACTAAACTCCCCTGGTGTCCTCGGTGGCCAATCCACCCCTCGGGGGTGTCTCCCCCTCGTGGTGGATCGGCCACCTTGTACACCACGGTCGTTTAGTTCTCTCTATTTATTTATCAATAGTCCTACGGGCCTGGGGGGTGGTGAGTTTTCACGCAGACGTCAGCTTATGATAATGCCAATGGTCAAAACTTAAGTCCCCCCCCTCCAGGCCAAGGCCCCACACCGGAGGTGCAGAAAATGTTCATGCCACTCTTTGATCGAAAGTAGTGCTGGCTTCATAAACTAAAAAACTAAAAAAGGACCTACATTTTCAAGTCCCTCTATAACAGGGTTCAAAAGTTTTTAAGCTCCCCCCCCCCCTCCGGAGGCGTCAAATCAAAAGTTTTCACAAACAACTGCCCCCCCCCTGTTGATAAATAATAACCCCTCCCGAAATAAGTAAGGGAGTGGTCATTATTTATCATCAAGGGGGGGGTGGTGGGTTTCGTAAGTCGTAAGTCTCAAGGAGTCGGCGTAGTGCAAACTCGCGAGGGTCACTGTCAGAGCAAATAGCCTCGATGAAATTTTTATAAACTAATATTTTTGGCAAAAGTAGTTCTACGGCGTAGGGACAGTATCATTAGGGTTGTTGTTTTTTTCAAATTCTATAAGGGCTTGGGGTATGTTATCATGGTTTGCATGGCCTTACTTACCTGGTTCGAGATTAATGCTAGATCATGTGACCCCCGTGGGCAGTGTAATATGCAAAATGTCGCTCCATGCAAAATGCAGGGATGTAAGTCAGGCATGGCCAAAAATCAGGAAGCCAAACATTCCCTTGATATAAATGCCTTCCAAACAGCCCTCCTTATCACTTGTTTAAGGAAAATACACGTCATTCGAAATTTTCAGAAAATTATGAAATCCTGATAAAACTTGAAGATTTACATCCCTGAAAATGTTTCCGCGGAAAATCAAGTTAGACTTTGCATTAATCATACTTCTACGGCGTAGGGGCAGTATCATTAGGGTTGTTGTTTTTTTCAATTTCTATAAGAGGAGAGGGATATTTTCATGGTTTCTTCCTTTCAAATAAAAAACTATTTGTTTCGAGATTAAGTAAAGTTTATCACTCTCCAAGCAGATGTTTTGATCTTGCATGATACGATTTTGAGGGTGCAAAGTCTGTTGGAAGAACGCTGGAAACATTTTGCATGGTAGCGACATTCTGCATGCGACAGCGTTACCACGTGACTACGCCGACTCGTTGATGTCGCACGCTAGCCGGTGGGTTTGAGGGGGGGGCGTAAAAGTTTCAGATCCCTCGGGGGGCTAACTTAAAGAAAATTTGATCCATCTTGAGGGGGTGGCTAAAATAATTATCCTCTTTAACTTTAAGTAAAGTAAAGCAAAACAGCCAGTGCACAACCCCCCCCCCTCCCCGTTGATAAATAATCACCCCCGGGCCCCGGTGCTCAAACGGGGAGGGGCGAAAAATTTCTGACCCCTCCGATGGGGAGGGCCAAAAGATTTTTGACGTACGAATGCACCATGGCTCGAGATCGAGTGTACACTCTGAGGTGTACACTCTGAAGTGTACACTTTCAGGGTTAGAGTAGTTTGATATAGGGAGTGGTCATTTTTTATAAAAAGAAAAAAGGGGGGGGGTGGCACACAAATTTTTGACTGCCATCTAGGGGGGGCTCTAAAAAAATTTCCGCACAACTGTTTGGATGCCAGCTGGGACAATGAAAACATTGGCATTTGGGATTAATAGTGAACCAAATAATCATACTCCAAGCTCTAATAGAACTAGAGTCAATTAAAGGGCTAAGGATACTGTCCCTACGCCCTAGAACTATTTTTGCCAAAAATGTCTTTGCATTGAGGCTATTTGCTTTTTTTTAAAGAACGATTGCGAGTTTGCACTATGCCAACCCTGTCGGGGAATCCCGACTTGCATTTGTACACATCCCCTTCAAAGTGTACACCTGAAAGTGTACACCTCAGAGTGTACACTCGAGCTCGAGCCATGCTTTTATGTGACGTACCCGCATGAAAATCCACCTGTTGCTAAAAAATGACCACTCCATTATCCATAAATGACGAGCACTCCCCTGGGCCTGGCCCTGTGCTTGTCCCCCTTCACTTGTACATCAATCCACACCACAGCACTTGTAGCATGCAATAGAGTCTACAAACCAACATAGATCTACACAATATTCATGTTTTAAGAAGTGTCACGAGCAATACAAAGATTTTAAAGAACATAGATCTAGATGTAGATCTAAATCAAAACCCCACATCATACTCAACACAACAGTTTCTGAACGAGCAAATCAGAGAACTTGTGTGAAGTTGTCAGAATAATCCTCACTCACCCAAATTGAGTTCGTTCACTCTTCTCTCTCGTCCCTCCTCCAAAACGCAGTCACAACCCACGCCAAAACCCTCAACTTGCTCAAGACACCACAACATCGACTAAATCCTCTGTTTTCTCGTAAATTCCTGACAGAAATTCCAGCAAAATTCCTTCAAATGCGACCCCCAAATCCCGCCTCCACGCACGTCAACGACGTTTTGTGACGCCACACAAGAACTTGAGTCCCACAACGTTTGGCGTTTTGTCTTGGTAAACTCCAGAAAGTGTGTCACAAACTGACGACGGTTTGTATCTAAGCGAGGAGGGTGGTGTTTCTCCTTTGTCAGTTGGTGAGTAACTACTGGACTGGAGGTGCTCTGGAGCTGGAAGGAGCAGAAAAGTGGGTTGGCTTTGCCCTCAGCGCCCTCCCCAGTCACCCTGCCGCTGTCCGTCAACGTCTGGGTGCGTTCGGGCACCTGCTGAAGGGAACCTGGAAGCGCATTGGGTACTTTCGTGAAAGTGCACAAGGTAACGGTGTGGGAGGTGAGTGCGGGGGGGGGGGAATGGAGGGCGGAACGGGTTGGGGAGAGAGGGGTTGATCCTGCACCCCCCAGTAAACAAGAAACGTTTTAAACGTTAACAAGAAAAATGTGGCAAGGGCCACGGATAGGAGTTGCCACTCTGTGGCTGACGTGTGACATCACGACCAACCTATGACGTCACAAGGTGACCGTGATGTTGAAAACATAATGAAGTTGCTACGGTCGCTGCGCTCCCGGCCGCTACGTGGCAAGCAACTCCAAAAAAACGTTTTTTGAAAAACTTATTTTCAACCTTCAAAAAACGTTTGATTTAACTGTCTACAGGTGCTCCAATAGACAGAACACTGTGCACACCTGACTGAGCATGAAGCCATTTCTTAAGAAAATACATTGAATCATTTTGTCTTATAAGTTTGGCAGATTATGATACCTCATGTCAGATAATGTTGCTATTACTGTATTTAAACAGGCAGTCATGCCTCACTTTGATTATTGTTCCTTCATGATAGACTGTTGCATAGATGATTCCACTAAGCATCTACAATATATACAAAATAGAATGATGCGATGTATTAGACATACAGGGATCTGGGAAAATTCCATTGCCAGCCTGCACAACTGGTGTGAAGTACCCATGTTGGCTGCTCGTAGGAAGGAGCTTTCAATGTCTCTTTTTAGGCCTATAGTAAATTTAGGCTAAGAAAAGCCCCCCCCCCCTTATTACACACAGGAATAGGACAAGGGCAGACGCAAAAAGAAATTATGATGTTTTATTTCCTCATACAACTAAGTTTAAACGCAGCCCCATCTATAGAGGCAGGGTGTTGTGGAACAGATTGAAACTGAACCATCAAGAAGCGGAAAATAAGGAGTCTTTTAAGAGTAAATCTAAGAAATGGTTTGGCTCAGACATGAGGGGTAGGTAAAAGAAAGCTTGAGCAAGATGGACAGAGAAGAAGGCACTAGGCCCTACTACTCCAAAGCTTGAGATGTATGGCTGATATGAAACTGTACCCTAGGTTGGACATTCCGGACATATGATAAAATATTTGATGAAGGGTTGGGCTTATATTATAATTTTGTTCGCCTCATCTGCACACGCTCGCCTGTTGTTATATTTTTGATGTTTGATGTTATCAGACAGCACTTATCCTGTTTGCAGCAAAAGCCTCTCTACAGAAGAGCTATGATATCACATAATAATCTTAGTGTTCCATTACAACTTACTTACAGGGCTGATCAAAAGAAAGACCCTACAAATATCTATGGAATCAATCATAATTCATATAATGTTTTTTTTTATAATATCCTGTATATCATGAAACCCAGTAATTCATATTATGCTAGTTATCCCAAGATGTATAACTATTATACCAGGAGACATGATTTACAACTATTGTACCGTGATATATATTCATATACTTGGACACTCTGTACAAAGCGAAAAACATTGGCAGCGGAAAATCAACTCCTATGAAATGGTGTTGACGTTTACAATAAAAAAAATTCAAAAGGTCAAAGAGAAAATGTTTTCTCTTAACCTTTTCTACACCTTTTCTGAACATTTTGAAAGTTGTTTTTTTTTCAGGTTCAGATGAAAACGTTTTTTATCTTAACGTTAAAATGACGTTTGTTTATATACACAAAAAAACGTGTTTTGCAAAACTTAAAAAAAAAAACGCTTTCTCAACCTTTTCTGAACGTTTTTCTAAAGTTAAAAAAACTTTTTTGTTTGCAGGGCCCCCTTCTCTCCCAAGAGGTGGTCGAAATCTCTTTTTCTTTTTTTGACTCAACCTCGTCGATGGGCACTTTCGTAAAGTGGAGAAGGTAAGTGAGTGGTCATTAATTATCAACGGGGGTGGGGTTGAGTTTGAGGGGGGGGGGGGGTAAAAAAAAATGACCTCTCTTGAGGGGATAAAAATTTAGGCTTACCCTCTTTTTAGCACAAAAAAGCCCACATGCTACTATAGATTAAAGAGGGGCCCCACCTGGCAATAGGCTAAATGACGCGGCCCTAAGTCATACTGGGCTCAGAACGCCAAAGACCCACCCATGAATATTGTGAACTCATAATTATATATATATATATATATATATATATATATATATATATATATATATATATATATTTGGGTACACTAACAGAAGAACATGGGGAGGGGGAGGACTCGTCCTTTAGGCCTATTTCATTTTTTAGGGAATAGGCTAGCCTAATAATCAGGTAGCGTGAGAATGCTGTTAACCCGGGCTGTTAGCCCTGTTAGCTATCAATCATAATACACTTAAACTGAGAATATCAGTAGGTCACTTTCAAACCTATATTTTCTTACTGAAGAGTCAATATGTCAAATTATGGTGAGAAAAGGCAAAAAAAAGAAAGGGTGAAATATTTTTGCCCCTCCTCTTTCATCTTCTGCTACCCCCAAATCCACCCTGATGTTGAAAAATGACCAGTCCCTAAGGAAAGAGTATCTATCTATATATAGGCATAATACATGCAGTGTATGTGTTTGAGGGCCTAGGCCTAATTCAAAAATTAGACACCCTGCTTCTCTGATTATCACTAGTAATGTCTAATCTTGATTTCAGTGGGCCTATTTGTTTTCTTAGCCTGTACAAACCTCAGTACTGAGGCAATCCCCTTAGTCATCAAACATTGCCTCCTGTAATCCTACCCAGATGTATCATATATCCTACCCAGATGTATCATTTCATGGCTTAGGGCAAGTCCCCACCCTCCTCCTACCCATCCTTGGACTTCACAAGCTACATAGGGGGCGTCCATAAAGTAGCCTATGCACACATTATTTTCCTGAAAATAGTGCCCCCCCCCCTCTCTCCGATGTTGCTTTACGTATCACCATGCATTAAGGAAAACCCTTCAGACGCTATTATTCTTTTTAAAATCCTGTTATCAGAAAGATTTTAATTTGGCTCTCTACCTTCCCCGGCTATCTTCCGAACAGCCTGTCTTGCCATCTTCCCCGCTCCATCCCTACCTTCCTGCTCACCAGATAGACAGACCTTTCTTCCTGTGTCAACTCTTTACTTCGATCCAGTGAAAGTGTTCAGGATCGAACAAACTGAAACATTGATGAGTAGTCTGCTTGCAGCGTCATTGTCCCAGGACAAAGGAATATACAGGGCTGTAAATATTAAAGTAGCATTTGGATGAACTCAGTTCATGTGTTAGAGGCTATTCTATTTTGGACCAGTAACCAGGAAAGGACTGCTGTTAGTGACAACTTGTTATTCTGACATTAATTTCACACAATGGAAAGAAAGATTCCAATAACACTGGAAGTAGAATCAAAGGTAGGTGGAATTATTATTATTATTATTATTATTATTATTATTATTATTATTATTATTATTATTATTATTATTATTATTATTATTATTATTATTATTATTATTATTATTAGGTGGCATCCCTCCAGGACAAAGTACATCAGAAGGAACATCTATAATCACATTAAAAGCAGACTTTATTATCTTTAAAAAAACTCCCACATTTTTACTGTTTAGGCCACATGATTTATTCCTTACTCTGTCCATGAAGCCTTTATACAGTTCTACCAATTATGGCACATTATCTAAGCTTCTTGGTTCTGCTCTATAGGCCTACTCGTTGCTGTCAGGGAATGAAGGATTCAAGGACAATGCTGGTAGAGTTGCTCATGCAATTCCTGCAGAAAGAAATATCATTTTATACCATATGACCAAATAAACTTTTCTGTTCATTATATATATATATATATATATATATATATATATATATATATATATATATATATATATATATATATGGGGCATACCAAATATTGAAGGAATGCTTTCTAACTATGTTTACATTTCTTCTTAATTCCAGAATAGTTGACTGCTGATGATAAACTAACTAGAATGATGAGGTCCTACCAATTGAAGCCTGGAAATATTTTCCTGTTCGTCATTTTCTGTCTCGTGGTGACCTACATGATCAAAGGGAAAATCAATAAAACTGGTGGTTACTTAAAATATTATAATGATATTATCACCAGGATTAAACTGGATGATGTTGTACTTAATAACATGAGAACAATTCGAAATTTCACACATGAGGAGAAGTCACTCTTCTGGTTTGTGCCTCAAGACATTAAATGCTGTGAAGAAGTACTCCAAAATAAGGTTCACTCAATAACACAAGCCCGATACAATCGTATGAAACCAACATTTGACAATATACTACACAGGTTCTCTGATGATATCAAACAAGAGCTGGAAGAACAGTTAGCTCAGACAGAGACATACCTGCATTTGGCCAATTCGGGATTCATCAAGACAATTTGTGAAACTGGATTTAATTCTGGACACAGCACGCTAGCCTGGTTAACCGCCAACCCCCGTGCCCATGTCTACTCCTTTGGCTTTGGAGAGCATTCTTACTCAAAACCAATGGCAAATTTCCTCAATAAAGCCTTTCCTGGGAGACTAAAAAATATCTGGGGAAATTCAACAATTACCATACCCAACTTCATCAAATCCAACCTAAGCGTTACTTGTGATCTTACTTTTGTGGATGGTGGACACTCATACGAGCTAGCTTTATCAGACCTGAAGAACTTGCGGAAACTTTCTAACCCAAATTATAACCTTCTTATTCTTAACGATTGTCCTCATTGGGAGTTTCGTGGTGTGTGTGATGCTTGGCAGGAGATGGTTTTGGGGCACAAGGCTCAGCAGCTCTGGCAGTGCTACCATAGAGACAACCAGAAGGTCCAGGGATTCACAATTGGAAAGTTTATAGAGTAAACTCATGGTATATATATATATATATATATATATATATATATATATATATATATATATATATATATATATATATATACCATGACTGCGCCACCCCGCCATCTAATAATACAGTAATAATTATTAATCCTGGCAGCATTTTAGCAAAACTCTTTATTCTCAAAATGGAAATATTAAATTCATGACATAATCCCACTAGTATAGCAACCCTAAAGTTTTGTGTATTTGAACAATGCACTGCTTTCCCACATCAAGGATCCAATGACAGTAACCAAGGAGACAAGGCCCTGGGAATTTGGTAACTAGCATCTAGCCTTACAGCCTGAACCAAGCCTAGCCCAGGCCTAGACCAAGGGAACTAGATAGAGTTACCTACTTGCTATATGGGAACTAAGAGAATGGTCAGGGTGGGGAATTTGATATGTGATTTCAGACTAGACTCAAAACCAACTCATTGGTAAACTTTGGTTTAGGGAGTGGTGATTTGCTTCATCCCCATTCCCAACAGGAAGTTGACAAAATATTGCCTACCTCTAGTGATGGACCAGAAATCACAGCAAGACTGAGCTAGGGGAATAACGCAGACTCACAATTTCATTTTATAGATTTTTTAGATGTTAAAAGAAAAGTCCATCCTATTTTCATGTTGAGGTATTTTGATAGTCATTGTGCTATGAACAAGATTTTGGCATACTTAGTAAAATATGCACTAGTATAAGTGGTCATTATTTATCAAGAGGAGTGGGTTTTTGCAGGGAAACGCCACAATCTTTTACACCCACCTCGACAGCGAGGTGGGCTGGAAGTGCAGAAAGTTTCGATGCCCCTCTTTCTTCTAAAGTAGGGGGCAGGCTTCTTTTTCTTTTTTGCTTAAGAAAGATTTTAATTCCCTTTTACCCCTGACAAGTGGTTATTCGTTTTGAATACCCGTGTGCAAACACAACGATACGGTATTTTTTACACCATACCCCACAACCTGCAAGAGGGGTCTAAATTTTTTATGCCCCCAACTCAGAACCACCATCCCCCTGTTGATAAAAAATAACCTTCATATTTTCACACACCACACCACATCTCCTGTCACCTTAGCACCACTTGTACCCAAGACACAGACAGCCCTGGGAGACCAGAGGTCCAAGATAAGGGTCCAAGACTGGACACCAGAGGCTCAGCTACTCAAGCAGGGGCATAACACTGGGACAGGGGGTCAAGGGGAAGTGTCCACTGGAAAATGTACTTATACAGAATAAACAAACAAACTCTACTCAGGCTATGCCTTTTATTGTAGATATTGTTTGGTGGTCTAGATGGGGGAGGGGGTTCCATGTTGATTGTGAGTGAAAAAAGGCAAAAAAGGGTTGTTTTTTTTTCTTTAAAAAATCAACGCTTTTCACAAAAAGGGGTCTTTTTGGGCATAAAAGTCCATGGGAATGGGGTACTTTTTTTTCTTTTTTATCAATCGCACACAACAACAGATACAAATATGCTGTGGTCTACCCTACTAATTTCCGACGGAGCATCCTTCATAAGTGTAATTTTGGTGTTACAATAAACCTTAATATATGTTAGCAGGTTTTACGTTAAACTTAAAACCGATACCTTTTGAAGGGAAGGTCGCAGGTTGTGTACCTGTAACATGGAGAGTGCAGGGACACCTTTTTCTTTGTAGGCTTTATGATCATAATAGGTGTTTCGGCAGTGTATGTGTGACGGCCAGTGTGGGGATAAAAACCAAAGGGAAAAGGACATAAATGAATGAAAATGAAAAAAAATTGCAGAAACAAATGCAGAGGGCCGTGAATTTATTGCGTAAACCTCTGTCTACATCTTAAGATTTAACTAGGCCTATATGAAACTTGTTTTCTATTTTTCTTTCTATTTTTTTTCTTTTTCTTTCTTTTAGTTGCCATCAGGTGGCATTGGAGTGAACAGTCCCATATCCCTTTAAAACTTGGAGCCGTGGGCTGTAAAGTTTGGTATTGTTTATATCCATACCCTACCAAGGAGGCCTGAGGCTACTAATAGGTCAGAGGTCAGATAACAACAAGGTCACAGGTCATGTAATGGTACCAGCATCAGCTGGCCACATGTGACCATCCCAAGGTCAAGGCCACTCTGAAGGTGTGATGGAGGTCATGATCCAGACGACTCAAGGTCAAGGACTCTCCAAGGTCATTTTATAACGGTGAAATGAAGGTCAGTTCAGAGGTGATGGTCAAAGTGTATTTGGGTTCAACAGTGTGAAGTGTTATCATGACGAACTTGATAAAAGGTTTGAATTATCTCCCAAGTTCAGACAGGGTCCCCATCATTGGGGCTGACATGATTTGTGAACATTAGATGGTGAAAAGTCATAGAGATATAGGCCTAGTACATGCATTTATAAAATGAAAAATGTTCTCCACTCTTTCAAGTTTCCTTCTTTTTCTCTCCACATCAAGCCTACACGCACCATATTACATATAAACTGTAAAATGCTTTGGCCATTGAGCTACTTCTACATATCCAGGAAAGGGTGGCTTAGGTGAGTCAGTGTATAGTATCAGGGTATGGACTCAGTTCTAGGGCATGTAGGGGTTCCTCTCTGTAACGTATTGGCTGCTGACTTCACCCCAGTCATATTCAGGTATAGATATAGATGTCCATGGTAATTTACTCCTTACATACCACCATACATGTGTCATTCTGACGACTTTATCTTATAGCAATATGATATATATTGAGGTCAACAAGACACCTGGCACCATCCAGGGTGGTAATGATAGGTGAAGGGTAATTAATATATGAGCATTAACCCTTAAAGGTCCTCTGATGCAGGAGTGCATCATGCCCAATGGTCGGCATGATGCATCAATCACCTGCTGGTGCACAGAAAAAAAATCATGTTAGTTGGTCTAACTTAACTTAGACCGGCCAAATAATCTTAGTACATGTGACTAATGTGTGGCTAACAATGTATAGTTTATGTTAGTCACAATGACTACCCAAATCAGTTTCTCTCTCCAGGAACAATCTTGAAAAAGGTATCTGCTGGGAGTTTCAGGCAAGCTAACTTACCTTAGCCACTGTCACTTAGTCACTTTGACTAAGATCCCTTAGTCACTTTGACTAAGATCCCTTATAAGTCACTTTGACTAAGGTATAGTGGCATAGTGTTGCCTTTACACACCAGGTGGCAGTGTGGTTTGAAACAGGATTTTTCTGGTGGCTTAGTTAAAACCACCAAGGAATCTTAGTCACAATCAGGCAAGCCAAGGCAAGTTGGGCTCTTTGACTAATGGTTGGTCGTTTTTGACTAAGAAAAACTTGGACACTTAGGCACATGCTTTTGACTAGGTATTATTAGAAAGTTAGCCTTTTTGACTAACATCTGACTAGAGATTTTGAACATTTTTTTTTCTGTGACATGTGGGCCGATTCAGAAAGTATGCCACACCGGAGGGGGGTTGGGGGGGGGTGTTCCAGGCTTCTATATATTTCTATAGTAAAAGTGTGACAAAGGGGTTGGGGGGTGTCCAAAAATGCCTAAAAGTGACGTAATTTATGGATCAGCCCTGTAAGGGACGTATGGAGCCGAATGATTTATGACATTTTATGCCGTCCAGATGCACCAATGCAGTGCTGGCGAGTAACTCACCAGAACTGCATTGGTGATTCCTCCAGATGAGGTAAAGGGTATCAATATATAATGATGCAGCAGTGGATGGGCTGTATTAATGTCTCATGACTGCACACAGCTGTCCTTAAATTGATTGACTAGTGTCTAATACTGTCTATATAGTTTATACTTAGTGTACATGTAGATCTATAGTGTGGGACTTTTTATTCCCAATGCCTTGATCATTGACAAACCCTTTTATCCACTGTTGATGATCTATTATATGCTCTGAATCAGGCCAAATTGCCTTGAAATTGGAAAAGGGGGACAACATTATGATCACCTTCTCTTCTTTGCACAAAATAGATGATGTGTTGTTCGTCTTCTCTGTACCCATGCATCTGTCTGTACTTGTCTGCCATGTTTTTGTGTACCTTTCTCTCTGACTGTCACTGTTTTCACTTTTATCTGCCATGATATTCCCAATGCCAGGGTCACATGGTAGGGGATGCACGTTTAGACCTTCATGTATGAGGCTTAAGAATTCTCAGATCGTGCTCCAGACTTCCCAAGGGGAATATCCCCAGGGAATCGACCCCTTGATGATCGCGTCCCCTGGACCTGTTTAGTGGTTTGGTGATATGTTAAGATGTTATCAGTTTATTGGTTGTGAAGTCTAAGTGTGCATTCCCCATCCTGTACTCACTCCCTTAGTTCACCTCCAGGAGATCTCATCCACCACAAGAGGGGTCCTGACAAGGAAATAGTGAATAATTCCTTGGTCCTGATGATGGCCATTGGTCTCAGTTGTTGACAAGAACCATCCGCATCGATATTGAAATTTTCACCTACACAGCCATGTAAAGATCAAAGAACAAATATCTTGTGGAAATTGAAAATCTATTTTTTTTAACTCACCTTCTTCCTCTTAACCCTATATTAAAGGGCCGCTTACGCATTAATGCAATGGTCGTTATGATCCATGAATCCAGCCCTGGTGAGTAACTCGCCAGGGCTACATGAACGCATTATGCCAAGAGATTCTTCATAATGTTCCAATAAAATGCTGGTGGGCAGTCTCACTATAGTACCAGTGGACACGATGCACTCCTACATCAGCGGCCCATAAAGGGTTAAATGATTTTAACCAACCATTTATATGGTTGGTCAAAATCCACCTTCATCCCTTCTTTCGGCCTCTATCTCCATGAAAATGCAGAGTATAGAAAAGGCTGCTGTGACGTCCAGACCTAGCACTGTCATTTATTATTACTATGGTGTCTGAATGGTAAACATCTAGCCTACTGACCAGAGATATAATACCCAAGCTATGACACACACAGAGTTCTCTATGAATCATCTATGATGGAGGTATAGACTTATTTCATGGACTCAGTCCTCCTTTGGTTGATACCTCCTTTGTAAGAAACAAAGGAATAACTGAAAATATCGACATACTATTAGTCCAATACCCCCCCCCCAAAGTAAAAAACAAACAAACAAAAAGAAACAAATCGGTACACTTTCCACATATATTTGTATTTCCCTTTCTTTGCAATCCATCCCCTTCAATTTTTCAATTATCAAAAAAAAATAAAATGCCAAAAGGAGAGTGACATAATTGTTGAAAGGTCCCTGTTACCTTTCACTCACTCATTAACACACACTCTTTCTCTCTCTCTCTCTCTCTCTCTCTCTCTCTCTCTCTCTCTCTCGCTCTCTCTCTCTCTCTCTCTCTCTCTCTCTCTCTCTCTCTCTCTCGCTCTGTTAACTTTGTTCATTTTTATTGATACTTTTTTCGGTTGGAATTTTGAAAATAAATTGATAAACCTGTCCCCCTCCACTATTCTATAATTCTAGACCCCCGCCTCTTCATACACACACACACACACAATCCCGTGTTTCCTGCCAGGGGCGTCTGTATTGGCTTATCTGTGGATGTTATTGGATACTTAGGATTATGTATACGGCTTAAGATCCTGCATTTATTTAGTCTTTGATGTTCATTTATGCTGTGCTATAAGCCTATGTACATGGGCCTTTAGGGGAGGGGGTCCAGTGACGGATCCAGGATTGTCTGGAAGGGGGGGCCAAGACTTGGTGAAAGCTGATGAGGTACTATATGTGGCCCGAGCACCCCAAGCCCCCTGTTTGGGGCCCAAATTTACACTTTTCTTTTCCCTCTTTCCCCCCTCTTTCTCCCTTTTCCCTCTCCTTTTTTTTCCTTTTATTTTGTGGTGGGGGGCCTGGTCCCCTGGGCCCCACCCCCTGGATCCGCCAGTGGGGTCAAGCTCATGAAAACAGGCACACATGCAATAGCACAGAAGCGTCCTGTAACGCCAGACATTGGAAAAAATTATGCCAGACAAAGGAAGAATCAATCGCATTTTAATGCATTAATTGATGAACAAAGGGGGAGTATCATAGGCCAAAATGCAATATGTACTTTTCTTTCTTTCTTTCTTTCTTTCTTTCTTTCTTTCCTTCTGTCCTAGCCTGCTGCTGTCGCCTACCTATTTCTTCCAATCTTTTTTCTATGTTATTATCGGCCAGGTCCCTGAAAAGATATAACATGGTCGTTAAAATGGACTTTAGTTGAGTGGCATATTGACAGAGGCCTATTTTTATGAAATAGTTACAAGAATACAACCTCAGAAACTCAATTAAATGTTGAATGGTTTGGTTACAAGTACAATTGGAGTTGCCTTCCCCAAGTTACAGAGGTTTACCTTGTCCTGATTGTCGTCTGCCATTGCCACTTTATCACATGACCTTGCTCTGACCTTTAAGGGAGTGATATTTTGTTAACAACGGGGGCAGTGGGGTTGATGGGGAGGGGGCAATATTTTTTCTATCCCTTCACTGCGGGGTGCGGGGGGGGGGTGATTTTTACCTGTTTTCAGCGAAAAACCTCATACCTCCGCCTTGGGGTCGAGCAGAGGGACAAAAGAATTTTGGACCTCACTGGGGGGGGGGGGGGGGCAAAACATTTTCGTTAGTCCCCCATTGTTAAAAAATGATCACTCCCTTCGGTGAAATCGACATTGACTTGACCTAGACTCTGAGTAGCTTGAGTACGCCTTATTTATGTTAACAGAGGACAGAACACTTGGACTTTGGGAGTGCACTTAGGTCTATTGTGGTGAGTTAAAAGACAAATTAGGGCTGGATCCTGGACGGAAGCTGTATGTCTTGTTCTATCTAAAGGGGTTTAACACATTTAGCACTGTACAGTGCATTAATGCATCATGCCCATTGGTCGTTATGATGCATGAATGCAGCTTCAATGTCTAGCTTCATATTCATGCATAAGAATGATGCATTAATGCACTATGCATATACCTTACATGGTTATTCCCATTTATAGGTCTATAAACCCATGCGGCAAGAAAGGATAGTTTTTTTTTTCATGTATATATTATACTATTTATGTTTGTTCTTAAAATTTCCTTGCTTGGTAGTTTGTCTGGAATTTTACAGTGTGTTGAAAAAAAAGTGAATCGTTGAAGGCTGGTTATTATCAGAAATTATGGATAGAGTGGGCCTAAAATGGTGTGGGTGGAAATAAAACTCTACAAGGGCCTATCCATACATTATGTCACACCGGGGGGGATGGGGCGGGGGGTAGGGGTGGGAGGTGTCCATTAACATTTCTATAGTAAAGGAGTGACAAAGGGGTGGGGGGTGTCCAAAGGGCCTAAAAAGGCGTGACATATTTTATGGATCAGCCCCAAGTAAGTGCTCTGGCTATACTCTCTCAGTTCAATATAAACTCTACATCAGCGCTATAATGTATAACTGTCTATGGGTGTGGCTGATAGACTGACAATAGGACCAGGAGCACACATGAAGTGGTTCTACTCACTCAACTCATCACTCCGCCTGGAGATGTGGCCTGGAGCTGGATGTTACATGGGGGTGATGCTAGGATGGAGGATATAGGCCTCTCCTTCATCATCACTACCTTATAATTTATAAGACATTGGACGCATTACATAACTCATATATACTAGGTTTCTTTTTTATATTTTCATATAGCGGTATGAAAGAACACTTGTTATTTGCCGGGATAAACACAATATGCTTGTTCCAAAGGAACAAAGGAATATATAACCTCTCTGACTCCCCTCAAAATCAATCCCTGCCTCCATCATTTCTCTCAATATTTCCACTAATCCATCTCTATCAATACGATATAGATTTATCTAGCTTCTCTACCATTCTCCCTCAATTTCTCTCTTTCTTTTCGTTTTTTTTTTCTTCTGTTCTTCTCTATCTCAGTCCCTTGGCTATTGCTTTACTATAGAAGCAGGATGTAGTTTAAACCTTCCATATTAGATTCTGCAGCATTGTGGTTCTGGGTATACTTCCAGCAGAAAAAGATCCAAATTACCATGACATGCATTCTGATAGGCATATTAAGTTTAAGATACATTCACCAGGGGGCGTCAGAGTGAAGGAGCCACCACCACAGGCTGACATTGGGTGCGAGTACCTAGTTTGTCTATAGTGGTCCAGGTGGCGTTTGTGTTTGCAGTGGAAGCAGGGCAATCGCTTTTACCAAAAAGGCCTCCTTCTTAGGGCTGATCCATGTCACGTTTTTTAGGTCTCCCAGCCCCTTGCCACACCTTTTCTATTCAAATGTATAGGAGCCACGGGCACACCCCCCGCCTCTCGTGTGACATAATTTATGAATCGGCCCTTATCTCAATCATAATTTTCTCTGAAGATTATTGTTAGGCCACACGTTTAGAATGACATACATATGTCTAAGATGACACCTCATAAAAGACTGTATGCTTATACAAGTATGTACACCTATAGCATTGAATGACCTCCCATCCATTATATGGGTGTACCCCATTCAAAATACATTTATCATTTGTCATATAGAGTTCCTGTTATCCGAAGAGTCAAATGGACCATTGAATTCTTGAACCCAGTGGCGGATCTAGGGGGGGCCTAGGGGGCACGTGCCCCCCACCCCCGACCCCCTGAAATTGGGCCAGGCTATGACTCTTAACTATAGGAAATGTGGCCCGAAATCCCGCTTGTGCCCCCGACAAAATTTTCTTGGCTGTGCCCCCCTAGACCACCCCTTCTGGATCCGCCCCTGGAACCAATCCGGCCCCTTTGACATCTATCCTAATCTATACTGAGGAGAAAGGAGTGCAAAGGGATATAGGATGTATAATGTACCGAATGGTTCAAATTCTGCTGCTACTGGAATAGAGCTTCTGAGAAAAACAAGATAAGAAGTAGGTTAACCTGATGGAAACCACCTGTCTCTGATTTATTGGATTTAGTTCATTTTCTTTTCTCTGGTAAGATTCTTTGAATGCAACCACAGCCCTACAGCCGACATACCTAAAGTGGACTTAAATTCAACTAAATGTAATGATTATTGTTTTCTAGTTCTCTGTGGAGGATCTCTGTGGGTCTATCCTTTCAGGGGAGACCTATATTATGTCTCTCTCCCCCTGTCTGTCTGTCTGTCTCTGTCTCTCTGTCTCTCTCTCCAACCTGTTCAATCACTATCACTCCCTCATCTACTCACTCACTCACCAAGAGCATGTTCCAGGGTATTTATTATTTTGGTACAACATCATACCCCGTGTATCCATCACCCTACATTACTCTACATATTCCTTTAAATTGTTTTATTTGTCAGATCAATATTCTGAACCGAAAATGCACCCTTTGCCATATATCCCAAGCCCCAGGGTTCCAAGTAGCACTCAGACATTCTAACACCCGTCTAAGTGCCCTTGTAATAATAAGGCATCATAATCTATTGCTTCCCCACAGGGCAACCTCTTTATTGGCCCAGGTCCTCCTGGGTCATTGGCGGCGCCTTATCAGCCAAATCCACAAATTTGTAATCATCAACTTTAGGGTGTAATCATGCAGTGATATACTGTTATTTGAAGCTGAAGGGTTATATGTATTGTCGGAAAGTGAACAGTCTCCATATATGGAGACAGTTCATTAGCAGACCGTTCATGTAGTTACATGTTTCATCACTATTTGTCAAAGGTCTATACGAGGACCTGTCATATACCTTATTTTTCAGTCGGAAGGTAGCATGCAATGTCCGTGTAGGCAATGGTGTTCCGCATTTTTGTCACCAGTCTCATAACACTTCTCTTGATTTTTGGCGAGGAAGTGTCATAACTCCTGGGCATTGGTACAATGGTTTACTGGTAATGGAAGTTTGATCAGATTGGAAGACTTTAAGTGGGAATTTCTTCTACAAAATATGGGAAAATAAATAGTGAGTCCTCTACAGTATGTTCATAACTACTTTACAGCAGACAATCTTTTTTAATTTCATCTTTTTTTCATATTTGGTGGAAGACCCTGGGCCATAAGTGCTCTATAGCACTCGTAAAATCTTGTTATTCTCATGATGTTTTTGAATTGTCGCAAACTACTGACTCCCAGGGAATTCTTGGGGTCACATTCCAACCCCTGCTTTCCTCCTATGTCACCCTCCTAGCTGATTCTTTATGGCCACATATATGCATCATTACACAATAATTGCAGTCAGTAAATTATGATTGAAGCAGCATATAAAAAGAAACTGACTATTCCACCAAGGGGATGGTTCGTCACAAATCTAAGGTTTTATATGGAAAATGCATTAGCAAAGACTGGGCTGGGAGAGAGATTTGAATAGGGTTTGAATGGAGAGTGTAGAAGAGTGTTACCATGACAACAGTCAGATGGCAGACGACTATTGTTACAGTGACGTCTGATTAACTGCGCTGACAGACGATAGGCGGAGACATTGTATGTCTTCAGGAGTGGGAGGGACAAAAGGGAGGTTACTAGGCTATGGGATGTCTCTTGTCAGTTTGTAGGCAAAGACCTCATGTCTGAGATGCTTCTGTGAATCTAGTTTAATTAATTTATAAGTGGTTGTTCCCTTCCATTTAAACAAGGTCAACTACAACATTAAGCTTAATTTTTCTTTATGTTTTGCATATCATCTTTTTTTTTCTTCAAAGTTTAGGGGGGAGCCCAATGCGATTTTATGATTTTTACCAGCCTCAATCAAACACAACCCCATATTTATCATAAATGACCGCTGCAGTGATGGCTTTTCCTCCCTTTAAAGGAATCTTTCATTTTCCCCTCACTTTAGCATGAATCCTGTATGAGGCTAATTCCCAATAAGGAGCATATCAACACTTTTTTTTTTGTTGTTGTTTTTCCCCCTGATCACTATTAGACTCTCTGCTTTTAATAAGTACCAGATATTCTTCTTGTGCATCAGAAGTAAAACTGGTATCCTTTCACGCATCATGACGCATGTATCCTTTCACGCATCATGACGCATGAACTTCTGAAAACTACCACGAGGGAGCCTTTTCCATTCCCTTTCCCTTTTCTTTTCAAATATGAGTGCAGACGCTAATACGGAGATATATTTATAGCTAGCTATTGACATGTACAAAATTATATTTCGGTTTTCTTAAAAGTTTAGCATCATAAAAGAAAAAAATGTGAAAACACACGTCATATGTATATTCAAGCCCACAACATTCCAAAATATGATTTCGTAACGATTTCGATGTTGAGACTCCACCAGTTATCTAACTAGTAGTTCTCGAATGGTCGAAGTGGTTTGAGGGATATCAAAATAGCCCAACCATACCATTTAATCAAAATATGTGACACAATCTGCGAAAAGGGGGCTTAGTGCAGGGGATTTAAGACCCCTTTTTCTAGTGCATGTCACATATATTGATGTATTGTTGTTACAAGGGCACCCTAGAGTTCACGCTTTAGTTTAAATGTACCTATAGTGAACGTGGAACACGATATCTCCCACTACATTAGATTAGCAAACACCAGTTTATTGTCAGTTTGCTCACAGAAGTACTTTCAACATAGAGTTTATATATACAGACCAGTAGACTCAGACCACCATAGTCAGGCCCACCCAAGGCTAGTAGGAAGTGGTCATTTCTTTTTAAGAACAGGGGGTGGTGCTTTTTTTTTGGGGGGGGGTGTTAAAAACTTTGACCCCCCTTTTTGTGGAAAAGGCCAGCGCGTTACTATAGACTAAAAGGGGGCAATTCTGGTGGGTGCTAAAATCCACCACCCCATGTAGCAAGCCCGCTCGGGGCCAAATTGGTTTTACCCGGGATAAGGTGGTTCAAAGTGGGCAGTATTCAGTACATGGGTTTTAGGTTCGGCAGATGCTGGGTTTCCAGTCAGGGCCACACAGGGCAGCCCAAATCGGGCAAACCCACTTGAGCCCGTTGGGCTCCCAACGGGTTTTGTCCTCAGCATACGGTCTGGGCCACATTGGGCCGCCCGATTTGGGCACTGGTCAGCTTTAAAATGGGCAACCACATTGGGCCCAGGATGGTTTCAAAATGGGCATCCCAAGATGGGTACTTAGCTGCATAAAGTCTTCCCAGTCAGGGGTGAGAGTGGGTTTGGACAGGGCAGCCTCATCTTCTGAACTGTTCTAAACTCTGTGATGAGTGTTCCCCCTCCCTCTCTCTTTTTTGTTCGTCCCTCCCCTATCCATCCCCTACCCCTTCCATCTCCTCCTCATTCCACTCAACCTGCCCTGCCCTTTCCCCCTCTCACCCCGCTCTGCCCTGCCCTTCTGTCACCCTGCCCTCCCTGGGCCTCCCTAGCCCACTTAAAAGGGTCTATTTCTCCTCTTTCCTATCCCCTCAGGATGTGTGTGGTGCACATATGCGCAGGCACTGACACATTCCTCTGTGAATTTGTGTAATGAGGATCTCGCCATGAATATGACCTTAGCTGTCGAAATGGCGTTAAACATCTATTACTCACTCACTCTCACTCCCAGCCCTCACCCTGCCTTGCCCTGCCCTGCTCTCACCCTGCCCTGCCCTGCTCTCACCCTGCCCTGCCCTACTCTCATCCTGCCCTGCCCTCCTCTCACCCTGCCCTGCCCTGCTCTCACCCTTGCCCTGCGCTGCTCTCACCCTGCCCTGACCTGCTCTCGCCCTGCCATGCCCAGCTCTCACCCTGCCATGCCCTACTCTCACCCTGCACTGCCCTGGCATCTCCTTCGCTCACATGCCCTGCCCTGCCCTGCTCTTACCCTGCCCTGCTCTCACCCTGCCCTGTCCTACTCTCACCCTGCACTGCCCTGGCATCTCCTTTGCTCACATGCCCTGCCCTGCTCTCACCCTGCCCTGCCCTGCCCTCATCTCACCCTGCCTTACCCTCTTCTCACCCTGCCCTGCCCTCCTCTCACCCTGCCTTGCCCTCCCCCCTCCCTTCCCTCCACCACTGCTGTAGGACACTTTCCCTATACCATTAATACACAGGTAGGTTCATAGTAGGGGTCCAGATATTTCATGTAAAAGGCAACACTGACTAGTCCTGGAAAGAACAGCTTCATGTCTTTCTTTGTACTAGTAGGCTTGCAAGGTGTATTTGTGGTGTGGGGGCAAACAGGTCCCACACTTGGCCAGGTATAAGAGGACTATATATAGAGGCAATTGAGAAACCAAAAATATCCCCTGCCCCTGTAGGCCAGTCCATGGCAGACTCACTACAAAGTGGTTTCACAGCACTCCAGGCAGAATTCTACTACCCATACCAAACTTATTTCTTTTAGACATAGGACAACTGGAATAGACTACTAAATCAGGTATGAAGTAATAATGTGCAGACTTTCTCATAGTCTGGAAATACTTAGATGTTTCTAGTCAAAAGTGCAAATCAAGGTCATCTGAGTAGTAGTGGAATGGCAACACCATTTCTATTGCACTGAACTTGGAACAAGAGCAGATATGCAGAGGTACAGTCATTATGAACTAGAAGGCTCTCTTCTCTACTCCTACATAGGGAATTAGTGGGGGAAGATTGAGGCCAGAATGTCACTTTAATGAATCAAAGTGCCTTGTGTTGGCTGAATGAGTTTGATTCAAATGAATGGTACTGCTCTGCCTTTCCACTTGGGTAGATATTGCATTTACTGCTTTGGTGATGGGGGGGGGGGGTTAGATTAGCTCAAGGATTTGTTGCTTATTGACTTTTAAAAAAAAGAAAAGATTTTGGATAAATTTATGGAGAATATTATTGAGACCCTATTCTATTCTTATGCAGATAGTAGGGGCCATCCATAAATGACGTGATGCAAAATTTGACCATTTTTGACCCCCCCCCCTGCTCCTCATCATGTTTTTGTCAATTTTGCAATGCTGAAGGTATATGGAAGATTAATTCTGTCATGCCGGGCCTTCCCCCCCCCCTTACAGCATGACGTCATTTGTGGATGGCCCCAGAGTCTGTAAGAAAACATGTATTTTATAGTTATAGTGGGCCTAATGTGCAGTACAGTACTTAAAAATATTATTGACTTGAATAAGAAAGGGCCCGGTAGTATGGACATGAGGTTTAAATTGATATACATTGTACATGTGTAGCCTAGATATATATATATATATATATATATATATATATATATATATATATATATATATATATATATATATATATATTAATTGAAAGAGAAAGCTTTGGGGAGGGGAGTGGGGATAGTTATACAAATTAAAACTGAGATCTAATTACTGGAAATGTTTCAAGAATGGTGTTGTAATATACAAGCGTAAAGTGAATAGGTGGTCTTTTCTTTTCGTAGGACATTGACAAAGTGACTTTTAATCCCTCAGAGACTCTGTTATTCCTCATTTGAAACAATAATATTGATGTGCATTGTATTGTCCTGTCAGTACATATATGTTTGTGTATTGTAATAAAGTTAATGAAATGTTTTAGAAATTAGAGCACATAATGTGATGTGAAAAGTTCTCTTATATATTGAAAGAATAAAACATCATTATAGCATATCTATATCTGAGTGTAATGTCTAATCAATAAAAGTCAACAACTTTCTGAGTAGAGATTAAAAGAAGACATTCATAAGTTATCAACGGTTTCACAATGGTGATTAGTAACTCACAACATCTGCATGCCCTCATCGGGTCACATAGCCCCCCCCCCCCCATGTAGTAAGTACATCAGTACAGTCTTTAGCTATCAAACTCGATTTCTCAAATTCCTAATGATAATCTATCACAAAGTGGTCTCATTTCACCACGCTGGTAATGCTATATCTCCACATGCTTTTACACAAAAAGTAAATGAACAAAAGAGGCATAAACCTTTAAGGCCAACGCAGTGCATTAATAATACACTTTGTTCATTTGTCATGGTGATATGCGTGAATGCAGTTTTGGTGACTGCCACATTGAACACATTGTTGAGGAGACGCCATGATACACCAATGCAGTGCTGGTGCGCAAACCCTGAATCACTGCATTGGTGCATCATGACAACAATGGAGACATGAATCTTAAGACTACGGCACCACTTACAGTCAACCCTTGCTTCCTCAGTTATGGAAAATGCAAGGGAAAATATCTTAAGACTCAAATTATCTAAGGATTTATGTCCAAATACAATACAAAAAAGAGGCAGACGCAGAAATCCTCTGTCTGAGTTAATGAGGGATCTGAGGAATCAAAGGGTCGAGGAAGTGAGGGTTGACTGTATATCAATCTGTCTCTACAAGTCCATAACCCTGAATTGATGCATCAGGCTGACCCCCCCCCTCTCTCCCTCTCTCTCTCTCTCTCTCTCTCTCTCTCTCTCTCTCTCTCTCTCTCTGTCTCTCTGCCTGTCTCTCTGTCTGTCTCTCTGTCTCTGTCTCTGTCTCTCTCTCTGTCTCTCTCTCTGTCTGTCTGTCTCTCTGCCTGTCTGTCTCTGTCTCTGTCTCTGTCTCTGTCTCTGTCTCTCTCTCTCTCTGTCTCTCTCTGTCTCTCTCTCTCTCTCTCTCTCTCTCTCTCTATATATATATATATATATATATATATATATATATATATATATATATATATATATAAATAGGGATATCAACTCTCAGTCTCTGCAAAGTCAGCACGATGCATGGATGCATGTCCATGCATCATCCTGGGCATCGTGTCAATCATTCGGCATAGAACATTAATGCAAAATCAACCTGTTAATGGTTAGAGATCATTTATGACCCTTGAGTTCATATGATTTAAGTATCGTTTGACGCCTAATAGTTGTGTGATAGGCATATTATGTGTCATAGTGCTGAACTTTGTAATCTCTTCAATGACGCATGTAATTGTAGGAAAACATGTCAAAGTGCAACAAGTCGTATGGTGCTGAAAAAAGGGAGAGTGGGAAGGACAAGGGATGGGAGAGGAAAGAGGTGCGTTTGAAGTGGTGTTGCCCCCCCCCCCATACCTCATGAAGGGGATCACTTGGTGAGGGGGGGGGCGGGGGCGTTCTCCCCTACTTCCTACATGACAGGTATTAAATGGTCACTCCCTTTTTGTACCACCAACTACAAGATGACTACCTTAATGGATTGTGAAAATAAGGGGAGCCATGCTTATATTTATCAACAGGGGGGGGGTGAGGGGGCGTAACAAACTTTGACCCCTGGAGGGGAGGAGGGGGGGGGTCAGGTCCGGCATGATGGGGTTAATTTTGACCCTCGAGAGGGGGGGGGGATTCTTTTTCGCGCACCCACCACCCCCCCCCCCCTGTTGTTAAAAAACGATCACTCCCTTACCCCACATGTGGTGTCCTGCTGGTCTGTCCCGCTCTCTGTCTCCTAGAAAAGGTGCTTGGTGATCTACACAATGTGAAAGTAAAAACTTTGATGTGTGATACTGATAAGGGTAACGTGCATTTGTGAGGCAATTTCGTGAAGTGAAACACACCTTTTTTAGCGCCTCCCACGCCGCGTAGCGGCGGTACCGCGAAGCGGTACGGGAGTGCGCTATGATGATTTCATTTGCCCCATGTGATGAGGTCTCACAATACAAAATAACAGCGGGAGGCGTTTTTTTACGCGGTCACAACGGCATTTCTTGTTGAGTGCATATTGTAATTTCTAACGGTTCAGAACCATTCAATGTGAGCTTACCTAGCTGCATGAAGGCAGGGTAGGTTAGATACAGATTTGGTCATCATTTAGGCCTGTATATAAGCTCGAGGAAATGCGTCTGCTATGTATTATAAGATGGCGTTGCCACTTGCATTCCGTCACAGACTGTGTGAGTCTAGAGTTGTAAAATATTCTGAGAAATTCCAATGACTGGTGCCAATCTATGCTATGGGTGACGTTCAGTTGGTTCTAGTTAATGCCTCCAGGGGTCAGGTTACTACCACCTAGCTGCTGACAGTCACAGGGGGCGTTAGGAAAGTTAAACGTAAGGGTTAACTAAGTTATGAATGAGCTCAGCTAAGGGGCCATCCATAAATGACGTTGTAATTTATAGGATCGTCCCCCCCTTCGTGTTTTTACTATAGAAACATATCCCCCCTTACCACATGATGTCATTTATGGACGGCCCCTATAAGGGCACAACATCGGCCAGCGTCTATTGATACCAGTTCAATAGCCTGGGATCAGCTCTATACTGAACTGGATGTGTATTCTAGTCTATCATTTTATTGTCCCCTTTGATCTACATAAGAATCTCATTGAACCTGGAAGCGTATTCACTCTCCACTTGATGTTAGGTGATGCTTATGAGTATAGCCTGTGCTGGGAGAACTAGCTCGCCGCCTCGGCGTTGATGATGACTCAGATGAAGGGATGTGGCCAGCCTGTACTGTGGGAAGGGCTGGAGAGTGCAAGCCTGCTAAAGGTCTCACAGAAGGAATTGGTTCCACACTATTATTTAATATAGCATGAAATGCGATAGCACCCATTGGAACATTTTCTAAAAATCACCCCAGAATTAATAGATACATCCTTCCTTCATAATATAGGCTGACTTAAAATATGAATTGACAGGAAAAATCTTGAGCACTGGACTATCACATAAAAACACCCTGATTCTGCCTAAATCTGCACTGAATAAAATGTAGATTCACTATTTCCAATCTAACCTTTGAAAAAATGGGTGGGCACTTTGAGAAATGCCCTCCTGGTATTTTATCCAAAGCAGCAAATGTTCAACAACATGTGTAGTGGTTTTATATTAATTGGCATTATTTTCAACATGGTTATTGACCATTCAGTGTGCCTGCAGTATTCACTTCTGACCAGAATCGTATATGACTTCCGGTTTTCTGCGGGATTTCCTTCACTGAGACCTAAGGGCAAGTCTATCTGCACTTTTGGGGGCCTTTTGGGGGTCATTTAGGCCTACATGTAGAAACAAGGAGTGGGGGGGGGGGTATGGATTGGAGCACACATGTGAAAATCCACGTAGTCCTTTCCCATCACAGAAAGTCTAATGTATTAGGCTATTTGTTGGATTTTGGATCTGCTGCAGAGATTTTTGGTTTCAAAAAAACTTCTTTTTTTTTTTTATTTTTGCCTTTCACATCTTCTATTTCAACTGAATCACATTTCTTTTCACTTAATGGACATTTACCAGTACCCATTAACTAATTGTGGCTTGTTGGTCACGACTTTACAAGATTTGAGACAAAAGGGCAAAATAAATCTCGACCTTTCCTATGTTTTCTTCACCAAAAAGGATACATGATCATCATAAGGTCCATTTGGTTGCCTGAAAAGTGTAGCCTACATTTGGGGCATTCTAGATTTTCTTTATGTCCCCGGGAAATTTGGGTTCCAACGTCTAACTTTTGTCCTCTGACCGCCAAAAATATTATTTTATGAAAAAAAGAGTAAACTTTTAACGAAAAGCTCGAATATCTCAAATGTTGATAGAAAAGGTCAAATGACAGACCTTTATTTCTACTGACGGTGTTTGATGGGAATAATACCTGTTATCGAATAAACCCTTATATGAATTCGTTTTTTTTTTAATTGCATTCCAGGAACATTCAATCCCTACCACTTCCCAATCTATTCGAAACGTCAAACTTACGAACGTACCCAGGGTTCAAACCTATCCTTTTCCGAACGCCCCCATAAGCCTACACCCTTTAGTACCGCTCGCCGCCGCGTGGGGTCAGTGCAGTCCCCTACTCAACTCCCCTCCCCCGCCCTGACCCAACTTGTTACACCCCTCCGCACTCCCCACTCCACCCTCTCCTCACTCCTCCACTCACTACTCATGGGGCACTAACACACGCTTAGAAATGGAGAGGAGTACGTTATTACTCTGCTATTTAGGACTATATCTACACACCATAACCCAAGGTAAGTTCTACTGTTACTCCTTCTAACTTTGTTTTAAGTTTTGGGGAGTTTTGAGCTGTTTTAGCGGATGAAGAGGGGGTGAAGACTGAGTCAAACTTCTCTCAACATTCCCTGCTTGACTAGAGTTGACTGGCTTTGTTTGAGTGGCTCAGCAGCATTCTAGGCCATGTCTTAGCCTTAGGCTTGGTGAGATTCCTTTAGGCCTGGGTGGATAGTTCTAGGCCTGATTTGGACACCTGTAGGTGTGGATATAGGCCTACAGTGATGGCCTAATTAATTTGTTGGTGTTGTTTGGACGGGTGCTTAAGCAAGGCACTGATAACGTGTGGGGATTACGTAAACGTTTAAATCAAGTCTGTGCGCTGGGGGATAGGGGTCAGAGGTGGGGGGGGGGGGTAGGGTGTCAGATTCTTTTTTTTTACCAGAGGTATGGATGGGGGCTGGGGGAGGGGGGTATATCAGTTTGGGGACAGCGGGTTCAACATTCCAGAAGAAGGAACATATGTGATATCATATATGTGATGGCATTCTGAAAATGGTATGATCTGACTCTGTGTTAGTGATTTCAGTTTGACTACTGGACATTATTTACACATATTTTACCAAATTTGGCCTATACATCAATTTGACGAGGGACCAAAATCATGAAAATTTCTATTTCAGCAACCTAGCCTGTTATCCACTTTGAAATAAGGGAGTGGTCATTAATATTTTTCAATAGGGGGTGGTGGGTTTTCACGCGGAGGCGTGGACATTTTTTATGCCCCCCCCTTGATGGCAGGCAAAATTTTTTGCGCCCCTTCCAGCGTCGGAGGCATGGAGAATTTTCGCGTCTGTCTTTGAGCTATAGTAACGCACAGGCTTTTTTGCTAAAAGGAGGGTAAATCTTTTAAGCCCCTCCTCAAGAGGGGTCAAATTTTTTTAGCCCCTCCCTCGAGAGTGGTCTGCAATTTTTACGCCCCCCCTCAAACCCACCAGCCACCCCCCCCCCTCCACATTGATAAATAATGACCACTCCCTAAAAACCACATGCGGACCCTGGTGATATTCCATTGCAGACACTACACATTTGGCCACATGTGCACAACTGTTTATGGAGAAGTAATAGATTACTGATAAATAATTGGATAAGAAATCATAATTAGTTGTTGTCTATATGGGTAAAAAGCGACAGTCGCGACACGGCGATACAAGGGGGTGTAAAAAGTGACACGCGCGACACAGCACTTTTAAAAAACGGTAGAAAAGAGCAAAACCAATAGAATAAAAAACGACACAGCGACACAACACTGTCTGTAAAAAACGACACAGCGACCCATGTAGGGGCACTAGTAGGTGCCTCCTGATGGAAAAGAAGTGGAATTAAGATTGTACTTGCAAACCTTACCATTTGTGAGTTGGGTCCTTGTCCAGTTTCAAATAATAGTTCTGTTTACTTTTACATGGAGTTTATGGGTCATAATGGCATCAGTGAATCATGCCACCCTCCAGGGCCAGGACTATATGCCCTCTGGTAGTGGGTATCAACCCTGTAGGAGTGGCATGATGCCCGGGCATGATGCATAATTGCAGCACTGTTGAGTAGACTTTCGAGGGATGCACACATGTTTGCATCATGCTTATCAGCGGGCATGATTCATTGATATGCCTTTAGCCTTTACAGCTTAATTTGTATCAAGATGAATACATATATGCATATCATATCTACAACTGATAGGTACACGTCTATGAATGAATGGCAGGACATCAAATTGATGTCAGTTATGATTGCATGTTATAATAGGTGTTACTTTGGGAATATGGATATTGACAATTATGAAGGTAGCAGGTGTAAATTATATATTTATTTTTAGACTTCTTTTTCTATTTTAGTAAAGTATCATCACACCTACACTAAATCTTTGGTTACCATGGAAACCTCCATTCTGTTATGGCAGATGAAAGAGACTTTAAGCGCTAGGAAGTCTGTAGCCATGGTAGCAGGTTGTCATGGTAACGGCGTCATTAGCCTATTTGGAAGCTCTATGATAGAATGTTTGTTGTTGTTATCTTGGTAACCAATTTCTGTGAGTGTTGTTACAAGTCTGAAAGGAAAGTTTTGTTCAGGGAGCGTCACCCCAACCCAAGTCTTGACCTTATTTTGAGAGAAAAAAAAAAGAAACTATTTCATCCTGCTTATGGAGAAAACTAATTAACTAAATAGATCAGGATGAATCTATCCGTGACCAAAATATCATAGGCCCAACTTTCTTTTAGTTTTAGGGGTGGTTAATTGATAGATAACAATATGACCCGGTCATATCAGAAATATTCCTTTATAAGCCTGTTTATGATATTGGATTTATGCAGCAAAGATTTTGCAGATATTTTTGGCAGTGAAGTTTTGATCCCATTTCACCAATAGAAGCCATAGAAATGCTGACCTGCACAAAATGACATAGACACCCGGCATAGACATAGTTTACAGTCCTCAGTCCCTCAGTTCTCACCACACTGTGGGGGCATCAAGTGTCTGTTCACCACAACACTTAGAAGGAGTCAGTCTGTGACTGTGTACAAGAAAGCCACACTGTCCAGATATCATGTTTTGTCTTTTACTTCTTATACTTAACCCTGCCTTGAACCTCCTAACAGACGCTAGTTAAGGGTCCTGATCCAAGGGGTGCCCCAAATGGAAGAGAAAATCTTTATTGCCTGATTAAAATATTGCATACTTAAGATATTGTGACATTGGCTATGAATCATAAAATGGAAGTGTGAAAAGTATCAGCAGATGAAATGGACAGTCAATTCCACAGCTCACAGGGAAGATTACACAAAATGGACCCTGTCTCAGCTATATTCTAAACTACAAAATGCAAGTAGCACAACCTGATTAGTGAATGGCAGAATTATACATAACTCCTTATTCTGTACACCCATGCAGTCTTCCCACCATGCCCCTGTCTTCCGGCTGGGCGGTTGTCATAGAGACTGTGACTTAAAAGGCTAACTAGTGGCATGAGGGCACCAGGGACATGGTATATGGGCAGGTGGGGGAAATAGGGGTGTAAACGTGGGTAAGTGGCAAGAGATAGGGTAGATTCACCCTGAGATGGGCACATATACCTTGAGTCGGACACTTTTCATCATTGATTTCATGATGAAGTTAGGGTGTATTTTATCATTTTGCCATCGGAATTATGGAAACTAATAGAAGAAGAGTTTTACAAATCATGATATTATGCTGATTATATACCTGCGCACATCTTGTTCATGTAGACATCAGATGGAACCCCTATCTCTTCTGTAGCGCATACTTTAAAAAGATCATCCAGATATTAGCAGTTTGCTCTTCATGACTATATGAAACAGGCTATATAATTTCACCCAAAGTCGGACACCAATTTCACCAGGAGTCGGACACTAGTCCCTCTGTAGTTTACTATGTTTTTATCGGAATATATGATGTATCCTATAAATAATCAATAGACATGGTGCATGGAACATGGAGGGTCATGTTCTGATGCACGAAAACGTAAGGAATTGATACACATGTATTGAGCTGGCATGAGTTAACATTAGCCTATAGAGTGAAACCTCCCCATTTACATGGTCTATGTCCAGCATTATAGACTTCAATGAGAAGCAGACTTCACAAAGTTTGAAATATGTCTATTGATATCTAAAATATCTACTGCCAACGACCTATTTGAAAAATAAATGTTCCAGCTCCTTTGCTACACATATATAGAATATGGTCCCTCATGACGAACAAACAACCCTTAGATAAAAGCTTCATATATGTGCAAACATGCACCAATTTTGATAGAGCTACATCATAATATGAAAGTTAGCCTCTCTAGTATAGAAACATAATTATCTCTTCCATTTATTTTTTACAAATGAGGGTATACAGGTTGTCCGACTTCAGGTGAAGATTTCTTTTAAGATGTCCGACTTAAGGTGAAAATGCCCTTTTGATTTCCCAGACATTACTAACAGTTTTCACATAATTGATCCATTTAGTCAAAGAAAATGAAGAAAATAGTCTCCACCTTCCGACTGGTACTTTTAGCTAGGCTTAATTTATGGTAAAAAATGTATATACCATACAATGAAGACGGTTCACGTTCATATCGAAAAATAACGTCCGAAAGTCGTGAATCTACCCTACTACTCTGACACATAACATGTGACCAGGTGAGGTAAAACATGCCTCCTGGGGGGAAATGGCTTTTTAAGGTTTAAGTCATGGGCTTTAAAATGAGATATCTTGAGATAAAATATCCCCGGTAGTTTTGCTGTAATTGCTTGTCAAACATAGGTTTGTGTGTACAAATGAAAATAGGAAATAAGCTCTAAATGCATTATATCCTATCATAAACACTAAAGATGCAAAGAAATACAGTTTTGTGGAAAAATAACCAAAGAAATGTGATGTTTTTGTCATAAAATTGGTTCTAGAGGGAATTTTTGAGTTCTGTTTTCGGTTCTGGGTTCCTGAAGGAATTTCAAAATGAGTTTGTGGCAAAAATTCCCTATCGGAATAGGGGAGTGGTTTCCATGGTGACCAGAAATTGCCTTATCTACCAATTTTCTATGTTTCCATGGCAACCAACCTTCCAAAAATGGAACATTTTCAGTGGAGATGGAAAGATTTTAAGCATACCACTGGATTCCTTATAAAAAATTGATCTAAAGCTTTTTTTAGCATATTTGTCAGTGTTTTACCCTTATTCTGCCCCCTGGTGACCAAAACCAGTACTAAAAATCTCCCCCAGAGGCACGTTCTTCCCTGTTGGGCCACACATATCAAATGTGGTTCAAATAACCTTGACTTTTTTTCTATCAACGATGCAATGTGATTATTCCAAGCATAGAACATGGACAGTTCTGCAAGCACTGTGATTCAAAAGAGTGCATTCGGGGGCCGGGCCAGGGGGTCTTTTTGTTTAAGAGGTGGGAGGATGTTTGTGGGTGATGAGCAGGAATTAATCAGGAAGTAGAACAAGGGGTGAAACAACACCAAACAACACATCCCGTGTGTGGTGTTAGACCACTAATTACCTCCCCCCCCCCACCACCACCCTGCCACATTCACTCACACACTGTAAAAATAGTGTTTAGGGATTAAACACCAGTGTTTAGAAGTTAAACACTTGGTTAAACACTTATTTGTCCCACTTTCCTCAACACTTCTTAAGTGTTAAACGCGTTCAATTTTAAACGCGTTTAACTAGGAAGTGTTTAACCAAGTGTTTAAATGCTAAACACTTAAACACTTCAAGTGTTTAGATGTTTGGGTGTTTGGGAATAAGTGTTTAAAAGCTAAACACTAAACACTTCAAGTGTTTAGATGTTTAAATGTTGGTGTTGAGAAAATTTGGTGTGTATCTTTAAACACCTTTTTTGCAGTGCACATAACATATATGTACAACCTACACCCGCCCACTTAGGGATATGCCCAGGACAAATAATAGACTTGTCCAAGACTAGTCTAGTAAAAGACTTGTCCAAATTCAATGAAAAAAGTTTTATGTTGTTTCCCGTATTATGCCACAATTGACAAGAGCAAGGGAACCATGGCGATATCTTCTAAACCTATTCATCAAAGTTGGACTTTCTCCTAAATGTTTTGAGACATATGAGACAGCTTTTGTCGTACTGATACTTATTACTACAAGTAGCCGATTAACCCTCTAAAGGCCGCTGATGGACATGATGCATTAATGCATCAGCGGCCCTGAAAGGAGGCTGGTGTTAGCCTTTGAATGCTTGGAACTACACATACCAATGACGAAGGACAGATCGCATGACGAAGGACGAAGGTCACACGCAAAGTTACGCATGGATTGCAGAGAGAAAAATAAGATTACTGAAGAAGAAAAGATACATGTGATAAAGTGGTAGGGCCTAGACTGGTAGCGCATCTACCCCCCCCCCCCTTACACATAGAACCCCAGTACACAAGTTGATCCAGTGTTGTTGAATTAATGACCTTCGCTGACCTTTACGCGTGCAGCGTCGGCGTCTTTGATGCCTTGTAAACTGTGCCGCCGTCACTTTGATCTGGTCTCCATGGATACATTGTGCCTCATGGTAGGCATGGTAACCCCTGAACCCCAGGCTCGACCCATCCAGCCCGACTACTACAATGTATACGTTTATCCACTCGAAGGATAAACGCGGGTCGAGGCTGCTGAACTTACCAACCAAATAAAAAAGAACAAAACAGAGAAAAAAAACACTTTCATAATTATGGATGTCCTTTATGGCCAGCTGGCCACTAGCTGGTCTGGAGCTGGTTCCTGTGACACACACTGATAAGATGGGACCAGCATGTCCCTGGAGGTGTGTGTTAAGCAGGGACAAGGTACCCATCATGGTCTATCTTATCAGTGGGTTTTAGCTCAACCAGCGAAATTCAAGATGGTGGCTCCATTAGGCCTCCATACTGAGTCCTATAGCTGTGTTGTAGTATCAGGCGAATGTGACTAAGTGACTCACTATGGTTTTTATGAAGAGATTGTCCCTGCATTTTCTGATCTTTGACTTAATGGCCATTATATATGGGCTTAACACCCTGAAGGGTCATACAGTAACTTACACAGATGATGTATGCCTATTGATCTTCATATATGGGCTTAACAACCTGAAGGGTCATACTGTAACTTACACAGAGTATGTATGCCTATTGATCTTCATATATGGGCTTAACAACCTGAAGGGTCATACAGCAACTTACACAGATGGTGTATGCCTATTGATCTTCATATATGGGCTTAACAACCTGAAGGGTCATACAGCAACTTACACAGATGGTGTACCGGGGTATGCCTATTGATCTTCATGATGCAGCTTGGTGATCCAACTTGCCAAGGCTGCATCCATAGAACTTCGTTTGCATTAGGGAGTGGTCATTATTTATCATATGGTTACGCCCCCCCCCCTCCTAGGCGGCAGTCAAAATATTTTGCGGCTAGCCCTCAGGAGGGGTCTGAATTTTGTACCCATTCTGAAAAGGGTTAAACATCTGCAGGGGACAAAATGGCGGCTACCCAGGGGAAACCCTCAACCACCTTATATAAGTGCACCTCGCGTGCTTTTTGTGTCGTGGAATAGTGAAGCATCCTCAGTAGTGGGGGACAGTGTTCAATCCTTTACAGACAACAGAGTACACTGTGAACTATTTGTGAATACAGTGAATTATTTAAGACTACCTACATCATGCTGACCCTAATAAAGGTTATGATACATTCACATAGTAGGCCTAACATTATGCATCAATGGACTGTGTGCAAATCTACCCAGGACCCAAAAAAATGGTAATCCTAGCGGATACACATGCTAAGTACATGTACTCTTTAAAGGGTTAAGGATGAGATTCGAGTGAGGCGAGGTAGGTGTGGGGCGGGATGTTTAGGGGGTGTTTAAGGTAATAAGGATGGGTTGTAAAGAGTGAAGGAGATCAAAGAGAATCATGTCCGCCTTTTCATGCCGACCCTGTCTGAGGACGACACAGAGACCCAAAACATGCATGTGACAGCCATGTAGAGAGGGGAGTGGTGGTCACGGTGGTTAGTGGTGGTTACAGAAAAGTGAAAAGACACAGACGGCATTTGAGTATGTGTGTTGGGCATGGGGGAGGGGTAAATGAATGTATGATGTTGGCCTTTGATTTTGTGGTTGTGGTCGAGGTTAGTTGTAGGGTCGATTGTTTGATGGAAGGAAGTATTGGACAAAGACACGACTTAAGACAGCCAACATGTTGTGGATCAAAAGAGGCTTATATCTAGAAAGGCTTCTTCGAGAGTACATTAAGACATCAATATTAGGGAAGTAAAAGACTCATCCCTCTACAAAAAAAAGAGGAAGCAGGAAAAAATGGAAGCCATGAATGATCTTTTCCTCTTAGGGAAATCCTAGGACAAAAGTGTTAGGGTTTAGCCCCCACCATATTAAAGACATGCTTTGAAGTTATTTTGTCATGATTTTTTTTATCCATAATGTAATAAACTATGTCTGCCTTTATAATTTACAATCTGGAACATGAAGCATTTAGAGACCTATGCAGAAAAGCTCTATAGGAGCCTAAATGTGTACATATGTATCATATATGATATGTATATGTATATGTATATATATATATATATATATATATATATATATATATATATATATATATATATATATATATATATACCTGTAATATCTATGATATGTATATACCTGAAGCTAACCTGGTGTCTGGGGATGAGACATGTTGATGGAGGTCAGGGCACCATGTGGCGGTGATATGGGGTGAGATAAAGAGGATAGGGGCGTCTTCATGTTAAAAGTGAACAGTGTGAAGGGGGTGGGGGGGGGGTAGGATATGAGGTTGGGGCATGGAAGGATGAGGGGCCAACATGAAAACCATTAGACTCTCACGTAAGGGAAGGCTCAGGCCACCAGGTATCAATTGACGTTACTTGGATCGCTCACATTCCACAAAAAAAATCTTTCTCATAATGCATGCATCAATGCAGGAGTGGCAAGTATATAGCCCCCCCCCCCCCATCCAGCACTGTATTGGTGTATCGTACCCTATACTGTAAGGTCGACATGAATGCATTTATGCACACGTATATCATGAAGCTTGTTCATGTTGATGGCCTTAAAATGTTGGAACCAAATGCTGTTGGATTCCAAGGTTCGGCCAAGAAGGCCTTCATGTAAATTAATGCATTTCGAGTCCGCACTGTCCAGAAACAAATTATTCCGCATAATCATTTATATCTGCTACTTTTACACAACCTCCAAAGATTGTAATGTTGGTCTTGACCTGCTATAAACCAAAGAGATGCACTCCTTGTACAAAGTGAAGGCAATCTGAGGCACAGGAAGGTGTCTCAGAAGATAATAACCACCCATAAAGTGGCGTGTGGAGATCCCATCCCAGGGACATCCGGGACCTACATCAAAGTTAACCTCTCACCCCTAAATCTAATTTACATATATATATATATATATATATATATATATATATATATATATATATATACGCATGCGTGCTGGGTGGGTGCGTTTCTGATAAACCAGGTAGTCTCAATTTTCCCTGATGCAGTGCAATTTAGGCGGTGATTCTAGCAGATTTGTGTGCATGTGGAAATACTTCGTAGATATTGAAATGGCATTTCTGTGAGGATAAATGGGTCATATTTCTGTACAGGTTAGTTTAATTTCTGCATACCATGCAGTGAATTCATTGATCTCCAAAATAACATCTACTCTAAAAGTCTTGAGTTTTAGGTATCGTCAACTTGAGGACCTAAAGTGGTTACCGCTGACTAGTTTCGGATCTTCCATGTTTTCAGTGTCCTTGATTAAAGTTTGTTGCATTGGTTGATTGTAAATTCATATGGTATACCGTATCTAAGTAGAAAAAAGGCATGTTTTTTTTTTCTAGAATGATGAACATTTTCCCTTATTCTCTATATATTCTATCGGCGACTTAAACAGTCGTATGGAGATAATGATGATGGTAATATTGGCTACTAGCTGGTCTCGAGCTGGTTCCAGCAGTACACACTGATAATAACTGATAAGATGGGACCAGCATGTCCCTGGAAGTGGGTGTTAAGCAGGGACAAGGTACCCATCATGATATGTCTTATCAGTTGGTTTTACCTCAACCAGCGAAATTCAAAATGGCGGCTCCACTAGGCCTCCATACTGAGTCCTATACCATCCCCTCTTTTTAAAGATCGACCACAGGGGGTATCCAGAACTTTTTGGTGCCTCCAGGCTCCAAGCTTGGCAACAAGTCCATGAAGTGTCCATGTCAGTCTGTAAGGTCTTCTTTGATTGGTTCCAGATGTAGGTCAAGCTGTCCTCACTCTGTTGCCATAGTTACAGGCAGCAGGAGGTCAGGGGTCAGCCAGGACCTGGGTCATACATGGGGGCAGATAGAGGAATGTTGGTACTTAGATTAGACAGATAAGGGATGATATTGTGTCTATGCAGAGGTAACACCAAAGATGAATACATCTCTTAACTGTTATACTTGTTTCATTCACCAACAGGCCTTGGTTTTGTGATATGTAAGTGTAAACCTATGCTTGATGAAAAAAAATGCCATCTTTTTTATGTTGATATGAGTAAATGGCGTCTAGGGTGTTTGAGCTTCACAGTAAACAGAGAGAAATCCGATCCACAGCATCTTTAAATTCTTTTTATACATTTTCCCCACTTAAGAGCTATATGGGCATTCCAGATATGAATATCAGAGAGGCAGTGCTTGACAGGTCTACTTCTGTCTCTCAGCATCTTACTGAACCCTTAACTCTCCATGTTTCCATGGTTACTTAAGGTATTCACCTGCGGCTATAAACTCGTTGTTTTATCAGTGTTAGATCAATTTGACATGTATAGGTCTTCACACGAGTCAGATCCCCTATGGCTAGTCTGGTCATTTATCAACCCAACTCTACTGTCTGAATGAGTATGTATAAGGACTAGCCAGTAGAGCTGCCACCTCGAATTTTAAGTCTTTCACTTTTAACCAGAGTCAAATCATAGAAATTGCCTAATGTTCCTAGAAAGTCAAAAGTATCAATAAGTCCAAGCGTGACTGGGGCTGGTTTTGGCGACATGTACTGAAAACATGTCCCTGGATAACACCCACTGCCGGAGATATGATGGGACTGAGTATACCCACCATGGCATTCGTCCAAGTCTAATCAGTATAGTATCAGCCTTTTGACTATCCCCATTAAAAATCACGTGCGCTTTTCACTAGTCACTTCCTTTAATATCTGCCTGAATTTTGGAACCAGGAGGGCCGTCCTTTTTGGCTGAAGGTTGCTATCGACCAGAGTCAAATCTTAGAAATGGTCCAATGGTCCCACAAAGGTTAAGGATCAAAGACAGGCTTCTTAAATTATAAGCCTATCACAAAATAAGGTGTCTGAAATAATGAAGATGGTGTCCAACAGGACTTTTACCTACTTTGTGTAGAGTGCCCATACTGGACACTACCACCATACCACCTCTAGGCTATGGCACTACTTGAGGCTGATTCACCGCCAAGTTATGGTAACTATGACAACCCACCCAATAACCTGCCCTAACTCCACCTGTCGGCAATACTCACAACTAACATAGGGCACCAGAGCCATCCCAGAAGACACTGCACCCCATCGGAAGTGTCGCCAAGGTGAAGGATGCTGGAACGCGCAGCATAGTTGTTACAATAGCTGACATGTTTGTTTACTATGTGGCCTGATTTAGGTGAATTTAGGGTATTTCTGGTATTTGGCTTGTGTTTATATAAACTTCATCCCATCGTGACGTATGGCATCTGATATTTCTTCCTTCTTTCATTTTCTTTTAGTTTGAATTCAAGGTCAATTTCAGGTTTCTACAAACAGGCAAATAACTGAAAAATCCAATCCAAGAAAGGGGCTATTATAAAGGCATTGCAGGGTTTATAGACGTAATGTACCGCCGTCACAATGTCCCAGACGTAATGTACCTACACCCCCTGGTCGTAATGTACCACCAGCCTGGTCATTATGTACCACCCACTTGGTCCTAATGTCCCGCCAATCTGGTTGTAATGTACCTCCACCAAACACTCTGCAGAGGGTGTCATGGCACAACGGCTAACCCTATACCTATATAGAAAAGTCATTTTTGTTGAATTTTAAATCTGATTTGAGGTTTAGACCCCCAGTTTTAGCTTCTTGTTAATCTATTATGAATTCATGGCAAATTTTGGGGGGCCCAGACATAGTCAGCTCCTCCCCCCCCCATTTATGATGGAGTGGACCCAGCCCCCCCCCCCCCCCCCTTTCCTACGCCCCTGCAGAATTCCGTTTTGAGTTTACAAAAGTTTACATAAGATATTATACCTCTCATATATACATATGCTTCACTGATTCGTGAATACCCAATGGTTGCTAGAAAGGGTCAGAGTACACAGAGAAAAGAACACTGATCGCTTTGACGCATACTGCACAGGTCACAATTTGTCTCCCACATGACATGTATGAAGGCATGTCAAATGAGGTTGACCCTCTCATATTTGGTTCGTCAACTCCATTTGACATACATAATGAAGACACGTCACATATTTCTGATCCATTCACCTGAGTGCTAGGTAATACTGTGAGACAATTATGTAAGGGTCAAGAGCAGTCAATAACTATGTACCAATGGTTCAATCAAGTGAGGCCTATAATAGAAGGTAGGGGATATCATAGTCCCACAGGCCTGCAACACTAAGGCACTTTTTCCTATCTACAGAACTCCTACTTGACTGAGGACCTCTATGCAGTCCATAAGACAAGGGCATGGAGGTGCATGGCAATGCCATATGTCTCCCTGTACTGTAGATACTGAGATTATAGATTGTGGGTTAGAATACAGTCCTTTGGTATTTTCACTGACCCACACATAAGGTGTCTAACCACTCCAGTTGGAGTATTCAGGATGGTGGGTGTCTATTTTGATATTCAATAACAAATGCAGATTTAACAATGAAATAGAATTCACTACCATTCATTGATAGTATTTACAGACCTTAGTGATCTATTCTTCATGAAAACAAAATGACACAGATACATCAAATGTCTCAAGTGTTGGTAGTACTTCTTGGTAGTGATTAGTCCTGGTACCAAAATGGTTGTTTGCTCCATCTAGTGAAATATCCTAGAACAATTATGTATGTCAAACCATCACATGTCAAGTGCCTTCGACATGGCCATGACCCTAGTCAACTCACAGATGACATGGCATTTTAAGGCATGTCAAATCATATGAGGATTACTGTGTGCTACAGTTGTCATGGTGACATATGTGCACATGTCCCAATGACGTGTGCTCTCTGTGTCAAATCAAGTTGACATGGGTATACATGTCATTTTGTCAGGAAGACTTTTTTCAGTGTAGGGGTAGGTATTGGACATTGCGACTTTCTGAATGAGACATTAGGGAGGTTTAGCAATAACGACATACGTCCCCCGTAGCTCATTTAACGCAGACGTACCAGTGCTGTACGTCTGCGTTTTATTACTCATGCATTTGGTGCTAAACCTCCCTATTACAACCACAACCTCGGTGCATTAGTGGATTGAGGCATCGGTACATTCAGACGGTGGTACATTCAAGCTGTGGTACATTCCATCTAATGGTGCAAGGCACACAGAAAACCTAGGCTTGTTGAAAAGTAATCAATGCAGATGACTTTAGGTCATCATTCCTCATTGATGAAAGAAAGTAATCATTTTGATCATAGCATTTCTCCCACCAGGGGGCCCTACATTATGATGATGTGACATGTCTCATACAATTCAGATCATTGTTGTGGTAAAATTGATATAAATAATTGCCATAAATGTATCAACATGCAAGTTTAAAGTGGGGAAGTTATGTAAAATTGTGTTGAAAAGGGGACATGTTGTAAAATGAGAATGAAAGTAAAATAGGCATATTCAGAGTATAAACACCTATTCTTTGTCAATGGTCGTATCAAGAAGTATGAAGATAGGCATCAACTGCTCCAACTTATATAACTATAAATCCCATATCTTCAACGAGAAGACCTACTCTAATAAATGAATGAGGGTTAGGTTGATACGGTGGGGTCGGGGGAATTCCAAAACTATTCTTTTATTTCTTATTTTGAGCAACATTGTACTTCAATCAATTGCTTATCCAGGTCATTATTATCTCAGCATGTGAAAAACTAATCAGTATTGATGACCTGAAGTAATCGTATTGATGACCTGAACTAATCACATATGATGAAAGGGTACTCTCCCTGGTCTGCATCAAATTGAGCACCCTAAAGTGATCACTACTGATTAGTTTCTGCAGTCATAGGTTTTCATTGCAGTTCTCAAATGTCGACCCTTGATTGAAAGCAGGGGCTTAGGAAAGGGGGGGGACAGGGTGGCCTGGGCCCCCCAATCAAATAGGAGGTGGGGCCTGAGTATGTCTGCCCCCCCCCCCAAAAAAAAAAAGAAAATTGCCAAATACTCGTAACAAAATGGAAAAGAAGCCAAACCTTTGCATCTCAAATTAGATTAATATGGGGAGGGGATAGGGTAAATGGGCTAAAATCAGATCCAAAATTCACCAAAAATTACCTTTCTTTACAAATTCTATATACAGATGTATAGGCAGCATCGCGCATGAGACGACAATTCAAGGTGATTTTGGTGGGGTCCTTGCTGGGCCCCCTCAATGAAGATTTGCTCCCACGCCTCTGGGAATGAGATGCAATATGATGTAGCTTTGAATATTCCAGATATATCTTTAATAAAAACAACAGGACTAAATATTCCAGATATATCTTTAATAAAAATGACTGGTGGGTGTTAGCCTAGAAGAAGGTGCCTATACATGGGTGCTCAAAATTTTCAGGATGTCACGCCGTCACTTTTTAGGAAGGACGGAGCATCACTCCATCACTTTTTATGTATACAAATGCCAACGTACTGGGAACCTTTGAAATTGTCGCCACTGTCATTTTCTTAAACCCCTGCATCACGACCGTCACTTTTTAAAACCCCTCCGTCACAAGTGTCACAACTGTTATTTTTTACCCATGTATAGGCACAAGAAGGCCACCATTCCCCTAATAATTGTGTAAAGGGGTTTTCTTTTTACTCAAAATTAGAAACCAATATTCTGAACTGACCACTGTCAGTGACAGAGATAGTTTGGGGGACATCTGTATGCTGTAGACACCTGAGCCATAAACGCCTAATGTTTCTAGGTTGAATAGAAACTTTTATGGGGCTTCTACAGGATATAGATGCATTTAATCATCGGACATCAGTAGCCTGTAGAAACCCCATAAAGGTTTCTATCTTATACTTCTTGGTTCATCTCCTGCACCTGTAGACCAAGCCCAGAGATCCATCCATCCATCCACCTGCCCCATGTAATGTAAAGCCTGCCAATCTGCCACATCACGGGCATAAACTAACACACCCTCCCAGTGCCACCCTTTATCCCTCATTGCCCCCACTAAGTAGACAGTTTGTTATTTCTATCTGCTTCAACACCCCAAATCCTCATAACCCCAGACTAACACCCCCTCCCCCTCCCCTTGACCCCACCCCATCCAGGGCATATGGCCATGTCCACATGGTCCAGACTCCTTCATTCGGCTTTGCTTATCTTAATGCAGTCTCCATACATATCTTTACTCTCATCAAGATATAAATCAATGGTCCGTCATCATGTTTGGAGATTTTTCATCCCCCTGGCGATGATGAGGGTCATCACATGACCTGAGGGCAGTCAGGGGTTTTGGGAAACGGAGATCTATAGGGAGCACCTCAATACATGGAGGAAGATACATGTAACATCGGTGTCATAACATGGAAATATTTCTTTTGTGACCTCAGTATGTTTTAGATCAGAGGAAGATTAACTATTGCCTACACCTCAGGCCTAAAAAAATATGTTGTGTTCAGGTAACGCTACCTACCCTAATCTTTTTGGCCCTACCCTAACTTTTTTGGGGACATTTTGGGGGAAAATCTCATATTTTGGCATTTATCGAGACATTGACATTTTTTTTCACGATCTCGCACATCAAATTCATGTTGTGTAGGCGCGATAATTTATAGCCGGCCCAAAAAAATAAAAAAAATCCCTACCTACCTACCCTAATTTTTTTCAACTCCGTTACCTGAACACAACCATTTTTTTAGGCCTCATTAGTGTACAGAGGTGTATACTGCAGTATAAAGGAAGATTTACTTCTCTTGCTATTATCATGATATAGGCCTACATATTATATGAAACCTGAAGAGCGATACCCTCAACACCACTGGAGGAGGAATCGATTTAAAGCATAGTTTTTCAACAGACCAGAACAAGTCTATTATCTAGGCTATAGCTGTGAGTGAGGGTGATGAAGATATGTACACCAAGGTGGTAAGGTGGGGCAGGGAGTCTGGAGTCTAGTGTAGAGATAATATACATGAAAGACACATGGTAGCCTTAGGGCGTTTTGGGGGTGGGGATGGTGGTGTTTAGGGGTTTAGAGTATAGACATGTAGGCTTTGGAATCTCTCATTATTGGTTTGTGGATTCATGTTCTAAATGAATGGTAGCTACCATAAACCCCCCTATATATTAAAGCCATTTCAAGCCCCTGGTGCGGCTCCAGGAACTCTGGGTGCGGCCTATACGCGGGTTTTTACTTATATACCGTAATCTCCCGCGTAGAAGACGCGTTGCGCGTATAAGACGCACCCCAAACTCAGCAAAGGCATTTTCGCGTGTAAGACGCACATTTTAAGGCTGAAATTTGTAAGATTAGTACATTTTATACTAAAATTACCCCTCGTATAAGACGCACCCACAACCTGAGAGTAAGCTATAAGACGCACCAGCCCTTTGTTTGGCGTATAAGATGCGTCTTATACGCGGGAGATTACGGTAGCTTATATGAAGGAATGGGGACCTTTTCAGGCCCTTGGTGTGGTTTGTGCTATAGTCCTGAACTTCCCTTGCCGTCACCCTATTACGTCAGTCATGATTCCGTCACAATTTTGGACGGAATGGCGATGGAATCATGAGAGAATACCGTCATGATTCCGTCGCCATTCCATCCAAAATTGTGACAGAATCATGGCTGAAGAACAGGGTGAAGGCAATGGAAGTGTTTTTTTTTATACGCGGGTGTGGCTTATACCCAGGCTTTTACAATACTAGTCATAAGAAAATTGACTTGGAGTAGGTGCCCCAAAGAGTTGCAATAGTAAGGCAACATGAAACTTCCACTGGAAGTTATTTCTTAAACGGATAGTCCAGGGAGTTATTTCTCAAACACTAGGCCTATATGGAGGGCTGTAGAGTTTACATGGGGTTCGCAGTCCAGTTTGGTGAGGGTCCATCAATAGTGTTTGAGAAATGACAATCTACATGCCTACTACAAACCCCATACGAATTGATCTCTAATCCATTGTCTCTCCAAACCGTACCAGGAATATCCATCCGTAGTTTTTGAGAAATGTCCCCCAGAGCCTGGCAGAGGGCGATACCCAGGGAGAGAGTCAGTTATTAGCCATATGCTATGCCTTCGATATTAATAGTATTCATGAGAGAAAATAGAAAAAGAGAAAACAATAAACCAAAAACTTTTAAAAATGTGGAGAAACAAGTAAAATAAAATGAAAATAAAATACCTTGTCCAGTTGCATAAAAAAGATGTTGGGTGTGACCCCTTCTGTACGTAACAATATCCTTATCAATTCCTTTAAGCGCCATTAAACTGTTAACATTGTTATTTGACTCTGTTATTGTTATAGTCCATAAACCCACGGCTCCGGCCCTGCAGTGAGGAATAGAGTTGGGGTTTTGTTTCTAGATAAGGGAGAGAGGGTATGATAAGAATTGTGGTTTTCAAGAGCAGGGACACATCCGGGCATGGATAGTTTGTGGTAGTGGCGGTGCGTGGGGGGGGGGGGGGGTACCAACTTGCATGACATACCAAAACCGTATTTTATATTACAAGTGGTCAAGGGCCCACAAAGGGGAGCTGTAAAAGAATATAGCTTTTAGGGGACTGCCAAATAAATGCCTGAACAGGGGAGGGAGACTGAGGCGGTCTCAAATTGGGCCCCCAACCCCTCCCTCCCCCTGTAAAAATTGAGCTGAATTTTAAGGGACTGTGCAAGGGCCAAACAAAAAACAGGGGGAGCTGTAGATTCTACATATGCCTACTACCTGTAATAGGAGTTAGGGAGGTTTAGCAAGCACGACACGTCACCCGTAGCTCATTTAACACAGACGTATCAATGCTGTAGGTATGCTGCACGTCTGCGTTTTATTTTCTACGTTGTGGTCGCTAAACCTCCCTATTATTGAAATGTTGCATTCCATCCGTTTTACTCCTAGTCACACCTACCTCAATGCAGGGGGTGTGCCTATTGTCATGGTAACACCAGGTGCTACAGTCTGATTGGCTGCTATCTCCAGGGGGCGGGGCTACCCCCAGGTGAGTGAAGGTGGGGGTGGGGAGTCTTGTGGAGGTTTTGTTCAATTTGAAGGTTGTTTTGTGAGTTTGTGGACAAACTGAGAAAGATCCTTAACCCTTAAAGGACCACGTAAGGCTTTAGGTTTATATTTAGTTTGGTTTGTGCTAACCTGACTCAGCCAAAGAGAGCCGACTTTACATTTTTATGTAAGTTTTTTTTTTGAGATTTCTAAAGTATCTTTTCTTCCAAATCTTTATTTAATCTATATACCTTACCATCATTTTCTCATATTCCAAAAGGGTTAAGTGATGTGTTCGTCTTGTCTGCCCTCCCCCTGTCAAGGCTATTCACTAAATCCACTGATTATGGTCTACAGGGACACCAATAGGCCTCTTCTGGTTAGGACTATATATAACGTGACATGTGTTTGTTAATGCATCTCGGCCCCCACCATGGGGGGTAAAACCTGCTGTGATCACTCCTCCACCCCCTTTCCATGTGCATCATCTCTGATACTAGTGCACCCAGCCCATTGGAAAAGCATTGAGCTGCTCTTCCAGTTTCATAATTATCTTGAAATAAAAACAGTTTAAAGTACTTTAGGAATCACTATGACCACAATGTACTTACCGTAATCTCTCGCGTAGAAGGCGCACCCACAACTCAGGGAAGGCAGGTCCATGTAGAGTCCATGTGAGTCTAATATTTGAAAAAACCCGCGTATAAGGCACACCCCTAACTGAAGGAGCATGGTCCACATAAGGGACCCAACCTAAGGGGGCATTTCAAATATAGTCTATAGATACCAACACCCCAACTGGTGATGTATTTTCTTTAACCAAAGGAAAGGTGTAGTCTAACCCATGGTGCTCAAAATACCCTTAAACTGCTGAATGAAACATGCCATTCTGCTCACCATAAAAGGGTTTGGAAATATATGTACACCCCACTCACTGAGAGTTTTGTTAATTATATTTTTGACCTTTTAACCAGGAGAATCCATGCAGAATCACTGTTATAACAGTGTGGGCCTAGATAATCAATGGGAGGGTAGATTCAAATCAAATTTGTTATGTGTTCATATCTTATCTATAACTTGTTAACAAATAATGCAAATCAGAGCATTATTTCTTTCAAAAAATGAACAGTATTGTACCTTTCAAAATGATGCCAAATAACATCAGTTGTGGGCCATATGAAGACAATTGGCATCAATAGTAGTTAATGAGTTAAATGATTCCTAGATGGTGGCACCAGGTGGCAGCACACACTATGGCAGGATCATTGATTATAATGCTGCATGGATTCTCTCGATTAAAAGATCAATAGTGTAATTAACAAAGCTCTCCGTGAGTGGGGTGTACACATATTTCCAAACACTTTTATAGTGAGCAGAATGGCATGTTTCATTCAGCAGTTTAAGGGTATTTTGAGCACCATGGGTTAGACTACACCTTTTCTTTGGTTAAAGAAAATACATGAGTATGTGTACATCTTTCTGGTTTGGGAAGTGGAGGTACCCTGCGTATAAGGCGCACCTCCAACTCAAGGCAATTATCCTCCCGCGTATAAGACCCTCTCACGATATGTATACAAAAGGTGGTATAGGGGAAAGTTGCCTAATTTGGACCCCCTAAGAACTTTTTCCTGTCCAGTGATTATTTCTATGAATTTGAATGTAAAATTTATACATTTTGTGATGGTACCTTATAGCTTTATGGTCATAGCATAGAAATCTAGGAATTTGAATTTCTCTAGTCAGGGTGTGCAATTAAAAATCAAAGCCTAATGGTCCAATTTAGGCACCTGGTTGCCTAAATTGGACCAGTTGGTATCCTAATTTGGACCAATATGCACTATTGTTCTGTATTTCCTTATACTTTCATTATTTTGAAAAATATATAAAACTAAGGAACTTTTGATATATGATATCAGATGTCCTCTTAGTGTTTCTATCAATATCCTGTGAATTTGCTCTGTACTGGAGTAAGAAAAAGGTTACACATTGATCCAATTTAGAAAACTAGGCATAGGCCCCACCGGGTGGTCCAATTTAGGCAACTAAATTGGATCCAATATCACAACTATGGTCCAATTTAGGCAACTCAAGCTGGTCCAATTTAGGCAACTTTTCATCTTTCTCATTGATAATTTGTTTTCTAAAACATGACAATGGTTTTTATCAAATTTCATTTCAGTCTAAAAGTATAATTTGACATCTAAAAATTTTAAAGGATTTTGAACAAAAAAATGTTGCCTAGCAACCAGGAGGGCTTAAGTAAGTGGTGACGCAAATAAGATCAAGAGGTTCAAAAACCATTTTCCACGAAAAATGTGTATAAAATTTCAGAAAAATTACATTTTTGGAAGTTATTAGGAACTTTAGAGATATTGACTAAATAATGGCAGCATTGGAACCTAGTTCCTTTTACTGCCACTAGGGGAAACAAGGGTGGTCCAATTTAGGAGCCGGTCCAAATTAGGCAACCTTCCCCTAAATGCAAGATATCAATGTTATCATCACTGGAGTATGATTGCTGTATATATGGTCGCTTCTCATATATGTTTGATCAGAACATGGGACCTTGAAACTAAACTGAAAGATATTGATCATTTGTATGTTTAATAGTCATATAAACCTTAGTATAACTGCCCTTTTATTCTGCGTCTGCATTAGATTACCTGGACCCTCCCTATTAGGGAGGTTTAGCAAACACGACGTAGGCTACGTCACCCGTACGGTAGCTCATTTAACGCAGGCGTAGCAATGCTGTAGGTATGCTGCACGTCTGCGTTTTATTGCTCACGCAGTTGGTGCTAAACCTCCCTAGTGAACGACGGGTGACGCACGTATAGTGGTTACCCTGTGTAATGGTTTCTAGACCTAAAAAAATGTCCCTCATACCCAATAGGTTCTCCCATGTCACTTAAAACGACTAAATTTGTTTTATTAACGCTCGACGGCCTCAATCGTACAGAGCTGCCCGGTTAGCTCAGTCGGTAGAGCATCAGACTTTTAATCTGAGGGTCGAGGGTTCGAGTCCCTCATTGGGCGGATATCTTTTTCGCGCTTAATACAACAATCACCTTGTTATGATCGACTTGCATTCATTTCAGTTTTCTCTTTTTCGCCATGTTAGTTTCCTTCTTTGGGACGTGATCAAGGTCAACTTCCAGTGTCATTTAATTGTAAAACGTCGAGAGAAAAGTAGGCTCCACTGGGAATCGAACCCAGGATCTCCTGTTTACTAGACAGGCGCTTTGCCAACTAAGCCATAGAGCCTCACATGGGGGCAGGGGTGCTCACACACCATATGGACACTACAGGCCAACTCTCAATCTCCACACGGTTAGTTTTAGATGTTACAGTTGGTACATGGGGGCCACCTTGGACGGCTATAGAAAGTGGTGGCGTAAAACGATAACATTTTTCATAGAAAAAAACTTGACTCATCTATATGCAACTCTCCAGGTTTTCAGCTTAAAAATTAGGGAGGTTTAGCAACCACTACGAACGTCACCCGTAGGTCGTTTAACGCAGACGTACCAGTGCTGTAGGTCTGCGTTAGATTGCCCACGTAGTAGGGAGGTTTAGCACCGACTGCGATGAAATGCAATAAAATGCAGACGTACAACATACCTACAGCACTGGTCTGTCTGTGTTAAATGAGCTACGGGGGATGTTAGTCGTGGTTTCTAAACCTCCCTAGTATTTGCTAAACCACCATTTTAGTCATAATTAGTGTGGGGACTGGTAGAGTGGGTGTGATTTGTATCAAGGGCTGTGATGATGGGTCTAGACCCCTAAAATCGACAGTGTGACATTGCCTTTTCTTAAAATCGACAAGGCACATGGAGTTCTAGTGACAATGACAGGCCAGAAAAAAAGATAGTGACATGGGACATGGGCTTTTCTCAAAATCGACATGTGACATGGAGCTTAGTAGGGGTCTAGACCCCTAAAATCGACAGTGTGACATGGCCTTTTCTTAAAATCGACAAGGGACATAGAGCTCTAGTGACAAGGACAGGGGAGAAAAAAAGATAATGACATGGGACATGGTCCTTTCTTAAAATCGACATGTGACATGGAGCTAAGTGACAAGAACAGAGGAAATTACAAATTTAGTGACATGTGACATGGGTTTTTCTTAAAATCGACAAGTGACATGGGGACCCCCCATCTAGACCCCTCTTAGTGACAAGGACAGGGGAAATTGCAAATTTAGTGACATGTGACATGGGCTTCTCTTAAAATCGACAAATGACATGGGGACCCCCCATCTAGACCCCCGTGATGATCTCACTCAACCATGAAGCTGGAAGTGGCAGCTTGAAATCTACTGCCAAACTAGGTGCCATTCTATCCCCTTGATCTCGATTATTATAGCATATTAAGACATATAATTAATACCATGGGTAGCAAAGACATATACCTCGATACCAGTAGAAGGAGAAATTGGTGGCTTGAGTCATTATCTCAGGGGAATATGATACGTTAAGGGACGTGAGAAGGGCTGTTTTCACGTCAAGAACGTACGTTAGAACCCACCACGTCTGCGTTCCAGGAAGTCATTTCTCAGACACTAAGTTTTGGGCATCCTGAAATCGTACTGACCTGGCCAGGATCGGAAGGGAATTCTTCATTGTACAGAGTCAATCACTACGATTACAGCAGATAAAGAGGGAAAAGGCATGCACCTGAATAGGCAATCGTAGGTAATACATGATCACCAAGGGTCAATCACTACGATGGCCCTAGACCCCTAAAATCGACACAGTGACATAGCCATTTCTTAAAATCGACATGGTGACATGGCCATTTCTTAAAATTGACATGGGACATGGCTATATCAGTGACAAATGACAGGGCCATTTCTTAAAATTGACATGTGACATGGGGCCTTAGTGACATGAAAAATAGGGCCTGGAAAAGATCTCAGCTCTCCTAAAAAGCCTCAGAAAGCACCTTTTGCTCTTATAATATTCAAAATCTTTCTGGGGAGTCCCAGACCCCCTGTACTTATATGTGGGGTATTATGGTACCATAATTTGACTAGCCGTGTTAGTAAAGTCAGTGACACTAGTGACATGGGTTTTTACTTAGTGACATGGGACATGGGCATTTCTTAAAATCGACATGTGACATTGGGGGCCCCCCATCAAGGGCCCCACTACGATTGGACTGGATCGTAGGGGTGGTTGAAATCGGAGGGAGAGGGGTAGGATCGTAGTGTTTGAGAAATGGCTAGCTGGTGTGGTCTTGCTAAACCTCCCTACGATCTCACAAATGAGACACTATCCCTCAAACAATGCTTGTTTGAGGGATAGTTTCTCCCGTCAGGACACTATCCCTCAAAAGTGGCATTAAAGCACAAATGACATTAGGGAGGTTTAGCAAACCTGACGTACATCACCCGTAGCTCATTTAACGCAGACGTACCAGTGCTGTAGGCATGCTGTATGTCTGCGTTATATTGGCGACGCAGGGGTTGCTAAACCTTGCTATTAAATCACAAATGGCATTATCTTTTTTTTTTCTTTTCCAGTAGCCCCGTACAATAATACAAATGGCATTATCTCATAATCTATAAGACACTAGGCAGGTTTAGCAATCACTACATTGGTAATAGGGAGGTTTAGCAAGAACGACGTACGTCCCCCGTAGCTCATTTAACGCAGACGTACTAGTGCTGTAGGTATGCTGTACGTCTGCGTTTTATTGCTCACACAGTTGGTGCTAAACCTCCCTATTATAACGCAGATGCGCAGCATACCTACAACAGTGCTATGTTTGCGTTAAATCAGGAATAGATGACGTATGAATGACAGACTGAAAAGTATAGGTCATGTTTGGTCTGTCCATGAGGGTTCTGATAACGAACGGGGTCGCAGCGGGAACAAGGGTAGCGTGGCCGAGCGGTCTAAGGCGCTGGTTTAAGGCACCAGTCTCTTCGGGGGCGTGGGTTCGAATCCCACCGCTGCCAGAACCTTTTGTTTCCTGCTCCAGCAAAATGTCCCTAGCAAGGATCAACTTTCAGCAAAATACCCCGCTTCAAGTGGAAAATTCTGAAATTTTCATGAATATTTTCCCAGTTTTCATGAAAATAGCATGAACAAAATTCAAATCTTCTCCCAAACAAGGTCAATTTAAGATATTTTGAGCAATATTTGAGCAATATCTAAGACTGTTATGTCAAAAGTTCCCTATTACAACATTACAATAAGATCGTTTTATTTTAATAAGGGAGTGGTCATTTATTATCAACAGGGGGGGGGTGGTGGGTTTGAGGGGGGGGCGTAAAAAATTCTGACCCCTCTCGAGGGGGGGGCTAAAAAAAATTTGAACCCTCTTGAGGGGGGGACTAAAAAAATTTACCCTCTTTTTAGCAAAAAAGCCCGCGCGCTACTATAGATCAAAGAGGGGGCGCGAAAACTCTCCGCGCCTCCGGCGCGGGGGGGGCACAAAATTTTTTTACTGCCGTCTAGGGGGGGGCGTAAAAAATTTTCGCGCGTCCGCGCGAAAACCCACCACCCCCCCCCTGTTGATAAATAATGACCACTCCCTAACTTGGATTACGGATCCGGCGACGTGAATTTTAGCAAATAGCAAAAAAAGAGAGAGTAAAGTTGGAAAAGAAATCGATGTAGTTATTGCACAACCTTCCGTTTTTTTGTAGCCTATTCCATTAGTCGAAATTTCTTTTCCTTTGTTTGATGTCCAAAAATTGGATTTCCATGCCACCTTTTTTTTTTTTTTTTTTTTTGCCTCCCGGCGGTGGGTATATTTGGTAGTCAGATAGGGGGGGGGGTCAGTGAGCTATTTCTTTCTTTTTTACCGATGCTCGACCTTACTATAGGTGAAAAAATCCGTAATCCTAGTTATCATAATTAAATGGCCTAATAATAGAGATGAAAAACTCTAGGTTCCGCCGGGTTTCGAACCCAGGACCTTTCGCGTGTTAGGCGAACGTGATGACCACTACACTACGGAACCGGCTGGAAGACCGGCTTCTGGTTAGAAGGTTTGTTCCACTTATATCTTCGCATAGTTCCTACAGCAAGGGTTAGGATCCTGAAGGGAGAGAAGTTCAGCAACCACCTACATAGGAAATAGGGCCCGCTAGCCATTTCTCAAACACTACGATCTTGGCATCCCCACTACGTATTGGACACCCCTATACGATCCAGTCCAATCGTAGTGGGGGAAGTCAGTGACCCTGCTAGCCATTTCTCAAACACTACGATCCTACCCCTCTCCCTCCGATTCCAACCATCCCTACGATCCAGTCCAATCGTAGTGATTGACCCTTGGTGATCATGTATTACCTACGATTGCCTATCCAGGAAGTCATTTCGGCTAGCCATTTCTCAAACGCTACGATCCTACCCCTCTCCCTCCGATTTCAACCACCCCTACGATCCTGTCCAATCGTAGTGATTGACCCTGGGTGATCATGGATTACCTACGATTGCCTATTCAGGTGCATGCTTTTTCCCTCTCTATCTGTAGCAGTTGTAGTGTTTGACCCTGTAAAATCAAGAATTACCTTCCGATCCAGCCCAGGCTGGTACGATTTGGGGGTGCCCAAAACTTAGCATCTGAGAAATGACTTCCTCAGACACTAAGTTTTGGGCATCCTGAAATCGTACTGACCTGGCCAGGATCGGAAGGGAATTCTTCATTGTACAGGGCCAATCACTACGATTGGACTGGATCGTAGGGGTGGTTGGTATTGGAGGGAGAGGGGTAGGATCTTAGTGTTTGAGAAATGGCTAGCTGGTGCATACCTTTCCCCACTATATCTGCATCAATCGTAGTGATTGATCCTGTCAACACTAGAATACCCTTACAATCCAGGAAGTCATTTCTCAGAAGCTAAGTTTTGAGCACCCCCAAATCGAACTGACCTGGCCTGGATCGGAAGGGAATTCTTGATTGTTCAGGGTCAATCACTATGACTGCTGCAGATATAGAGGTAAAGGGCATGCATTTGAATAGGAAATCGTAGGTAATACATAATCACCCATGGTCAGTCACTACGATTGGACTGGATCGTAAGGGTGGTTGAAATCGGAGGGAGAGGGGGATCGTAGCGTTTGAGAAATGGCTAGCTGGATAGCCAATCGTAGGTAATACTGGGGTACTCACTCCACCTCCCTATGAATGGCCTGGATCGTAGGGGGTGGCCAATTCGAAGTGGGTAGTCTCTATTCGTAGCATTTGAGAAATACCTAGCTGGGGAAGTCATTTCTCAGATGCTAAGTTTTGGGCGCCCCCAAATTGTACCAGCCTGGGCTGGATCGGAAGGGAATTCTTGATTGGTCAGGGTCAAACACTACGACTGGTGCAGATAGAGAGGGAAAATTCATGCATCTGAATAGCCAATTAGGGTTCACCCACTGTCCCTCACTACGATTGGACTGGATCGTAAGGGGTGGGCAATTTGTAGTGGGCAGACTCAATTCGTAGCATTTGAGAAATACCTAGCAGAATTACCTACGATTGCCCATACAGAGCCATGCCTATTCCCTCTATTTCTACACCACTCATAGTGGTTGACCCTGTCAACCAAAGAATCCCCTTATACGATCTGCTAGGTATTTCTCAAACGCTACGAATTCAGTCTGCCCACTACGAATTGCCCACCCCTTAGGATCCAGTCCAAACGTAGTGAGGCGCAGTGGGTGAACCCTGATTGCCTATAGATTGGCTATTCAGATGCATGGATTTTCCCTTTCTATCTGCACCAGTCATAGTGTTTGACCCTGACCAATCAAGAATTCCCTTCCGATTCAGCCCAGGCTGGTATGATTTCGGGGTGCCCAAAACTTAGCATCTGAGAAATGACTTCCAGGGCCAGGTTGGTATGATTTGGGAGGGCTGTAATCTTTGGGTTTGAGAAATGACTTCCTGGGGAGGTTTAGCACCCACTGCGTGGGCAATAAAACGCAGACGTGCAGCATACCTACACTAGCTACAGCACAGCTAGGTATTTCTCAAATACTACGATCTTAGCCTCCCCACTACTAGGCATACTGGAAGTCATTTCTCAAATGCTAAGTTTTGGGCACCCCAAAACGTACCACCCTGACCTGGATCGGAAGGGGATTCTTGGGTTGGCAGGATCAATCACTACGATTGCTACAGATATAGAAGGGAAAGGCATGCACCTGTATAGGCAATCATAGGTAATACAGGATCACCCACTCCCCCTTACTACGATCTGACTGGATCGTAGGGGGTGTTCAATACGTAGTGGGGACACTCAGATCGTAGTGTTTGAGAAATACCTAGCAGGCCTAATCCCGGGGGGGACACTTCATATATTTTGCTGACACATGTGAGCGGCTGGCAAGGGCACTTTTTCATCAAAATCCCCCTAACAAGGGTCCCATTTTCAGCCCAAAATCGCCCTAACAAGGGTCCATTTTGACCAAAATCCCCCTAACAAGGGTCTACTTCTAACCAAAATGTGCCTATTTTAGCCACCATTTCCTGAGTTGTAGGAATTTTCTCAATTCTAAGTAATTTTTTTTAGTCAATTTTCAAGAGCAGAATTTTCCAGTCAGATTTTCCTTTAAAAACATGGCTGTTTTTTGTAATACTGCCCTAACAAGGGTACAGTTTTCTGGGTAAAATCCCCCTAACAAGGGTATGGGTTTTCATGGGTCCAGCCGTACACCAGTGTCAGAAAAACAGTGAGTGTCCCCCCCGGGGGCCTAATTCATGGGTATTCAATCTTCACAGAGTATGTTACTGATATAGGTAGGTGGTGCCAGCTTGTGTAGCCTACAGGGGACGTACGTCGGGGTTGCTAAACATCCCTAGCATGTGCCTAGGGCCAAGGTTTGGTGCTGAAACCTAGCATGTGCCTAGTGCCAAGGTTGGGTGCTGGAACCATAATTCTAATGGTATTCCCATTCTCATCAGCAGCGCTGGTATCAGTCTGTCCTCTGTCTATCATCTCCCATCTGGTAGCGTGGCCGAGTGGTCTAAGGCGCTGGTTTTAGGCACCAGTCTCTCTGAGGCGTGGGTTCGAATCCCACCGCTGCCATACTGTTTTAGTTGGGAGAGGAGGACCCATATTCTTGACTGTAGGTCAACTCGATATTCCCTGCTTTAATTCGAAGTAGGCAAAAAGAAAGAATATGCCCTGACTATCCATTTCTTGTCTTTTGCCTTTTGCTGACCTAGTGTAGGGTGGTAGCTAAGAAAAAAAAAAAACATTACAAAAGGCTTCAAGGGGATTGCATTTTTATCTAAGGGAGTGGTCATTTTTTAACAACTGGGGGGGGGGGTTGGTGAAATTCCGCTTTTCAGTCCCCCCTCCCCCTTTTATTAGTCGCGCGCAGGCTCTGCTCAAAAGGGGCGAAAATGTTTTTTGTCACCCCCCTTAGAGGGGTCTGATTTTTTTTTGTCCCCCAACCCCCACAACCCCCCTCCCCCTGTTGTTAAAAAAGACCACTCCCTAAAAAAAATCAAAAAAAATCCTTGACCTTGTCAGTAGAGACTCTACTAGAGGGTAGGGCCCATCACTAGGTCCCCCGTCATTTAGGCGGGGATTTAGGCTAGTCTTAAAGGTGCTGTGAAAAATGGTCCATATCACCGTGTCTGGATGAGTCCGGGGTACTAGTACTAGTCAGGGTACTTCTCCTTTAGAGACACTGTGTTACCATGGCAACGCCGTGTCTGCGTCCACATACGGTACCTCACTTTGACCTTTGACCCCAAGACGACGCCATCACAAGAACTAGGCACCCAGGGCCCAGGGCACACAGGGGACCGTTTCATAACTTCAGTAAACCACAACAGGGCTACCTGCGTACCAGTGTAGAAAGAAGCACGGGTGTAGAAGGTCATTTAGACATAATGAGCGAAATAAGTCAGTTGAATCTCTCCTTATTGGGGCATTAGGGGGGGTCTAGATGGGGGGTCCCCTGTCACTTGTCGATTTTAAGAAAAGCCCATGTCACATGTCACTAAATTTGTAATTTCCTCTGTCCTTGTCACTTAGCTCCATGTCACATGCCGATTTTAAGAAAGGACCATGTCCCATGTCATTATCTTTTTTTCTCCCCTGTCCTTGTCACTAGAGCTCTATGTCCCTTGTCGATTTTAAGAAAAGGCCATGTCACACTGTCGATTTTAGGGGTCTAGACCCCCATTAGGGCCTATTATTTGAAGGTCTACGACCTCTCAGTGGGAAGTCTCGCCAAATTCTCGGCTCTTGACTGCTAGGCCTACCCCACTGCCTGTTGTCGTTAGGCCTACACACCGGGCCTAAACATAGGACTATTACAGCCAATCCGCTATAGACCTATACATGTAGTAAGAGAGTAATGAATGGCCTTTCGGGCACCGAGTTCAGTGTATCGTAGGATATCGTAACGAGTGGCCGTAAGCCACGAGTTACGATATCCTACGATACACTGAACGAGGTGCCCGATAGCCCATTCTTTACTGTCTTTATTACACGATTAATCAATAAAAAATCAATAAATAATCAATAGAATATCAATAAAAACAAGTTGAAAACAAAAATCCTTCCCCGGGACTCGAAGCCAGCCATTGTGTGTACACGATCGGTACATACACCTCCTCGCCCGGCAGCGGACAGCGACAGCGCACACGGCGAAAAAAGCTGCGTCTTGCTGTTATGTTTGTGTATTATACACCTCCTCTCCCGGCAGCGGACAGCGGCACACGGCGAAAAAAGCTTCTCGCTGCTATGTTTGTGTATAAAATACACCTCGTCGCCCGGCGAAAAAAGATGCGCCCAGACCAGGGCGCGATCCATGTACCTCTCACGGCTGAGCGCAAGGCGCTAACCGCTAGACCACCGAGTCTCCTCCTCCAAGCGCATCTCGCTGTTATGTTTCTATACTAAATACACCTCGTCGCCCGGCAGCAGACAGCGACACCGCACACGGCTTTGTATCATATCCAGACTTGGTTCGAACCGAGCATTTCTCGTCAGTCCTTGTGGCGCAGTGCATAAGCAGTTGGATTTGGGATGTGAGACTGCAGGTTCGATCCCTACCCTGGCCTGGAATATTTCATGGGTTTTAACATGTAAGATGAGACATGTAAGGTGTGCTGATATCCATGGATATCAGGCACTAGTGCCTGTTATCCATGGATATCAGGCACACCTTACAAAAGTCATGATGCATGCATCATGGTGTGCAATATCGACAGGTATCAGCATGGGGATATCCAGAAAAAGCACCCAAAATCCAAGAAATCGTGTAATAATAGGCTATAAAGGCACTGAGAAATATCCACCTAGCTTCTCCGTTCCCTCCCACTCAATCAATAATGTTTGGCAGTTTTGGTGGCTTGAGCTTTAGGCTGCTTTAGGCCTATAGTCTATAACATGTGCACCAACTTGAGTCATTCTCCATGCAGAGGTTGTGGAGGGAAGGTTAGGACAGTGTCAGTCACTGTAGTTCCATGTCTGCTTTGAGCCCATAGGGTTTGCACTGTGACTGCAATGTTCCATGTCTGCTGTGAGCCAGCCGATGATATCCGGACAAGATGCTCATCCGCATAAGAATCTTATCCCGACGAGATATTCTGAGAAACGGGAATGTGAGAAACGGGACTTTAATCTGGGAAACGAGACCTATTTCATCTGCACGAGATTTTCTGAGAGGCAGAACAATGGACTTAAATCTGGGAAACGAGACCTATTTTATCCGCACAAGATTTTCTGAGAGACAGGACAATGTCATGGTTACAGGTAACTAGTAAACAGGACGTTATTATTAGGGCGAGATTTTCTGAGGAACGGCACTTTAATATTCGCATGAGATTTTCTGAGACACAGGACAGATCGTGTCACAAAACTGGGAAACAGGACAACTGGTAAACAGGACATTATATATAACCTGGTCGATTTTCTATCCATACAGGCGCCCAAGTGTGATCCACTGTGGCCTCATGGTCAAAGCATCCACTTTGTGACCTGGACATTCTGGGCTCAAACCCCACCTCCGTCTGGCCGACTCACCCTTTCTTTTTTTGGACAATAACATGATATGCAGGACTGTTTTCCAATGTTAGACACGAGACTACATTTATATGAGAAACGGGACTACTTCCAATCTTGGACATGGGACTACATTTATGAGAAATGTGACTACTTCCAATCTTGAACACACACTATGTTAATATGAAAAACGGCACTATGTTTATATGAGAAACGGGACTACCATAAATCATTGCATATAGGATGCCCCTCGCGTATAGGACGCACCCTGACTTAGGCTAAATCAGAGAGGATGTATGTGGACTCAAATTTTGGTCGCTTTAGTACTGTTCTATAGTGTAAAAACCTCGCATATAAGACACACCCCGAGTTAAGATAGATCTTATAGGATGCAGGGGGTGTAATTTCAGTGTAAAAGCCGCGTCTTATACACGGGGATTTACGGTACTTCCAATCTTGGACATTTACAAAGAAGAGTATTTTTGGGAAACGCCAAGTGTAGACCGTGATCTGTCCTGTCTCTCAGAAAATCGACCAGGTTATATATAATGCCTATATAATGGATATATAATGTCCTGTTTACCAGTTGTCCTGTTTACCAGTCTTGTGTGACCAACCAAGTGTAGACCGTGATCTGTCCTGTCTCTCAGAAAATCGACCAGGTTATATATAATGCCTATATAATGGATATATAATGTCCTGTTTACCAGTTGTCCTGTTTCCCAGTCTTGTGTGACCAACCAAGTGTAGACCGTGATCTGTCCTGTCTCTCAGAAAATCGACCAGGTTATATATAATGCCTATATAATGGATATATAATGTCCTGTTTACCAGTTGTCCTGTTTCCCAGTTTTGTGTGACCAACCAAGTGTAGACCGTGATCTATCCTCTCTCTCAGTTATAAAGGGGAGAAAAGCGGTCCCGGTGACCAGGAAAATGATTATCTTGTCCTGTTTGTCAGAATAAGTCCTGTTTCTCAGATTCCCATTTCTCAGAAAATCTCGTCCGAATAAGCTTCTTATTGGGACGAGGATCCCGTCCAAATAGCCCATGCCCTTTGGGCCTACTGTCAAGCAGTCTATACCAGTATGGCGGCTCCAAGAGTGACCTACCCTGTACTATATAATTATAACCTCAACCCCTACACCATTTCTAGAGATCCAGTTCGGGCCCTTGGTCTATACGGACTAAGCAGGATTTATTATCAGCCAATGAGATAATCCCAAAGATTCACTGCGGCTCTCTCTTGAGGGCTGACTGGTACCCATCTGATGGCTCTTATCAGTGGAACTTGCTGGTAACAAGCTCCAGCAATTTCGGCGCCCATGGGACAACATGCTAGCTCAGGATAAGGTAGCCATTGTATTCAGAGACAAACTATAGGCCTAGATACAGACAGAGAGGGGGGGGGGGGCAATGCACGGGTGTGTGGGTGGGTGGCGGGGGGTAGGGTGATATTTGGGGAGGCTGGGTGTTGAGTGTTGTGGTAACAGCCCGGCTAGCCATTTCTCAAACGCTACGATCCTACCCCTCTCCCTCCGATTTCAACCACCCCTACGATCCTGTCCAATCGTAGTGATTGACCCTGGGTGATCATGGATTACCTACGATTGCCTATTCAGGTGCATGCTTTTTCCCTCTCTATCTGTAGCAGTTGTAGTGTTTGACCCTGTAAAATCAAGAATTACCTTCCGATCCAGCCCAGGCTGGTACGATTTGGGGGTGCCCAAAACTTAGCATCTGAGAAATGACTTCCTGGTAACAGAGCTAGGATCATGGTACATCTCTCCTCCATTTTCTTACATTAGCCTTGTTTTTATCTGCAACCCATGACAAAAGTGCAATTTTAGGATTATTGTCAGAAAAAAAAGTTATTAAATTTGTGATTTGGTATGATAGGGGACCTAGATACCGACATTATTATTTTTGTAATGGATTTATATGTTCTTATACTCGAGTTAGTATTTTAGTTTCCTTCTATTCCAAGAAATGAAGAAAACTGAAATACTAACTCTAGTATCAGAGCAAAGATGACATGGCAGTCTGCCATTATCTGAAAAAAAATTGACAAAGAGAGATGCTTGTAAACGTTTGGGGAGGTTTGGAAAGAGCTTTCCACCTAGAAATAAGTTCTTTAAACATTTTTATTTCAACCTAGAGATGTTTTTGACCGTTTAAAACAAGGTTAGCTAAACTTACAAACCCCATGCAAACGTTTTGTTGTTTGTATGTTGTTGTTGTTTTACATTAAAGTACGCTTTTGCTGCAGAATCACTATTCGGACGGACAAGATAAGATACTCACACAATAGTCATACACCATTATAATTCAAAAAGACAGTCAGGTTAATCTAAAAAAGTAAATGAAGGAAAGAAAGGAAAAAGAAAATATCTAATGAGAGGGGAAAAAAGAACATACACCCAGATATTAAGATAAAAGAGAGGAGAAAAAGGTGGAATACCAGAAGATTGTCCAAGCTTATGTTATAGATATCCGCCACATTCCGTCTGTATTTCTCTTCTCTCATCTTCCCTTACGTAAACAACAGAAGGGGCAGCATATCAAATATCCTCAGATAGAGCATAAAAGGGTGTATTTAGTAACTCTAGATCTACTGCTGGAGCAGACCACCCGAGGGGCTGCCAGGGGGCAATATGGCACTGTGATACTGATAGAAACCTTTAGGCCCAAGACCGATAAAGAGAAACATAATGAATTGAATTCATATGGAATTTTTGGAATTTTATTTTTAAAAAGGAGACAGGCATACAGGCAGACAGACGGGAACAGAGAGACAGAGAGGGGCAGAGACAGAGAGATTGAGGACAATGACTGCCAGATTGGCTCAATTTCTTAGATTACATTTAGGCGTAGATCAGTGTGTTCTTAGAAAAATGAAGGGCATTTCTGAATAACTTATACGGGTTTACTGTATACATGTTTCGAATGGCACAAGTGACAGGATTTCTTACAAAATCCAAATTAAAAAGAAAATGCAAATACACTGACAACACACTTAGTACATTGTGTCCACCATGACCAATGAGTGGGATGCATTGTGTCCACCATCGACCTGTAAGGGGTTAATAGATGTCAAAAATCATTTAAACAATGGTAAAGTGTTACACCCATTATAAAATAAGTGGCATGTCTAGAATTCATATGACAGGACTGCTTACTATTCTGTCATCAGACTTTTTAAAAATGAATAAAAAAAAGAAAAAAAAAGATGAAGACATCTCCAACCCTGGGAAACGAACCCCCAGTTCAAGCAGTTGTGGCATGTGTGTGTAAATCTCCAAGTAGACAAGGGGATAACCTACTTTGTGACACAGATATACGCAGCAACAGCGAGTAAAACAATTGGTTGTCGGATACTGGGTTCTCAAGGAAAAAATCAGTAGGAGCCCAATGCGTTTTTGTAGGCCAGAAACTTAAGACAACACGAAAATGTCTGCAGGGTCATTACTAAAAGATGACTGCCGGATCAAATATTTGGCTGTAATTGCAGGATTTTGGGTCACATCATGTTTTTATGGCTTTTATTGTAAATTGGCCAATTATTAAACGTTAAAGGTTTAACAACATAAAATAATAACCATTTCTGTTCTGTAAAATGTCCTTAGAACTTTAGATATCTATAATAGATGATTAAGATACAAAGCTCTCTCCTTTATTCATTATTTCTTTTCTGACAACAATTTCCCTGTAAAAAAACAAGAAAAATAAATCTCAAGGATCAAATGGTTGCTTGGTGAATCACTTTTCATATAAATTAGAAGGCCTATTGCATCATAAATACATGTATTGTCCCCTCTGTTGTAAACCAGGCATTCTCCTTAGGAAAAGAGCACTTTATTCTTGGCCTATACATGGATACCATTCCTGACACCTCTCTCCCACCCGTCCACACTGACAATACCCAGATCCATGTTGCCATGGTAATCCTAGATCACGTGACCATTGTTTTAATTACATCTGGGTCATGTGACCAGAGCAGGGTCACATGATCTGTGTGAGATTCAGCAGTGTGTCATAGTGAAAACTGAGAGTGGGGGAGGGGGGGGGGATACGTTGATGAGTAAAAGTGTTTAGTCTAGACGACATTAATATATATGGCCTAGTCATAATCCAGTTCATTCTAAATGGCCTTCCCTTATTTTCGAAGGGTTGGTAGCAGTACACATGCAATACATAAATGGTGTGAAATCACTTCCTCCAGCTTTCCACTGTGATATAAATTTGGCTATATTGGTTATAGGTTACAGTGTTTTGTTATTTATTTCCAGTACATGTACATTTTATGTGATATGGACAAACTCAACTGAAAGTGCAACCCATAATAGAAATACCGTAATACCGCGTGTTTATAAGGTGCACTCTGAATAGGGCAAACCCTCAGATCGTCATCAGATACATTAGGCATAAGGGGAGGCCACCCTCGCATGGAAGCCACACCTTATACTTGAGGTTTTACGTTAGGAACCAGAGAATAAAATACCATTTGAGCATTACATGTGTATGCGCTGCTGATATCACAGTTTCTATGATATGACAAAATGTTACTTTTACATTATTATCATGATTTGATATAATTTTAATCTCCTGTTACAAATAAATCCAATAGGGGCATTGTATCTCAATGAAGTATATACTCAACCATGAGATTTTCATGGGAAATTCAACTATCATCCAAGGGAGTTGGAAAAAGGGGTGGGACAAGGGAGCCTGGGCTCCCTCAATCATAAGGGGGGGGGGGCTGAGTATATGTCTGGGCCCCTCAAAATTTGCCAAGAATTTATAAAATTAAATTGGAAAAGAAGCTAAAACTATTGGATTTTTATTGTAGTGCACTGTTTGTTTCAAACAAAATGTGTGGAACCCCAAATAACTCCCAATATTTGCCACAATAAGGCAACGTAGTCCCTTGCATGTTTTATTGGTAGTCTATTTGTATATTTCTTGTTGTTGTAAATAGCATATCTACGTAATTCTAAAAGGCTTCCAGTAAGCATAGAATCCAATTTCACATTAATAATTTTGATTGTGTCACAGATCATTGCACCAGGTCGCAGAAAATGCATCAACCATTATCTTTGTATTGTTGACTCATCTGTAAATACTCATCACTGTGTCTTATCATCTTTTCAACCTTTCTCATCTCTATAAGCTTGTTTCATTTATTGGATACCAGACTACACTTGTCATCTAAATGATTTGACTGTATTATTATCACCTCCTCGCGTAGTGACGCAGTCAATAAATCTTTCCAAAATAAATTTGCATCTCAAATTAATGGGCAATTTTTATTTTTGGGGTCTCAACTTTCAAGCACAGTAGGTGCATGAGAAAAGTGATAAAACAACTTCTCTTTAAAACAACTTCTCTTTTTGCTCCTCCCTGCCTAAAGTATGTTATGTAGAGTAAACTATTTTTGTATAGTGATAGTTTGTGACCTGAATATAAAGTGAATTACATAATTCCATACATAGGTCTTTTAGGTGTAAGATCCGGCAACTGCCTTGTCCACACCATTTTTTGAGCCACATATTGCACTGCAGACAAGAAAGTAATAGGAATATCTCTTTGATAAATGATATGGGTAAATTGTTCATAGAGAGGATATTACTGGTAATTTTGCAAGGATTTCCACTTAAATTAAAGAAATTATGGTCATGTTGCCGGATCTTACATTGCCCTAAATTTATAGATACCTATAATAATCCTAAAAAATCTAAATAAATGCCTTCAGCCCTACCCAATATATTTTGTCCTTGTCATCTAACAGCCTAATATGTATTAACTAAAGCAGATACTGAACTCCTAACTTGAATGTGTATTGATTTAAACTAGGTTAAACATGAAAAATGGGTGTGTGACATTGTGAAAAGTCCAAATTTTAGTGATAATAAGGGATATAACCACTAAAAATTCTCCAAATCTGTTAATTAAAGAAAGCACTTTCAGATATTGATGTCTGCTATACACCTGAGGTTAAATTAGTTCATTCTACCTGGAAGTCATTTCTCAAACGCTAAGTTTAGGGCACTTCCAAATCGTACCAACCTGACTAGGATCGTAAGGGAATTCTTCAGTATGCAGGGTCAACCACTACGACTGATGTATATACAGAGGGGAAAGGCATGCATTAGTATAGGCAATCGTAGGTAATACTGGGGCACTGACTCTACCTCCCTATGAATGGACTGGATCGTAGGGGGTGGGCAATACGCAGTGGGGAGACTCAGATCGTAGTGTTTGAGAAATACCTAGCTGAAGAATCTTCTAGAGAAGTGTGACAAAAGCAGTGAAAGTTGAGACCCCTAAAAAAGAAATTATCCTAGTATAGAAATGGAATAAGAAAAAATAGGGGCCTCAGCCTCAAATCAGATCTAAAATTCAACAAAAATTACTTTTCTTTACAAATTCTATATAGGTAAGTTAAGGCGTCATCATACTTGAGTCAACAGTTTAAGGTGGTTGTGGTGGGGTCATGCTGGCCCCGTCCAATGAAGATTTGCCTCCCACGCCTCTGTCATCATATATATCAAAGACATCTTTGGGCTGTACAGATTATATTGTAACACTTTCTTTATGTTCGTCTTTTCCAGTTACTGGGGAACAGCATTTTATCACACCACCAGTGGATACAACAGTAATACAGGGCCAGGCGGCCATCTTGAATTGTGTGGTCGAGGATCTCGCGGGCGATCTCCAATGGGTAAAAGATGGTTATGGAATGGGTATGTATTATTTTCTTCTTCCATGAAGGAGGGATTTAGGGGACAAGGCACAAAGCGTTATCCTGAAGCTTAACTTTACAAATGAGGAAAAGTGTAGGGATTAATAACCACTAAAGATATAATATGAAGCACAATTATATGTATTAGTAGAAAATTATCTGAATTTACTACTATTGATATAAAGCAGGGGCGTAGGAAAAGGGGGGGCCAGGGGGGCCTGGGCCCCCCCAATCATGAAGGAGGTGGGGCCTGAGTATGTCTGGGCCCCCCCAATATTTTCCAAGAACTCATAAACACAGTGAAAAAGAAGCTAAAACTTTACATCTCAAATTAGATTATTATGGTGATGTCATAGGGAAAATGGGGGTCTGAGCCTAAAGTCAGATCCAAAATTTACCAAAAATTACTTTTCTATATGAAATCTATATATGCATTATATAGACGGCATCACGCATCAGCCGACAATTCAAGGTGGTCGCATTGGTGCCCTCGCCGGGCCCCCCCCCAATGAAGATTTGCTTCCTACACCTCTGTAAAGAATAGAACATAAATTTTGTACTATATACTCTAATGGGGCTTCCTTATGCCATCTTTATATCATCTTCTCTATCCCCTCCTCATTGTGTCTAGTGTCTTCACAGATTTATGTCTAATACTATTTTTTAAGTATAGATAAAATGACCTTGCCATAATTGTATTCAATAACCAATACCAGGGGCGGATTCAGAAGGGGTGGTCAGGTTGGGCGGGCAGAAGCGGGTTTTCCGGCTACATTTTCTATAGTTAAGAGTCATAGTCTGGCCCAATTTAAGGGGGTCTGGGAGGGGGCACCTGCTCCCTAGGCCCCCCTTGATCCGCCCCTGATTACTCATTCACCTAAATTACTGTTCCATCATTTCAGGTTATGACCGAGACCTACCGGGCTACCCGCACTATGAAGTAACTGGTAATCAGGAGCTCGGAGAGAACAACCTGATGATACGGAGCACGTCGCTGGCTGACGATGCTGATTTTTCATGTCAGGTGGGGCCCCGCGGTGATCATCCCCCAATACATGCCTCCGCCCACTTACATATTCAAGGTATGGAGAATATTGGTCTTAAACACTTAAATCAATAATGATAATATGGCATTCATTAAGGCACAAGCAAATTAGACATGAAAATATAATGACCAGTGAAAATCTAGCAAAGTATGACTATATGAGGCCTTAGATACAAAAAAAACAAATCCGACCTACCGACCTCAACATTTTTTATCATGTTACCAGAAATCCAACTTCTTTTGGCCTGGTCAGTGTTCACTTGCTATAAAAGACTGATCCCTTTATCTGCTCACTTTTGGTGTTTCTGATATAAAGTTGTTATTCCCAGAGATACTTGAGCTTTTTGTAAGAGAAGTGATTCTACCGTAATATTATTTTCTATTTTATGCTAGTCCCACCAAAGGTACCAGAGGTAGTAGGTCATCCGAACGGCTCATTGGTGGAGGTTCCTTATGAACAGAAGTCGATTAACTTAACCTGTGTGTGCAAGGATGGGAAACCAGCTGCCACCCTTAAGTGGTACAAGGATGGAGTAGAGATTACAGAAAACAAATGGGTATGTATAGTTTTGTATAAAAAATTATAATAAAATAGGATTCACAGTGGTTGACACTTATTTGTTTTCATTTAGTTCAGAATTACAGAGTGTATTAATTACATGTAGATGTCTAACGCAGTCCTAGCCCCCAACCCAGAGTCTCATGGTCAAAATAAATAATTAGTTCTAAGTGAAAATAGGACCTGTAACATATGAAAGCACATTATGATGACACATAATTTGAAGTCAGTGAACAGCCCAAGGGATCCTTACAAATTATTGGTGTAAACTGTTTAGTAATGTACTGGTACCCATTTTTCCTTGAAGTCAGAAGTATATACAAACTCAACCCAATCTCTCAGACCCTACATAATTTACCTTTCTCTATGTCCTGGGCATGTATTTTAGGACTCAGTACAACAAAGCAATGAGAAGTTAAAGACAGCAGAGAGTACGATCGAGATTTACCCAGGACGCTTCGATAATGGAGCATTATTCACTTGTAATGCTTCTAACCCTGCCTCTGAAGGAATCGCCCTACAGACTATTGTGGAATTATCTGTCATGCGTAAGTCTTTACATTGTGACATTTCATAAATCAAAGGCAAGACTGAGGAATACTGGCTGCCCTTTCTCTGTATCTGTGACCAAGCAAGCAAAAACACACCTCTGCAGGGAATTCATTATCACAGCTCATCTCAAGATCTTTAAAATGAGACATCATTGGCTTAAATATTCTCAGTAGTTATGTCAGAACCTTTTTATATTTGAAATCGAAGATTAAGCTGTAAATACATTATTAACCATAATAATGTCTAAAAACACAATGAATCAGCCTTTTTCATAAAATATACATAACAATATGGTGATTTTATCATAGATTTTGATCTAGAAGGAATTTTCCATTTCTGTTTTCAGTTTTTGGTGAATATCCCTGAAAATTGGCATACAAATCTGCAAATTTTGATTATTTGAATGGTTGCCATGGCAACCAGGAACAAGCATATAGGTTGATTTTTCATGAAAAATGTTCATTGTACCATCCAAATATGGGTAATTGCTACTGAAAATGGTGCATTTTAAATGAGACCATTGAATTCTGCATCAAAAATTAGCCTAACATATTTTTATAATGATTTCAGAGTAATTTTGCCCCTTCAATGCCCCCTGGTTGCCAAATGGGGAATTAAAAATCACCCGCGGAGGGGTGTTTTACCTTGATGGGTCACATCTATTCAAAGAGTTTAAGATAATTCATAATCTAAGATTATATTTGCATTATATTTTGATATGTCATATAGAAGAATTAGAGACTAATATTGACAATCATTGTTCAATATCAGGTAATTAATAGAATTTTTACAAGGAATTTGACATTTTGCTTCCTTTACAGACCCACCACAGCCTCCAGAGATTTCTGGTTACAAACCTGGACAGGTCGTTACCACTGGAGAGACCCTTCATCTCCGCTGTATCGCCAAGGGTGGCAACCCACCTCCACGGGTAAGTTTTATTTATTTTTATCATATGCACATGGCTGGCTTGCATTAGTTCTTGTAATCTATATTGCTGCATTATTTCTAATAGAGTGTGTCGGAGCAATGCGCTTCACTACAGGTAAATTAAGAAACAAAAGTTGAAATCTCAGACTTCACTTAGTGAAGTAAATTAAGAACCAACTGCTAAAAACTGAGGTGGAATTCTTTTCCATTATACCAATATCAGGATATACCCCAATCCCCATATATAAGTGTTTACAAATAAAGATGATATCGCTGTAAAGCTTTTCAAGAGAAATAAGGTGTAAAATAACTATTTTATTACAGGTCCATTGGTACAAGAATGGCAAAGAGCTAGACCTGAGTTATAAGACAGGAGATGGTGTAGCTGAGAATGACCTCTATATGACGGTAAGTACTTAACATTTCATAATCTTTATGGACAGTTTATGTGCTATATGATGTAGAACCATTGTACTTTAGATGCAGAAAACTGTGTCCAATCTAGATATGTGGTACATTAAACGTCTATTATGAGGAATACTATTGTTTCTAATACAAGCTTCATTCATAGACAGAGTCACAGATATAGTGGATAGCTAAAAGGGGCTAAGATTCATTTAATGAATACAGACTTTTGTAGATGTCTCATTATCAGTCTCTAATTTAGCAGTACATGTTCCAGATGCTTAGAAACACTGTGGTAGAAAAAGGCAAGCAAAGAAAGTAAACAATACATCAAAATAGAATCACCAGAATGGAATGAAAATAGAAGTTCCGAAGTTCCTTTAAAAATGGCTTGATTTTGATAAAACACCAGTATACATGTATACAATTCTACAATACAGGTTCAGCCGAATGACAACAATGCTGTTTACAAGTGCGAGGCCAAGAACCGTGTTACGGCCACTCCGATGACTACTGAAGTCAAACTCATCGTAGAGTGTAAGTTTCTGTTAAATTATATTTCTACTCTAAGTGTAGGCAATAATCTTTAGGCTGTAAAATATTAAACATCTAACATCTAACAGAAAGTCACGCTAGTGTAGTTTGCTGTGAACCTTTTACAATGTTAATTGCTTAGAAAGACCCCCCTGGACATCAAACCACTCAAACAAACACAACAATCCTGTGACTTCTTACTTTATTTGTAGATTCTTAAATAGATTATTGTCATTGACAAAGTCAGAGGGATATTCTACTTAAAGTTGTCAGGAACCTTCAGTTTCTTATGAGCTTTTTCCATGCTTTACATAGAGGATCATGATTTTTAAGTACATCTTTTTTTTCAGTTGGTCCAGAGAAGATGACAATTACAGGTGATCCTCATGCTAAGGTGGGTGAGACCATCACCTTGATGTGTGCCTCAGATATCAGCAACCCGGCCGCCAAGATAACATGGTCCGTACAGGGCAGGACCATAACCAGTGATGTACAGGAGGTTGTAGCCTCCCCTGAGGTAAGTGGCAATACTAATATAAGCAAGGTTTAGCAACCATGCCGTACATCAACAGAATTTCATTTTTACGCAGACGTAGCAATACTGTAGGTATGCTGCACGTCTGCGTTACATTGCCTGTGGAGTGGTTGCTAAACCTGCCTACTGTACTCTATGTCATAGTAGATATGATCACTACTATAGAACAGTACTGGACATGTCGTATTCAATGGGGGGATGAAATACAATGTGTCCGTATTCAATGGCTGACGATCATGTGACCTGCTGCAATAAACACAGCTAAATATAGTTGAATTTCTTCATTTAAAAGCTTTCAAACCTGTGTAGCCATGACATAAATGCAAATGTCAATTCCCCTGGAATATTTTTGCATTGTATTCACCTCTGTGAGGCCTGTCCGCATTCAACTCCGCCTTTAAGGTATTGGTGAATACAGACAGCCTCACCTCGGTGAATATGATGCAAAAATATTCCATGGTCATTGACATTGGCTTATATACCCTGGGTATAAATCATGGATTATGAGTATATACCAAGATAGCGGATTGTCCAATGAGTGTGGCCATTAGTGAAGGTGATTACCAGCGGTTATAACTGATAACAGTAACTGGGTGGTTACCACCTGCCCCCGAGACATCTTAAAGGATCGCTCTGAGATTTGGTTACGCCTCATATGCTGATTTATCTTATATACAGGGTAATACTATAGTTTTAGATTGCTTCCTTTAGGTTGTTTCCTTTTATTAGGAGTTCTGTCGATTTTAATCAAAATTAGGCCATTCTGGTAAAACATGATCTAGCCTGAAGAAAATGGCTTAAGACCATCAAAACATCGCAGCTACAAAAGATCATCAATTGATTTATGTACAACAGAAGAGTAAAAAAAAAAAAATCCATATGCAGTACTCTACTGTCTGGTTTTGTGTATCACAAACCTTCTAAATTTTTGTACATTATGACTGACTACTATATTTTCTATTACAGGGTGGTTTTACGACTACTTCAAACATCACTGTAAAATTGACTACCAAACACACCGACATGATTCTTTACACCTGTAACGGAGTCAACGAGAAGCTCGCTAAGATGGCCACCGACTCCATCAGTCTTTCCATTATGTGTAAGGTTACATTGCATACCAAGAGGTTGAGTGTGAGAAGATCTGTTTAAACACTAACAGAGTCTATTCTTCTACCCTTTGTGACAAGATTCTGCACCATAAAAAATGCTGTTAAAATAACTGTACAATCCTTGTCCCACAGTTGCCAAAGATCCATTGTTATTTTAGGGAGACTCCTTTACCACAGTTACCACAGTGTGTACTGTACTGCTTCATTGCAGAAACCACTTCTTTACTGCAATTCAATTAAGGTTGTTCAGTTTTACGACGATCTCTAGTAGATTCAACAGTTATTTGTTAGAGTGTGTGAAAAACATCCCTTATAAGCCTAGGGCCTGTGTACATATTTGTAATGTACATTATGATGTCATCGATTTCTTTACAACACCATACACAGACTTTCTACCCAATTCATAATTGCATACATAATTTTTGGGGGCACAATACTCACAATAAAGGTAAAGCATAGTTTAATATTTTGAATCTTTCAGATCCTCCTGACCCACCGGTCATCTCTGGCTACGTTGGCGGTCAGGAGGTTGAGGCAGAGAGTGTTCTTCCGCTTGTATGTACAGCACAGGGGGGTAATCCGCTCGCTAAAGTCGTATGGTGGAAAGGTAAGGTCACTCGCATTATACCATGGTTAGCCATTTTCGGCACGATTTAAGGTACCCAAACTGGATATACAGTGTGCATCAGAAATAGATATACACATTGCTATGACATCACTGTGGTATAAAAATAATGATATATGTTTAACCCAGAAAATATAGAAAAAAATATGGATTCATATGTAAATTCAAACTTACTTGACCAATACCGGCTAGAAAGAACTTTTGAGAAAGACAAGATGTATAATATCATGTAGGCTGAAGTCTGATATTAAAAAACAAAGTTTTTCTTCAATTTTAGGTGACAAGGAGATAGAGAGTGTCACCCATACATACCAAAGGATTGTTAGTAGCCGTATCGCAATAACTTTATTCCGGGAGGATAACCTAGCGGAATACAGATGTAGTGCCTCCAACCCCGCTACCCCAAAACCGCTAAATGACACAGTCGTCCTCACTGTAAACTGTAAGTATTCTGTAGACTTGAGTCTTGAATGAAAAACAAAATGGAAAAAGTTATGGGAAGATGAATAAAAGAAATTTTCTTAGGGGGATTTAAAATCCTTGTGACTAGGGGTAGGCCTACGAGTATCTACACTGTCAGCCCGGCTGTCAGCCCAGTGCAAAAGTTTTACAGTGGATAGCTTATTATTCGGGAGTAGACTGGTACCGGTAGTTGATGTTAGTACAAACCCATTGACCTGATTAGAGGGATGTGTGTGGTGCACATATGCGTGGGCACTGACACATTCCTCTGTGAAATTGTGTAATGTAGTTCTCGCTATGAATATGACCTTAGCTGTCGAAATGGCGTTAAACATCTATTACTCACTCACTCCTGATTTGGGTTTTAGTGTATGTACTACGGCGGTATGTACTGCCCATTTCCAATTGGGGTTGAGAGCGTAGTGGGTCTAGACCCTTAAAATCGACACGGCGGCATGGGCAGATCTTTATATTAAAATTCGATGTCGGCGACATGGGTAATTCTAATAAAATCAACATGGGACATGCGACCCCCTCCTATCTAGACCCCCTTTCTAAGGTGGAAAAAATTACCCTTCCCAGCACACGTGTCGGCAAACTATATGTATCGCCCCCAGGGCAGAAATCGTTGGCACTATCAGCAATGCTGTCGAGTGCGCGGGAAAATGTGCAGATATCGATTACCCAGGCGTTCATTGCTACTTCTGCTAGCCATTTCTCAAACACTACGATCCTACCCCTCTCCCTCCGATTCCAACCACCCCTACGATCCAGTCCAATCGTAGTGATTGACCCTTGGCGATCATGTATTACCTATGATTGCCTAGATACAGGTGCATGCCTTTTCCCTCTGTATCTGCTGTAATCATAGTGATTGACCCTGTACAATAAAGAATTCCCTTCTGATCCTGGCCAGGTCAGTACGATTTCAGGGTGCCCAAAACTTAGTGTCTGAGAAATGACTTCCTGGAAGTAGTCGCAGAGCAGTCGCGGGCCTAGGCCTAAGCCCGGGCCTGAGCCAAAAGATAGCCGTGCATCTAGCATTTGATGCCATAATAACCAAATGGGATTGATTGGCGGCGGTTGGGGGGGGGGGGGTGTTTTGTTTGGCTCTCGATATTGGAGGATATAGGCGGGGGATAGGCCTGCATTTCAACTTCTAATATTACTACTGTACCCCCCCCCCCCGGTAATATTAGGTGAGTTAAATGTAATAGGCCTACACTATAGTCTATGCCTAAGGCATAGGGTAAAATTGGGTAGTATTGCGCACCAAATCACGATATAACCCAAACTGACGGCCCTACGTGGCCGTGGGGGAGCTCAGCCCGCCGAGAGAAATGCTTTATTAGTAGGGAGGTTTAGCAAACACAACGTACGTCACTCAAACCTGATTTTACGTAGACGTAGCAGTGCTGTAAGTATGCTGCACGTCTGCATTATATTGCCTACGTAGTGACTGCTAAACCTCCCTAATGTCATATGCTGATACAGCCCAACCTCCAGCAACACTTGCGTCTATGTAATGCATATAGGCCGCAGGACGCAACTTGTTACATCGGACTATGCCCTTGGGGCATTCAGATTTCCGCGTGGAACTGACGCGGAAATTACTTTCCCACACTTGGTGTGGGAAGGGGTGTGGGAAGGGGGCAGAGGAGAATGCATGCCCCCAGGGCATCGATGCCCCTGGGGCATAGGTACTGCAATCTTGTATAATGAGAGCTCCTACAGCCAATAGACCTAGCTGTGCCCTCAGGGAATGTCAAGAGAGCCCTGCCCCCTCACTTAATTGTTATTTTAATACAGTCTATAGAACTTAGAAGAAAAGAAGGGACATGCCCTGAGGGCATAGATCGTGCTTGTGCTGCCCTGAGGGCATGCACTAGTCAATTACCGGTAACTCTAGGCTATAACATGGAGGATAGCCTTGGGCTGATAATTACTAATGCCCTGGGGGCATCGACCTACAACAAACCTATAGTCTATGGATATGATAAATATGCCCTGAGGGTATAATTATATTGGTCAATTATATACTCTATGGAAGTAGACCAACATATATGCCCAAGGACACTATGCCCTTGGGGCATAGCCTACCGCTATATGGAGCCCTTAGGGCCTGATCTGGACTAGGCCCCCTATACGGGAATGTTTATCATCAGGACATCTGCACGTTTAGGCTATGAAGCTCTAATGGCATTTTTATTATCAATGCCCTCAGGGCATCAGTGTTCACTCATTGATGCCCCCAGGGAATGTCTCTTCTCTGAAATATCTCCTGGAGATAATAATTACCCCCTAGGGCATAATTCCCTACCTAAGGATGGTATAGTTTTTGTATTCAAAGTAATGCCCTTGGGGTATTCATACACTAGTAATGCCCTCAGGGCATGCTAAAATGATGCTATGGTGTGGAGAGTGGCCTAGACAATGCTGGTGTTGCCCTGAGTAAAAGAGTAGGAATATGCCCTCAGGACCGATGAACAATGCCCTGAGGGCATACACTAGAATAGGTCAATTGTTGATATGTAAAGGCCAGCAATATGCCCCCAGGGCATGCTCAATCCCGCGCGGCAGTCCCAGAAATATACGCGTCACCAGTGGGGCGGCACTGAATGCCCTTAGGGCATAGTCCGACGTAACAAGTTGCATCCTGCATATAGGCCTAAGTAACTGCCCTCTGTTAGATTAAAGTGACACTAAAGTGCAAAGATTAGGCCTACTTTGGGTTGTATCATGGCCCTTTTGGTTGTATCGCACAATTCACGATACAGCGAAAATGTAATGTGTCTTCCCATAGAGCCTGTATCGCACACATGCATTTACACGTTTAGCTGTGATTTACGTGTGAAATAACAAGGGTTAGGGTGAATGCTGTCACACCTGTCAAGTAAGGGTTAGCGTAGTACGGAGCCCCTAAAAGGACATCCGTTTTCTACACATTTTTTTCTCTAGTTTGTTTCCGCAAGTTTTATTTTCGTTTCCGCAAGTTTTATTTTCGTTTCCGCAACTTTTTATTTTTGTTTCCGCAAGTTATATTTTGTTTCCGCAACTAAATATTTTGTTTCCGCAACTTTATGTTTTGTTTCCACAACTTAACATTCACAATTGATTGACTATGCACAAAGAAAACCTATTAAGTTGTGGAGACAAAAGTATATAAGTTGCGAAAACGAAAATTAAAGTTGCGAAAACGAAAATTAAAGTTGCGAAAACGAAAATAAAACTTGCGAAAACAAAAATAAAACTTGCGGAAACAAAAATACTACTTGCGGAAACGAAAATACTTCTTGCGGAAACAAACTCTAGAAATAAATGTGTAGAAAACAGATGTCCTTTCCAGGGCTCCGTAGTACCGTATAGTTTTTATAGAGTCTTCAACGGTTGCAAATCTCGGGCCTTATCTCACACTTTCACGCAGTGCTCAGTCAGGTTCCATGGATTTTTCCTTCTTTGTGATGTTTTCTTTCCACATCCATAGCTTTATGAACAGACATATCTTACCATCCTCTAGTATATGTACAAAAAGAAGTCATTCTATGCACAAATATATATGCAGATATAAAATGAGAAATGCATGGTTTATTTGTTAGATGCCATAGAAGTAAACAGGATTTAGATGGGTCTAGACCCCTAAAATCGACAGTGTGACATGGCCTTTTCTTAAAATCGACAAAGGACATGGAGCTTCTAGGGACAAGAACATGGGACAAAAAAGATAGTCGATCGATCGACAGGGGACATGGACTTTTCTTAAAATCGACATGTGACATGGAGCTTAGTGGCAAGGACAGAGGAAAATACATAGTTAGTGACATTTGACATGCGCTTAAAATTTAAATTTTCTTAAAATCGGGGACATGGGGAGCCGGGCATGGGGACCCCCCATCGAGTCCCCCATTTAGTACACATCATGTCTGTGAACTAAATGTACAGCTCAGGTAACCAAATTGTATTAGAATACGAGCACAAGTAACTGGGAGAAGATCATTGAGCACCTAAAAATAAATGGTTCCCATGCACCTGTTCCATGTATAAAAATCATCTAGAAAATGTCTAGCTTTTCTTATTCTAAGGGACTGCAGTATATTTGACAGACCCTGCAAACTTTATGGGCAAGATTATCTCTGGACACTTGTCCCAACCTCCCCCATGTTGGGCACTTACCTATCAATTAAAACCTTATTGTATGCATTTTTTATAGTAAGAAATTGATAGCTGTGATAAAAATAAGTGGTTTTGCTTTTTAAATGAAGTTTTTATGACAATTTAAATGGAAGTTATGATCATTCAAACATCCTGAGTCAAAGACGCTATTCTGCCGTGGTTCTGTCAGAGCGCGCAGTTCAAGGGAAAAGATGACATCAAAACTTTGCTTTTACATTGTTTGATTATGATAAAATGTATCATTATTATACCATTATTTATGTTCTTGAGGGTATATCTTGCTTACCTGAAAAGAAAATTGCCCAAAATAATCATTTTAGTGATCTAGTCTATCTTTGATTCATTTTGCTTGATCACAAAATTGGATCCAAATTAAACTCTTAACTATGGCAGAATTCTGGGTCTGATTTGGTACCTTTGACTGGTTGTAATTCCACTTAAAATTGACATAGGGACTTCATTTAAAAAGGAAATCCACTTCTTTTCTCAAGATCCATCCATTGATCATTAGATATGTTTAATGGGATAAAGTCTTGAAATATTAGGTAAGTGCCTACCCTAGGCCTATAGGCTAAGGCCACTCCAAAAAAAACTTGTTTCTCATCACCACCCTCGTCAGAAAAATCGTCATTTGAGAAAAATGTAGGTCTACCCAAAAATGGGCAAAAGTAGTAAGGGAGTGGTCATTTTTTAACAACAGGGGGGGGGGGATGGTGAAATTCCGCGTGCGCGTGGCGAACATTTTTCCGACTCAGTCCCCCCACCCTCCGAGGGGTCTGAAATTTTTCTGTCCCCCCCTTTTATTCTATAGTCGTGTGCGGGCTTTTTCTCAAAAGGGGCAAAAATTTGTTTGTCCCCCCCTTAGAGAGGTCTGAATTTTTTTGTCCCCCCCCCCCAATTGGCCAAACCCACCAACCCCCCTGTTGTTAAAAAATGACCACTCCCTAAAGTTTAGCCTAGCCTAAAGTAGTCAAGTTTGGTACCAAATGAATGCTTATCGTCCAGGGAATGCTGTATTGAATTATGTTAAATTCCTGGGGAAATGTGTCCATAGTCCAGTTTTCCTGGTTTTTTGTTGGCCAGTGAGTGGCATTTCTGAATATGGCAAAATACAATGAAATTCAAAAGATATGACCCCGACGTGATTTGAACACGCAACCTTCTGATCTGGAGTCAGACGCGCTACCGTTGCGCCACGGAGTCGGCTGGTGTATGAGGCTGAAGAAACTAGTATAAGAACAGGCCGGCAGGGGAAAAAGTAGGTCAGTAGGTCAGAGCACTGATCGCCTGTGCCATCAGAATCTCCTATTGTTTAGTGTAGAGCAGAGATCCAGTGTTTATGAACTTGTGTGGGTGACTTTTGAATGAGAAAATCATACTGCATGTCCATTCTTTCTGGACCGATAAAAAAAAAATAAATAAAAAAAATAGCACCTCCACCTGAAAAAAAAAAAAAAATGTAAAGATGAATTGAAAAACGCTTTTCTTTCAGAGACAGAGGCGATTTTTTTTTCTCAATTTTTCATTTTTCAATTATATCTATGCCCCAATCCATTTATCTTTAAATACTACAGTGATGTATTTTCATGATAAGACAGCAACGAAACCATTATCTAGGCCCTCCACCCCCCCCCCCTCCACCCTTATCTTATTGCATTCACATGGTGTCCTTCTTTTCTCCACAATTCAAAGATATAATTGAAAAATGAAAAATTGAGAAAAAAAAAATCGCCTCTGTCTCTGAAAGAAAAGCGCTGACAGGCTATATCCATCACTGCCCTTGTATTATAATAGTGCCTATACATGGGTGCTCACATCGTCACTTTTTAGAAGGGATGGCGCGTCACTCTGTCACTTTTTGCGTATATGCCAATGCACTGGGAACTTTTGCTAGTGTCGCCGTCTGTCACTTTTTCAAACCCCTGTGTCACAAGCGTCACTTTTTAAAACCCCTGCGTCACAAGCGTCACTTTTTACCCATGTATAGGCACATAATAGCCTATGCACATTGAGTTGAAGGAAATGCTATGAGGCTGGATTTTGAGCAGTTAAATCCGGGAGTTAAATAGTTGTATTTGATACAAATAGGCCTATATGTCGCCTAATATGAGTAGGCCTACAAGGCACACTCCAGCTTTTGTGAAGGCTCATCACCCTGGCATAACAATAGAGATCAGTGTGAGTGCGTGCACATATAGGGGGGGGGGACTGGAACCTCCAACCCAGAGGGAATAGAGAAAATATTTAATATATTCCAACCACACTGCAAGCCTACGTTGGCTTCTAAAGGGGCCTCCAGTTCAGTGATTTACGTTTATCACAATTAAGACAGTCATGAACACAAAATAGATATTGATAATAGATAAGAAACCTGTATTTTTTTCTCTTTCCAGACCCTCCCACCAAACTGAACATCACAACACGCCCAGTGAAGCCCAAGGCTGGCCAGCCCCTGACTGTTATATGTAGCAGTGATGCCAGTAACCCAGAATCTCAACTCACCTGGTGGAAGGATGGTATACAGGTAAGTACTCCAAATCTCAACGTATTTAAGCCGTACCTTTGCATAAGCCATTCCCTGATTGGATACACTCCCAAAATATTGGCATCGATGCACTATTAATTTCACTATCGTAAAATTTTGGGTATAAGCTGGACTCACATAATTATAAGCCGAAACCTTTCTTTTACGGAGAATGCTGGGGAAACACCAGGGGCCTGAAATAGTTTCAGTTCCTTGCTGTAGTCTAATATATTAAAAACCCCTTGTATATGCTGCACCCTGGAAGTCATTTCTCAGAAGCTAAGTTTTGAGCACCCCCAAATCGTACTGACCTGGCCTGGATCAGAAGGGAATTCTTGATTGTATAGGGTCAATCACTATGACTGGTGCAGATATAGATATAAAGGGCATGCATTTGAATAGGCAATCGTAGGTAATACATAATCACCCAGGGTCAATCACTACAATTGGACTGGATCATAGGGGTGGTTGAAATTGGAGGGAGAGGGGTAGGATCGTAGTGTTTGAGAAATGGCTAGCAGAGTTCATTGCAATGCTATAAGCTGTACTAAGGCTTTGAAATGGTCTATAAGATGTAGCTTATACGCTGGGTTTTACAGTTCTACTATTTAAATAGGGAGGTTTAGCAAGCAGGACTTATGTCATCCACTTCTGCTAGGTATTTCTCAAACACTACGATCTAAGCCCCCCTGCTACATATCAACCACCCCCTACAATCCAGTTCAATCGTAGTAAGGGGCAGCCGGTGGACCCTAATTGCCTACGATTGGCTATTCAGATGCATGGTCTTTCCCTCTATATCTGCACCAGTCGTAGTGATTGATCCTGTCATACTAAGAATTCCCTTCCGATCGAGGTGAGGCTAGTACGATTTGGGAGGGCCAGAATCTTTGGGTTTGAGAAATGACTTCCCGATTTAACACAGACGCACCAATGCTGTAGGTATGCTGTACGTCTGCGTTACTTTTTGCACACAGTGGTTGCTTAACCTGCCTAATTACTCACCAGCACGGCAAGGGCCCATTATGAAGATGAACAGATATCATACCTCATAACATAATAACCTCCCTATATGTTAAAACAACTTAAACAGGTATATAATTATATGCCCTACTAGTACAATTGATAGGTAAACAAAGCCATTTTAAATATTCCAGGTGCAGGGTATGCCCATACGCGCCACAACTACTGATGCTGAGTATGGCGGAAAAGCGACCCGGAGTGAACTTGACGTCACAGCGACATCTGCTGATGATGCGCAGATCTATGAATGTCGTGCTATGAATAAACTACTAGAGAAGGCTGTTAATGATGCTATTAAACTAGACGTCACTTGTAAGTATGGGTATAACAATCTGGAAAGGAGACATTCTAGTATATTAGGATGGGGTGGAGAGAAAGAGAGATAAAGATACAGGTTTTGTATTGAACTGTATAGGTTTTTGGAAGCTAAAAACCCTGACTATTTCCATTCCAAAATGATTGATTCTTAATAGATTTTTCATAAGTTTCTCAACAATTCAATAATTAATAAATTTCAGAAAAGCTTCTCAATCATTAAATACATAATACCTTTTCTCTATGCACAGATAAGCCAGTATTTGCAGCGACCGCACCCGCTACCCTCAGTATTGTTGAGTTCCAATCAGGATTACTTGACCTAACTGCCACTGCCAACCCTTCAGGAGTCACCTATACCTGGTATAAAGGTAAGGAGAAAGTCTTTGGTTATTATATTATAATATGTTTTCCACCTGTAGTGGAAAAATACGACTTCCCTATTATTTTTAAAGGTATATGACCAGAATTCCAAACTAGAAGATTCTGCAGTAATAAGTTAAAAAATGCAATTAAAAAAATCTGATCCACAGATAATAGGGAGGTTTAGCAACCACTACGTAGGCAATATAACGTTGATGTGCATCATGCATATAGCATTGGTACGTATGCATTAAATGACCTATGGAGGAGGTGCGTCGTGGTTGCTAAACCTCCCTATTAACACAAGAATTAATTGTCATAACATGAAATTCACAACCTAGGGAGGGATTGCTTGGGGATATATAATTATCACCGCACCTCCAGAACAATCCTCTCCCAGAACAATTAAATTGGATCAGACACAAGGAACATTTACCCCTCTTTTTTTATTTTGAAACAGCTTAACAATTTACTGAATGTTTCAAATCCAAGCTTACTCTTTGCACTCAATTTTCCACTTGTAATGTTCCAGGGAGTGAGAAACTGACACATGAAAGTAAAGCAAAAAGGGATGTGAGCATCCCCCACTTTATCATTGACGGACCAGTACTGAACATTACCAATGTTACGCGAGCGGATGCTGATATTTACACAATAGAGGCAGCAAACTCAGAAGGAGCCACAAACTTCTCTGTCAAACTGGATGTACAGTGTAAGTAATATATATGTGAACCAGCAAGCAGAAATGGGGGTTCCTGCGGGATTCAGTACCTGTTTTAGCCACCAGGGGGCATCACTATGGGCTGGAATAGGAAGAATATGCCTAAAACTGTTTTAGGGTACTTTTTCAATAATTTTTGATAAAACGTTCTATTTTGGGTGGAAAGGTTCCAAACAAGGCATGTTAAAAGAACTTTTTTGGGCCTAAATAGGCATTTTTGTTGATTTCTGTTGCCATGCATGGAAACATGATTTTCATTCTAAATAGGAAAATCAATGATCTCATTTGAAGGTATGTCTCACCAGGTTTACTATGGTGAAAACAAAAAGAAAATACCATTTCTAGATCAAAAGTTATGGGCAAAAGAATTGAAAAAGTATGCTAATTTAGCTAATTAGCATAAATTATGCTAATTTTAGATGTATCTCATGACCAATTAGATGTAGAGCTTATTGCCATTCAGGAAATGGTCATAACTACCAATATTTAGCAAGCCATCCCTCTAAGACTAACAGGAGTATCTTCTCCTGCAATATATCACTAAAAAGCTAGTGATCTGAATTTTAAAGTTGACTTAAGCATGGAGCACCCTTTCTCCTTGCCTCTACACATATATGCAGATTTTTATTTTATTTTCATTGCAGTGAGCTTTAATCAAATTCATTCATCAAGAAGGGTTTATACTGTAGATTTTCTTTATAAAGCTGGGACAAGAGCTGAAATATATAGATTTTCCAATTTCCGCATATCTATCATCACTCCTTTTGTGAAAGTGTCCTGGCAAAATCTCAATCTATCTAATACATTCTAACCATGCCAAATTCAAGCATTTATATGTATAGAAATAAAATGCTTGCAGCATTTTATTCATGTCAACAAGCAGTCTTGATTGTGTCAGCATAGTGGCTCCATCTGAAGCCATAAAGCAGAGTACTCTATAGTGGTAGTGAATTTGCCTGGCAGCAAAGCAGACCACTCAGTGCTGCCCCTAGGAGGCTGTGACCAGAACTAATTAACCTAATGGTTTCCCTTCCCACCAAAGAGGAGAGACTAGCTGAAACTTAAGTCCAATGATGTGCACATAATGAACCACATCTTGCCAGAATAAATGGCACCCTATGACTTGGAAAAGGGTATATAATTACCTGAAATACATATCCGACAAAGCTATATAAGCTTTTATACCAGCTTTAAGATCTATAGTAATTCAGGAAAACAAGTGGTGGATGGACACTAGCATGTGGAGGATGAATCCAACCTGATGTAGAGTCAAGTCTAATATACAGTGTAAACATATATGGAATCAAATTGAAGTGACTTCTGATAAAACTCCTTCTTCAGGCAAACTTCTCTTAATGGTTGAAGTTCAAGTAGAATAGGAAGGGAGGGAGACAATGATATGAGTACAAATCTACAAATCCCTTAATCCTCAACTTCAATTATAATTCCCACTTTTTCTTTTTCAGACCCAGCAGAGATCTCCAAGGTCACAGAAAGTGTCAATGTTGACCACAATACCATAGGAATCCTGGAATGTCACTTCAAGGGTAACCCTCTCCCTGGCGTGGTCAAATGGTCGCGGGCAGGGTACAACATGTCGCGTCCTGACATTGAGACATCAGCCGGAATGTCTAAACTGGTTGTCCATAATGTCACCAAGGAAGACTCTGGGAGCTTTGTATGTGAAGTCACAAATGGTATCAAAGATGTGACGGTGACTGCCGAAGCCAGCCTTGTAGTCAAATGTATGTATTCAACAATTTTACCTTGTACTGCAAACCCCAGCTGGTCCCTGTCATAAGCTAGGGGTAGTGTTTGAGGAAAAGTTATAAGCCGATTTTGGGACACTTTTTTCAAGGTTCTCACTATAATCTATGGTAACAAAAAACCTTAGTCATGAGCCGGATGGAGACTTTGGGAGATATTACAATGCCAGTTTAAGTCTAAAATAAGATTTTTTGAGCATTTGAAATTCTAGTTTTGGAATGTTTCTATGAATAATCTGTATTAGAGTGATTCACCGTTTCCCCAGACTTACAGAATATCGGTCAAGTAATTCTTATCATTCTAAATCAATTCTTCTGATTTGCATTTATGCAGATGCCCCAGAGATTGACCGAGCCCCTCGTTACTCCCGGGCGGCAGCACGCAACATGGAGACCGGGTCGTTACTGTGTAAAGCAGAGGGAGCTCCTGCTGTCAAGTTCAAGTGGTTCAGAGTAAGTGTATTGCACAGTCATTTCAAAATACCATAATTGCTTGTTCAAGAGCAGGGGCTCAAATGACTGCACGTTTTGTTTCAGTGCATTTTCAGGACACTCCTGAAACCTCAAATTTCTCTTAAGAATGGACTGAAATGAGTGCAGGTCCTGTAATATAGTTGGGGCCAGCAGGATATTGAAATTTGTAAGCGCAGGTGCGCTTAAACAAGCAATTGTTGTACTCCAAGTGCATGATAGTGTTGGAAAATCCATTCCTATCTCGGTCCCCAAAGTCAAGGATTAAAAATGAAATAATCAGCACCAAATTGATTTCAATTGAATTACACAAGGTAAAAAAAAAGAAGACAATACTGTTCAGGTGTGATCTATAAGCCCCCTCCATCTTACTTATACCAACCTCTCATCTTTCATGTACATTGAATATAATACATGAAAATGAAAACAGAAATAATTTGTCCTAATATATTCATTTATAGAACAACAAAGAGATTGATGTGACCGGGATCCGGTACCACGAAGAGACGACAAAGGATAACATAGTACAATACACATCTACACTACAAGTGTTTAATGTTACCAAGGATGACTATGGCAAATATGTGTGTAAAGCACATAATGAACTGGGCACTGATCAACACTCTATAGACCTGGCTGATACAAGTAAGATAGTACTTTTGCATTGGATTTTACATTGGAAAATAAGGGAAGGCAGAAATGCATTGACTCTTCTAATTACCAATATTATTCTACATGGAGCCTGAAATGGCTATAAACAACCATCACTTACTCACTCCTATATCTATCATGCATATAAGACACACCTCATGTATAAGGGGCACTCTGATAACTTAGCAAGATCCTGTAGAGTACAGCTACAGGCATTTTTTGGTCACTTTAGTACTGTTAAATAGTTCAAAGTCCTAGCATATTAAGCACACCTACAGCCCATGCTGATCCTACAAGGCATAGTAGGGGAATATCTGGTTGTATACAAGCTACAGTCTATGCGCAGGCTACTATGGTAATACCAGCATATGATAGGGCCTATTCCCCAGTTCTCAACTGTCTCAGGTTTACTCTGCCCTTAACTTGATATGTAATTTTTCCAGGTGAACCTCAGGCACCATATGACGTACACATAAAGGCATCTACACATAACAGTGTTACCTTAGCATGGACACCAGGGTTTAATGGCGGTGCTCCTCAGAGTTTCCACATTCGCTACCGCAGAGTTGGCGCTGAGGGATACAAGACCGAGGAAGTGATGCCTAAAAATGCCACTGTCTACGTAGTCACAGGTAGGAATCAAGTTTTTCTCATATTGTGTTTTTGATAATGTAAAAGTATTTGTTAACAACTATTATAGATCAGTCAGTCCATGGGAAGATGATGTTTGCACATTGTATATCAGAGAAGGAAAGGACTATTTGTGAGCAGATGAGGGGAAAGGGTCCTCCGAGGTAAAATATGAAATTTGAAATTGATGTTATCAGCTTTAAAATGAGGTGTCACATTTGAAGATAGCCCTTCTAGTTCCAGAGATATTACTTCACAAAATGGAATGACATAACTGTATCAATACAGCCAACAAGCTCTATCATTCATTGTTTTATTTAATTAGGCACGGTATGAATAATCGATTAAAAAATGACCAAACCTTTCAATACATTTGGGCATAGCTTTAGATCTTGAAATGGTATCTTAATGCTTTTTTCAGCATATGAATCATTCTAACAGTTGACACTATTTTTTTCTCTCTTTGGAATATAATTCTGGTTGCCATGGCAACACATTTCACTGAGAACCCTTATTAAGGCCTTGTTTTGGATTCAAAACATACCATCTACTTTCCAAATGTACAGGAAGTACCAGGAAATAAAACTTTTTCAAGGAAACCATCTTTTTTTGTGTGAAAAATTACATAAGGGCAATTTTTGGTCTATTTTTCACATTCTTAGCCTCTGTAGCTCCCAGTGGCCAAATCCAGTACTAGAAATCCTGCAGTGTGAGCCCTTTCCCCTCATCTGCCCACATTTTTCTGCTGGTACTAAATCCATCTTTCCCTGGGGATAGCAAATATCAGACTGGGACCCAATGCTTTTCTCCAAGGTAATACGCATAAAAATGAATACATTGACCTCCATTGAAGATCATATTTTCAGTTGATATAAAAATTGTTCTCATATTCCTATCCCTTATTTTTTTAAAGAAATTGTACATGTTTTTAGGGCTGAGTCGTGGTACTGAGTATGAGTTTTCAGTGAAGGGAGTCAACTCATTTGGTTCGAGCCCATACCAAGAAGCCTTGACAGGCCGCACTGCAGGTATTAATCATATATTTTATATATCTAAAGATTTCCCTTACACATACATACACAGGATACCATCAACATACATTATAGTTATAGACTGATGAAAGCTAACCTTATGTTGGTTCCCACATTCACCCAAAGCTTGTTTCTGTAATTGCAGTTATTAGTAATGAATGTCAAATGAATTGCTTATCCTGTTGCCTATACTACTTTTGAGTATCATCTTAATGTTGGGCAGGTAAGGATACTAACTTTGGCAGATGTACATTCTATATAATTCCTATATCATAAACCTTTTTGGAAGTGTAACCCCAGATTTAGAAAGTCATTTGGACCATAATTTGTATCACTACATACCATCAAATTGGATTATGGCATCATGTTTGATATGCCACACCACCCTGTATTTGTTTTACATTAAATAACTAACACAATGTCTTGAATGTTATACAGTGTCACCACTGGTACAGGATGACAATGTACCACTCATCATCATCTTGACTGTGTCCATATTTGGTATGCTGCTACTCGGCCTCAACATTCTCCTCATCCTCTTCTTCTATCGCCGCCGCCGCAAGAAGATGGAGAAGGGTAAAATTATTGAGTCTTAAGTTGATGAGCCATTATTGAACAATCTAGAGGCTACATGCACTATTCCCTGTGCATGGATGAAATAGATTTTTATTTGTGCATTTTACTTCTAATGGAACAGTGTTCTCTCCAGCATGCTCCACTTAGTTTTGCACTTATAGGTAGATTTTAAGGCTAACTATTAATTTTTAGTCTGTCTAGTACATGACAATATTAAAATAGTCTGGAAGAGGCAAATATTTGTTTTTACAACTTAAGTCCAGTATGATTATATGAAAAAGTGAATTCTTTGTATTTCATCAAATTTCTTTGTCCTTTAGATCAGTCAGAAGGTGCAAGTAATGCGAACACGGTGGAGATGTTCTCGGCTCCCACAATCACAGAAGACTCTAAGAGCTACAGCACTTATGACCGCTCACTTGATGACTTCCATGATGACTACAGGGTCTATGATGTATGCATTTACAGTATTCTGTTACTTAATTACAAGAAATCCCCTCATATAAGCTGCACCCTTGTATAAGCCCCTTTCCCCGAGTTTGTGAAAAATTATAAATTTCAAAATGGTATAACTTTTTTTCTTGATCTTGGAAATTCAAAAAGCTACAGGGTCCTAGGGGCTCCCAGACCCCTCTGTGGTGCTGGAAAAATTGGGAAAATATTGGGTTTATGTCATACCTGACCCCTACCTTTATTTTCCTTATTCTACCTCATGAATTTAGTTAGCGTCACTAAGAAGAGGGTGGTATCTATCTTACTTTTTAATCTTCCTTTGGAGTTTCAGTTGTTCTGTGTTCTTAATTTCACTATTGCACACATATCATCTTAAGGTTTTATTTTAATGTGATTAGGAGGAAATGAAGTATTACCAACCTATTATCAAAGTTTTTACTTTAATGATTTTATTACCCTACCTCTCCATACAATTCGGGCTTCCGTAGCCCACTTAAAAGGGTCTATTTCTCTTTCCTATCCCCTCGGATGTGTGTGGTGCACATATGCACGGGCACTGACACATTCCCCTAGTGAAATTGTGTAATGTCGTTCTCGCCATGAATATGACCTTAGCTGTCGAAATGGCGTTAAACATCTATTACTCACTCACTCCATACAATTACAGCCTGAAGATGAATTGAAGCGCTTCCTGCCACCACCAAACTACAGTTTCTATCGTCCTCCATCATCTAATCTCTATGGACCACCTCCTCATGTTGGCTCTGCCCCTCACCTTGGGCCAGCCCCATACGGTCCTTCTCCAGCCTTTGATGGCCCGCGTTCTCTTGGACCTCAACAGCCCTGGGACAACCGGAAACATGGTAAAGATTCAGATTCGGGATTAGCTATGTTGAGTTCTGTATACAAGGAAGTACAAATTATGACATTCCTTTGCTTTAGGCAGTCATCCTCTTTTTGGAAATCAAGTGCTGTGGTACAACTGATAATAATAATTTCCACCTGTGTCCAGCTGCCAATTCAGTTTCCTGTTTTAATCAATTCAGCAGCTTTCTTTCAGTTTTTATGTTTGGTGTTTCTTCATATATGAAAAAGAGAAGACATCATTTCCCACTTACCTGCACAGGCCAACTGTGACAAAATGGGGTTGTAGTTGAAAGTCATAGTTTTAAAAGATGTATATCTGGTTACAGATACTTATGGTAGCATGCCGCGAGTGCCTCCAGGCAGTCCTCCTGATGACCGGGAGCAATACGCTAACCAGCTCCGGGCACTAACTAAAGGAATCAACCCAAGTAGCACTCTACCTAGGGACCACCACCGTGCACCTCGTACTGATCAGGTCTGCTTGAAATTTAAATTCACTAATAGTAAATTTTCAAATCCATAGACTGTAATATTTCATACTTGATAGGTCAGGGTCAGGTTCTATTGCAATGAAAGTTAGATTATGGATTAGTGAAAATCATATCTTTATGTTATTACATCTACATCAGGGACAGATAGTCAGTGACTTGTCATCTCTTCTCATTATCTTCAAGGTGCATTAATTTGATTATCTTCACATTACAGGGACCACCGAGCATGCCTCCTCCGTCTCGTCCGCCACCACCTCTCCCACCTACTCGGTCATCGTCCAACCTGACAGAACAACCGCCCCGTAGTATGCCACCACTACCGACCAGGAACTATGACCGGGAGGAGATGCCGCCCACTGGAGGCACTACTCCCCGCTACGCACCCCCACCTGGTGAGTTTATTAAGTAAAGTTGTTGAAATAGTCTTCAGTCTTATTAAGGTTTTCAGAGTTTAGTGAGATAAAGGGATAAATTGAGGCTGGGGAGGGTCAAAACAAATTATTTCACTTATATTTACTTACTTAGGGTTTGTATATGAACAGGTATTATATAATAGATGAATCTTCCTATTTGATAGGACGTCATGGAACAGGAAAGCATGACTTAGTAGGGGAACATATTACTAGTAAATATCCAAAAGAAAAGTGATGTGATTAAGAATCTGGTATTTTCTGGTTATTTTCAGCTTTCCAGACCCCTGGATCACGCCCCACCTCTCGTCCCCCATCCCGCCCCCAGTCCCAGCACTATGACTATGAAGCCCCACACCCTCTTTATCAAGGCACACCCCTCCAACGCCAGGCTACGCCCCCTCACCGACAAGGCACACCTTCTCATTACCATGTTCCGTCCACTCTATCCCAATCCCACTCCCAACTCCGAGGTGAATTTGTGTGAATGTGGTAGGCCTACCAACTAAAGATGCCATAGTGACTTTTTACCCTCCAACATCCTGGTTTTCAACAGAAGTCATAACTCACTATCAGTCAATCAACTGTTGTACTGTAAAACATATGAGCTGTGTTGTTGAGGCATTTAAAACTACTTTTTATTTGCAAAAAGTAAAGCCAAGGTGTGGCTTCTTGCAAATCCAAAGAGAAGGGATATAATCAAGGATTTACATCTGCTCAATGATATTGTAGATGGCTGATGGTGGGTTCACATGAGAGCCAGTGGCATGTGGTGTAGGCAGTTGATAGGGAGTGAGTGCCCTTTATCCTCAACCTAGACCATAGTATCTAGAATAAGAACAAACGCCCCTTCCTCTTCCATCCTACCCCTATCTACTTGCATGTTGTCCTCCCATATATAGCCATAATGAGTGATTTTTGGATTATGATTTTGAATAGTTAGCTCATAATGTGTTTGATTGTAAACCAAAAATATGATTATTTAGATTTGGTAGGGCATGTTACATACTAGCATTTCGCTGTGTGACAATCAGCAATTATTTGAGAGTGGATTTTGCTTTGAAGCAATATCTTGCCTAAGAATGCCATTATATTCCTTATCATTTTTTCTTGAACATTCTTGCCTATGTCTTAATCAAAATGCCACCTCTGAAAAGAAAATACCTCAGCAATATGAAATCATTCCTACAAAATTAAGCACACACACTCCATGGGTATGTGATTAAGCATTGGTTTTATTAATGTTTATAATACCTCTTATACCCGTCCCAGTATTATAAAGATAGATAGCTCAAATTAAAAAGACAAGCCAACAAAAAAGACATGCCACAACTGACTATTGTCACTGTCATTTAGATAGATTTAGCTGAGGACCACTATTTAGAATCTTGCATGGACCTATTTATTGTTCAATTGACTTTAATCATGCATGATTTATTTGAAATGATTAAATGGGAACTGATGACCTCTACAGGTATAATTCAAATTAATTCAACTTATTTATTCAGCAAATTGGTGTTAACAAAAAGACATGGCAACTTTATTTCAACTTGAACTTGAAATCAATTTAACTCATTAAAACAAAAAGATGTCAATTATTAACTTGAATTTAATTGCATTCTTTGTCATATTAAAGTAATTCTCTCATCAGCACCCATATGATATTACTTGTTTAATGGTTCTGATTTGTTGTGTGCATTAAGATTCTGTAGATTTTTCACTAACAGCTTACCCTTTGACCCTTTTATTCTTTGTCTGACCTGTAGCCTCTACCCAAGGTGCTGCACCCCGGCCACCCTCGGTGGATGCGCCCCGACCTCCAACTTCTGAAATGAGGGGCCAGCTTGTGTGAATGTCAAAAATGTCATATGACTGAGTGAAATTGAAATATCCGACAAAGCACCATATCAAACTAGCCTTATGGGTGTGCAATCCCTGTGCACAATGTATACATTTGTACAAGTACCAGCATAAATTGTTAGGATTCTTTCTTTTGTTTGTTTGTTTTTCTGCTACATGAGAATTCACATTCTCAAAATAAATCCGACTCACTGCAAATTATTGTGTATAGTTCACAGTTTCTAAAATCACTGGATTTTCATTTTAATTCTGTAAAATCTTTGGAGTGATGTGGTATGAATGAACATTAGAAAAGAGAAATTTACATGAAGATAGAAGACAAATCCATCCAGTACTCTTGTTGAAGATGCTAGCTGACTGCTAAATGTATGTAGGTTAGTGTCAGGATTGATTAGTGCCTTAATCATGAGACCTCTAGTGATTATCATGATACATGGAATGATCTTTAGTCTTTTAGTTATTTTACAAATTGACTTCTTTATTATGTAGTAGATACATAAAGTTTTGCTGTCAAAGGGGATAAATATTAATATATGGTCTCACATGAGTCATAGTCTCTTCCCTGGCTCTTTGACTTGATATAATCTTTGTAACTGCAGAAGAGAGATTGAGTGTTGCTAGTGTATGTCCATTGAATTATGATATTACATATCACAATGGCAGTGAAAATGAGTTAATTGAGGGAAATGTACATTTGTATTTTATCTAGATTATATGGTTTCTTGCCATTTGTAATTGTATTGTACAAGTATCTAGTCCATGCATTATGAATGAGCGTGTGTTAGTTCAGGTTATGTATGTAAGATTTGAGGAGTAGACGGGCTAAATGTATTAACAGCAGATAAGAGTATGGTGCCAAGATATTGGAAAAGCATGAACAACATCTTCTGAACAACATTAATTTTGTTGAAAGCAGTGAACATGCTAATGCTTTTATATACATCACTAGAAATTTTGTTGTAGTGAATTTACTATCAAACTAAAGTACCTTAGTACCCTGTGGATAAAGCATAAAGTTCTAAGGGTACCTAGGGCCCCCAGACCACACTGTAACCCCCTATCATCTATGCTGCAGTTGTTAGGTGGAATGTAACATCAAGTGGGAGGTCTTTGCCTCCCCCTTGTGGATATAGAGATAACTAAATCCCAGTACACATTAAGGCCACATCCTTTGCATAGGGTAGTATGGTACATCCATGACTGTTACCATTACCAATAAAGTAATGATATTCTCCCTTTGTTACCAGGTTCTGAATTGTACATTGTACTGAGCAGTTTGTACATTATATACTGCAAACTATTGTGTAACATACAAGCTGTATATGAAAAAGGATAAGGTCTAAGACTTAATTATACAAAAATTATACTTAATCTCAGATGCCTGAATTGAACAGTGTAGTGCATATCCAACAAGAAATGTGGTTGTGACCGCGTAAAAAAACGCCTCCCACCATTAATGTCGGTATAGCAGTGTTTGATGACATGTCTCATAAAAGCAGACATTAAGAAGATTTCACAATTATCAATTTCTCTATTCAGTAATTTTGTATTGTGAGACCTCATCACATGGGGCAAATGCAATCATCATAGCGCACTCCCGTACCGCTTCGCGGTACCGCAGCTACACGGCGTGGGAGGCGCTAAAAACACTCAGCTGGCCACACACAGCGTTTTGAGAGGGCACTTTTGTGGTTAATTAAAGTTCTCACAACATTTCCAAAAACTTTACTGGTCAAGTTTATATATGCAGCCAAAATACATTAGTGAAGTCATCTACACACACCTTGCATTATCATCAAGTCAATGTGTGTAAATATTGCAACTGTCCATTCTAGCAGTCGGACTAAATACTGTTTTTACAAAAGTTTCAAAAATGGCATCATGCCTCAAGGAAATATTTTTCTGTTCTTTTCAGAAGAGTATTAATTTAGTAGGGATACTTATCAATGTCCATAGTATAAGGGTTTGAAGCCCATTGCTGTAATGTATAATACAAGCTATAAATTAGCATATAAGTATTGTAGCTTGGTTTCATATGGAAACATGGAAAGTTCTGATTAATAAATACTTGCCATAAAACATATCATAACTTACATATCATTTTTTATCAGTTTTCCTGTAATTTAGTCTTATGCCTGTTTTGTGTGCTTGAAGTTATACAGGTGAACCCAATGTATATATATGTACAGTTGACATTAATATAGAAATTATTCATATATTTCATATAATCCTGATATTAGCTAATCTCATTATCATCAATGTATACATATCTACAATTCTTCTGGTAATATGCAAAACATATTTCACATGTTCCAATGACAATCATATAAAGTTAGCCTCCTCTATATAATAAGTCCTTAAAGATGGCCTATCAGCTATAACAGCTATAAATACAGGACGTGAAACTGAATTTAAAGATCAAAAGTTCAATTACGCCTAGGCTGCTAAGGAAACTTCACTAACTCGTTGCTATTTTGTTATTTGAAAGCTGATTATAATAATTATCATTTTTGATTAAGTCAGAGTTAGTGCATCAAAACATTCTTATGGAGATTTATGACAATGCCTCCTCATATCATAATATGAACATACATATCACTTTATATACAATGTAAATAGAGGTTTATAATTATAACCATTGGACATACTGCATGCTTTATTTGTTGAATAGTCATAGAAAATGTAATCTTATAGTTGTTTGTAAGAGATGTCGCTTTGTCTAGGGTCAATAGGGAGAAGACTATTTTGATAGTAGCAATTTTTTCCTTTATATAGACTAGGGCCACAGGAAGTTTTTTACTATACTTGTCTCGGGTTATTAATGCTATCTGGTGAAGTTTATCTATTTTATTTCCTTGGACTGCAGCTGTGATGTAAATCCAAAACCATCCCACATTAATAGAAACAATTGGCTTTGATTTAATCAGTACTTAAGACCAAGCCTGGTGCTTTGCCACATTGATGTTGGAAATTTGAGAGGAATAGAGGACTTGTATGTACAGGGTATAAAGAGAACGGATTCTGTAAGTTGTAACTTGTACAAATGTACCAGGGTTCCCCTGTTTCCTTATCCTACGGACAGCTACGGACATCTGTATGTGATATATGGACCTAAATATGTTGGAAAATCAAATACGGCTAGGGGGTACCAGGTGGTATCCTAAAAGTGACATCCATATGAAACATACGGACGTACATATGTGATATACAGACACCCATATGTTACATATGGACGTCCATATGTGTCTGTATACGTATTGTCAGTATCTGATAGTATTTTGTATTGATCATTTTAATGCATCTCTACATAGGGAAAAACAAGGCCCAGAGATCATATATTTGTCACACATACCAATTTTCAGGTTCCCATTATCCATTAACATACTATGTTAAGAATTATTTCATTGGCTTGTAGTGAAAAGTAGTCAAAATGGTGCTATCCCAAAAAATATAAAAAAAAAATCATGATTCTACATAATTATTTTTCAGAGGCTAAGAAGACGAATCTTTTGTAGGCCTACTAAGTTTACATAAAACATTTGATTTCTTTATTCTCTTCACACTTAACATCAAGATGTTTTATATTATCAGGATTGCCTGCACGTGCTGGCAAGGACGTGAGAATTTTGTGTATCTATTACCTCTGAATAAAATTGAGAACCTTATTTGCTTTGTGTGTTTGTTTATTCCTCATAATCATATTATCTGAATTCTGAATTTCATACAGACAAACATACAGAATACAAAGATGAGTTGAAACTTTTACTATTTCTACCCTTTTTAAAGGGGGTCTAGCATGCTAAGACCTACCTACCTTAGCAAGTCACATGACCACCCCTTACCAATCAGGACATCGCAATTTCTCTGCTGGTTCCCGCAGATTTGTGAAAGATCTTTGAGCAGGTACCCATAGTTTTTTCCCCCATGCTAGACCCCCTTTAATGCACATTTGTTTAAGTTCCAACATCAACTCTTTTGTGTCTGCATCATACATCAATGCACTATAAATGCTTTAAGTGCACTTATACAAGAACACTGCAGCTTTCTTCCCCACCCCATTTCCACACTGGTTAGATGTAACCAGCATACTGGTATTAACACTGAACATGGCAGGCCAGGCCATTCGGTTCCGCAGATTTTGTCCTTCTGCAGGCCCGGATTGATCTTGGCAGGACCGAACACCTTAAGATTGCTATTTTTAGGAAAGAAAACAAGAATTAACTCATGGGTGGGAGGGCAAAATTTTTATTTTATTTTTCTAGAAAAATTCATTCGTCTATGGATTTTGCTAGATAAAAAATGTGGAGAGGGCGATTTATTTATTCATTTATTTTTTTGGCTTCTTTACTCAGATGTCTATTTTAGCTTCTTCTAAGCACAGCATAAATACTGGAATCAACATCTGTAGACTTTTCCCGATCCAATGCCGTTTCTGTAACTTCTTTGGTGACCCTTCAAGTCCTTTTTCTACCCGCCCCCTCCCCCACAAAAAAAAAATATCAAATTTCCCAGAAAATGATGCGGGCGGGATCCATAGACATGATATTTTAGAAGATAAGGTGCGGGAAATCCATAGACCAACCTTTTAATTTGGTGTTGCCTCACATCAGAGAACCAAAACGTCAAAAAAGATAAAACTAAAAATGCACCTTCAAGGTCCCTCTCAAGATGGGTGCATCTATTGCAGGATGGTAAGATGGGGATTCAAGGCAACTGTAGGGATTCCTGCACAGAGAGAAAATTCACATGTCAAATAGCTAGAGATAAGACTCCCACTCCCAGTGACATTTATAAACAAACCAGTCTGATTAACAGACCAATAACTATAGTGAATCCTCGTTCACTATATATAGTGAATATGGGAGCTACCTTAAAAATACGGTGAATGCCTGTTGAAAAACTATGGTGAATCCTCATTTATTGTACAGTATTGCACCAACACTATAACATCACATGTTGCTTGATATGCATTTATAACTAAATTAAAAGACCCGACAACATCCACCTTACAGGCTGGACAGGTGTAGGAGAAGCTATTTTCTGTTGGCTTGCTTCCATCTTCACACATTACCAAGTCTGGGTCTTTTTCCTCAGTACATACCTGTGTATGAGGGTGAGTAGCTTTTTGTCTCTTTATATCCAAAGGAAGTCTGAATGTTCTGAATGTGCAACTTTTATGAAGGAATTATGCACTGAGAAATAGTTCATCTTAATTTGGCAGTTTGAATTCTTGAAAACAGCATTCAACAGTTCATCAACTTTCTGCCTTTCATCATTGGACTTGGTCTCAAATTTAGAATCAGCTTTCGTGTTAGCTCTCTTTCTTGTTACCTTTGATGACATTTTCAGACAGTATGCTTTCTTATTTTCACCACAAAACTTTCTTTTCTCTTGGTGTTTGATCAGATCTCTGTTTTGGTGGAACGCATGACCACAAAGTTTACACTTATATGGCCTTAATTGCAGATGGACACGTTTGACATGGACTTTGAGATCGTTGTACTTTTTGAAACAGATCCGACATTTTGAATCTTTTGAAGATCCATACATCATTTCCACAATCATTTCCCTCTTATCATCATCATCAATTTGCGCTATCTCTGATTCAGTTTCAATTATACGATCAGAAATGTTTTTTGTCTTTTTCAAGGTCTTTTGAAGGACCGGATTCAATGCCTGTTATAGGATCACTCAGAGCTCTCAGAGCTATCCCCCTCCTTTTTAGAACCACTGAGGTCCTTGCTCATTTCCTGATTATCTGACAGACTGTGCCCAGCCCGATCAATGTTCCTCCTTGATTCATTCTGCAACAACTGTACACCTTTATTTTGATGTGTAAAACCTACCTCAGCTGGGTTTGAGATGTCTTCACCATCAAAGGAAGGTCTGCAATTTCCATCATCAATACTTGAGAGTGTATCCTTGAGGTCTTCATTGTCAGAGTTATGCACCCTTCTATGACGGAGCATCTTGAAGTTGGTGACGAACAATTTCTCACAAATATCACACTCAATTATCTTCGATGGTTCTTTTTTGTGACAGTCTGTTCTGAGGCGTTTGACTTTCAATTTTCATATCTCTATTTACCATTTTAAGATGAGAATTTTGGTGTTGAAGTTTTTCTTTTCGACAAGGAAACAGTTTGTCACAACAGACACAGGTTCTTACCTCTCTGACGTTCCCCTTTTTGTCATGTGGTCGATTTTCTTTCTCATTTGTCTTTGGTGGGGACACTTGCTTTGAATCTGCGTCGTTTACAGAGGAATCATGCACTGGAGAATGGTTCATCTGCTTGTTTTTACAGTTTGGATTATTGGAAGTAGCATTCTGCATTTCATTAACTATCTGACTTTCATCATTTTCAACACTTTTCCTTTCATACTGATGCTTTGACGGCATTTTCTGATGGGGTACTTTTTATCTTTTGCACAGAATCGCTTTTGCTCTTGATGTTTCACCAGGGAACACTGTTATGCTGATCCTTTAATGGATATGGTACCTGAATATCCGTACCACAGTATTGCTTTCGCTTTTGATGCGTCATCAGGTTGATCTTTAGATGAAAGCCATGACCACAAAGTTTACACTTGTATCGCTTTAATTGCAGATGAACACTTTCAACATGCCTCTTGAGCCTGGTGAACCTTTTATTACATATCGGACAAGTAGAATTATGCTTTGTAGAACCACTGAGCATTATGTTGATCTTGTGTGTCTTTCATTATTGAAAGCTGTGGTTTCAGATTTTGACGCTTGGCGTGTAGTCTTTGAGGAATGCATGTTTCTTCCTGTTTCCTTTTAGTTGAGAAGCAAAGCCACAAAAGCTACACTTGTGGGGACTTATCTTCAGGTGAACTGACTGGACATGGACTTTGAGACCCCAATTTGTAGATAATTTCTTGTAACAAATCAGACATTTTGAGCCGACTGTAGTTGACTGCAGCATGTTATCAATCTTCTCCTGTTCATCCACATCAACAATGTTATGCGTCTCTGGTTCATTCTCAATTGAACGCCCATCTAAGTCATTGCCTCTTTCATCTGCCTTCTTTTGATCTGACAGTGAATCAGCATCTGCCTTATCGTTACTGATGTTTTCACTAACTGGGCCAGCTTTCTTTAAGACATGCCCTCATTGATGTCTCAGCATCATCGACTTCGAGGCACACACTCTTTGGCATATATCACATCTTGGCTTCCCTTTATCTCCATTGTCAGAATTTGGTTTTTGTTCAGTAGTTTGTTGCAAGGTTTGGACTCCCTGTCTGTTGATTTTGTCGTGCACATTTCGTTGGTGCGGTTTAAGGTTTACTTTTTTGCGTACAAGCATGATCACATAATATACATTTAAATGGCTGGATCTTCTGATGAATTCGGCTTATATGTCTGTCAAGGCTGCTGTGTCCAGAAAAGCCCTTGACACAAAATTGACATTTGAGTGTCTGCAGGCATTTTAAGTGATGTAGCTATAGGTTCAGACACAGGAATTGTTGTACACTGTTTAAACTTCAGTGATTGTTGTCCTTCGTAAAAGCTCCCACTGTCTGTCACGGACTCCAAGGACACCGTTACAACCTGAAAAACACATAAAACAGAACAGGTTAGTTTGATAATTCTCAAACGTTTTATATGCATTGTATTATGGTATGGCATGGTATTACCGGTAAATAAGCAAATGTCCATGACCATGCGATATTTTTACATCGTATTCCCCGATGTAAAACATCCCATGGAAGCAGACATTTTGCATTTATGCCATGGCCTACGGGGTTATTTTGCTTTTAAATAAAGAAAAACAGCTCAGATCTGTTCAAAATCCAAGATGGCGGACACAAATTGAATACGGATACATTGTATTCAATACCCCCCATAGAATATGGCGGTTCTAGTACTAATCTATAGTAGTTAACGTTCGTATCAGCCATGACATAAAGTAGTATATAGGTGTTACATTCAGATATATTTATTCATGATGCAGCTTTCAAGTCGGTAGCAAACTTTATCTTATCTGTGGTAGTGTATAACGGACATGACACTTTTATCGATGGAAGGTTTTGATATAATTTCTATTACATGCACAGAGTTCCAACAAAATTCTCAGGCAGAACATTCAATGACATTTCCAAGACAAAAATCAAAATTTCACCTGACATGATTAAATATTTTTGGCAATGAGTGGGCAAAGCCCCTAGGAGAAAATCAAAGGGAGGGATTGGTAAATATATTGTCGATCAAGATAAATTCCCTGAAAATATGCATTTCTACAAATTCCCCTGAAATATGATGAAGTTTCCTGGAATTCCATGACTTTCCCTAATAATTTTTTTTTATTCCATGGCATGAAGGAATGATGTATACAGATTCTTTAAAACCTTTTAACTCTTTGTGTTCTTCCTATATCATGGATCTTCCCTGCACATTGTAAAGGTTGTGGAAGTATAGACTTAAATATCATTGTCCAACTGTAATACCTCACATAAGGCACAGGTTATAATGCAAGGATAAATTATCATTTTGTCCTAGCTCTACTTATAATGGAAGTTATAATACCAGAAATTCCCTTGTATAATCCACACCCAGAGTCTGTGGATAAGCTCTAAGCCGCACCTAATGCTTGATAATTTGCGGTTTAGTACTTTTCTATAATGTCAAATACCCTCACATAAGCCACACCCTGGCTTTTTGAGACCTCCTTTAAGCTGCAATAAGCCTCTGGTTTCCATTAATGGGCCACGCCTTTTAAATACGAGGGAATTTATGGTATTTCAATTCTTTTTCCCTGTGTTTTGGCAAAATATTCAGCTTTCCTGTTATTTACCTTTTTTTTGGCCATTTCTTCTGTGTGGTGAGGACCCTGTTGTAAAATGTACCCAGTCATTCATATCATAGATAGATATCATAGGACCAATCTCTATCATTAGCTTGAACTACACTTCATAATGATTTATAAAGCTAATCTCTAATGGGTTGAGTCCTATTCTTGGACTAAGTATACTAGAAGAAATAATAAGGAACAACAACATTCTCTGTCATGCATTATATTGTATATATCAAAGTACATAATTATAATAGTTCACTAGACTTGATTTCAGGTGATGATATCTAACCAATCTGACTACATATAGGCTGAATATTTCAGCTGTCATGTCCATATACATGTGTACATCGACTGTGTATTATCCTATAAAGCCTGTATTTATAATACACAGAGACTAGAAACTAGAAATAACAGAGTTCGATTTGTTCAGCCTCAGATATTACAGGAAGGGAGTTCTTAGTGGGCATGGATATGTTATAAGACTCAAGAAGTGATCATGCAATAGTACAACAGGCACATCCCTGGGAGATGTATATTGGTATATCACTGCCGTCTTCAATGCGTATAACGCGCACAGTGTCCTTAAAAAATATCTGAAATGTATGACTAGTACCCAGTAGCTAGAGTTAAATTGTGCCTCAGAGTCAGAATTCCTTTTAGGAAATCTCTCCTTTAGAATGTGAGCAAAAACAGGGGTGCGCTTATTTGGGAATCTGCGCTCATTACTACGAATACGATATGATCATGTTCTATGGGACTAGAATATATCGAGCAGAATTTTTTATCCCAGGGAATACACTGAGTAAAATAGAAATGGTGGACAGCAGATTTTTCTCATGCTTCAAAATTTTCTCATAGTTCTGTTGAGAGAACCATCCTATTTCAATCAGTGATGTCTCTACAATAAGCTCACAATACATCGTGTTAACAGCAATGATGGACTAGATATACAATACATACAAGACTAAATATACACTAATTGAGACACAAAAATAGCAATCAAGCTGTTCTCAATGTTCATTGTACAGAGATGCCACTCACTGGCCGACAAAAACCAGGAAAACTGGACTTTGGACACAATCATAATCCCAGGAATTTAACATAATCTAATACAGGAATCTTTGAATGAAAACCAGGAATTCCTGGTAAACCAGGAAAAGTGGCATCACTGATTGTAACCTAAAAACAAATATTTTAGGAGACAGCAGTTTTTTATGGAAAACAACTACCTCACAAACAAGTCAACTACTAAAATAAAATTGATACATAAAAACTAGGCTCTATACTCGTGAATATAATAAGTCGTAACCTATGATCAAATAACTTGTTACTGAACTTTAATACATCATATGGGAGAAGTCTCTTTATAGCTTTAAAACCATTCACATTTCTCATCAAACTTCAACCAGTAGACAGGTAGATGACATTTCAGTCACTTTCACTTTAAAACATACCTTACATGTACATGGTACATAATACATGTAGCATCAAAGGAAAGATGCGTTCAGTAACATTTGTGTGGTACTAATCAATTATCAATTAAGATGAACTAAAACCTTTCATCAAAACATCAAAAAGATGTGTTCTGTTTGGAAATACCCCGGTAGAAGGGATATGATACCATAGCATATGATTGAATAAGCAGGTTTATAAAACGGCAGCCCATACACTGCTTAGAGAATAGATGATATTCTTCATGTCGAGACTCTCTGTTGGACTATAACGCACGATGGTCGAGGGCCTTCATAAGGCCCGAGACCAGAGTGTGTTATAGTCCGACCGAGAGTAAAGACATGAAGAATGAGTTGTGTATTGTCTTTATAAAACATGTTAGCATTTTCATCACATTGATTAAAAGTCTTAAGCCTCTGATATCCCACTGGAAGGATAGACAAGCTGTTACCTTGCTCAGGTGTGCACTGTACTCCTATAATGCACTCAAGGTCCCTTCTATCATGCAGCAGTGCATGGGCTGCAGTTTTATAATGCACTATAGAAGTGACATTGAGTGCATCATAAGAGTGCATTGCACACCTGAACAAGTTCATGGCTTGTCCATCGTCCCTGTGGGATCTAGGAGGCTTTTAATTAGACTTTTTCATTAAGTCAGTGTGGTGCAACGTGTGTTCTAGTTTTATAAAGACAATAGACAACTCCTTCTTCACATATCAACTGTCCATTGTCCTATAATGAACTCAGATCCATTCGTACATTATAGGACAACAGACAGTCTCGACATGAAGAAGGTCGTTGTCTATCCTCTCAACAATACTACATGTCCCACATCCATGTTTGGAAGGATCCCCAGAATACTACCGATACACAGAATTAAATGCCGATTATGGATGTATAAAACTTACTATACCAGTATTTGGGATACTGAGAAATGTCTCAATATCGATCCTGGAGGCACATGACGATACTACATGCTGAATTTCAGTAGTGGGAGAAATCCGAGATTATTAACATGTAGCTTCAACATTTGACATCTATATAACATTATCTTATGGTTACATGATAAAAATAATGACCAAACAACGGCTATCTTTAAAAAAGAAACAGTATCCTATTTTCATGATAGCATATTTTGATAGCCATTGTATATCAAACAAAACGTTGCTGACATTGGTGAAATAGGTCACCTTGGTGACCTGTCTCATGGCAGCAAACAGGAAGTCACTTGTGGATACTTAAGTTGATATAAGGGAGCATTCATTATTCATGGCGGGGGTGGGGGTGAGCATTTGGCGAAAGAGAATAGGTCAAAAATAAAAGGCCCCCCCTAAAGAATACGTCCAAAATTTTTGCCCCCCCCCCTCAAGAATAGGTTGAAAATAAATGGCCACCCCCTCAAGAATAGGTTGAAAATACAGCACCCCCCCCCCAATGACGATCTTCCATGAATATTCTTTTATCTAACATATGCCAAAACCATGCCTATACATTGTTTGATACATATAATTATACCTCTCTTCTAGCTATAATTCATGGGAGTTGTACTTTAACATTTTAATGATTAGCATTGACTATAGTCAACACCGTGGTGGGTCTAGCATTGACTATAGTCGACACCATGTAGGCCTCCTTATATAGGAATTGTGCGGGGACTGTGAATACTATATTTATTCTAATAACCGCACCGGTGCTGAAAATTCATCATTAGATGGTTGCAACCTTAATACAAAAATCATTACCAAAAGGCACATCCCTAAAGTCTAAAAACCATTGTTTTTGCTTTAAAAACTTTACTTTTACATTAGCATGATTTGACACAAGGGGTGTGTGCTTACAGCCCAAAAGGTGAGGGGTGCGCTTATTAGTGCAGGTGCATTTAATAGAATGTAGGCCCTTACTCCTAGGAAATTTAAAGGCTGCCCCCATGGCCAGATAACTCATGTGTCTTCTGCCCTTAATGGGTTAATAGACTCCAAGGGATAGGTGACAAGGTATTTTTGTGTAGAATAGACCTACTACTGTAAAAACTCATGCATAAGGTGGAGATTATACATGAGGATAGCTCTTTCAGTCAGGCCCATAAAGAATCCTCCTAAAGTCAGGGTGTGCTAGGATATCATATTGTAGAACAGTACTTAATTTTTCAACTTTCACCCAATCTGTGCCTCACCCACAGGATATTTTGTATGTACTTTTAAATCTCAACATTTGCCAATTGTGGCCTGATGAGGGAAAACATGCCTCCCGTGGGAAATTGTTTTTTTTAAGGTTTAAGTCACAGGCTTTAATATGACATATATTGGGCTAAAATATCCCCAGTAGTTTTGCTGTAATTGCTTGTTAAACTTGCAAATAAGCTCTAAATGATTTATATTCTACCATAAATACTTATAATGCAAAAAATAGTTTTGTAGGAAAATAACCAAAGAAATGTGAGGTTTATATGGTAAAATTGGTTTTAAGTGGATTTTTTTAGCTCTCTCTTTAGTTCTGAGTTCCTGAAGGGATTTCCAAAAAAAAAAAAAAAACAATTGTGGCAAAAAATCCCATTTGGAGTGTGGTTTCCATGGCAACCAAAGATTGCCGTATATATGTCAATTTTCTATGTTGCCATGGCAACGGACATTCCAAAAATAGAATTTTTCAGTGGAGATGGAATAATTCAGAGCATACCACTGGATTCCCTATAAAAAATTGGTATCAAGCAATTTTTGGCTTATTTTTCAGTGTTGTTCCCATATATTGCCCCCCGGTGGCCAAAGCCAGTACTAAAAATCCCCCCTGGAGGCGCGTTCTTGCCCGTTGACCCACAATTGGGTTTTACCTTGACCCGGGGCTTACAGTCGGCCCTTGCTTCCTTGACCCTTTAATTCCTCAGATCCCTCATTACCTCAGACAGATGATCTTCAACTATCTCTTATGTTTTCTATTATATTTGGACTTACATCCTCGTATAATTTGCTTCCCCAGACATTTTTCCTTGCATTTTTAAATCTGATGAAGTAAGGGTCGACTGTATACCCACATGAGATGTGCCTTATAACATGTCCTTACACATTCAGGTGGTCTTGTAGCTGCATGTACTGGTAGTCATCGACAAGAAATGCACATTGGTATTGATCAATTGAAAAAGATCTCTGAATATAGTTCCATCCAATTAGATTTCACTGAACTGGATCAATTTGATTACCTTTAATCTTTCAAAAGGAGTCTCTGATACATTAAAAGACATTTTATGGTGACAAAATTTGCGGCATTTTAGATAAATACCCTAAAAATAAATGGCCCCCCCTCTAAGAATAGGTAAAAAACAAACGGCCGCCCCCTCTAAGAATACCCTGAAAATATTTGGCCCCCCCAAGAATACCCTGAAAATAAATGGCCCCCCCTCAATTTGCTCACCCCCACCCCTGCCATAAATAATGAATGCTCCCTAAGTCCCTCCAAACCACCTGATGAAGGCTCACCATGGCCGAAACTTTGATCACCACTACAAAGAATGTCAATTCATATCATCCTATCTACACAAATTGTTGTATTACCTAAGTCAATTAAATGTCAACAAAAACCAATTAATGGACTAATTTGGATTTTGTGTGACATTTGCTTCTAAGAACTGTCTACTACCACACACTTGCATCCTCCCTGGGTAGGCACTCTGAAGTCACGCACCACTGGCTTCAAAACAGCAGTCATGGGAGAGAGTGAGAAATTGGTACCCTTATGACATACCACCTATGATGAGCTGATGGATTTTGATTCTTATTCATTTAATAACATAGATACCAGGGTTGGCAGCAGTTAATTTTAAAGGTCTTGAATGAGACTATAACCGAACCACCTCTAACGATTATTTCCTTTACCTCATTTAAAATGGCAGTTCCTCAGAAGTACAGGTCAACTCTGACCATAAAGATCTATTTGAAATAATCAACAAACCAACTTTTAAACATGATAAACCTACTCTACATATCCAAATGGTCATATACATGCTTTTATAGCTTCCTAAGACTAGTAGCAAGGTGTTTTTTAGACTTAACCATATTAGAAAAAAAAAACACGGGTTCTGCTCCCACAGGTATACATGTATCACAAAAAGACAATAGAAATGTAATGGGGAAAGATACAGGAATGGCAGACCACTAGTGAGAATTGTGTAATTCCCCTCAATCCTCATATACTGAATATTTTACTATTTGTGTGGAGTGTATAATGTAAGATGCCCCCCCCCCCCCACACACCTCAGCTATTCTCTGCCAGTTAATGAACAAGTAACCAATGGATAATTCATGACGAGTGTGTGTTAGTGAAGGATAATGACACGAGGCCGTAGGCCGAGTGTTATTAGCCTTTGCTAACACACACGAGTCATGAATTATCCATTGACTACTTATTTTATACCACGAAACCAATAAATAATCAATAGAATACCAATAAATTCAAGGTGAAAACAAAAATTATTCCCCCTCCCTGGGACTCGATCGAAGCCAGCCATAGTGTGTGTACACAGGTACATACACCTCCTTGCCCTGCAGCGGACAGCGCCAGCAGCCGTCTCGGCTCGGACAGGCAGCGGCACACGGCTAAAGATTTCAATGCGTCTCTCTGTTATGTTTGTGTACTAAATACACCTCCTCGCCCGGCAGCGGACAGCGACAGCGCCCATTTAGGCTAGCCTTGGCAGCGGCACACGGCGAAAAATAGTGTTTATACACAATCGGTACACATGCCTCGGCGCCCGGCTAGGCCTCCTTTGGTTGGTTTAGTTCTAGCTGCGAAAAAAGATGCGTCTCGCTGTTATGTTTGTGTATAATACACCTCCTCCCCCGGCAGCGGTCACAGCGCACACGGCGAAAAAAAGATGCACCCAGACTGGGACGCGATCCACAGACATCTCACTGCTGAGCGCAACGTGCTAACCGCTAGACCACCACGTCTCCTACTTCACTGGCCGTCTCGGCTTGGATTGATTTGAACGCGTCCTTTGTTTGTTTGTTTGTTTAGTTTTACGTCCAGGGGGCCATCGAGGAACTCAGACATTCAAGGTTTCTTGGACATTAAGTCCTTTCTTTTCTTTTTGGACAGGTATTTATATGCTGCTTGCCCGACACAGCAGTGACCGAATCTATGAATGACCGAATCTATGAGATGGATGACCGAGTCTATGAGGAGGGTCGAGGGGGAAAACCGCTACCGGGGCTTCATTCCCCTACTCTTTTCGAAGGATAGCAAGTGTTCTTTTATTTGCCTGGTCCCATAGGCAGGGCCAGACAAACCACGGCCTTTGATCACTCAGACGTGGTTCACTGAGGGGGAATCCCATGGCAAAAAACAAGCATGAAAGCCAGGCCCGTGCATATGGACACCAGCTGCCCACATGCTCACCCTAAGACACAAGAAACCCCAAGATTGTCGCCTTTTACGAATCTGGTATGCCCACTGTTAGTATGAAAGGAGATTTCTCCTTGTGGACTCCCAATGAAGTTATTCTGCTCCTTCATGCCCTCACATGAAGGTCCCCACTCCACAGGGGGAATGTGTCCTTTGGTTATGTATACACGATCGGTACACACGCCTCGGCGCCCGGCTAGGCCTCCTTTGTTTGGTTTAGTTCTAGTCAACCGCCTCTCGTCAGTCCCTGTGGCGCAGTGCATAGGGAGTTGGATTTGGGATGTGAGACTGCAGGTTCGATCCCTACCCTGGCCTGGAATATTTCGTGGGTTTTAACATGTGACATGGAAGGACATGTAAGGTGTGCTGGTTATCCATGGATAATGGCACCGGGTGCCTGTTATCCATGGATAACCGCACACCTTACAAAATTGATGTTACAGCCTACAGGATGTGCAATATCGACAGATATGTGGATGGGAATAGCCACCAAAAAGCACTGTGTAACCCAGAAATCATGGTATAACACTAGATAATTCCCATTAACAATGTCACTTATGTTCTTCTGCTAAAGCAATACCACCACCTGGTGGACATGTAAAGAATGAATGATGAAGGCACTGGACCCTTGCAAGACCCTCCACAGGGATACCACTCAATGATCCCTAAAGATTTGGAAATCCTCCTAATTTTCTCAATTTACAATAGGAAATACCTATAGGAATGAAAATAAAAAATTCGGAATTCCTAAAAAGTTAGGAAAAGTGGCATCTCTGCCTCCAGCATTCTAAAGCACCGCCTGGTGAATTGTATAGAAACCAACAGTTGGGGGATCTCAGATACATGTACATTCTGTGAAATATATTCTGTCTATATTCATCCACAGAGGTTGAGATTAGATTATGCATTATCATCTCTTATAGCATATATCTATTCACCTCTTATAGCATATATCTATTTTGATACCATGCACAACCTCTGCTGAGAGCCCTGAATGAATAGGATTGATAGTTGGCAAGCAATCATGGTGGTTGCTATTTCTAATGGCAGTCCACATACATTTCCATAAAAGGAACTGACTTTTACAACCTTGCACGGTTTCATCCATTTCTCCACTGCTGGATATCATAGGATCATAATTAAAGATGTTATGAAAAGGGATTTGACCTGGTCTATCATGTGAAATAGAAAACTCTAAAATCTAAACATTTTGAAAATTATTTCCAAGTGCCTACCCTGGGATCACCCATTACTCCACTCCACAGGGGCTAGTTGGGTGTTCTACTTTAGACTTAATCAACACTGATTCTCCCTCCCAAGCATCATTACATGGGATCCTAGCCAAAGGTTTATCAACTAAATGCCATTTGGAACAATCCAATGACATCCCATGATACCATCTCCATTGTTTCTTTGGTAACATGTCTCATGGCAGCAAACAGGAAGTAACTTCTGAATCCTATATCTACCATCACCAGCGCCTGCGGCGCTGCTCGCATGGCACAGTTTGACTTTCAATTTTTGAAAAGTGAAAAAAGTTATCAAAGATTGATGCTCGAAAGTCACTTCCAGTTTCTCTTAGAGATTGAAAAACATAACGCAAGTGGCGCCACCACGCGCCAAAAGCATTGCAACTCCTACCATTGTAACTCTGTTACTGTGCTTGTCACGCAACTTCTACTGGTTTCTAATTCCCTGAGTCACATTCGCTGGTTGCTGTCAGATAGAGTGTGAGTGGCCAACTACGGAAACATCCAACGTCAAAGCCGACAACTTCTGGGGTAGCCGTTTTGGATAAAATGTCAACTCATATCATCCTATCTACACAAATTGTTGCAGTTGCTGTATTCCGAGCAATAATCAGATATGCCTACCAGTGGCGGATCCAGGATTTTGAAAAGGAGGGGGCACAGCCCAAAAGGAGGGGTCGCACCCCCTATTTTGGGGCAAATTTATGGGGCCAAAATATGTAATTAAACTCTTAAGTACTGGCAAAAAAGGGGGGGCGCGCGCCCCCTCTCTAAATCCGCCATTGCCTACTAGTACTGGTACAGCATTCCTCTAGAACTCTTTATCAAAATACATTATGATGAAATTAGGGTACGGCTTTTCTTAAGCACAGCTCTAGACCTTAATTTTTTGGTGCCGCCACATACTGGGAGGTTATCATCCCCCTTTATAGCTGTTATCCCATTAGAATCAGTTATACCACGATTTCTGGCTTACACAGTGCTTTTTGGGGTCTATTCCCATCCACATATCTGTCGATATTGCACACCCTGTAGGCTTTACCATCGATTTTGTAAGGCGTGCTGTTATCCATGTAAGGCGTGCTGTTATCCATGTAAGGCGTGCTGTTATCCAGGATAACAGCATGCCTCTCATGTCCTCCCATGTCATATGTAACATGTTAAAACCAACAGACTAATTCATTGCCATGGTAGGGCTCGAACCTGCAACCTAAGATTCCTAGTCCAACCCCCTATGCATTGCGCCACAGGGACTGACGAGATACACTCAGTTCGAACCACGTCTTGCTATGATACAAAGCCGTGTGCACTGTCGCTGTCCGCTGCCGGGCGAGGAGGTGTATTATACACAAACATAACCGCGAGAAGCTTCTTTTTCGCCGTGTGCGCTGTCGCTGTCCGCTGCCGGGCGAGGAGGTGTATTATACACAAACATAACCACGAGAAGCTTCTTTTTTCGCCGTGTGCGCTGTCGCTGTCCGCTGCCGGGCGAGGAGGTGTATTATACACAAACATAACCGCGAGACGCAGTGAACGAAGAAGGCGCGGTGGTCTAGCGGTTAGCGCTTTGCGCTCAGCCGCGTGAGGTACACGGTTCAAATCCCGGCCCGGACACATCTTTTTTCGCCGTGTGCGCTGTCGCTGTCAGCTGCCGGGCGAGGAGGTGTATTATACACAAACATAACAGCGAGACGCATTCAAAGCTTTAGCTGTTCGCTGCCAGGCAGGAGGTGTATTTTATACACAAACATAACAGCGAGACACATCTTTTTTCGCTGTCGCTGTCAGCTGCCGGGCGAGGAGGTGTATTATACACAAACATAACAGCGAGACGCATTCAAAGCTTTAGCTGTCCGCTGCCAGGCGAGGAGGTGTATTATACACAAACATAACAGCTGCCAAGCCTAGCCGAGACTGGGGCTGTCGCTGTAGGTCGAATCCCACTTGGCGAAAAATGCCTCAGATATCTCTGCGATTTTGCATCTGTTGCGAGTTTGGGATCTACCCCAAATTTGCAAAGGAGATAACTACAGTAGGGTACATAGAACACAAGGGCACTGTTATGCTTTATTGTAAAGTGTATGTGATATATCATCCTGGTTAATAGGTATAACTGTGTCTGACATGTTTGATATACTAAAATCGCAAGGATATAAAACCCAAGCAGAGTCTGCCTTGGGACTTTGATATTACACAAATTAACAGCACTCCTTGCGATTTAGGGCACCAGGAAGCCCATAAAACGCAGCTGACAAAATCGCAGAGATATTTGAGGCATTTTTCGCCATGTGGGATTCAACCTTGTCCGCTGCCGGGTGCTGAGGTGTATGTACCTGTGTACACACAATGGCTGGCATCGAGTCCCGGGGAGGTGAAATAATTTTTGTTTTCAACTTGAATTTATTGGTATAATATTGATTATTTATTGGTTTCGTGGTATAAAATAAGTAGTCAATGGATAACTCATGACTTGTGTGTGTTAGCAAAGGCTAATAACACACACACATCATGAGTTATCCATTGATTACTTGTTCAATACCATCTGACCACACCAGATTAGAATCACCTACAGAATTTACCACAAAAGGTCTTGACAAAGAGCATCTCTGTATTTTGGACAGTGGTCATTTTATGACCTGGAGGTGATAAAGCTGACCAGAGTACCATGATGAGTATCCCCCTCAGTGAATGTCACAGACTGCACAGATACTAATGCTGGTTTATCAAATAACTTTCCCTTTGTCACACCCAACCTGTGAATGGAGGTGGAAACACTAGTAGGTTCATTAACACGTGACATTATTAACAAGTAGATTACAATTAGCAATGGCGGGAACCGTGCAGCAGATATTAATCCTCTTACATAACAGGCTTAGCGCCTGAATGGTTGTTAAGCAAATGGTAACGGTCGGTACTGATAAGTACTTGTATTTATATTACCGGTCGATATCGAAGTGAACATATCTTATTATTATTATAGAACAGTAGGGTAGCGCGTAAGCTTGCCCATTACATAGTGTACATCATTGGCATTTTCTCTGAGCAATGCAGTCTTTAGTCCTATTTTGCACTGTACATCTTGACCTAGTAATATCAAGATTTCAGCATTATATCTTATATTTCCCTCTTTAGCAGAGATCACAATTAGTAGCTTCACAACTCTTAAACACATTTCGTAATTGTGTGTATGCAATGTTCAAGAAACCAAAGTACAAGCATACAAATACCCAATTTCCTAAGTTATAGCCTACTGATAAGTACATGTACTACGTTGTATACTTCACAATAGAACTAACAATGCATGTAATAGCTATAGAACCCTAACATAAAGTTAAGCATACAGGTACCTGTCTTGGTATTCCACTAACACTTTTACATCATATGGTGCTTTATATGCATCACAAAATCAAATGATATAACTTACTTTCAAAGCTCAAGGTTAGCTTTTCATATCAAGTGAAAGCATGTTCTGGGCCCGCAGATTTAGTTGTGGGTCATTGGATTTCTGTAGCTGAGGGCCCATGGCACAAAAAGTTAGTGTCTACCCCTCCATATGTTGCTTTATATGCATCACTAAATTAAATGACCCAATAATGTCCGACTTACAGGCTGGGCATTTGTAGGAGAAGCCACCTTCTGTTGGCTTTCCCCGATCCTCACCCTTTGCTGAGTTGTCCTCTCTCCACCCTGCCGCAATGGTGAAGATATTGTCTTTTGGTGTCCTTTTCATAACATGAAGTTCCTCAGAGCAATCAGACAAATCTTGGCGATTTGAATTTACAACTTTTTTCCAATAGTCAAGCTGCATTTGTACAGATTGGTAGGATGTCTCGTTTCTCTCTTCATATGCAGTGGAAGTCTGCTGGTCAGCTGTCATAATTCCTGGGATTTGCTCTACAAGACCATTGCTAGATGTATGTTTCCTCTTATGTCTGAGGAAGCTGAAGTTGCTGATGAATAACTTCTTGCAATTATCACACTCAATCTGTTCTATTGATTTAGAGACTTTCCCCTTGACATACAGAGGCTTTGTGCCTTTGGCATGATGCGATAAGTTCGTCCTCAATACTTCTGACTTTGGGACGATATGGTCACCCTTAGTGGACTGTTGAACAAAGGACTGTATCGTGGAAGACAGCTTTGCTGAAAGCAGGGATATGCCCAAGTGTGGTGATCTAGTTGAGCGAGAAGAACTGATGGCCTTTGAATATCGACGTGGAATAAGACTGGGTATTTTAGGAACTTTAAACACCGGAGCAGAAATGGTCAAGCCATGCAGTCTTTGTGTCATATCCGCAATACTTTCTGCTACGCCTGAGATCTGTTCACCAACGAAGGAAGTTTGAGTGCCTGTTGTTGTCTTTTCTCTTGAATCACAGACTTTGCCATCTGAACACATATTCTTAGTGCCTTGGATATGATGTTGCGATAAGTGGTCACTTAGATTATCTCTGTAGAAGATGTGGTAGCACTTGGTGCACGTGTATGCCTTTCCTCCCATTAATGGCCCCTCTGTTGAAGGCCCTTGAGAAGGCACATTATCCAATAAATGATCTGAAAGAACCAAGGGTGAAGAATTGCCAGAATTCAAGGAGTCAGGGGAATCTGATGAACCAGAGTGTAGAGAACTCTGTATTTCTGTATCATGAGTCTCATGTGCACTATTATATGAAGTGCCAGTTGTTGTGCTTTTTACATGAAGGTTGCCAGGCGTTGCCTCTAGGTGTACAGTGTCAGAAGTATGTGATATTTTATGTCTATCTAAGCTGAGGTTGGTGGTGAACTTCTTACTGCAAATATTGCACTCAATCTTCTGTACTGAGTGACAGACTTTACCCTTGAAATATATTGCATTAACACATTCTTCAATGTGCTCATTCTGGTGTTTCAGTCTTTCTTCTTGACAAGGAAACTGTTTGTCACAAAAAACACAGGTTCTTACCTCTCTGGTGTACCCCTTATTGACATGAGGTAACTCTGAACTTTCTTCCTCTGTCTTTAGCGGAAATGCTTGCTCTGAATCTGCATCATTTACAGAGGAATCATGCACTGAATGATTGTTTATCTGTTTGTATTGGCAGTTTGAATTCTTGAAAATAGCAATAGGCATGTCATCAACTTTCTGTCTTTCATAATCATCTTGCCTGTATCTGTTATTGGACTCTGTCTCAAATTTAGAGTCATCTTTTATGTTCATTCTCCACAGTTTTCTCGTTTCATGTCCTCTTTCATGATGATCCTTTGGCCTTTTCTGATTTTCACCACAGTATTTCCGTTTCTCTTGGTGTTTAATAAGGTCTTTCTTTTGGTAAAAGGCATGACCACAAAGTTTACATCTATATGGCCTTAATTGAAGATGAACACATTTGACATGGCCTTTGAGATTGGTGAACTTTTTGAAGCAGATCAAACATTTTGAATTTTTTGATGAGCCATACAACATTTCATCAATCATTTCAGTTTCATCAGGGTCCCTCACATGTGCTGTGTTGAACTCTGTCTCAAGTTTAGAATCAGAAAATTGTTTACTTTTGTCTTGATCATTTGATACCCATGATTCAATGTCCTTGACACCACCTCTGGCAGCTCTTATGCCACTCTGTTCAGCATTTATGCTAGTTTTTTTACCCTTTTCCTTGAGTATGTGTGGTAACTCTGGCTTTGAGTTTGAGTCTTTCATAGAGGACTCGTCCCAATCAACAATCATTTCACCCTTATCTAAACCACTGTCTTTTATCTGTAAGCCATTCTCCTTATCAGAACAACCTTTGCCTGCTTCCTGATTCTCTGTTAAAATAGATATGTTCATCCTCGGTTTATTCATCAGCCTCTTTCCTGACTGGGAGGTCAAATTTCTTGTATGCTTATCTCTCGATACCTTTCTAACATGACCAAGTGAAGCTTTAGTTGGAGAAGAATGCTTGAGCTGTACATGCCGTTTGAGGTGCACTTTCTGTTGAAAGGCGAAGCCACAAAATTGACATCTATATGGCCGTAGATTCAGATGAAAAGTTCTGATATGGAGTCTGAGCGTATAACGTGTAGAAAACAGCTTACTGCAGATTAAGCATTGTCTATGTGCCGACTTCATCATCTGATCAATCTTTTGCTTCTCATCTTCTTTCACACTGTGCTGGGTCTCTGTATTACTTTGTCTGTGTCTTTTTTTAACCTCTCCCACATATTCTTTAACTAGCTCTGACTCAGGCTCTGAAGTATGAAATAACTTCTTGTGCCTCAACATAAGATAGTCATTGGCAAACACCTTCAAGCAAACTGAGCATGTCTTAGATGTAGAGCCTGATTTCCTCCTAGATGATGCCCTGTTCTTTCCATGTCCATCATTAGATACCTGATGTTGAACAGGTCTCTTGGTTTTACATGACTGCTTACGCAGTAAATGCCTTTTCAGGTCGTGTTTTTTAGCAAAGGCATGACCGCACAACTTACATTTATGTGGCCGTATCTTTAAGTGCACGGTTTGAACATGCTTTTTTAGATCAAGGAACTTTTTGTCACAGATCAGGCATTCTATCTTTCCAGTAGAAACCATCATTTCATCAATCTTTTTCCTTTCATTCTGTGGAGTAATGTGTTGGGTACCTGATTCCTTCTCAGTAACAGACTCAGAAATGTCAGTATTTACTTCTTGGGCAATCACTACATTGGACTTTGGTGAAATATGTGCTTCATCATTGTTAAGTATTTGTTTTTTTGTTGCTGGAGACTTTTGAGAAACATGTGCCTCCTCCTTTTTCTTAAGTCCTGGCCTTTTCATCATCGAATGCACAGCCTTCCAATGTCTTCGCAGATAATATTTCTCAGCATACACTTGGTTACAAATGGCGCAGGTTCTTTCACTTAAGTTTTCTTCGCTTGGTATGAAGTGTGTGTCCCTGTGCCTCTGCATGCTACTTGAGGTGGAATATGTTTTGCCACAGATGTCACAAGTTCTGCCAGAATGTTTCGGAGCTTTTGTCCTGACATTTACAGGAGATGCATCAGCAAAATCTGCCTTATCTTTGCCTTTTGGTAATTCAAGATTGTTGTTTACATTGACACTAAAACTTTGACTATTTTCCTCTGTGCAGTCCTTTGAAAAATGCAACCTCTGATGTCGCATCATATGAAGCCTAATGGCAAAGGCTTTGTTGCATACATCACACTTATATTGGGTTTTGTCCATACCTCTGGCACTCTGAAATCTCTGAGTCTCCTTGACCCTTGAACCATCCTTATTTGAGATATGCATCCCCTTATCTCTCTTGGTGGGAGAGGCTGCCTTCCTTTCATTTGTTTGCAATGCATTCTTGCTGTTCAGAGATGCCAGGGGATTCCCTTGACTGCTCTGGGGGTCATTCTTTTTCTCCAGGTGCACATCTCTCTGGTGTCTTAGCATAGACTGGCGGAAAGAAAAGACCTTGTGGCAGATATCACATGTCCTAGCTGCTGTGCTGTCTGCACTGGGTTTAAATAAATCAGGGGTTGAATGATTCTGGATGGATTGCATGGGTGTTTTATCATTTTCACTGCACGTTTGGTGGAAGCCTGCCCGTAACTTTGATTTATCAGTAAATGTCTTTCTATGATGAACTTTCTGTTGCTTAACTTTGCCATGTACACTTTGCTGATGCTTTTTGAGGTTTACCTTTTGCACACTGGCATGATTACATAAACTGCATTTAAATGGTCGGATATTCTGATGAACACCGCTTATGTGTCTGTCAAGGCTGGCCGGGCTAGAGAAGGTGTTACTACACAAAGGGCATTTGACTCTGTCCCCAGGCATATTTCTGGTTTCATACACAAAAATCACCACAGCACTTAATTTACTGGCGCTTTACCCACTGGCAATAGCTGGATGTCTCATTCATTGGAGGCAGATGCAAGTCCTGGAAAGAGAAAGAAAACATACTAAGTACAATTTGAAAATTAAAACAAGGTCAAATCATGCCAATTATAGGTTCATGTGCCCACAAGATATAAATTTTAACCCTTTAACAGCTGCTAATGCATTAATTAGAGAATAGACAACAATCTTCTTCACATCGAGACTGTCTGTTGTCCTATAATGCACAAATGCATCTGAGTGCATTATACAATCGTTTTATCAGTTTGATACACTAGATGGTGTCCTAGTCGACTCCTAGGCTACAGGGGCTTCTCACCCACCCAGCCCCTGCGGCCCCATAGGCATATTGAGGGGGCAGAAACACCTCTCACAATTATACTGTTTTGAAAATGAAAAACGGTTCCAAGAGGTTAGAAATCAGAGATATCCAGAGAGAAAGAGTGTATCTAGGCACCCCATCGATATTGGATTGCAAAATCAAACCAAACACCTTCTGTAGCATTTCAAATCTTGAGGTACACTCTGCAGTGAGTAAGAGAGAACTCACCATGCCCCTGTAGCAGGAGTAGTTTGGTCTGGCCTACACTAATGCCATCTGCTGTATATCCTTGATATAACTTTCGTATAGGACAACAGACAGTCAAGATGTGAAGAAGGAGTTGTCTATTGTCTTTATAAAACGTTTTACATTTCATTCCCATCAATCAAGTACCCAATCAAGGTATATCTAGAAGAATTAATGGTACCTGACTGGTGACCTTGCTCAGCCGTGCACTGTATTCCTATAATGCACTCAAGGTCATTTCTAGCGTGCAGCAGAGCACTGCCAGCTGTTTTATAATGCTTCATACCCATTGGTTGTCATGATGTATGAATGCAGCCCTGGTAAGTTACTCTCTGCATTAATGCATCATGCTAACCCTAAGCAGTCTTCATTGGAGCACCATGCCTGGAGGGCCACATGGTGCTCCAATGAAGTACTGGTGAGCGGACTCGCCAGGACTTCATTTAAGTGCATCATGCTGACCGATGGGTATGATGCACTCAGTGTGTCCCTGAGCTGGTTACCACGAATTTATCACTGAGGTCCCAGTTACCCCCGTCAGGGTTAATGCAGAGGAGTGTCTCATTAGTTGATTATTCAGATTATCCAGCTACACATGTATGTTTCTTAATAGGATAATGTGGATAGAGAAATGTCACAGCAGTAATTGGTTTGGCAATTTTTGTTTTGCCGTTTCCCTGTATGTTGGGGACCCTGTTGTACTAGGTTATTTATATGAGGACCTATGTGGAGAATAAAAAGTCGTCAGCAAAGTTAACTTCAACTTGTTCAATAAAATAAAATACATCATTTATCAAATTTAGCCCAGCGTGGGTGTGGCCCAACTCACTGGACAACTCTGTCATTAGATTATAATTACTTCATAAATTCATGTAATTTACAAATCCAATCTCTAATTGATTTGTTTCTATTCTTGAACAAGGTAACTCATAAGAAATGATAAGGAACAACAGTATTCTCATTCATACATTATATTGTGTTATACCAAATTACATGTACACATGTATACAATAGCTCTTAGTTTCAGGTCATAATATCTTATAGAACCTTCCAAAAGTCTTAAAGGCAGGTAAACTTTACTAAAGAATAGTAAAAAACCTTCAAAAGTCAGGGTCATACATCAACTGTGAATCATCCTAAGCCTGTATTTGTAATACACAGAAAATAAAACTAGAAATAACAGGGCACACCCAATAGGCCACACCAAATTTAAAAAGTTGGTCTAGATTCTCTGCTCATTTCTGGAAATGGAAATTCTGATTTAAATAAAACCAGTGTTGTAGATTAATAGAATAGTAGAGAATATTCCTGTGGGAGACTTGTAATCTTGTGTCTAGTTTTAGTTGGTGATAGAATAATAGAAAATGTGTAAATATTCTTTTTACTGCACTATTTATAACCGACAACACTGATTTTCTTTTGCCTTTGGATGTGTCACTTTAAATCTAATAATGGTAGAAACTACCGGGGAGCTTTAAAAAAATATAAGATTACACTTGAAAACTTGGTATACAGAATTTCCTTTTCTGAAAACGTTGTGAGAGGGTGAAATTTTCTTTTCCCAAGAATTTATCATTGTCTATGGATTTTTCACATCAAAGATGTGGAGCGGCCCTTCTTTTTTATAAAAGATCATGTAGAGTAAGACTAAGTTTTAACCAATGGTGATTCCTTTTCTCAAATAGCTAATCTTTTAAGCAATGTTTCTAATTTGGTGTGACCCTACACACATTTGTTCAAGCTCAGATATCGCAGGGAAGAGGTTTTTAATGGGTCTGGACATTTAATAGGAGAGGAAACTATACAATAGTTATACAGGCACACCCCAGGTAGATCAGTGCAACCCATTATATATTATGGGACTAAAGAAGTACTGTTACACATAAGCCCGGCTGCCCCAATCCACATGTACCATATCTTTGAGGGTGAGACAAGGGTGAACACCCTCTTTGCAGCAACAGTGGGACTACCGTTATACACTGTGTATAAGATGTATTTTATTGATATGGCTTACAATAATGGTCTAAAACCACTTTAGAATTCAGGGGAAGAGAGATTTTTTCTCATCCTATAAGGTGCACCAGGGGCCGGTCCGCACCTATTAGCCATACCTTATACATGGGAATTACGGTAGATATACGGTACATGAGAAAATCAACTACTAAAATCAAATTGGTACATAACTGTAACCACAACACCACATATCTCTTGAATATAATAGTTCTTACCCTGTGATAAAATATAACTTGTTACTTAACTCTAATACACCATACAAGAAAAATCGCTTCCATATTTTGAAGGTGTAGGGTTAAAAACAATTAACATAACTCTAATCAAACTTAAACGAGATCATAATCACAATGTATATCATTATCATGCAGGTACAATATATTATATCCAACCTCCATGTGTTAAAGGATTGCCAAAATACTACACACGATTAAATGCAGAAGTATGTTATATAGAAATCACAGTCATTTTGGCTTTTTTCTCAAACACATGTAGGGCTATAGTAGTACAAGAGATCTGCTGGAGTGCATCATGCCTAGTGGTTGTCATGATGCACCAATAGCGCATCATGACGACCCTACAGGGTTGATACATATACTCCCAGTGTGCCGACATGATGCTCCAATAAAGTGCTGGGGAGCCGTCTCGCCAGCACTTCGTTGGTGCATCATGACGACCAATGGGCATGATGCATTAATGTATCAGCGACTCGCCTACATAACATTTTCTCCAATGCATAGCTACATGGGTAGAAACTCAAAACAGGTGTATACAAGAGAGATGAAACTTGAACATGAACATGCTGAAGGATTTCATGATACAAATATCACACACTCATTTGGTAGTTTATTTGTTGACAGTTGAATGTCCCGAACATTTCCAATTGTCTCTGCACAGGTTATGGGAATTGTGAGTAGTGTGATGGCCTGTTTCAGAACCCCCATGCTTATAAATTCTAATAGCCTTCTAACCCCGGTCCTCATATGACCGGCACTTATTTCAGACCGCGCCCTTTAACAGGCCAATACAGTATGCCCGTGTGTAATATCTACAATATTTGCAGTTATGCGGTTTTAAATCTAGGTGAAGATCACTGAGATACGCTATGAACGATGGAGCCTTTGAAGGCCATAATTTGGGAGAGTTAACATTTAGCCCCATTGGTATAGGTTTTTAGCATATTGTATTTTGTTTCATTTTGCAGCACCTTCACAACTTTTCTACATCATATTATTCAATATGACTGAATCATATTCCTCGATGAACATGAGCACATTTAATGACTAAAGGTCATCCACCTCTCAAAATAAATATGTGGAGAAATATTTTAGAAATACATTCAGTACTCAAGAAACGTATGTAAAAGCATGTAAATACCCATATTTTACTAGTTTCTAAACTCAACGAGAGAACTCACAATGCATGAAATAGCAATAAAAACTAACACAAAACATATATACCATTGTTGGCATCCTACCAACTCTTTTACATCATATGATCCTTATCATGCATAACTACTGTAGATTCATTGATCCAGCAACATCCAGCTTACAGGATGGACAGGAGTAAGAGAGGTTTTTTGTTTCTGTTCTCCTATCCCCATCTCCACACTTTACCAAGTCAGGGTTTTTCCCCAGAACATAATTGTAATTTCCAACCTTCTGCAATGTTGAAGATATTGTCCAACTTGGTACACTCATATAGCTTCTTACTCAGACCCTGGTGACTCTAAGGATTTAGCTGAGGGTGAAGCACCAACACCACACCTTGGTACCAGGAAAGACTTATGCTTCCACATTTTATGTCTGTGCATGCTGAAGTTGCTGATGAACTTCTCCTTACAAATATCACACTCAATCTGTTCTATTGAATCACAGTCTTCACCCATGACATATAGGGACTTGGTGCCTTTGGCATGATCTTTTGATAGGTTCGTCCACATTATTTCTGACTTTGTGACGTTATCACACTTGCGACACTTTTGAAGAAAGGGATTGTTTGTGGGAGAATGCAGGGATATGTCCAAGTGTGATGATTTAGTTGAGGGAGAAGAGATGGCCTTTGAAGAGTCATGCGGAGTAAGACTCTCTATTATGGGAATTTTAACCACAGCATCAGAAATGGTCAAGTCACACATTCTTTGTGTCATAACCTTAATACATTCTGATGGGCTTGAGATCACTTCATCAACAAAGAAAGTTTGATTGCTCGTTGCTGCATACTTTGCACCAGCCCTATTTGGACAAGAGTCAGTGGAGTTGAGCTGTGGCTGTTCAGATTCCTTTCTGGTGTACCCCTTCTTGACATCAGGTAACTCTGAACTTTCTTCTTCATTTGTCTTTGGCAGTGATGTTTGTTTTGAATCTGTGTCTTTTACAGAGAAATTATGCAATGAAGAACAGTTCATCTGCTTGTTTTGGCGGTTTGAATTCTTGAAAACAGTATTCAGGAGTTCATCAACTTTCTGTATTTCATCACTGTCAACCCAGTATCTGTTATTGGACATGGTTTCAAATTTAGAATCAGATTTTGTGTTCCTTCTCCTTTGCAGTTTTCTAGTTACCTGCTTTCTTTCATAATGATCCTTCGTTGACATTTTCAGACAGCGTGCTTTCTTACTTTCACCACAGAACTTCTTTTTTTCCTGATGCTTGATGAGGTCTTTCTTTAGGTAAAAGGCATGACCACAAAGCTTACACTTGTATGGCCTTAATTGCAGATGAACACACTTGACATGGTGTTTGAGATTGGTGACCTTTTTTTGACAGATCAGACAATTTGAATCTGTTGAAGAGCCATGCAACATTTCATCAATCATTTGGCTTTCATCATCGTCAACCATGTTTGCTCTATTGGACACAGCCTCAATTTTAGAGTCAGAAAAAGCTTCACTTTTATCTTGATCATTTGATACACTTGATTCAATGTTTTTGACACATCCTCTTGCAGCTCTTATGCCACCATGTCGAGCTTTTAGGTGAGGTTTTATTCCCCTATCCCTGAGTATGTATGGTAACTTTGAGTTTGAGTCTTTTGTAGAGGAATCGTCCCAATCAACAATCTTTTCATTCTTATCTAAACTGTCTTTTATTTGTAAGTCATTCTTCTCAGAACAATCCTTGCTTGTTTCACAATTGTCAGTTAAACTTTTTGCTGACTGAGAGGTCAAATGTCTTGTACGCATATCCCTCCTTGTATGCCTTGTATCTCTCAATTCCTTCCTCTGTGGGCCAGGTGAATCTTTACTTGAAGAAGAATGCTTCAACTGCATATGTCGTTTGAGGTGTACTCTCTGGTGAAAGGCGTGGCCACAAAATTCACAGCTGTGCGGTTGAATCTTCAAGTGTACAACTTGAACGAGCCGTTTAAGAGCGACAAACTTCTTATTACAGATCAGGCATTGTGTCTTCCCTGTAGACATCGTCACTTCATCAATCTTTTTCGTTTTGTCCTGTGGAGTATTTGATTCATTCACTTTTGTAGAATCAGAGGTATCAATGTTTACATTCTTGGCAATCACCACATTGGACTTAAGAGGAACATATGTCTCCTCATGTTTCTTAAGTCCTGGCCTTTTCAACGCTGAATGCACAGCCTTCCAATGTTTTCGCAAATAATATTTCTCAGCATACACTTGGTTACAAATAGTGCAGGTTCTTTCACTTAAGTTTTCTCTGCTTGGTACGAAGTGTGTGTTCCTGTGGGTCTGCATGCTACCTGGACTTGAATATGTTTTATCGCAAATGTCACAAGTGCTGCCAGAATGTTTTGGAGCTTTTTTCTCTACATTTACAGAGGATGCATCAGATAAACATGTCTCTTCATCTTTGCCTTTTGGGGATTCTATATTGACACTAAAATGTTTAGCATTTTCCTCAGTACAATCCTTCTCTGCAAAATGTAACCTCCGATGTTGCAACTTAGACCGGCCATTGTCCATATTGCCTCTGGCATGTTGAGATCTTGCAGTCTCTTTGGGACTTTTAACCTTTAGGAAGTGTACCTGCCTATGTTTCACCATACTACTCTTAATTGGAAAGACGATATGGCAAATATCACAAATAGACCCAGTCCGTTGTAGCTTCTTTACCCTCTTCTTTGGGTGCGACTTTGACTCAGAGCTTTCCCTACCTTGAGGCAAAACCTCAACCTCTGTTTGACCTTCCTGTCCTGGCTCCTTATGCTTTGAAAGATGAACTATCCTCTTGTGTCTCAGCATAGCATTTCTGTGGGAGAACGACTTTGAACAATCAGGGCATGTTCTATGTTTACATTTCTGGTCTGATTTACTCAGTAAACCAGTTGCTCTTGAAAATATACTCCTATGTTTCCTATATCTACCTTTAGATGTCATCCTCTGGTATTGAAGTGGCTGCTTGATTTTACAAGACTGCTTTCGCTGTAAATGTTTTTTCATGTCATTGCTTTTAAAACAGGCATAACCACAGAATTTACACTTGTGTGGTCGCAACTTTAAATGAACCTCTTTTACATGCGTTTTGAGGACCAAAAATTCCTTGTTACAAATTAGGCAGTGTGTATTCTTTGCATTCTTTAACATCTGGTCAATCTTTTTCCTTTCAGATGGTGGGATAATGTGCTGTTGCCCCACTCTCTTTCCCACATGAGAACTAGGAATATCATTATTTACTTCATGGGCATTCATCAAATTAGATTTTGGTGAAAGACATTCCTTTGGCTTTTTATGAATTCTTGCCTTTTTTGTCATTGAATGCACTGCTTTAACATGTTTTTGGAGATTGTATTTGTCAGATGAGACTTTATTGCAAATGGGACAGGTTCTTTCTTTTAAGACTTCACTGGTTGGTTCAGAGTGTGTTTCCCTGTGCCGCAGCATACTGTGTAAAGTGGAATAGGTTTTACCACAGATATCACAAGTTCCATCAGTGTATCTATTCACAACAATCTTTGACTTTGCTGGACCTTTGACTTTTCCTTGCCTTTTATTGATAGAAGATTCTACTTCTTTATTCCTATCTGCAGAAGTTTCATATTTATTCAAATTACCCTCCTTTGCTGACTTCAAACTCTGATGCACTGGCAAGCTGTCCTTTTCAAAGTGTACATTTCTGTGCCTTGCCAATTTGGACCTAAATGCAAAGTCCATCTGGCAAATATGACATGAGAATCTTCTCTTCTGTGATGGTTTATCTTCCTTCTTTTGATGTGACGATGAATCAGCCTCTACTGAATCGTTACTGATATTTTCACCGATATAACCAGCATTCTTTAGGACATGCCCTTGTTGATGTCTCAGCATCATCAACTTGGTGGCAAACACTTTTTGGCATATATCACATGTTGGCTTTTCTTTGTCTCCATTGGCAGAATTTGATTTCCTTTCAGTATTTTGTTGTAATGTGTTCTCACTCTCCAATAGCAACTCAGGGTGGCTTTGCTTAATTTGAGGATGCTTAGTTTCTTTCTTACAGTGCACATACCTCTGATGTCTCAGCATTGATTGGTGGGTAGGAAAGACCATTTGGCAGATATCACATCTTCTTTTCTTATTTTCTATATCAGATAAAACTGTTTCAGGTGTTAAATGATTCTGCTTAGAATGTGTTGGTAGTTTAACACTTGGTCTGCACTTCTGTTGGAAAACATTCTGAAGCTTATGTTCATACTTTGAAAATTTTCTAGCATTGGCTTTCTGTAGCTTAACTTTGCCATGTACATTTCGATGATGCTTTTCCAGGTTTACCTTTTGCACACTGGTATGATTACATAAACTGCATCTAAATGGTTGAATCTTAAGATGAACTCCATTTATGTGTCTGTCAAGGCTGACCTGGCTGCAGAAAGTCTTACTACACAGGGCACATTTAGATCTGTCACTAGGCATGTTTCGAGCTATGGGTCCATACACAAAGATCACTACAGCATTTAGTTCACTGGTGCTTGACCACAAGTAATGGTGTTTCATCAATAGTTGAATGTCTTTTACATTGTAAGTAGAGACATCTATACACAAAGCTATTGGTAGACTTGGAAGATGAAATCTGTTCGATGGAGTTTTCACCTTCTAGAGCCTTGACACTGGGTTTCGGATACTGATGCTTAGTGCTTTCATAGTCCGAAGTGGGGGTCCTGGGAAGAGAGTGAAAAAAAACTAAGTACACACTACAACATGGAATTAGACCAAAGCTAAATGATGCCAAAAATATGTTTTTGTTTGTCCAATATACAGATTGAAGGAGGTCCAGTGTGCGCTGTCACTACCTGAGATGGTTACCAGCAATTTATCACTTGATAAGTCATCAGGTACTTATCAAATTGTGAAATGTAGTTCGCGCCATAAATATGACCTTCGCTGTCGCAATGGCGTTAAACATAAAATTTATTACTCACTCATCAGGTACCTAGTTAGCCCCTAAAAGTTCAATTTTAAATGCAGGGTTCATCTCATTGGTTGATAATCCGTCCCTATAACCAGCTAAATGTTTCCTAATGGAATTTTGTCTCATGAGGCAAGTGAAATGTGGTATCGAACAGTAATAGTAACTTGTGACCTGTTGCTTATAAGCCACACTTGCGTATAAGCTACACCCTGCAACTTTGGAAGGAGCTATCAGGGGTAGACAAATCAGATTGAAATAGGAGTGTTCACTGGACACAGAGACAAAACTAAGTTGTGTCCAGTGTGTGACTTTACGTGCCCAGTCCTTGCATTTAATATGAAAGGCTACTTTGACAGGTGTATCCACTGGACACAAGTAAAAACTAAAGTTGTGTCCAGGGAAATTATTTTGGCTTACTGGACACAGGGATATGTCGAGCCCATCACATTTTAATCTTGAAAGCACTGATTATAATGCAAGATAATACCTGGGGATGTACCTGGGCTTTGGTTTGAAGATTTATACTGGGGTCTTTGTGATAGTTATAATTCATAAGTTAATTGAATGTCTGTTCTGATTTCATTTGTTTCCAGATATTTGCAGAAGACACATTTAACACTGAGGATCATCAGTATTCTGGGATTATTGACATAAAGGGAAATAACATAATGATAACCCCGTCATCATAACAAGTGGCTGAAGTCAGCGTGTCCCTTATTGGCGAGGATATGCCTTAAGAGTACTTTATCTCATGTGGGGAACGGGTCTTACCATAGAAGTTTACCGGAAGACCCTTCTCCACGGCCCATTCCCTACTCGGACTCAACCAAAAGTGAATTTTGAGGGCTCTTTTACCAACAAAAAAGTCCACCTCGTGTAATCCTGCTTTGAGGCTGTCTCGTGAAGAAACACTCTTGGACTAATTCTTGTGGAACTCTGTCTATATGCTCCTAAAATCAATCCTAGCTGCTCAAATCAAGCCTAGACCTAGCTTTGCCTTATACCTTCTCCTTCAAGTCAGGATGCGTCTTACATGAGGTAGACGGGCTTCCCTAGCCCACTTAAATGGGTCTATATCTCCTCTTTCCTATCCCCTCGGATGTCTGTGGTGCACATGTGCGGGCACCAACACATTCCTCTGTGAAATTGCGTAATATAGTTCTCGCCATGAATATGACCTTAGCTGTCGAAATGGCGTTAAACATCTATTACTCACTCACTCACATGAGGTAGAAATACCTAATTTGAAGATTTGGACTGAATAATCCTTGTTCTCATATACATACACCAGATAATGTAAAACCTCCCTCAGTCTCAGTAACATCCTTGTTCGGTAGATTTTACCTCCACTAATAGTACTTAAAGGTTTTCAGAGTTTCTGTGGTTCAAGGACATTAAGTCCTTCCTTGTAAGCCAGCCCCCTAACTTCAGGAAAATTTAGAAGTCGAAATGAGTGCTATTTAAAACAGATACACTTAAATTCACTTGACTTAAATGTCCCTTTGAAGTCAACCCCTCACTTTGAAAAGATGCTATGAGCCGACTTTTAGTTCGACTACCAAGATTTGGTCCTCTTCTGAGGGATGTTTTACGGTATGTTGATGATTTAGGGATACCGAGATATGAAACATGATACGAAGGGGGAAGACAAATCATAACAATCGTGAAATAAGAACAAAGACCAGTGAAGTTAGGTGAATTTCAGTTTATCATGATCAGCAATTTCTTACATCGAAGTTAACTTCAAACAGACTCAAGGATTCTGTAGTGTAGGAACTAGTAATGCACATGTTCTGTTCTGGTGGTGGGAGTTTTTAATCAGTCTTTACTTTGGATAGGAATGCACATGTTCATGTGATTACGTAGTCTACCCTACAACATAAATCTAAGTACCACCTATGTAATACCGTAATCTCCCGCGTAGAAGACGCGGTGCGCGTATAGGACGCACCCCCTTCTTGGGAGAAGCATTTTCGCGTATAAGACGCACATTTTAAGGATGGAATTTGTAAGATTAGTACATTTCTATAGTAAAATTACCCCTCGTATAAGACGCACCCCAACTTGAGAGAAAGCTATAAGACTACCCAGCATTTTGTTTGGCGTAGAGGACGCGTCTTATACGCGGGAGATTACGGTAGTCATCAACTCATAATGCTATATGAATGTGCCAGCTATGGAGTACATGGATAACATTCAAGACTAAGGATAAGACTAGAAAGTGACAAGTAATACAGACAAAATTAAAGCTAGGTGATATTTTCCTTATATTCCTACTTAAGACATTATCTTTTGTTAAAAATAACTTGCGACATTCAAGGCCACCTTTTCTAATGGCTAAGAGTCTGAAGATTAACTGAACAAGGTTTGAATGAACCTAAATACCGCAAGTGAATTACACATTTCCACACGTTCTATTCAGTGTAGGCCCCTTTCCATTTTGGTGCAGACCATATTTAACATATTTTAATTTTCGACATCTCTATGTGTATACAATGAAACCGAGTGAAATACCGTGGAATATGCTGCACCCTGACTTTGGGTACATTCTATAAGCTGCAGGAGACCTTTAATTCAGTATGAGCTGCGGCTAACAGGTGGGAGTTTCAATAAATACGACAACATACATGATGAACACAGAGAAATAAACACAATCAAATTGGTACTATAAGGCCCCGCAGTCCTTGGAGAATGGGTCACAACTGAAGCAAGTAATACTGTAAACTGTACCAAAAGAATTTCTTGGCCAAAATAACATTTTTCAATGATACTAGCTTTGAGAAAAATCACGCCGACGCACACGAATCATATGAAGTGATTTATTGTAGTTTCAGAAATGAAAAAAAGGGGACAACCAGCGATAAAAGAACCATAAAAACCCACGCATAAGCCGAACTGACATATACGCCTCACCTTGACTTTGGGAGAATGCATTATTATAGCAGGGATGTAAGTGAGGCGTGGGCAAAAACAGGAAACCACACATTTACCTGTTATAAAAGCCTTATATTTTTCCAAACAGCCCTCCTTACCACTCATTTTAGGAAAAAATAAACACATATCAATCAAAATTTTCAGGAAGCAGGAAATCCTTATAAAACCTGAAGACTTACATCACTGCAGTAAACTGCACCATGACTTCTTGGTGATTCTTCGCACCAAGGGTCTCATATGTTCTGAACACAACGGCTTATATGCAGGTTTTATACAGCATACAGCAACTTCCTATTCAACCAGTCAAAGGATATCCATGCAACATGGATTACATACCATAACCAAACATGTAAGGTTCATAATCGCTTCTAGCGGTAGATAAAAATGAAAAGAAACATTACCGTGGTAAACATATATTATTTCAAACTCGCTTTAAGAGATCATCTAATCTGCACAATGCAATTTGGTATGCTTTCCCCGTAATTTTGTTTTTGAGATACAATCCCAACATCGTCTACTAATAGCAGTACTTCATCATACAGGTACAAAACTTTGTACAATATATCTCTATGTACGAGGATCACCGACTTACACTTAAAGTATGGGTGTAAAGTATTTCACACAAAATATGATGGCGTATAATCACATGAAAATCAATATATCTTGTGCTGATTCTAACACTCACTTTGGGAAACCTCAAGGCAAAGTCAGCAAAAAAAACAAGGAAAACACTCGAAATGCTCAAATCGAACCGATAGATATAGCTTTGATACATGAATGTCAAGGTCTTAGGAACATAAAAATCCCTGAATCTTGGGAACACCACGACGACTTGGATCTATGCAAAGTATTCGGGTATACAATAAACAGGGGTGTGAAATCCCGAAACCCATTACCTCTGAAGCGTAATATACGGCTTGCTAGTTAATGTTTTAATGTAGTATAAAAGTGATCTAAATGTTCTTTAGGCAGAATATAACACACTCTGTTATACAGGTATGTTTGGAACTACCAGTGGGATGCGGACATTTTTCAATCTGGAATGGTATTGACAAAAATTTTAAGTCAGACCCCCCCCCCCCACAAATGGTAAATTCTTTTCTCAGTGGATTTGCATAGATCTCAAAAATGGTCTTTCTGAGCATCAAAAACGCGGATTTCCGCGTTTCAGGGGTGTGAAATGCCGAAACCCGTTTCCTCTGAAGAGTAATATACGGCTTGCCAGTTAATGTTTTACTTAGGATAAAAGTGGTCTAAATGTTCTTTGAGCAGAAAATAACACACTGTGTTTACAAGGATGTTTGGAATTACATTTGGGATGCTAACATTTTACAATCTGGAATGATATTGGCATATTCAAAGTCAGACAACCCCCCCCCTACAAATGGTAAATTCTTTTCTCAGTGGATTTGCATAGATCTCAAGAATAGTCTTTCTGAGCATCAAAAACGCGGATTATGTACATATAACACAACATATCTCACTCATTCACACTTTTATATGATTACCTTTTAGATATGTGTCACTAAATGTGACCACTTAAGCGGGTATTCCACTGCCGTCGGTCGGCCGAGTTTTTACTAATCCAACCGATTTTTTCTATACTTTTGTATACTCAAAAATAATCGGATTAGCAAAATTTTGGCCGACCAACAGCAGTAGAATACCCGCATTAATGAACTTATCTACTCCTACATAGACTTCATAAAATGAACCAGCGATTTTGAAACTGTGAAATGATAACAATAGCAACAAGACCTAAACTAAAAGTTAACATGCAGATCTCTACTATGGTTTCCAACCCAACTCCTTTAGATCTACATCATATGCTGCTTGATATGCATCACAAAATTAAACGACCCGGCAACATCAACCTTACAGGCCGGACAGGTATAGGAGAAGTTGTTTTCTGCTGGCTTCCCCTTGTCTTCACTCGTTACCAAGTCAGCGTCCTTTTCCTCAAAACATAACGCATTTGTGCCACTTCCAAGGTGCCACTTCAAGTGCGCTCTCCAAACCTCTGCGTTGGTGAATGTGTAGTTACATTTGGTGCACCTATATACCTTTTTCGCTGCCTTCACAGATACTGATTGTTGAGAGAATTCAACCACAATTTTGTTTTCTTTCTCATCACAACCAAGGGAAGTGTCAGTGTCCTCGCTTCTATCATTGGCAGTGGTACCCTCGATGAGCGAATTCTCAGACATATGCACCCTTCTATGTCTGAGCAAGCTGAAGTTGCTGACGAATAACTTCTTACAAATATCACACTCAATCTGTTCTATTGAATCACAGACTTTGCCCTGAGAATAGAGAGACTTGGTGCCTCTGACAATGTGTTGCGACAAGTGCTGTTTGAAATCTCCAGAATTCTTTAAGACATGGTCACACTTGGTACACTGATGAGATTTATGTATGTGACGGCGCATACTGAAGTTGGTGACGAATAATTTCTTACAAATACCGCATTCGATGTTCTTCAAAGGTAGTCTCCTTGTAGACAGTACCTCCTGAGCACTTTCAACCTCCACTTTTATGTCTCTATGCACAGTTTTCAAATGAGCTTTTAGATTATGCCCTAGTGCAAATGCATGACTACAATATTTACATTTGTGTGGTTTTAGTTTTAAATGAACACTATTGACATGGCCAATGAGAAAGGAACGCCTTTTGAAGTCATGTTGGCACAGTGCACAATTTGTTCTAGTGTTATCATATTTGAGCATATCTTCTATCATTCCTCTTTCTTCTGGCCCCACATTGGTTGGGAATTCTAGCGGAGTCGCTGCTCGGGCACATTGAGGGTCATTCTCAATTTCAGCTTCCTTATTTGCCATTGCACTATTATACCCCTCTATGTGTTCTGTCTGATGTTGATGCATTTCTTCTTGACAGGAGAAGAGTTGGTCACAGAAGGCACAGGTTCTTTCCTCTTTGCTGAATCTATTCTTGACTTGTGTAAACTCTGAATCTTTTCCCACAGATGTCTTTATATGTTGTAATTCTTTTATTGGGGTTTCAGGGTTTGAGGAATGCTTCAGCTGCTTGTGACAGAGCATTTCTGTGTCATTACTGAACACCTGAAAACATTCATCACACGCAATTTCCACTTTGGCATTATCTTCAGGCTGTGAGGTATTATCTGCAGTTTTATCAGGAAGCATTTCACTTTGAAAGGAGAGTGTTTTCTTGGAGAAAACACAGGGGCTTTCCTCTCTATTGTAACATTTCTCGATATGTGGTAACTCTGAGCTTGCTTCCTCGATTTTTTTAGGTTGTGACTTTTGCTTTGAAGGTGCGTTGTTCAGCGAGTACTCAGATTTCGAGAGATGTCTTAGCTGTTTATGCCGCATCATTTCTATTCGATATTTGAAAACCTTATGGCATACACCACAGGTCCTGTCCTCTTTCGTGTATTTAGGTGTGATGACATCTTCCTGTGCCCCATCTTCTGTGACTGCATCTCCAATTTCTGCAGTATTTCCTGGTGCTTGAGAACAAAGCGTCTCGCTCTCTGACTGCAAAGTATTTTTTGAGAATAATGTCCCTTGCTCTCTGCTGTACCCTTTCTTGACATACAGTAGCTCAGAATTTCCTTTCTCATGCATGTCAATATGTGGTACCTCTTGTTCTGACGCTGAGTTTCTCACAGACATTTCCTCTCTGCTGCATCTTTTCTTAACGTCTTCAGGCTCTAAGACATTTTCCGGTATGTGTGTGGCACCGCCCCTCTCTTTGTTGCCCTGCAATGATTCATTTCCAATCACCTGGATTTTACCTGTTAAGGCATGGTTTATTCTCTTGTGCCTCAACATGACATACCTATGTGAGAACACTTTAGAGCAGACTGAACATGTAACAGCTTTTGTGGCTGCAATCTTCTTCAATATTTCAGTTGCCTGCTGTTTTCTACTTTCATCCTTTGAGGCCACTCTCTGATTCTGTACCTGGCTATCTTCATCAGAGGAATGCTTTCTATGCACATGTGTTTTCAGGTGGGTCTTTTGTTGAAAGGCATAACCACAAAAGTTACACTTGTATGGCCTAAATTGCAAATGAAATCCCTCTACATGGATTTTGAGATTTGAGAACTTTTTGTGGCAGATCAGACAGTTTGAATTCATTGAAGGGCCATTTAGCATTTTATCAATCTTTTTTCTTTCGGGATTGTCATCAATGTGTCCAGTCACTATTTTGTTCTCACTTTTAGCATCACAAATGTCCTTGCTGGTTTCCTGATCATTTGATTGGTTGGATTCAAACTCCTTTACACATTCACTCATAGCATTTTCTTCAATGTGCCTGGCTTTTTTATGCCTTTTCAATTCACACATCGCACCATATGCATGGCTACAGTATTTGCATTTGTATGGCTTTAGTTTTAAGTGAACAACCTTGATATGTTTACCAAGGTTAGTCTTATTATGAGATGCAAAGCCACAAAACTGGCACTTGTGCGGCCTAAGATCCAAGTGAATAGCTCGAACATGTATTCTGAGTACCCAACATGTAGTGAACCTCTTGTAACAGAAAAGGCATTGAAGATTTCTTGTAGAGCTCATCATCTGATCAACCTTTTTTCGCGCATCTTCATCAATAGTATCATTTGGTTTATCGACCACTTTAGGACGAGCCTTGTCCTGTGCTTGGCCATTAGATGGACTTGAATTGGGCATTACATGTCTTGTCTCAGCTGACTTAGCCAATTGTCTGGTCTGCTCCTTCTTGGAAGCCTTTCTCCGACAATCTGTATTCTGAGTAGACCCCTTCAACTGTTTATGTTCTGCCTCATTCTCCTTGTCGGAACCCTTCAAAGTCTTGCTCCTCTGTTGATTCTGTGATCGTCTCGATGCGGGTGAAATATGTGTGTTCATGTTTGGTTTACTAAGCGGCGGCTTAACTGGTGTATTCTTCAAACAATACTTTCGTTTTACATGTATATTCAACTTCGCCTTTTGAGTAAATGCAAAGCTACAGAATCTGCACTTGTATGGCCTAAGATTCATATGAACAGCTTGTACATGGCATTTAAGGTTCCAGGATGATTTAAACATCTTGCGACAGATAAGACATTTTGAATCAGCTTTAGTGAACTGCATCATCCGATCAATCTTCGTTTGCTCTGTGACATCAGCAGTGCCTCGGGTCTCCGGTTTACTCTCCCTAGATCCATCCGAGTAATTGCCAATTCCCTGGCCATTTGATACACCGGTTGGCAGCAAAACGTGTTCTTGTATTTGTGCCTTTTCAGCCTCTGCTTCAACATTTTTGACTGGCTTCTCGGGCAGTAGAGTATGGACTAGTCTTATGTGTCTTGTCATAGTTCCCCTCTGGGAGAACAACTTATTGCAAACTGGGCAAGTTCTTGACTTCTGTGATTCGCTAGGGAAACATTTTCTTGGTGTTCTCTTTCTAACGCTACTACATGTGTCCATAGATGCCAACTTCTGATGCTGAACTGGCTGCTTCATTCTACAGGAATGCTTTCGCTGTAAATGATTTTTGAGGTCGCCTTTGTTAAAGCAGGCATAGTCACAGAAGTTACACTTATTTGGCAGAATCTTCAAGTGAACAATTTTTACATGTCGTTTAAGTTGGTTAACCTTTTTGTTGCAGATTAGGCACTTTTTACTGCCTGTAGAGCTCATCATTTGGTCAATCTTAATCCTTTCTTCATCTTGAATAATAACATGTAGCCTGTCTGGTTCCTCCTCCACTGGAAAACTAGGAGTAATTTTCACTTTTTGAGTACTAATCCCACATGATTTTACTGATTCCTCTTTTTTATGAGCTCCTAGCTTTTTTATGTGTGAATGCACTGCTGCCATATGTTTTCGCAAATAATATTTTTCACAATACACTTTACTGCAAATGGCGCAAGTCCTTTCTTTCAAATCTTCTCTCATCAGTGTGAAGTGTGTTTTCCTGTGCCTCTGCATACTGCTTGTAGTGGCAAACTTCTTACCGCAGATATCACAGGTTTTTCCGGTATCAATTACTAAATCATTGTTCATGTTGACACTGAGATTCTCCATTTTCTAGACTTGAGAATAAGAAATCTTATTTAACAGTTGTCGCTACCACTTCTGGTGAGAATATCTTTAGGCAGACTTGAGGATAAGAGCTCTTTTTGAACAGTTGTCTCTGCCACTTTTGGTGAGAATATCTCTTAGTAGACTTGACGATAAGAGCTCTTTTTCAGCAATTGTCTCTGCCACTTCTGCTGAGAATATCTCTTGGTAGACTTGACGATAAGGGCTCTTTTCTAACAGTTGTCTCTGCCACCTCTGGTGAGAATATCTCTTGGTAGACTTGAGGAGGACAGTGTCCTTGATTAAACAATTGTCTCTGCCACTTGTCTGATGGAGTTTTAATCTTCTAACCTTGATGTCGGATTACAGATGTTGCCTGTTGGTTACCGGTAAGTATCAAATGCATGCTCTGAGAAAGAGAAGAGAGGAAAGACTTAGCAAGTCAGATGAAGATTTGTGACATAGACATGTTAATAAGCATGGACATGCTTGACTTGTTCTTAATGCCTAGAGGAGTGAAACATGCTACCTAATATGCCAAGATGTAGACTGTAAAACCCCAGCACCGAGTATAAGCCGCAGCTTAGGCCAAAAAGAGTTAATAATTGTCTGTTTCAGGTCACCCGACCCTACCTAGCAAATCAGGGCCGACCCTAGACTTTTTTTCTTCATTTTTGAAGAAATAAGATATTTTTTGGCTATTTTTTTTGTCAGTTTAGTCTTCTGCGAGTCACCGTGAGTCGCTGTGACTCATTGTGTGTTTATAGCAGTTAAAAAAATTTATAAAATAAAAAAAAATTCCGACCTACCCTACCTAATCTTTTCAGCACGTTACCTGAAACAATTTTTTTTGGCCTTATAGACCATTTCAGACCTTCGGTGTGGCTTATAGCATTCTCCTAAAGTCAGGTTGCATCTTATACACGGGGTTCGGTATAAATGGACAAAAGTAAGGAATTGAGACATTTTCAGTACTCAGTTACGGCTTATACGTGGGGTTTTACGATAACAGTATCATATATAGACTGCGCGTTATACGCTACATTGGACAACAACTGCATGCTTATACATAGGGTTAGGAAAAGTTGGCTGTGTGCATGTTGGCGAGCAATGGAGCCTACAGAACAGTCCTTAAATGACCGTGATTTGAGCCCACCTTGTGCCACTTACAATAGGATGGGTCTGAGTTGGGGGTGCTGCTTATATGCCAGGTGCGCCTTATAGTTATACAGTGTATTACAGTTGTGTGAGTTGCTATCTTTACCAATTTCCATTGTTTTCATAGCAATATCTTCTCGACATAGGTCATTTACACCAGAGGAACTTGAGGCTGATATTTAAGAATTTAATAAATAATAAGCCATTGGAGAGTACCGGTACTTGAACTAGGCAAAGTACAGAGACCTATTAATTTGTCATCAATATAGTTTTCAGATATACCGTACCGTAAATCCCCGGTCATAAGCCGGATTTTTTTTTTCTATTTTGGGCCCAAATCGGCTTCTAAATTTTTCCCAAAGTCCCACCCGGCTTATGACCGGGTTTTTTTTACTATAGAATAAAGAGAAAATGGGAAAAAATTTGACACCAAAACCGGCTTATAGGATTTCCCTGAACTCACCCCCCGGCTTATGACCAGGGCCGGCTTATGACCGGGGATTTACGGTAATCTCCCGCGTAGAAGAAGCCCCACTGAGGCAAGATTTTTGCAGTTTAGTACTGTTCTATAGTAAAAATACCCCCCTATAAGGCGCACCCCAAACTCAAGGCAATGCCCCTCCCACGTATAAGACCCAGCAGCATTTTGTTTGGCGTAGAAGACGCGCCTTATACTCGGAAGATTACGGTATATATTTTTTTTAATCGGTTGATTTAATTATTATATCCTAGTGCTTGTAGTAAGTACAAACCTATCCCTTCGACCAGCACTAGATAAATCGGTATCTTCAAAGATTTTATCATTATTTCATATCTTTAGACAAGAAGCCAATTACCCATTTAGTTTGGTACACAAGTTAATTCTGTGGCCTAAAGGAAATTTGTTGGTTAAGAGCCCAACAATAAACTTTACCCATGAAAATTTTTTTTGTGACGAAAGAAATTTTGTGGCCCAAGGGCCAGACTTCAACCCTTACCTCTGGGGTGTTCATCAATTGTCCTCCTTGTGAGATACTGCTGCATACAACAATAGGACGCAGTCAGATACCTGAAAAACATCAAACACAAAATGTTACACAACAGGTATTTAGTCTAGAATATATAGCATCAACCTTGGCACTTACAACTGCCTCTGATAATCCAGTTGTTTGGCTCCCAATCCCGGTCAGTGAATTTGGGAAAACAGTCTTTCTATTCAACATCAGAATGTTACTTGGTAATGCAGTTAGAGAGATTTCAGGTTCAAAAATTAGAGACTTAACAGGCTAGAAACTAACAGGATAGAGCCTAGCTTACACTTTCACCCTAGGGTGTGCCTTCGGTAGTTAATTGGTTTACTAGTGTAGAACAATGGACATAGTCAATGTCACCTTTGCTATTGGATAAGACAAATATCAGTAGTTTGTAATGATTACCAAAGAATCAGTAATATTGTAGACTAAGGCAAGGAACAAGGGCATCCAGACAGATACTACCATACAGGTACAGTACTGTTAGGGCAACCCCAGTCAGCAATCCCCACTCGTCATCTTACTTGGGTATTACTTTGACCTCACCTGCCTTGGAAATCAAGAAACTTTCAACAATTATCTCACTATGAGCCTTTTTTATGGTTCACCACCCACAGGTCACTATTTTTATTGGATATCATAACTCCTTTGTCACTGTTATTAGAATATCCCCCTTAGCAGTGTAGACACTGTTGAACATTATATTCCTAATTTGCCATGTCTAACCCTCGCCCCAAAATCGTTTCATCCCACCCCAACCATCTCTCCAACAATATGCTTCAAACTGCCACACGATCCAACTTCCAACCACCCTCTCGCTGATTATTGCAACTTGACTGTGCATGTATCTTAGGATCACTATACTGGGAGCGTTTGAGTATGGCACGTGTAATATACAGATATTTGCTCAGTACTCAGTTACTTAGAATAGGAAAACATTTTATTCTCACCCACAAGATGAAATATAGGCATATGTCAATTTGCTGCACACCATAATACCCTAAACCATGAACTCTTCTGCATATTTGTTGCCAATGCCTGCCCCTGTCATGGACTGTGCTAAATCTTGATAGCATTCACATAGCTTATGATATCATAGATTTCTGAGTGGTTACACATTTTAAGATAAAGCAAGTCATTCTAAGTCCTGCATAAGTGACTAACCATAACTGATGGATAGCTGAAACATATGCTGCAGCTATGTCTGTCCACTCTCATCCTATCTGCTTAGGTAAAATGGTATCTCAAGTGCCCACACAACACTGGCCAAAGGCATCTATCTGTCAATGTTAGGTACCAAGTGGCAAAAGCAAGCTAGCCTAAATACAGCTCAATTCAAAGATTACCTTTAAATACACAAAAGCCTACATGATCTAAGTGAAGGTATACTATTTCTAGATTTATTATCATTAGGCCAGTAAGGAGCAAAGCTTTACTGTTAGGGCTCAGGTATCCTAGCTTATGGAGAAGGGGAAGCATTCTTCCCAAGCACCCCCTTCCCCCAAAGACATGTTATAACCTCCCCAGTAAATTAAAGTGTTACAAATATGAATATATTAGAGGCTTAATTCCCTTGGTTGGACTGCACAACTGACATATTAACCATTTTCCAGAGGTAAATTAACTCACATATATTGACACCATAACTAGCAACCAAATATCTTTGTTTGAAACTAGTTTGGGAAGGAATGAAGAAAGCAATGAGTTTGAATAAGATATATATGAGTAGGGCTATATTTGGCAACTCATACACAGCATAACAAAAAAGAACACCTTAATAGTGTTCCTAGATGGGATAATATGAATATGTGGAATTTAAATCTCAATAATGGCTGCCCTGTACATACCTATCATACACCAATAAATGTACACAGGAGAGGAGAAACAATGCCCCTATCATGTCCCAAGACCCTGAGAATGTGGACGTAGACACATAAAATGAGTGTCTATCAGCCTTGGTAATAAGAGATGGTAAAAGTAGTCAATTTTATAATGGCTTCCTTGTCCAGGCTAATGATAGGCTGATAGATATACATTAGGGAGGAAGAAGAATACTTCTATTGTATTCATTGACCTGAAAATGGGGATATAGCCACACTGTATGAATGCTTATCTGTCCTATTAGCAAAGATATCGCAGAAATTGTGATTTTTCGGTAATGGTGACCAGAAATAGACCTATAATAAGCTTAGTGTGCTTCTGGGAAAAATCAAGATGTTACCATTGAGTTCCTAGACCCTGAAAATGTGCTAGTAGACACTTGAACTGAGTGTCTTATCATCACCACCTGCAGAGTTATTGCAAAAATAAGGAATTTCGGTAATGGCGACCTGAAATAGACCTAAAATAGGCCTAGAGTGTATCTGAGAAAAATCAGGATGTTACTAATGAGTTCCTAGACCCTGAAAATGTGCTAGTAGACACTTGAAATAGGTGTCTATCATCACCACCTGCAGAGTTATTGCAAAAATAAGGAATTTCGCTATGGCTACCTTTTTCGGGGCCCTATTTCAGAGAAAAACAGTTTACATGCATGATATCATACTCAATATAATATAGCTCAATGGGAAAGACATGGCTTTTATTGTCCTGTTTATTTCCCACCCCTCAATGAATTTATTATTAATTATTTACTTTTTCTTTTCAAAGTCAATTTAGAAGGGGAAATGTTTCTCAAAAATGATGTTTCCACTTAGAAATGGATTCAGCACGTTCAAAAACCCTTATATGCAAACTTTCACGCTTTCTGCCAAAAGTGCCAAGGTCGTCCCCAAATCATGCTATAATTATCTCCTAGACTATCTGGTTCTGGCGACATTCACCGATAAAAGCTGATAAGAAGCGAACTAGCTGGTCCCAGAACATGGGTGTTATACTTATGATATATTTTGACACTTTTTTGTAACTTTAGCAAAATTGAAAATGGTGGGCCCACTGGGTATGGGTTTAGAAGTTCTTGTACATATTTGATATGCTTGCTCTATGAGTTGATTATTTAGTCTCAAATAGAGAATAACTTGCACACTTAACTTGTCATACTGTAAATGTAAGCACCATGACAGGGATTTCTCTGCATTTTCTTATCATTAGCAGGGCTTCCTTTTTTATTTTTTTTTTGGGGGGGGGCGGTCATTTAAGTCATGCATGTCATTTAAGTCATGCATGATTTGCTGCAATTTCATCTACAAGTCACTGCATCTAGCCGCAGTTTAATGTAACAATTACCGTGTAAAAATAATCTTTTTTGAAGTCCACCAATTGGAAGTTTTTCATTTTCTCATTTTCAAACAAATGCACTGTTTGCAGGATGCCATACTTGATTGATGCTTTTGAAAGAGAACTACTGTAATCTCCCGCGTATAAGGCGCGTCTTATAAGCTGGGATTTAGTTCTCCCTGGATCCACAAGGGGGACACCACTGTGACCAAGAGCTTTTTTTTATGTTACATGCCCCCCCTCCCCAAGTCAGGTGTGTCCTATACGCGAGATGCACCATATACGCGGGAGATTATGGTATATATACTAAAGAACCTATGGTTTGTTTCACCCAAGTTCTTGAGCTTACATTTCTGTATGGCAAGTTAGATATAACTGGCCTGCTCATTCATAGATATCGGTGCTTTGTGCAGATTGGAGCTTTGCGCGACTAATATCTTGCGCAAGCTGCACTGCATTATTCATAAATTGCACTATTGGCAATTTGCGCATAACAGGATCTGAGTCAATCCATACTGGTAATACTTAGTGTGATGGTCTGGACAGCCACGCTGGCTACACCCGTAATACTCGGCCACCATCAAAAATTTACTGGTACCTGTCAACTTCTCCTACCTACCTGCAAACTACTCTGACCTCAAATAGCCGTCAGGTGTCTCACCCTTAAAATCGACAGGGTGATATGGCCTTGACATGTGACATGGGGACCCCCCATCTAAATGGGTGACACGGTACTTTTCAAAGTTGAAGGACACAGGGGAAGAAAGAAAAATGAATTAGATAAAAATCAACACGAGTGACATGGCACTTTCAAAAATCAACATGTCGCGCCCTTTCTGTAAAATTCGGCACTGTGACACCCACAATATTCCTGAGGCCCATGTAAAGGCATAATGGAGTGATCCCTTTTCAACAACAAGGGGGTCAAAATTTGTTCAACCCCTTGACTAGGGGTCAAAATGTTTTTAGCACATTACTGCACTACCCAATGTAAAGGATTGAAATAGTGAATGTGTTTGGGTTGATAAAATTTATTGTTGGTTTAATAAATTTTATGAGTCATTGTCTATCACAGTATGACCATTATAAGGTCATTTACCACTTATAGTGTAAGGCCTTTATTTATGGCCTACATAGAAATGATTAGTGATATATGATACAATAAAAGAAACAGGATAATTAAAATATGAACCTGATGAGTGATAGTGAATGAATAAATATCATTATTACGTGAGAGATAAAACCATGAGTTATAAAATTACCATAGTACAAAATGAGATGAATAGTTTAGACATTAATAACCCATTGGTGTGGGTGGGTGAGTGGGAAAGAAGACATATGAGTCCGTGACAGTTGAATTGAAAACTAATGACAGGTGGAAGATGTATACATTTACACTTGTGACCCGGAAGTGGAACCTGAACACCGGGCAGCAGCAATGCCCTCAAATGCGTCTACACAATGCATGTGACGACCATTACTGCACAACCCAATGTAAAGGATTGAAATAGTGAATGTGTTTGGGTTGATAAAATTTATTGTTGGTTTAATAAATTTTATGAGTCATTGTCTATCACAGTATGACCATTATAAGGTCATTTACCACTAATAGTGTAAGGCCAAAAGCCAAAGAGTAGTGTTTGAGTTTTGTGTTCATGGGTTTAATTTAAGTGCATTAGCAAGAGTCCTACTGACTTTTTCCGTGGATTTTACTCTAATATATCCCTTGTGGGCGTCTGAACGCCAGTCACCAAATACTTTCACATCCATCTCAGTGCAGCCACCGTCATACGCTTCTGTGGCGGCTGCAATCCTGAGGGAGTGTAGGGAGAATCTTTTGGGGGGGACGCCAAGATGCTTCAGTGCGTCTCGCCAGGATTTTTCTACACATGTGACTGGAATTGGGGTCCTGTCTTGGAGATTAATCATAAAAGGCTCTGCACGGTACCTTGTAGGGAGGAGCCTTATCATATGTTGTATGGCCGTCACCGGGCACCAGCGGGAGTCGTCCGCCTGATACAGTGTGACTGTCTTTTGCTGGTTCTTTGCTGCCTTTATATGCAGGGTGATCAAGCTTCCCTTGTCCAGGATATCTCCTCTTGTGAGGTGCCAAGTAGCGTCGTATGCTCATGAACTCTGGGGTAGGATCTCGGATTTTCTCAGACTGGCGTGAAACAAAGTGAGGATCTCCGTCTTGAGGATGTGATCCATGTACGTGTCCGCTGTGGCCTGAATAAACTCATTGGGACTGGGGGTTTTACATTTGAGACCACTGTCCTGTCCCTTTTTAGGGCGTCCTTCGCCCGGGCTACCCGGGGGTGATGAAAGGCCGAGTTGTCGGCACCCCTCAGCATGAGATGTTGAGATACATGAGTCAAGTTGTTGGAGATTGTGCCGGGGTTCTTCGTCTCTAGAGCCAGAAACTCTATATCTATATGCGCAAACGTCGAGGTATGTGGGTATTGAGGGATCCCTCCTGAGGTGCCTCATAAACCGGTAGTATGTGGTGGCCGCCGCCGATCGTCTGGCGCGCACGGTAGCTGCTGCTCTGGCTTTTTGTTGCCGTAGTGACACCTTCTGTTGGAAGGTGTACGCCTTGTCTGGAATAGATGAACGGAGTTATAACACCTAACACATATGTACATACTGGGATAATTACAAGTTTGTGTGCACGGATAAGATTTTTGGCCCTTCGGAGTTCTGTATGATGACCTAGGTGGGCTCTGCTCAGGGCGTCAGCTTTTTCATTTTCTTTACCTGGCACATGTTCAAATGATAATGTGAGGTTATATATGGCCTGCATCATCCAGCAGGATCTGGCCACATCTGACAACAACTTATCCTGTCCCTTCCCTGTGCTCATGACAGTAACAGCGGCCTGATTGTTGCACATAATGTGGATGTGTGAGCCTCTGTCCCTGTCCTTGACCAGTGAATGGAGGGTTATGACTATATTTGTGGCCTCTATATGTGTGATATTCTTTACAGGGTCAAGAGGTGGGGCCAGCTGTACGGCATAAGCTGAGTGACCATCAGTAGCACCCACACCTGTACCGGAGGCATCTACGTAGAGGGTCTTTTGGTACTGTTTATTGGGGATCAGAATAATACCGTTCCACTGCGAGCTGAACTCGCAGAACCACCTTAGATCTGCTCTCATTTCTGAATTAATGTTCAAGTAGTTTCCAGTCATGTTTCTGAGGTTTTCAAGTAGACGAGAGACAAATAAGCGGGCAGGGGCAATGCACTTCGCCACATGCAGTAGAACACCTAATAATGACTGCAGCTGTTTCTTAGACATGGATTTGCGGCATGCATAATACTCAGCCTTGCCCCTGACCTCGTCCAGTTTGTCTGGTGGAACTGACACAGTCATGTTGGTTGAGTCTATAATGCCCAGCCATGTTACCTTGGTGCTCGGTGCTTGGGTCTTCTCAGTAGCCTCGGGAAGCCTGGCACTGGCCCGGGAACCAAACGGGACACTGAGATCTACATAGTGAGCATTGTCCCAAAACATACACAACAACGGCCAATCAGCTGGGTCAGTTAGATAATTTTTGTAACAGCGACTTATATCCAGGGTGGCCATGTGAGCCCCTGTACCCATGGCCGCGACATGCTCGAGGACCTCTTGAATGGTGGGTAATGAGTGTTGCCTAGGGTTACCATTAACTGTATTTTTAAGAATATAAGCGCTGACTGAGGATTCTCTGGGGTATGTAAGGTCGGTTATGATGTGTCTGGCTTCAGTGTCTTTCTTAGGCCTGCTCATGAGGGGGGATACATGGGCCCAGGGCTCAAAAGCCGGAGTGGTGAATGGGCCAATGAGGCCATCTAGTGATATTTCTTTCTTTATGAATTTTTCCACATGATCACCATATCTCTGCAACATTCCTATACAAATCTATTGTAATATGCCTTATTAGTCCGTCAGTCTTGAGATCCGACCAAAATTTGTCTGCAACAGGGGTGGCCGGACTATCAAGGTCTCACTGTAGATCTACAAAAACCGACAAAATCAGGTTACAAAAAATGGCAGAGGGAGCTGTCAGAGGTCTGCACATTGCGCATTTATATCAACATGGAGACTGAGGGACCTGAATGTACGTCTGTCTGGGGGTCTATGGGTGAGGGGGGGGGGGTTCTGAATGCCCCTCGTATCAGAAACAGGGCCCATATAGCCTAACAGGAAGCCGAACTGGACAAAGTCTAGTAACTCAGTGTATTTATCGTCATGTCCCAACAATGCTTTCCACGTGGGAACATTTAGCGCTGTGGGGAGGGGAACTCTCGCCGATAGTGCATTTGGCAAACCCGTGTGCTTCACACTGTCATATATGCAGGCCAAATTCGGATACTTTTCAGAATACACAAAACTGGACCAGAATGTATTTCTATGTTCACTAAATGCAGCCGGGGAAATATCGACGGCAGGGTCTATAACATCGTTCTGGCACATTAAGTGTATTCGATCAAAATCTGGCACTGTACCTGTGTGTTGGTTGACTGTGTCCTTTGACCATCCATAATGCAGTGTGGAATGGCTGGCTGAGCGGCGTAGTGCCGCATGGGGTGGGTGCTCCTCCTGTATATGTGGTGGAGCATCCATAGTGTCATAATCAGCACTCAATTGTGGTGTTTCAAGTCCACCTGAGAACACAAGAGGCTGTGTAGCCGGTCCGCCGTTGTTGCGGGGGAAGTGCGCATGCCTACATCCGGCGCACAAGACGCGTTGACCTCAGGGCATCCAAGATGGGGAAGCCCATCCGGGTCGCTGGGGGCGACCATGTTGTCTGTAGTGACCTCAGCGTCGGCTTGACAAATTCGCGCGCCGTCCCTAAGTGTTGGGACTGGTGCGCCGCTGGCTAGTTTTTTTTAATTGTGATGGTGCTGACCACCATTTCCCCCGTGTTGATGTTGTGGGAAGGGCGGATGTGGAGGATAGCCATATCCGTGGTGGTTGTTTTGGTCATGGACGGGAAACAACCCTATCCGGGGGCAAATAGCCTGCAAATTGTCAAATGGTACCCCGGTACTTGGAATAGACAATGGGTGTAGACCCCTAAAATGGACAGTGTGACATGGCCTTTTCTTAAAATTGACAAAGGACATGGGGTTCTAGTGACAAGGACAGGGGAGAAAAAAGATAGTGAAATGGGACATGGGCATTTCTAAAAATTGACATTTGACATGGAGCTTAGTGAAAAGGACAGGGGAAATTGCAAATTTAGTGACATGTGACATGGGCTTTTCTTAAAACCGACAAGTGACATGGAGACCCCCCATCTAGTCACAATGAAAGCAGTAAGGGTTAAATAAGGATTAAGGGACGAGTAATTTATTGCTAGGTGGTGCCCCTACATGGGGCATCGGAAAAAGCTGCGTGTCGTTGTGTCGGATTTTACAGATAGGGCCGTGTCGCTTTATATCCTATGCATTCTGCCTATTACCCAATCGTCCATCGGATTTTAAAAGTGGCATGCCTAGTGTGTCGCTCTTTACAAACCCCTGTGTCAAGTGTGTCGTTTTTACCCATGTATAGGCACTCTCCCAGGTAGCAGAGACATTGGCATAACGTTGGCCCAACCATCGGCTTTACATAGGCTGCCCATCCTGCCTACGTAGGCCCGACGGGAAAATGCCACTGGTTGGGCCTATGTAGGCCCGATGGGCAGCCAAAAATTTGCCGACGTTGGCCCGTCGCATCGGCATAGAGAGCACCTTGTGAAGTGAGCATATTCAAAAGATACATTGGTGCTAGGTAATATCACAGATGTGCCAGTCAAACATGAGGGATATGAAGAGTTGGGGGATAGTCACCATGAGGGATAGGTAAAGTGAATGATAGGCGGATTGAGGATAGGTAGACTAATGGTAAAAATGTACAAAGAAAATTAGGTACAAAGGTGAGGGTAAACCTAATTAAACTCTAGATGTTTCAAGGGATAGGTAGTATGAGTGATAGGTAGACTAAGGGATAGGCAGTATGTGGGAGAGGCAGAGCCATACGCAGGCAGAGTACTTGTCAGGTTGGGATAGACAAACATTGGGATATGTAGATTGAGGTACTGACTTTGATTAGCATGTTGCATCTATAAAAAGTTCCAATCATTTCCAATATAACTTTTTTTACATTTTTAAAATATTCTCATCATCAAACCTCATTTTTAGGTACCTTTGAGTCAAGACCACAAATTCTTGATTCGGCAGGTTTTTTTTTTGTATAGGTAGTCCATTTGATGTCACCCTGATAAAGATTCCTGACATCTCCATAAACCCCCTTATCTTACATAGGACTCAGTACTGAACACAAAAGGTAGCCTACTTTTAAGGAGGGAGGGGTAGAGGGGGGGGGGCTGTTACACTGTTTCCATAGGTAAAGCTCTGAGTTTCACTTCCTCTGGATCTACACCGGATCGTCCGCCAATTTTTGTATACAGTATTCGTTCTAATAAGTGCACATGTGGAAAATTAATTGTTAGGTGCTAAAACCTTATAAGAAAAAAATAATTCTTATAAGCGCACCACCAAGAGCCTAAAATCATGGTTTTTGCCCTAAATATCTTTATTTTTGCACTTCATTTTACTTATTTTACACCAGGGTGGGACCCAGAAAGGAGGGGTGTGTGCTTATTAGGGAGCGTTCCTTATTTATGGCAAGGAGGGGGATGACCAAAAGAAGGGGGGGGGGTCATTTTTTGTGGAGGTATTCTGAGAGGGGGGGGGTCGTTTTTTTTCAACCTATTCTTAGAGGGGGGTCATTTTTTTCAACCAATTCCCGAGGGCCAGGTAATTTCCTGATGAGGAGTATATGCCAATATGATGCAAATTTTATGACAAAGGAACAAAAGTTTTGTCGTGAATTTTAACTATTTGGTTTTCAGTAATAATTCTAGATATTATTCTGCCCAACATTTTGTTACCAGCTACCTCTAATTCATATCCATTTGCTTATGTTACATGATGGGAGTCTTACTCCTTTGTGCGTCAAAGGGCGGTTAGCATGGATAAGATGTACCAGTACCTGTGTTAACAACTCACATGACCACTCCTTGACCAATCAGGACATGGTAATTTTTCAGCTGGTTCCCACAGATTTGTGAAAGATCTTTTGGCAGGTACCCATATTAAAATTTGACATGATATGACAGGATGGATGAGGCCAGTCACTACCACTATGGTATATGTATACAGTTTTCCCTGGGGGTGTAACACTGTTCAGCTCTTGAGATTGAAGTATTTGGCCCAATTTGTGACACAATGTTCCTTGTACTTTTGCTCAAAAGATGTCATCATGAAAATAAATACTTTCCTCTAAAGGGCTGCTGGGAAGGGTATGGTACGCCACAAACAGCACTTTGTGGTGCTACACCATACACATCACAAGAGTGAACAGGGCACAAACAAAGTTATCAGTAGTAAAATATGTTACAATGCTAAAATCACCATAAATCGCAATCAGAATTTCTAGATTTAACTCTTGTTTTCACCCCTTGATGAAATCAACCCTGACAAGAATTGTGTCTATAACACCCTTTAAATTAATATAAAAACTGAGATTACAATGAAATCTAAAGAGAAAGACAAACTACAAAAGTTTATTTCTGCACCGTGTACATACACAAATTTTGAAAAAGAAACCAGAACCAAATGCCTCAATCAGAACAATTCTTCCATGGTCAGGAGTAGGTCACACTTACCTATTTTAGCTGCATCAGTAGTAGCCCATGCTAGCCACCCCTTAAGAGAGGAGCCTTCAAATTGATATTTTACCTAGAGGTAAATCAATCAACAGCAGTGTATTCACAATTTGACTGCTCAAAAGATGACACATAACTGAAATGGGTCACAAAGATGTCAGTTGGGTGTAAGTTGAACCTCTGAAAAATGTAGGGCCCTTGAACATTTTATAGGTGGAGGTATTTCGCAGCATATGAACCTGCACCTAAATCTAAATTTGAGGGGCCTCTGAACCTCTGAAAATAGACAAACCTCTGAGGGTCTGACATCTCTGGGTTCAAAAGCTGCTAATATCACCTTGTATAATGAATGGCTCTGATGTGGCCTCTGTTGAACGTAGTTAACTCTTCCTTTACCAATCATGCATTTTTGCGAGTTTACTGTAGTACTTTACCGGATGCGCATTTTTGCGAGTTACTCGCCGATTTTCGGCCGATTTTGACTGACTTTTGACCCTCTATAACTTCCTTAAAAATGGGTAGAATCTCACGATTTATTGTAACTGTGCTCTATGGCATATTCTCTCTGGGCAGACCAAACCAGTTGGCTGTATTCTTATTTTCCTCTTGGTGGTAGGATGGTGAACATGGATGAGTTTCACTTTTGAATGCCATGATTTTGAGCAATATTAAAGGGGAAAATGTGAAAAATATAAGAAATATGATCATTTTTGGGGTGAAAACTGAATTAGGGTCATTTTTAATGAGAAAAACGTTGGTGCTGAAATCAAGAACATATTCTGATGCATTGTGGGTGAAATCCAGTTGCATGGCAACAAAGCAGCTAGATATCACCATTTCTGTTTATCATGGTTGCCATGGCAACAGGAAAGAACGTTTTTACTAAATACCTTTTTAGTGAAAAATCTGATCATTCTTAAAAATAATTTAACATGTGTAATTTATTTCATCTTAAAATATCCAATTTTAACTGAGATATTTCAATTTGAAAATTGATAGCATTGCATGATTTGCTCATCTTCAAGACTCATTAAGTGTGAAATATCTTTTCAAATAGGGCCTCTATAGCCTAAGAGAGGTGTCTCAATTTTTTTTTATCATGGACAGCTAAATCCATCATAAGTTCACTTGTAACTGGAACATCCAGAAAATACTCTATTATGAAAATTTCTACCTAAATAAGGTCTAAAATTATTTGGTTTTGATAGACCTATCTTTATGTAGAATGTGGTAGAAGAAGAGTTAAATGTGGTGGGAGTCATTTTCTTTCAATCTATTCTGAAGGGGGGGTCTTTTTTTTCAACCCATTCCTAAGGGGGGTCATTTTTTTTCCAACCCATTCCAAAAGGGGGGGGGGGGTCATTTTTTTCCAACCCATTCCGAAGGCCGGTGGGGGGGTCAGTTTTTTCTGACATTTTCATTCTGACAGATTGCCGTCCCCCCCCCTGCCATAAATAATGAACGCTCCCTTAGAGCATGTGCGCTTATTAGAATGAATACGGTACTCTTGTGCCGAGGCGCCCTCCGTACCTCCGTTTTCCGAAGAGAATCGTAGTGGGCCGGGTACTAGTCTAATTTTTGTAGAGCCGTAGGCCTATCCGGTGATGCAACGGCGCCTCGGGAACGGCGCTCAAATAAACGATCAATATCATCATAATAACGAATCAATCACATACATCGGTGTCACCTAAACCGACTCTAACTTCATATCTTGAACTAGGACACTTACTTTCACGTTGTCATACACTTTGATCCCCCAAATTTCGATGATAAAGATGGATCTCTTCCAAAGCTGAAATGCCGCAATTTGTTGGTGATGAGCTAAGAGGGCATTGTTCTTGAAGGTGGCCACTAGGAGGACAATCTCAGTGGCGTCTCTACTATGGCGTCTCCTGATGTTTCTGTGTAAAACTACACGTAGTTTCGCTTTCGATGGTAACTTTCTATCCACACCAGAGCCTTCGGCGCTGGGACACTGGGGAAGAATCATTTAATATACAATATATTATATTTATAATACAATGTTTGCAATAATTATATGCCCCTACCTCCAATGAAAATTGTGTACAGTACCCAGTAGGTAAGAAGAAAAATGTGGGAAATTTGGAATTTGGATTGGAGTTTGTTATACATTTATTAAAGGGGGGCTGGCATGGAAAATTAACAACATGGGTACCGATTCAAACAGCGATCATAAAATCGCGGGAACCAGCCGAAAAATCCCGATGCCCTGATTGGTCAAGGGGTGATCACGTGACTTTTTAATGCGGGCATGCATTCCCAGTGAACAGCAAACGTTTATAGAACGTTCGTGAATGTCATTTTAAAGCTAGAAAGTGAACGTTAGGTTTTGATGTTTTCCAACATAAATGAAATGTTCAGCAAACGTTTACTAATGTCCATAAAAGCTTTAAAACAAACGTTCATATAAAATGTTTTATAACATCAAACAAACATTTAACAAATGTTTGTTAACATCAGCAGTAATTTAGAATGTGAACATTCATTCCAAACATTTTATAATGTAATAAAACATTCAACAAATGTTTATAGAATGTTTTCTAACATTTTTATACGTTTGTGTTATACATATCTTCCCCACAAGGTGACAGGCCAATCGATGGGGAGATTTTCCCTGTATGTTCTGTAATATAAAGTTGCTTTAAATGTATACATTATCATATTTTTGCTTACTTCATACATCCTTGGATCAAAACTTTAATTCCAAGTCATGCTTGATAGAATATGACTGGTATTATCATATTCTATTGGATTAAATGAAATAATGCTGATGAAGACACCCATTGCTTGTTACCAAGAAATATACATATTCCCTCTGAGGACAATGTCCTCTTGCACCAGTCCTAGAGATTTTTGCTCAGGGATTACAGGTATAATGTGCTTCAGGAGAATTCTATATTAAGATACTTCTATGTGCACAACAAATGATTATGTTCTGTCATTAATTTGGCAGGCACAATAGTTTGGGCAATTGGTACCTATACAAAATACAAAGTCAAAATACCCCAGCGGTTATGCTAGTAGAAACGTTTAAGAATGTTCTCTAATGTTTTTGAATGTTGAAAATTATGTTAGAAAACATTTTAAAATGTTAGAAAAAAATGTTTGTATGAATGTTGAAAAACGTCAGAATGAGTCAACGTTTTAACGTTAGAATAACATTCAAAACAAACGTTTGCAAACTTTCAAATTATGTTGAAAAACGTCAGAAAACGTCTTTTTGTTCACTGGGTTACCATGCCAGGGCCCCTTTAAGGTGGTAATAAGAGTTTTTTTCAAATTTAGGTAATTTGGAATAAGGCAGCTATGTGGGACTTTAGCGTGTAGCCGACACGGCAGGCCTTTGATAACCCAGTTTGCAGCACTGGGGTTTCTGGGAGACCGGCCTAAAGTCTGTTACCGAGTTTTTCAGCCAACAATTTAGAAAGGCTACGCCCGTAGGCATTGATGCCTTTGCTATTACTGTCCTGACCCCAGAAGTCGTCATTCACATTGTGAATGATTGGACAGCCCCTGGTAAGCAGCAGAGCTTCTTTGAACTGCTTCTGCTGTGTCCAATGGGCGCCCAGGATCAGTTGCACCAATTTGAGCATCTGATTCTGTGGGGTGTGCGAGTTGGCAATCTTACCGACCGCCTTGGCGGCTGCGGGCTTTGGCAAGTGCATAATGTGGCTGGCAGCATCAAAGAAGCCAAATGCCATGCACTTCTGATGTTGGTATGCATGCTCAGAGGTGGGATAGTTGTAGCCATCAAACTTGAGCGGTGCCTCATAGAACATGCTAAGTACAGAATTCCTGTCTTTAACATAAACGGTTTGTGGATTTAGTGTGGATGGTTTTGGAAGAGGCTTAATGCCTGAGTTCTTGATAGTGCTAGCTATCAAGGCCATGACAGTGCCTATGACTCATAGTAGCATTACCATAATGAAATTTCATATCTAATAAACTGTATGTTTTGTTATTCAATTAGCTGCATCTGGTCATGGTGATTTCAGAACCACTTTCACCTTAGCTCTAGCTTCATTAGTTAATTTTTTATTGATGGAAATATTATGCAATTTAAGCCCTTTTATTAGAGGAAATTGCTATACTATTCATGTATGAGTCACGGACCCCCTAGATTAGTAATTTTATTCAATTTTTCATGCAAAATGATGCATAAAATGTTAAATATTGTTCATACATGTACCAAAATTCCCATTTTGGGGTATTTGGATCTGTAATTTCCGAAAATTATGCTACAACCAATGTAAAATGAAGACAACTGTTAGAAAATAGAAACTTCATGGTTTGGCCTGGCTAATAAGTTCTTTATGGGAATCTAGAAGATGTGGTCTGTAGTTACATCCCGGGAGTTACATTCCGGGGTTACATTTCATCCTATCTAATGACGGTAGGGTAGGACAGGGTAAGACTCTAAGACTAAGAGGCCCTTTGGGGTAAAAGGCCCTTTAGCCCTCATAACCAAGGTACTACTTGTATGCAGCCATTTAACACTTGGAAGTAAGGATAACTTCAAGGAGATCACTTTTGTAGGTTTTCGTTATGATTGGATGAGAAAAAGTTAACTTATCAGACATTCAATATTTGGATCATGCTCAATTTGAGATAATTAGAAATAAAAAGGTCCTGAAATATGCATGGATTTTTGGGTAGCAAGTTAAATGGGTTAAAAGTATTAGGTGAGGTATTATTAGATAAACTCATAAAGGGGTGAAGGGTAGGTAATAAAGATACACTTTATTTACCTTACACTTTGTTTCAATACCTACATGGGTTTTTGAGTTGAACCATATCTTATCATCAGATCCATGGGCCTTTTTTCCCCATCGCTTTGGGCCTTTTACCCCAGCCTTTCAACCTACAGGGCAAAATGCCCCACTTTTTGTCAAGCATTCTATTGGAATATTCCATAAGGCTAGGCTGACAACCTATTTCACAAGTATGATAAATTGTTCCATCTCTTGATTGGTGTGAAAAATATGCACTAAATAGGGATTATTCTCTTAGAATTTGCTCAGTTATGTATACTATTATGGTATTTTAGCTTATCCTACCCTATCACCCCTTGGACTTCAATATGAATTATTGAAAATGATACTTTAGGTGATTTAGGATGTCCAAATCTCAGTAGTAGTTCATGGATATTAACTTTAGCTTCTTTTTTAATGGCAATAATCTAAATGGAGCATTTATTCCAATTATGATCCTCTTTATTGTGCATGCGGGCCTTTTATCCCAAAGGTTGTGGCCTCAGCATCCACTTTTTTTCATACATGATTTACTGTAACAATCTATGGGGCAGAACTGACAAGCTTTTGCGAATGAAGAAAATATCATTCCATCCTTTGATTAATGTAAAAAGTATTCTGGAAGCAGCCATGAATTTCTTATAAATGACACATTTGTAAATTAAGGGCGCCTTACCCCACCCTACCCTACTATTGACCAGACTCCTGTTAGGCTGGTTGCCAAGGGCTGATTTTCCAGGTGACCTTGCAGAATCCCCCCCCCCTCGAAGAGGTTATGAGTGATTTGAGTACAGGAAGTCATGTACTTTAAGAATATCGACGATGCCAAGCTGGCATCGTTGGGCAATTCAAAATCCAAGAAATCCAAGATGGCAGCCATGAGGGCCACCTAAAACTGTTTTATGCCACACAGAGAAAAGAAATTGAGTCATAGCTTTGGGAATGGAGTCAAAATTGGGGTCAGCTGGGCAGGACTCTAAATTGACTCTCCTTTTCCAGGAGTCACAGGTGATAGACTCCAGCGTGCTGAACCCTATGTTAGAATGAGAGTCACAGCATGGTGGACTCCATGAGGGGTAGTCACAGGGATGGCAGCTCAATGTGGAGTCTAACTCAGCCGACTCCTTCAATAAAAGATTCAATAAATGCTGACTCCATTCACAGCATAGTCAAATAAGAGAGTCAAACAAGTTCGACTCCGTATTCCTAGGGAGTCAGTCAGTATATTGACTCCATATTTCTGGGGAGTCAAAAGGGAGTCCTGAAGGGGGTCATCCCCCTCCCCCTCCACCTAAGTATAGCTAAGTATGGGATATAAACTTTTATGGGATTCCTATGTAAATAAGATGCCCGTTGGAGGATTTAGATGCCGGCGGAGGAGGGCATCTTAATCATATAGGAACCCCATAAAAATTTCTATCCCGGGTTTCTATCCGACTTAGAACATGGCTCCTTAGTTAGGCCAAAAAAAATGTTTGTTTCCGTTCACCCGACTGAACTCAGCCAAACAGGGCCGAACTCAGACTTTTTAAAGAAATTTTTTATATTTTTCTACATTTTTTTTTTATATTTTCCTGTTTGTTTAATGCATTTTTTCTTGCAAAATACATCATATAAGCATGATGACCAATGGAAAAAGTGATGTGGCACACTTATGGGATCCACAATTCAATACAATCATGCCTAGATAAGATCTCAGAAAAAAAAAATCCGACCTATCGACCTTACCTTTTTTGACCATGTTACCAGAAACAAACTTTTTTTTTGGCCTTAGTATCTCATCAAAGGTGAGATACCACGGAGTGCTCTCATTGGTCAACTCAAATACACTGTAAACAAGAAATGCGGTTGTGACCGCGTAAAAAAACGCCTCCCGCCGTTAATGTCGGTATTCAGTAATTTTGTATTGTGAGACCTCATCACATGGGGCAAATGAAATCATCATAGCGCACTCCTGTACCGCTTCGCAGTACCGCCGCTACGCGGCGTGGGAGGCGCTAAAAAAGTGTTTAGCTATACTATAAAAAAGAGTTCAGCTATTAAACGCTTATTTGCTAAACACTTAGCATAAGTGTTTAGATTCTAAACACATTTTCAAAGTGTTTAGCTATTAAACACTTAATTGTTAAACACTTAGCATAAGTGTTTAGAATCTAAACACTTTTTCAATAGTGTTTAGCTGCTAAACACATATGTGCTAAACAAATAGTATAAGTGTATAGCCATGTTCTAGAAGTAGGGCCAAAAAAATGTTTGGTTTCCAGTCACCCGACCTACCTCAGCCAAAAGGGGCCAACCTCAAAATCAATTCAATTGCAATCTCAGCTGTAATAAGAGTGATCATATATAAGAGAAACATTCAGTTAACTTTACAACATTTATTACTTTCTGTATACCACACATCCAAGATTGTTCATGGCAAGAACATGACTAATGAGTATTTACAATGCTATTTCTGAATTGTGAACACAACATGATACTGTATCTCTACATATCTATCTTTGTACATTTAGAAATGAATTCGTCAATCTGTCACATACTTTTACTAGTCCATTCATATCATAAGGAATATAACTGCAAACTCATAAATGGGAGTATAATATTCCACATTTAACAAAAAAACAATGCACAATGCACAATCTAATATTTAGTAAGTTGATCGACATGGCATAAAATCATTGCCTCTTCGGTGTACTAGACTACTGTTGGTGAAAGCTGCTGGTGTATTTTTTTAATTGAATTTCCATTTCCATAGATTTATGGAGTGCAAAAGGATATCATATTTTCACACAATAATGTATGCAATAATAATGATTAGATCTTTGTAAGTCTCTGTCTCTACTGTGCCAGTTAATAATCTAATGGAAACTTATATGCCCCCTGAGATATCCAGTCCTTTTCTGACTAGCTGCCTGTGCACGTATGACAGCTTGTGAGAGTCAAGACGAAGATTCCATGCATAGTCACAGGTTTTTGTCATCAGTCCTCTTAACTCCCTTAGAGCACTGGATGTTGGTGCTGAGCCCTCACCAGTGCTGATTCCTGCCTTCTTAGGAGTACTAGGGAGTCCATATTTCCTGGCGACCAGTGGAATGTCAGTTTGGGAAACAGGAGCACGCCTGACATACAGCTTACAGCCTTTTTGCAGGACATCATTGACGGTACGTTTTATATGAGGACTGGACAGCAGTGCTGCCTCCCAGTGACGACCATTGAAACCACCAGTGACTGAACCCAACACTGGTGTCTTAGTTTGGGAATTTGGTGCCTGGACTGCCACTTCATAAACAGCAGGAACTGCTGTGTTGCCATCAAACAAACGTCTTCGACGCTCACCGATGCGGTCACTTGGACGTTTCTGCCAGTTGTCATGGTTGCCGGAAACAGGAGATGGAGTCAAGGCCTGCTGCCAGCGTGACCAGTGTAGGTCTGCAAGGGGGAAGTCATCACCAGTTTGTCTCTCACGGAGGGCCTTCTCATAACACCTCTGTATAGGGGTCTGTAAAAATACAAAAGAACATAGGTGATTAGAATTTGAAATGCTGTAAACATGAGGTTGATGACAATTTGAACAGTCAAGAATATACCAAAATCTATACCTAGATTTCTAAAAAGAGGCTTTTTTTTCTAACACACCTGGCCTGACTAGACACTTCAGTCAGGAAATGATAAGACTGCATTTATTATTTTGTCAAAGGCATAAGATTTTTAAAGACATCATTGACATATTTTTACCTGCTTTGTCTTCCTTCTTCGACTGTCTGTTGTCCTTTGCTCCCGCCGGCGTAAGGTCATTGGATGTGCCCTTGACCTCGTCTGCATACCTCCTGTTGACCTCCTGCTCCTGCTGCTCCCAGTGCTCCGTGAAGATGTCATGGAGCCCCTGGAGGACACTGAGCCTGATCTTGGTCTGGTGGGCCTTACTGGAGTTGTGAAGAAAGTACTTGGAGTGGCTAGGACAGGGAAGTCATCAGAATGACCTGAGTTGCTGTCTACATCATCATCAGAGTGTGTAGTAGGTGTGATGTCACTTGGTGCACTGCTTGGACCGGCTTCAGCTTGGTCTCTCAGTGAGATGAACATCCGGTCAAGGTCAGCTCTAATGGCTGAACCATCACGATCTCGGACCTCTTGCTCATAAGCCTGGAAGAACAATTTATATCACATTGTTATCTTTATTTAAAAGAAAATACTTTCTATAATGTCAAAACTAAATTCAATATTCCACTAGAACCTGCTATGAACTCTCATAATAATTATATCCTACTTTCGTAAATATTCTTAGTTACTTTCTTTTTTAATCATTTATCAAGATATTTACCTCAAAGAACTCAACGCCTTTCTCTTTGTAGCAGATGGCCATCATGATGTCAACAATGTTGGATAGTTCATCCAGCTTCAGGTGTTTACCTCCACTGGAGTTTGCTAGTTGGTGGTAGAAGCTGTCAGCCTCTGAGTTGTTAAGACACTGGACTGCATAAATATGGACATCCTGGAAAAAAGATAATTGAATTTCTTTGTATTAATGTAATTTCACAGAGGTACATGAGAAAGACTTTTTAGCAAGGATATATTGGGCCAATGTCGGCTTATATTGGGCCACTGTCTGCTTATATTGGACCAAGCATTGACAAGCATGGCCCTATGCTCCATTGCTGAACTGCTGGGTACATAGCTGAATGTCTTGTTGGATGAAATCAAGCTATTCCAAAATTCATTGCAGACATATATGCTTACTCAGGTTAAATACAATTTATACTTACATTTGCCACCAGTCTCTGTGTCTCCTCTCGCCAGTCAATGCCATGAATGTTTTGTGCACTGTCCTTCTCATGTGGGGTAGCATCTCCGATCATTACCAAGGCTCGTTGTGTTCCTGGTTGCCATGACAACATTTCCCGTGCTTGCCTGAGCACCAGTTCATAGCATTCCTCAAAGTCACCTCCCCCTGTGCCATTTACCTCACCGACAAATTTGCACAGCTCCCCAACATCATTGGTGAAGTCAACATGTTTTGTGACATAGCCATACATTTCCTCATCACAATAGTCACCATGTGCAAAGACAGCAATGCGAAGGCCAGGGATATCAGCGGTGAGACGCTGGATTACTTCAGCCAGTTGTGCACGCACCCTGTCCAGGCATTCACTCATCGAACCAGTAGTATCAAAGGAGAAGGCAATCTCAATAGGACCGCCAGGAGGCATGGGGATGTCTGGGGCAGTGAACGGCATGGGGATAGCTGTGTTAGGATCCATTTTGTTGTGGTTATTGTTGTAATACCTGCAAAGCAGAAAATGAATGACCATCATTATCATATAAATCTTTTTAGACTAAAATCTTAAATCATATCTTAAATATGAAGGGCAAAGGGGACATGATTAAAAACTAGGATTAATCCAATGGGTGACTGTCAAGTGTAAATATCATTATAATAAATGTCAGCCTATGCAATATAAGGGGATGCATGCCAAACACTCATTAGCAATAATACCAAAGGCACGTTATTCAGATGACTGTCCATAAAAAGAGTGAAATATCAAATTATTAGAAATGTAAGTTTGGAAATAATTTTGTTGTGCAAATGCATACCTGTTGGTAAGGGAAATAATATTATGGCCTTATTAAAGTTGTTCAAGTTCAGCAGTAGGTACTTTGTAGCTTAATTCAGTCTTTTACAAAGTCCTATCCTGGGACTTGTGCAACAAGCTGTTAGCCTAGTAGCTGTGCCACTCAGGTGTAGTGGGTTGGGCTGTAGTGGATGGAGTATGAGGGAATCTCCTCCCACTGCCAGTATATATACCACAGCCTGCTGTGACGTCACATGTGACGTAGAGTAATCCCCCATTGATAGGGGCAGACACGTTCAGACAGGCAGCCCCTGAACCAGGCACTCCAATCACAGGTTTAGTATCAATCTGATTGGCCACTGAACCAGGAGTCTGCTTGGGGATCAGGTATTGGCCTGCACCCAGCTAAGGTCTGGTAAGAGAGAAGAGGTGCTTATGAACAACAATAATGTTTCACTTATAACATAGAGCTTGACTGATAGACTGAAGATATGTCACAAAGAATACCCATGGGTTTTCTACATGAGAGGAATAGGAAAAGGGTCTCTTCTGATCTGAATAGATATAAGTATCAATTTAATGCCCAGAATGTCTGCCCACTTGGCAAAAAAAACCCGTTTTTTTAAACGTTTTTATTTGGTTTGGTAAGAAACCTTTTTAAAAAACGTTGATGTTAAAACGTTTTTGACGCTTTTTAACCAAATAAAAACGTTTTTTATTTATGTTCCTTTTACGTTTAAAAACGTTTTTTTAACCTGAAATACGTTTATAAAAACGTCAAAATAACGTTTTTTGAGGACATGTAAAATTTTGACATTGAAAAAAAAAGTTTTGCAAACTTAGGAACCCTAAAATAAAACGTTATTTCAACGTAAAAAAAACGTTTTTTCTGCTAAGTGGGTGAGTTGCACTTTGTTGGCTTGTTGAAAGGTGAATCATACTTGCCTTGTAACAGACCATACTGGACGTGTCTGAACATGGGAGCTACACTCTCACAGCACACATCCTCTTATGGTACAGAGGTTGTGGTCGGAGAGACTTGGAGTGCTGCCAGCCCTCCTCCCGCCACCCCACCCCCCACCACAAGGCCAAGAGGCGACAGGTGTGACACTGAGACAGGTAGGGGTTGGGGGGGGGGAGCAGGGACACCCTGTGAAAAATGCCCTATACCTATGGCCGGGAGTGGACATTTGGCCAAATGAGTACCTCAAGAAAAAATACTACTCATACGAGGAAAGGTATGCCTATCCCCGCCCAATTTTATAGAATTGAAGAGATTAATCATAAGCATAAAAAAAAGACAAGTGGAAATTAGTTTTATTTGTGGAAATCTTTTTTTAAAAGTGTGAGTTGACAATTGATGGTATTTTGAAGTATTATATCGATGCTACCTTTCGGGTTATTTTATAACCCGTCGTCAGACAATTTTATAGAATGTCTAGTGGGTATCCTATTTTTATGTTGTAATGATCAGTCCCCCCCCCCTCCAGCTGACAATAAGCGACTCGTCCCTACCAGGGTCTATGGGGCTATCCACAAATGACATCACGCAGGAGGGGGAGGGGGTCAAGCCCGGCATGACCGAATCAATCCCCATAATTATACCTTCAGCATTGTGCAATTGGCATGACGAGGAGGGCGAGGGCAAAATGGTATTTGGCATGACGTCATCTATGGATGACCCCCATTGACTATTTTTGGACAATCTCTCCACCCCACCCCCACTCCCTATATGCCCTTTAGGCTACCTCCTCAACAGTTTTTCGAACATAGCGTAAGTTGCAGTTACTAATTGTTACTATTTATCATTATGGGTCTCTGCGGGCAAACAAACCAATGGACTAAATTGACCTTTGGGTATATGTCAGGTAAGGTGACTCTATCTCTCTCCGATTAGTAGTTTTCTTGTATTCAGGGGAATTCCATCTCTACGTCGCATTCCACAAGTTAGCTCATGTAATTCATTCCCTAATGAAATACATAAAGTGTTCAGGTGCCTTTGTATTTATTTAACAATGTATTATAATAAAACTGAACATTTTTAGAGGTTCCTACTCATGGTATAGCTACCTGACCAAGTGTAGGCAATATTTGCCCGCAGGTAACCACCCTGTGACGTCACAAGGGCATAACTGTAGCTCACGCTATTGCGGAACATATTGTGTATATAGGGGAGTGCATTATTTATCAGCAATGAGGGGGACGGAGTGGGTTTTCGCGTGGACAGGCGAAAATTTATGCCCTTGCCCGCTTCCTCTTTATTAATCTATATGCCTAGTTCAAGTAGTGTGCAGGCTTTTTTTAAGAGGGTAAGATTTTTTTTAACGCCCCCTCCCTCAAGGCCAACACCGGTTGATAAATAATGACCACTCCCTAAAGTCAAACGCGCCCACCCTTGTTTGCAGTGTCTACACTGGGACTAGACATTTTCCAGCAGAACCTGGCGAGGCTGACAAAAGGCCTGGCCAATGATTCCTGAGAGGGAGTCTAAAAGCTCAAGCTGTCGTTTAATAGGTGGTAATAGTAGTTAGTGCATTTTCAGAAAATTCACACCCCTGCTCCATGATATTTGATTGACACCAATGCTTCCGATTTCACAGCTTTTAATATGGCTCATTATGCTCTAGGGCCGATCCATAAAGTATGCTACCTCAGAAGGGTTGGAGGGGGGGTGGATAGGAGTGTCTATGGCTGCTATACATTTCTAACTTTAATGTAACAATGGGATGGGGTTGGGGGGAGGGGTGTCCCAAAAGGCCTAACAAAACGCGATGTACACTTTATGGATTAGGTATTAGTATTAAAGGTATATTCCACTATTCGGCAGCCTCTGACCCCCAGGCGGTTTTGGAATATACCGCCTGGGCCAGCCCTTTACTTTTGACCACTATGCCCCCACTGCTCCCACCCTGCTAACTACCTGTGCCATGCAGTAAAGGGCCTGGTCACAGCTGAGTGCTCAATAATCCAAGAGCCAAATGAAAGGGACTGTTACTGTGCATCACCAAAGGCAATTTATAATTATCATATTACTGTGATACCTACGTATGACTTTGCTATGATACCTGCAGGAAGTAGTAGTGACCCAGGAGTAGTGAATACTTTTAATTTACTGGTATTGTTATTCCATTGTTGACATGCGCAACATGTCTCTCCTCTCACCTTTGCTGTGCCTGGCACCATAGTAGCTTCTAATGAGAGGTACAATTACAATCTGTCATTTCACAAAGTATGTGTCAGCCATTGGGCCATAAAACATGGAAGAAAGTAAACTGCAAAGGTGTGGCATGCATTTGCCACCATTCTTTTTAAATGAGGGTACATAGGTTAGGAGAAATTAGACATAACATTTACACCTCCTGAAAAGGAGGTGGGTCCTGGGAGACACTTCTTTGTCACGTACACCACCATGTAGACCTTGGGGTGCTTTCTATGTCTACTACACATCTACTGCACTGTATAGTATACCATTCTATATAGATGTGAAACTTTATCTTGAAGAAGTGCATTACACTGAACGCCCTAAAGCTGTAGATTTGGGTTGGACCCAGAGCATTTGCTTTAATCCTAGGTTTACAGAGATTAAAATCCCTCAGTCCTCCTCAAGTGAACTCAGAATAACAATATGTAACTACCTTACTAGGAGGCATGTATGTGCCACTTATGGATCAAATAATTATTTCAATACCAGGCTTACAAGTGCAAGCTGAAAGTTTTCACCACTGAGGAGGGTCCTTAAGTTGATGATGTATACCCTAATCTACAGTTTTCGGTAGTCAGTTTGAGGACCCAAGGTTACCATTGAGACATTTAAATGATCATTTTGTCTACCTGATTATAGACTGTTGTTGACCGTAGCTCATCAGATTGACTACGATGAGTATACTGAACCTCTAATAGTACTTTTCGATCAAGAAGATATACTGTGTCAAATTAAGCACAATGATTGCTGGTTAAAATAGTAGATTGGTTAGGTCAGAGACCCAGAATTGAATCCTTTTATGACATGGCATTTTATTTTGCACCTTTCTTTTTGATCTGAATCATAAATTTCTTTTGCCCCCTTAATTGAATGGAGGCCCTTTACCATAGAATCAGTATATATTTCTACAGAATTCCCTCAACATTCTTTTAAAGTAGTTGTTAAAAAAAATAGAAAGTTGTGCTAGGGATCCAACCCCACAGGGTTTTCATTTGAGAGTCAAACATGATAACCATTATACTAGGAGAACTATCAGATTAAATTGAGTGATATCATAGATAAAATTGTCATCTAATAGCACATGAGTAGGGTAAAGGACAGATACCAAAATCGGACACCTTTGGGATTGAATTCCAGAATAAATATGAACATTCCACATACTTTATGTTATGCATGTATATTGATGTGTCCCTGTATTTAAAAAGTGAAGAATAGATGGACTAGATTATATGATATATTGCTTTACTAATTCTGATGATAGGAAATGTCTAGTGAAATGCACAACTGGTCTGTTTGATTAATATGTTATAGCTCCATACCAATGTCCATTCAAAGTTTGTTGAAATAATATGGATAATGTGAACAGTAATATCATTCATGCTGGCTAGAATTATATTGTACCATACTATATACCAGTATGTTGTAGCTGCCATACAGGGATGGAATATTTTTTTATGGATCTGAATGTAGGCTCATTTCTACCGTGAGGTGTCTGACTATAGGTATAGTTTGATCCCCTGAGGACAAAAAGTTTACAGTTCAGTTACTCATATGTTGTGAGTCCAATCATAAAACTTACTTTTGGAATATAAATGTCAATATATCAAGTTCCCCTTGATGTAATACACCTTATAATTTAAGACATTTATAGGTACACTGATCAAATATGACCACCACTTGTTCATCAGACAGAGGTGCCTCTACCCTACATGCAAGTTCAAATCCCTCACTATTCCACTTACAAATGACTTTTATAATCACTTAACTATCACAAATTAAAGGATGAAAATAACTCTATTTGGCTCTGCCATTGTTAAATATCGGAGTATAGGTTAGAAAACCTCCTTGGAGTTATGGCAGATATGGCAGATAACTGCCATAACTTCCACCTCTGTGGAGGTTCTCTATCACATATAACCTCCCCCTACAGAGGCACTGTGCATGGGAGCTGTTATTGCTAAGGGGGTGCACAAGAGACCACACACCCTCACTTGGCTCTTGGCCTACCTCCGCTGAAAATGGGCGCCCTAGTTTGCCCATTTTAACTGGGTCACTACTCACAAGTAAAAGTCGGTCCAGGCCTGTAAATGGAGCCAGGTATGAGTGGAAGTAGGGCCTGGATAATCGAGGCTGACTATTCGGTAAATCCTAAACTACTATCAGTTTCTCCATATCACCTGGGATTAAGTTAGATTTATGTATCATGATATGGATAAAGTCATAAAAACCATGGTTCATTGGCTAGTTCAAGATTTATTGACATCTGAAGATGGGGAGTTCTTAACTATTGCCGCTTATGGGAGAAACTCCCATTTTCTAACATTTTCTTAAATATTGAAAAATTGACCAGTGATAGTTTAGGTAAAATTAGGTAGTTTCAAATTTTGGCCACCAGGTGGTGATGGAATAGATGGTGAAATATACCTTTAAATGCATTAATGCATCATGCGGCCAATTGGTCACGTGGATGCGCGAAAAAAAATTCGACCCCCCCCTCAAGGGGGTAAAATTTTTTCGATCCCCCATAAGGGAGTGGTCATTTTTTAACAAAGGGGGGGGGGGGTTGGTGAAATTCTGCGCGTGTGCGGCGAAAAAAAATTTCCATCTCCCTCTGAGGGGTCTGAAATTTTTCCGTTCCCCCCCTTTTATTCTATAGTCACGCTTTTTCACGCAAAAGGGGCGGAAATGTTTTTGTCCCCCCTCCTAAGAGGGTTCTGAAAAATTTTTGTCCCCCCCAAACCCACCAACCCCCCCCTTGTTAAAAAAATGACCATTCCCCAGAGCTCTTAAGTTTTGATGAAGCCAAAGAGTGAGACTTTGCCGGGGCGCTCAGAAATTGCCAAACATTAGGGGAATTATCACAATTTAGGTAAAACTGGGGGGTTTGGGGGGGCATGCCCCCAAGAAAATTTGAAAAAATCAAGACAATTTGGCTGACTTTCCTACACCAAACAGTATGGAGTGAGTGAGAGTGAGTAATAGATGTTTAACGGCATTTTGACAACTAAGGTCATATTCATGGCGAAAACTACATTACACAATTCGAATGTGTCCGTGACCGTGGATATGTGCACCACACACATCCTGAGGGGATAGCAAAGAGAAGATATAGACCCTTTTAAGTGGGCTAGGGAAGCCCGACCAAACAGTATGGAAAGGGTCAAGTTCACTCTACAAGCCTATATATTATAAAATTATAATTATTAAATTTATAGTTCAATTCTCTTGTGTCACAAAGACTTAATTAGGGGGGGATGGCTTTGTTGTGCATACTTTTACATTACTGTCAGTAATATCTTGCTGTGGGCACATACTTTTGCATGTCTCCCATTAGTATCTATCCCAATATAGGGTGAAATGTGTGTATTTTAAATGTTTCAAGGTGAGAAAAAAAAGATGAAATACATAAGATGTCATATCTAAGATAGATACAAGGTAGAGAATAAAATCATTTGTATGCACAATTGTAGAATCACAAAAGGAAAATTTTGATGATTTCAAATTCATTTTTCAATCAATTTTTGGGGGTTTGAAAGGAAATAAGTAGTTGTGTAACTTTTGCATCACCGTACGTAGGTACATTAAATTAGATATAACATCAGGGATAATACTCCTTTGGAATAAATGAATACCTCATTTTGTAGGTTTTAATAAGAGGAACATAGAGTCAAACATAAAATTCCCCAACACATGCACATAAATAATCTATAGCAATGACAAGCATGTGGTGTACATACTGGCATCACCGTACGTAGGTCCACTAAAACTGTTATAAGAGAAAGTCTGTTGATATTTAATGAAACATTTTTTAGCACAAAAGTGTAGCTTGTTTTGTGAATATATGTGCAAATTATTATACATGAAGGGTGCTTTCCCTTCATTTGATACAGCAAATCTATGGAAACATCACCGTACGTAGGTACATCACCATGGATTAAGGGAGTGGTCATTTATTATCAACAGGGGGGGGGTGGTGGGTTTGAGGGGGGGGCGTAAAAAATTCTGACCCCTCTCGAGGGGGGGGCTAAAAAAATTTTGACCCCTCTTGAGGGGGGGGCTAAAAAAATTTACCCTCTTTTTAGCAAAAAAGCCCGCGCGCTACTATAGATCAAAGAGGGGGCGCGAAAACTCTCCGCGCCTCCGGCGCGGGGGGGGCGCAAATTTTTTTTACTGCCGTCGAGGGGGGGGCGTAAAAAATTTTCGCGCGTCCGCGCGAAAACCCACCACCCCCCCCCTGTTGATAAATAATGACCACTCCCTAATTTCAGGCTAAAAATGGATGTAATGATAAAAATGGTGCAATGTTTTTTCAATATAGCCAGATGACCAGTCATTCAATTTGTGCAGGAAAAAATATCACTTCCCTAAAGCATTCTACTCATGGCAAGCAGAAACCATGGTCCATCACCGTACGTAGGTACATGGCCATGGGTAGGTCCCTTACCAGAGTGGGTATGATCAAAGTGAACATATCACCAATCATGATCAATAGAAATAAAAGATATTATATGTCAACTATTATTTAGGCTATATTGACTAATAATATTCAATATAATGCTAATTATTTGACACTTAGGCTAATTATTTAGTCTGCTCATGCCTAGGATGCATCACCGTACGTAGGTCCACTTTCAAACACAATAAGAAATGGCATAGAATGTTCAATTTACAAGATTAGTGTTCCCACTTTTGTCAGGAATCTGTATTGCCCAATAGCTTTTAGCCAAAAGAAAATTGGAATGATACAAGAAGTTCACGATTTTCCCCTTCCCAAGCACTGTGCTCCATTTTCGTGAGAATTGACCCTATACTGATTTTTTTTTTTAGTCTAAAATGCATGAGAAAGGGGCTCCTCTGCGTGAGAGAGTGAGATTAGCCCCAAATGTGTGAGACTCACGCCAGATGCGTGAAATTGAGAGGTCTGACTCCCTAAGGGACAAAAATCGTGCGTGAATGTTCCCTTTTAGCCTATAGTAACGCGTGGGGTTTTCCACTGAAAACAGATGAAATCATTTTGACCCCCCCATCAGAGGTGTTGAAAAAGTTCTGCCCCCCCTGGTCAAGGGGTTGAAAAAATTCTGCCCCCCCCCCCTCAATCCCAAAAGCTCCCCCTGTTGTTAAAAAATGACCACTCCCTAAATGCATGGGAAAGATGATCGGGGGTCTAGATGGGGGGTCCCCATGTCACATGTCGATTTTAAGAAAAGGCCATGTCACATGTCACTAAATTTCTATTTCCCCATGTCCCTGTCACTAAGCTCCATGTCACATGTCGATTTTAAGAAATGGCCATGTCACCCTGTCGAATTTAGGGGTCTAGACCCATATGATCTGCTGCTGGTTACGTGGACGTAAATGCTGCCCTACTAGCTCTCGTGAGTCATATGGTATTCAGGCCTGTACTGAAGGGTGTTCTGACTGCTGATTGGTTTAGAATTAGACAGAAGAAATATTGGTAAAATTATGAAAAAAATCACAGGTGTTCCCAAATAGTTAATAAATGGAATAGTAGGTGTGTTTTTATATTATGCCAGGCCTTGGGGATTTTATGAGGCATGCAAAAGTTAATCTGGCCAATGGATATTTTTAGGCTCAAAATAGGGTAGAATGGCACTCACTGCACATATCATTCCCTTATTCAAGATTTTCAGGGTTAAGCCTATCCAACATTCTGTCACATTGTGTATGAGGGATGAGTTAACCGTGCTATGGTTGAAATTTTTACCAACGAACATTTTTGTGTGTTACGCTGCCGGGGGGGACACTCACTATATGCCACAGACAGGAGTGTGTGGCTGCCAAGGTCACTTTTTTGGCCAAAATCCCTCTCACAAAGGGTCTGGTTTTGGTCAAAATCCCTCTCACCAAGGGTCACTTCTAGCCAAAATCCCTCCCACATGTCCAAATAAGTGCCAGTTTTCAGGATTTTCATCAAAATTTCTGCCAAATATGGTCAGTTGTGATAAAAGTTCCACACATCAAGGGTAAATTTCAAAATAAAAAACTTAACTGCCCTAGAAACAATTTCTTGTGAATTCACGTGAAATTCATGTGATTTCACAAGAAAATTTGGTGTAATTTACGTTATTGATCACGTGAATTTGTGAGCAGCAATTCACATGAAATTCAGCAGTCACATGAAATTCATGCGATTTCATGTGAATTTCACATGACTTTCACATGTAGGCCTACATGCATCTGACAATGAAATGTGAAGAACTCGTGAAATTCACAAGATTTCACAAGAATTTCTGCTGAACCAAATTTTCACCAAATTTACTTGTGTCAAAGTGGTGAAAAGTCGTTCCTTGTTTCCAGGGTGTGCATATTTTTTACCAAAATCCCTCTCACTAAGGGTCACTTTTTGCCCAAAATCCCTCTCATCAAGGGTAAGGGTTGTCAGAGGCCCAGCCGCACACCCCCGTCAAAAGAAATCTTAGTGTCCCCCCCCGGGGTTACGCTATATAGAAACATAGAGGAAATATAGTTCCCCGTGACCTGCTGCAAAATGAGATCATCTTGCCACTGATTAGTTCTCGGGGTTTCCACTAGGTGGCGCCCCCGTCGTTCTATAGATCTCGAAGGCAAGTTGTGGGCTACAATTTCAGGTTCTGCCTCAAAAGGGTGCATGCTTGGAGAATCGACTAGTCACCTGGCCAACTGGCAAACTGACGGCCGTCAGTCACTGACGGACGGCGTAGGGACACTATCCTTAGCCCTTTAATTGTTTCTAGTTCTATTAGAGCTTGGAGTATGATTATTTGGTTCACTATTAATCCCAAATCTTTTTTATTCCAGTATTATTGCTGACAGCATTTAGATAGGGGTGCGGATGGGGGGTCTAGATGGGGGGTCCCCATGTCACATGTCGATTTTAAGAAAAGGCCATGTCACATGTCACTAAATTTCTATTTCCCCATGTCTCTGTCACTAAGCTCCATGTCACATGTCGATTTTAAGGAAAGGTCATGTCTCATGTCACTAACTTTTTCATTCTCCATGTCCTTGTCACTAAGCTCCATGTCACATGTCGATTTTAAGAAATGGCCATGTCACCCTGTCGAATTTAGGGGTCTAGACCCATCGGATGGGGGGGGGTCCCACATGCCCGCCCACATGTCACATGTCTATTTTAAAAGATGGCCATGTCCCCGTGTCAATTTTAAGAAATGGTCATGTCACCATGTCGATTTTAAGAAATTGTTCCTGTCCCATGTCATGAAGCCTTAAGGGCCATTATTTATCAACAGGGGGGTGGTGGGTTTGAGGGGGGGCGTTAAATTTTCAGACCCCTCCCGAGGGGGGGGCTAAAAAAATTCACTCTCTTTTTAGCAAAAAAGCCTGCACGCTACTATAGATCAAAGAGGGGCGCGAAAACTCTCCGTGCCTCCGACGCGGGTGGGGCGCAAAAAATTTTGACTGCCGTCCAGGGGGGGCGTAAAAAATTTCCGCGCGTCCGCGCGAAAACCCACCACCCCCCTGTTGATAAATAATGACCACTCCCTAAATAGGCGATGTCACCATGTCGAATTTAGTGGTCCACACCCATTTAGATCGTAGAGGCTCGAACTGTGGGGCCCTTACCTCAGTTTGAGAGCAAGCCTGTAGAAAACCTACAGTGTCAAGAATTAACCTCCTCTTGTGACTGAATTACTTACTTCTTGTGTGCCAAAAAGTCACAATTGTTACTGTTTTCCCATTTAGTAGATTTTGGGGTTCTCTAGTCTAATTAATTGAAAATTAAACAATCCAGACTTATTTTGCTGTAGGAGATGGTAGATCTCCAGTGCAGCTCTGCTCTGGCACAGTGCCAAAAATGGCATTTTGAGGTTTCAAATGGGTTAGTACGTGGCACCTTGTTCGCAGTTATACTGCTTGAATCAGTTGTGGTGCACACTTTAAAAAGGGTTTGGATTTCTTGTATTTCCACTGATTTTGTTCAAAATAACATGATAATCTATAAGATAAATAGAGAGAACTAAACGGTCGTGGTGTACAAGATGGGTGTGGACCACTAAATTTGACATGGTGACATGGCAATTTCTTAAAATCGACATGTGACATGAGAGGTTCTTAGAGGTGACATGGGACATGGGGATTTAAGTGACATGTGACATAACCATTTCTTAAAATCGACATGTGACATGAGAGGTTCTTAGAGGTGACATGGGACATGGGGATTTAAGTGACATGTGACATAACCATTTCTTAAAATTGACATGTGACATGGGGGACCCCCCATCCACACCCCCTACGAGGGGTGGATCAGCCCTGCAATGCTATCTCTATGGGAAGAAGTTATTCACATAAAATAAAGGCTTCAAGATATGCTGGGCCAAATTTGGGGCCAAAACAGTTAGTAGGCCTACTTTATTCACAGGAGTGGTGGGAAGTTTACTCTGCCAAGTTGGCAGAGTAAACTTGGTTAAAACAGACAGACTTGCTCCCCACCCCTATGGGCGCAGTTTTCAGTGGGTGGGGGTTCTCGACCTAACACTGGCAACACTGACAGCTAGCATTCAGATCTCACCTGAACTCGGAACTCCCGTATATAGGGCGTCGGACTATAGCCAGCGTGTGACCTACTTACGGGGCCCATTCGGCAGATGTTATATTATATGCGGATAAACTGGGTCACAGCACAGACTGGAGACTGAATGTGGATGACCAAAACGTGTTGTCCCACGTTGTCATCCTTGTGTTTTTTTTTTTTTTCGGGAAGGTAAGTGTTCTAATGTTGTCTAAAGACATCCTTCTCGCGTACATCCCAATTTTCAGTCCCTGGTTGACGTGCATGATTCCCATAATTATCACTATCTGAGTAGGGAGTAGACGGTATAGCCAGGTAAGGCCAAAGGCAAAGAAACAACACTCAACAGTCACAGTGTGAGTCACTGACACTGACACTGAGTGTCATCTTGTTTTCATTTTACTGTTTTAGGGAGTGGCCATTGTTTATCAATCCCAAAGGGGGGGGGGCAAAGGCTTGGAACATTTTTATGAAGGTTTTACGCCCCCTCAAGTTTCAAGAGGATTCAAAAGTTTTTACTCCCCTCAACTCATATTCAAGCCCCCCTAACTAGTTAGTACCCAGTAAAACGTAGTGTGGGGTTTCCACACCATTTGCCGCTCAGGAAGCTCTGTACCGTGTACGATGCAGCACCAGTAGCTGAAAGGTCTCGTAATAGAGAGGAGTCGGTACACCGAAACCCGCTTAGCGCTGTCAGTGCCTAGTGGCCGCTAGCGCTATATGGCACTGATATCACGTTATTTGGATCCGCCAAAAGTGGCTGGAAGTGGCTTGAGCCTCAAACCCCCTGTTTTGTTCTGTTTTTCAAAAGATGGCTTTCTCTTCCTACTGTTGAGTGGAAATGTATAGGGTTTGGACAAGAAAAAAAAAAGATATATAATGTATATCATATACCAATATTTAGTAGATTTTATACACAAAGGTTTGAGACTACAGGTGCTCAAATCAAAACAACCCAAATGCAAGGTCAAATTCTCAAGGCCATTTGTAACAGACTTTCAGGACATGTTACTCCTTTAATTGTTGGAAGTAAACAATCATTTCTTATCTGGCTGTAGATTATTATCATAGAAGTAGCCTGGTAAGGTGTAAATGTTGTAGGGATATCTATAATATGCCAAACTGGAATGTAAACAAACTCATTTCTACCGCACGGACCGACGGCAGCTGACGTCACGTGAGCACAGCGCCTTCTGAATCCAGGCGCTGTGAGACACGGACGTAAGGAGTCGGTCCCTAACATCACATGCCTTGGCATATTAAGATTACCACCCACTATAGATCCTAAGCCTAAAGGAGTAGTCATAATTAATGACGCGAAAATTGTCCTCCGGCGCGCCGCGCGGGGGGGGGGCAAAAATGACCACTCCCTTATCACAATGCTTCATTCCATTTTTTTTTTTTTTTTTTTTTTGGGGGGGGGGGGGCATTTTGCCCGAAACTAACAAAACTTTTTTGGCAATTCCCCTTTGTGCTTTGGCAATGCACGGGGCTATTTCACTAAGAAAGGACATTTGTTTTCCCCTCCCCCCAAGAGGGGTCTGTATTTTTTTGCCCCTCCCCTGTTGTTAAAATATGACCACTCCCTTAGGCCTATATATTGTAATACGGGTAACGCGTATAGGCTCTTAAACTACCAGGTAGTCTATAAGTATAGGATAGAAACTTTGTGGCTTTTCTATGTGATTTAGGTGCCCACTGGAGGAGGATATCTTAATCACAGAAACCCCTTAAAAGTTTCTCTTCAACCCTAGACCCATATCCAGGGGTCCACCATTTTGAATTTTGCTGGTTATGCCAAAGCACACTGATAAGGCATTGTCATGATGGGTACCTTTCCCCGGAAGTGGGTGTTATCCAGGGACATGCTGGTTCCCATCTTATCAGCTTATCAGTACATTTCGCCAGAACAATTTCCACTCCTGCTTACACCCAATACTGTAACCTCCCGCATATAAGGCGCACCTAGAGTTTTAAAACATGGCCCAACAAAATGAAAAAATCTTAACTTTTGTTCTAGTGAATGGATTTTGAAATTGAAAAACCTAGGGGTAGATATATTGCCCCAGACCTACTGGGCCGCCCTAAGTCCTGTTATAATTTACAGGGAGTGTAACATATCAAAAAAAGGTCTTGGTGTCCACCTTGCGGATTCAGGGAGAACTAAAACCTCTCGTATAAGACACGACTTAATATACGCGAGAGATTACGATAGTTACATGGCTCAAATAATTATGGTCGGTAGGTAGATTTTTTTTTTAAAAAGATTCTTTTTTTAGGCCCAACTACCCCATAGTCATGGGGCCATAGTGATATGAGGCAAAAAAACCTCCAAAAAAGCCCAGAAATATGACATGGTTGCTTTCTGAAATTCAACATCGGTGATAGGTTCTTAAAGGTGACATTGGAATTTAAGTGATATGTGACATGATCATTTCTCAAAATCGACTTGTGACATAGGTTGTCACCCTTTTGGACCCATCCCTTAATACCACCTACATGCTTGTCTTAAGTCAAGGGATTCCCTCTCAGTGAACTACGTCTGGGTGATCAAAGACCATGCTTTGTCTGGCCTTGTCAGTGGGACCAGGCAAATAAAAGAACACCTGCTATCTTTTAGGGATATGCACTGGTAGCGGTTTTCTCCCTTACCCCTCCCCATAGATTTGATCATTCATCATCATCCATAAATGCGATCACTGCCATATTCAAGGGCATTTATAAATACCTGTCTTAACTGTTTTGGATAAGCACCAGACCGAGAAAAGAAATGTCTAAATGTCCGAAAAAAAACACAGTTCCTATGCTCAGTTTTGATTACAATTACCGTAGTGGAGGTAAAATCAACCAAACCAAACCAATATTACTCATCTCCCCTCATGGGACAGAGGCCCATGTAGGCCATGTCACCTGACGAATCTATTAGATAGAAATGCCATGTCATCTTTTCGAATTTAGGGGTTCAGGGTCACACAACTAGAGGCACCCTTAGTATTACTGCCTATAAATGCAATGCAGCCATAACAGTGCTAGAAGAGACCTGAATCCTACTGACCAATATGCTATATTCCTGGTATTGGGTTTAACCCATTAGAGACAACAGACTGTGTTTATTACTGATACCAGGTGTTATATATACTTGTATTGTTAACCCTCTACAGACAGAAGACTATTCAATTGTATTGCCGATACATTACAAAATATCATAGTATAGGCCAACTAAAACTAGACACAAGACGCTGCATCGTGTCTCATAGGACTATTCTCTACTGTTCTATTAAAATCTACAAAACTACGGTTTTATTATAGAACATTGTAAAAAGATTTTTCAGACTACATGGGAATGTGTATTTTTTTTTTTTTTATGTTTACAAAACTTAGGAACCCATAAATAAGTATTCTATTAACGTTAAAAACACGTTTTTCTGCCAAGTGAGTCTGTTTGATAATTAAAGCTGGGTGATTTGGCAGACCTTTGAATTGATCAGTCCTTGCTGACAACAGTCTATACATATGCAACTTAATTCTAACTAAGATTGCCTCATTATCTTTCCAGATTGAGATCCTTATTGGTGTTAACTAGAACAACCTCCAGACTGCTAACAACTTGACATCAAAACAGAAGAAAAACACCTTCAGGCAAGGATGCGAAAAGCCCAAACGACATCCAGATATCAAAGAGCTCCCTCTAATCATGAGATACATTTCCTCATGCCAGTGCTGATACAATATTTGGATGTGTAAATGCTTGAGTCTGATTTCTTTGAAAGAACTGCTGAACCATCACTAAGGCATAACTTGTTGTGTGAGCGTTACTGCTGCTGCTGATGATCTGAGTGCATACATGCATGTACTTCTTGTTGACCAGACTTATTTCATCCAATTAGACATCAATCATCTGTAGGTTTCCCTCTCATGAGTCACCTATTTATCCAAATCTGAGGAGACTCTTTCTATATGTGGAATCAGAGAAGGTAACAAACATGCCTGTGGATACAGTGAAATGTCAGTATTGTCGCAAGATATTCTCCTCTCCGGCAAGCTGCGATAGACATGTCAAGGGGGTTCACCTAAAAATTAAGCCATTTAAATGTAGTGTTTGCGGCTTAACATTTGCGCAAAAGGTCAACCGTGACAATCATCAACTCACACATAGGAATGATGGCACTAAGTCTATTCTTGTTTCCAAAAAGAAAACTCTGCCAGTATCCAAAAAGAGATCCCTGAATACAAAGAAATTGAAAGAAAATTCCAAGAAAACTGCTTACTTGGGAGATGTAGGGTTGCGGACATGTGATGTATGCCAAAAAGTATTTTCCCACAGATTTGTGATGTTACGGCATAGGCGAACACACCAGTCAGAAAAAGAGGTGGCGATGAGTGCAAGCACAGACAAGGCTACCTCTGTATCACAGTCAGGGGGTATAAAGAAAAAGATGAATAAATCACAGCAGGGAAAGGTGTTTTCATGTGACATTTGCCAAAAGATCTTACAGTGTAGAAATAGCTTGAGAAGACACAGAAAGGTACACTTCCAAAAGAAAAAAGAAGCCCAGAAGTATGGGAGATGCCAGATTAGTAGAGGACATGTGGATAAAGTTAAACATAGGTGTGACATTTGTAACAAAGTGTTTGCCTTTAAGGTACATTTATTGTACCATCAGAAGTTGCACAATGCAAAGGATGACAGCTCAGTGGGCCATGATGAAACTCGCAACTCGAAAAATGACATAAAATCTTCTGCAGACAGAAGAAAAAAGCATTCCTCTTCAAATAGAAATAAGTCTGCTCAATCTCAAAACCAGATAATGGCCTCAAGGGAAAAAGCTAGCAGCCGTGAAAACGGTCAGTTACCGAGTAAACCAAGAATTGAGAATTCAGTGAAGGAAATTCATGAAGATACTCATGTTGCATCAAAACCTGATCTAGTGAATGATCAGGAAATGAGCAAGAACCTGTCTGATTCTAAAATACAAGAAGTTTCCGAGGCTGGACATGTCATCAAGCCAACAGAAAGGAGAAAAATAAACAAGATGATGAAATCCACAGGGAATTCGGAATGTCTGATTTGTCACAGGAATTATGCCACACACCGAACTCTCAGCTATCATATCAGAGAGGTTCACTTGAAGCTACGTCCACACAAATGTGATTTGTGTGGTTTTACTTTTAAACAAAGGCAACACTTGGTGAAGCATAAAGAAATTATACATTCCACCAAGAGTAAGGGTCGGCATCAGTTTTCCAATAGGGAAAGTATGTTGTGCCCTAAGAAGATGCTACATCCCATAGGGTCTAAAACACCAGTGGAGGAAATGATCAAGCCTATGGATAGGAAAAAGGTTGACCAAATGATGAAGTCTACAGTGGATTCAAAATGTCTCATCTGCCACAAAAAATATGCCAACCGTAATATACTCAGACACCATATCAGAGAGATTCACCTGGATCTACGTCCGTTCAAATGTGAAGTGTGCGGCTCTACTTTTAAACAGAGTACACACTTGATGAGACATGAAAAAATGGTACATTCCAACAAGAGTAATGGTCAGTGTCCATCGTCCAAAAGGAAAAGTATGTTGAGCCATAAGAAGATGCTACATCCCCTAGGGTCTAAAAGGCCAGTTAAGGAACCAATGACAAACATGATCAAGTCTAGGGAAAGGAGAAAAATTGACCAGATGTTGAAGTCTACAGTGGATTCAAAGTGTCTGATCTGCCATAAAGGATTCTCTAGGCATCAGCGACTCAGAATGCATATCAAAGAGGTTCACTTGAATCTACGCCCACACAAATGTGAAGTGTGTGGCTTTACTTTTAAACAGAGTACGCACTTGGCACGACATAAAAAAAGGGTACATTCCACCAAGGGTAATGGTCAGCATCCATCATCCAACAGGAAAAATAAGTTGAGCAACAAGATGATAGACCCTATAGGGTCCAGTCAAGTCAAAGATAATCAGACAGGGAACAATTTACCTGAATCTAAATTGGAGACTGAATCAGGGCCTGAACATATTTCTGACCCAGATGAAAGGGAGAAGATTGATTGGATGCTAGCATCTAAAAGTCGTGATTCAAAATGCCTGATCTGCAACCAGAGGTTCACTGACCTTAGACGACACGTAAACATCATTCACCTTAAGATCCGGCCGCACAAGTGTACACTTTGTGACTATGACTGTAGCCAAAAGGCGCACCTGAAATCTCATATGTTGAAAAGACATTCCTCAGTAAGTGAAGAATATTTGGTTCAACATCAGAGAAGAGATTCAAGATACAGCTTGGAGTCAGAGGGTGAATATAACAAGCAGTTAGCAGGGAGGTCGCCAAGTGATAGGGAAAAAATTGACCAGATGATGAAGTCAACAGTGGATTCAAGATGTCTCATCTGCCACAAAAAATATTCCAACTGTCAAGCACTCAGACACCACATCAGAGCGATTCACTTGAATTTACGTCCATTCAGATGTGAAGTGTGTGGCTCTACTTTTAAACAGAGTACACACTTGTTGACACATAAAAAGCTGGTGCATTCCAACAAGAGTAATGGTCAGTATCTATCTTCCAATAGGAAAAGTGGGTCGAGGAAGAAGAAGATGATACTTCCTATAGGTTCAAAGAAACCAGTGAAGGAACCAAAAATAGGAAAGACACAAGAGCATGAACTTGTCTTGCTAAATTCCAGTCCAGTCAAAGATCACCAGACAGGCAAGAATTTTCCTGTATCTAAAGTGGAGACTGAATCAGGGCATGAACATATTTCTGACCCGGATAAACGAGAGAAAATTGAAAGGATGCTGGCATCTAAAAGTCATGATTCAAAATGCCTTATCTGCAACCAGAGGTTCACTGACCTTAGACGACATGTAAATGGCTTTCACCTCAAGATCCGGCCGCACAAGTGTACATTTTGTGACTATGCCTGTAACCAAAAGCCAGACCTCAAATATCATATGCTGAGAAAACATTCATCAGTAAGTGTTGATCCTTCAGTTCAAGCTCAGAGAAAATCCTCAAGAAACAGCTTGGAGCCAGATGATAAATATGACCAACATTTAGGAGGGAGATTGCCAAGGAAACCAGACATGAGGAGTAAAACATGCTCATTTTGCTCCAAAGAGTTTAGCCAGAGATGGACTATGTTGAGACATGAGAGGCAGTACCATGTCCTTGAACTCAAGAACTCCATGAAAGAAAATGAACCAATTGATGGAGAAACTGAAATGACTACAACTGAAAATTCAAACAATGATGAAGAAATAAACAGAGGTATCAAAATGGAAAAGGTTGATGAAGCGATTAACTCTACACAGAAGTCACAATGCCATATTTGCTCAGAGGAGTTCACCTCTTGCCCACAGCTGAAACTACATGTAAAAATAGTTCACAGAAATCAGTGTCCCTTCATATGTGATGCATGTGGCTTTGGCTTTCAATTGAAAAGTAACCTAAAGAGACATGTTAGACGAAAACATCCATTTTTGGCTACAAATCAGTCGATAAAGTCAAGATCACCAGAGTCTTCAGACATGAAACACAATGATCCATCAACAAAGAAAGCACCTTTGAAGGACATAAAATGTGATATTTGTATGAAATCATTCATCACCAATTTCAGTATGCTCAGACATAAAAGGATCCACATGTCTGATAATGTACTGCAAGACAGAGCTCCTCCAAATCTTCATGAGGAGTACAAGGAAATTTCTCTTCACTATGATGAGAATCTCAAGAAAATATCAGAAAACATTAAGTTTGAAACATGCATACAACTCGACTCAACCAGTTCTGGTTCAGCCGTGGAAATTCTGAGCTCTCCTCACTGTAAATCGTCAAGGTTCTCTCGCGCCTTGCACTCTCAGGCTGTCAGTACTACTCCCGCAGCCAAAACCTCAAACTCATCAGTGTCAGTGCAGTCAGACAGTTTCTCTCCTAAGATAGGGTCATTCACAGACAGACAATTTTATCAATGCACACAGTGCTCCTACATCTTCACTAACCCAGACTCTTGGAGAGAGCACTTATTGAAACATCTGAATGGTGGCACCAAAACTGTTATTCTTAAGGAAAGTGTACCAATGAGTAAGGAGGGGGTGCCATCAACACAGAGTAGCTTCTCCTATACTTGTCCATCCTGCAAGGTGGAGGTGTATGGGTCATTAAATCTAGTGATGCATATAAAGCAGCATATGGTTGCTCTCTTTCATTGACACTTGCGATGCGCACTCTATTGGAACCTGCCTAATGGGAGAGCAAACTAGGCACATGTATAATGTATGCTGACTTTTAAGTTCCATGAGTATTGTATATTTGCTGGTTTAGATGTAAGTTAGTAATACATTTTTGGCTATTTATTAGATCTACTGGTGTGTCTTAAGATTATACTACCGATAGTACATGTTTTTGTATCATGAAGAGGACTCGCTGAAAAACTAAGTAACTATTCACTCTGTCCATGCCTACTGCTGCAAGCGATAAAGAGAGATTTGAGACCAACTCGAGTGTAATAGGATTTCATCGATTAATTCAGGGATATGTTAATATGAATTATTCCATTATTAATTCAAACAATTGGAATAGAAAGAAAACTATAGCATCTTAATGAAATCAAATCAAATGAATGAAATGTTTTAGACTTGATTTTGAAACAAGTATACAAAATATTCTGATTTTATTCAAAGCATGAAACATTATAATTTCAAAAATGTTCCAGAATAATTCAATGTGTTAGGCACTTTGATAAACTGAAGATGCAGATTGGTTCGCAGATTACAATCGTTGTACATATTATTGTATTCCGCGTTAGCGGATTCTTTACTGGGCTGACCCCTGCTGAAGCTGATACCTTGCGAGATAAGGACTGATAACAGCGAGCCGATGGGTACCAGGTCTTACGTGATGCACCCTGAAAAGTCTGCAGTGAATGAGAGGAATATTCTCATTGGTTAATAATGTATCATGCTAGGTCGGTATACTTTTAGCTGTCTATGACTAAAGCTACCAAACATAGAAAGAGAGCTATTCAGCTATCTATGGCTAAGTGTGCCAAAGAAGTTGTGTGTTTCAGGTAACCTATCTAGCAAAACACGGCAAACCTTGTGTATTTATCTCAAATAATCAAGGAATTACTTGTTTTAGGGGTGAATTTCTACTCTATTTTAGTTGTCGGCATGTCACCACCATGAATCAAGATTACTTGGCCTAATTAAAATAACAACAACAAAGAAGAATCAGACGTACCCTACCTAATACTTTTCAGCATGTTACCTGAGACGCACAACCTTTTTTGAAGCATTCTTGCCATATTAGATATGGTGCATTAAACAAAAATGTTAAGAGGTCAAAAGCCACCCACCCAAGTATTGTTTCAATAATAAGTTAAAACACTCTTCAACACTATTTTAGAATTGAACAAGTTATCAATATGGTACTTTAAATGAAATGTCTCGTTAACAGAATTTCAAAATGTCTTCCATCATTTAGCACATTTTCAATTGTTAAAATTGAGAAATAATGTTAATCTGTACATTTGCAGCATGTTTTTTGGCCTTGTCATTAGACCATTCTCACATTATTTAATTTTTAGTCCCTGTCCCTACACTTGGTACCTAGGTGACACACCCACATACGTTCCCAAAAAAAATACAAAATAGGGGTATTTTTTAATCACGTTTGTCAGTGTTTGTACAAAAAGGTTTTTTTTTTAATCTCTGAAAGTCAGCATTTTCTTGTAAAACAGGGGTCATTTTGCACCCAACAGTCAGTGGGGAAAGGGGTGTTTTTAAGATGTGCGAATGCAGGTGTGTGTGCTGGTTTGGCACCAAGAGCAGGGATCGGTTACTAGTCTTATACCCGTGTATGACTCCTTAGTTATCTTGTATATTAAACATTGAATGGTATATTTTTGTAACTTTATTTCATTATTACACATCTTGTAGTCGGGTATTCTGTATTTATTAAGACTTAAATGGCCGCTAATCATGTCCATAGGTCTTCATGATGCTTAAATACATCCCTGGCAAGTAACTTACCAGGGAGGGCGATATTCATGCATCATGCAGGCCCTAGGGGACTGATCAATACGGGCTTCCCTAGCCCACTTAAAAGGATCTATTTCTCCTCTTGAATTCTCATCATGAATATGACCTAACAGTCGAAATAGCGTTAAACATCTATTACTCGGTCACTCACTCACTGATCAATACAAACCCCCGGCGGTCGGCATGATGCTCCAATTAAGTGCTGGTGAGCAGTCTCAACAGCAATTCATTGGTGCACAATGCTGACCAATGGCATGATGCACCCCTGCATCAGTGGTCCTTAGAGTGTAAATTAGAGCCGTACAGTTAGGTTTATGTAACAATATTCCTGTATTTCTAGTCTTGTATAGACTCCAGGTATATACTGTCACCTTGAGGTGTGGCCATCATACAAAGCGTACTGTAGTGGTCCATACTTTCCAGCCGGCTCGATCTCTAACTAAAGGTCCCTAAAATACGGCAGATTGAGGCCCCAGAACCAGCTCTATATATCTATGGGATCGTAGTGACCATGAGGAAAGATTTTTTATTCATGAAACAAGTTTTAAAATAATTGATTTGGAATCTGTACTTAATTTCCTGTCAAATAATACCATGTTACCTGGTCAAATTCTTTAAAGATAATTTCTGGTGGTACCCAGCATCATGTTATTTTATACCAGAAATCCACTTAACATAGTGCAGCGGTGCACTAGCCGCGTTTTCCCTGGTAGTGCAATAATGCACTAGTCGCCAGGAAAGAGTTAAGCACTCGGGTGGTTATAAATTTCAATATCCCTATATCCTCGGCACTTATTTGAAACCAGCTCTTAATTGAGTGCTGTTTTTCTTTTATACCAAAGAATGATTTTACTACATTTTTAACCTAGTGCTTTGATACATTAAAATCCCATGTATACGAGCTTAAACGGGCCACTACATTGGCTAAATGAATGCAATAACAACAGTGAGTTTCGGCTCAACATATTTTAATTGAACTCGCTTTAAAAAAAGAAAATTAAAGAATAGATGGGGGTTTTATCTATTCTGATAGGCGAACAAAGCGGAAGCATTTATTAATTCATCATACACTCTCATGGGTGAGTCATTTTAATACAATAGGTTAAGTTGGTATCTGAATACTGTAAACTCCCGCGTATAAGACGCTTCCTCTACGCCAAACAAAATGCTGGGGAGTCTTATAGCTTTCTCTCAAGTTGGGGGGGGGCGTCTTATACGAGGGGTAATTTTTCTATAGAAATGTACTAATCTTACAAATTTCAGCGTTAAAATGTGCGTCTTATACGCGGAAATGCATGTGCTGAGTTTGGGGTGCGTCTTATACGCGCAGCGCGTCTTCTACGCGGGAGATTACGGTAATACAAATTAGAGCACAATACAGTTATGTACATTAGAGAAACAATAGTACCGGTAATAAAAGGTTTATTTGAATCCTTTGTTCTTTCAATGCTGACTTATTATAATAACAACACTTATACCATGATTGCAGTGAGGAAAGTACTCCGGAACCTTCCTGAAATCAGTATTTTCAATTTATATAATAATTCTTAGTAAAAGCAAGGAACTAGTCATAGTTTGTTGACAAAAGCTATCAATATGATAGATAACCATTCCCTTATGTACAATAAGGCTGAATATAGCCCTGGCGAGCCAGTGCTGCAGTCACGTGTCATGCTGGCCCTAAGGGAATGACACAGCCCCAAAGGATTTGTATGTCACAAAAGTTAGTTTAATATTGGCTTTTTGACAGTAACATATGTCTATGATGAAAAAAGGTTTTCCTCAGCAGGTAATATTGAATCTTTTAGGATTATGCCCAAGCATTATCGATGTTTAAAATGTTGGGGTTTCTTTACATTTCTTTTTATGTGTTACGATAAGGCAGATTGAACAGATTTCAGAGCCACAGGAAAAAAAGTAAAAATGACTTTTGTAGAATTTTATCATTTTTTTTTTTTTTGTAAATGACGTCGCTAAAATATGACCCTGTCCTCTAAGTAGGTCACTAGAAAACTTTTGTGCGGACTGACCATTGATATAGGGAGCCGAAGTGGTTTCTGCGGGATCGCTATTTATCCAAGAATAGTATAGGTTCCCTAGGATATGTTACTCCATAGAGTCCTATATTGCAAGCCACCCCCCTCTACCCCCCTTAAAAGTAGGCTACCTTTTGTGTTCAGTACTGAGTCTTATGTAAGATAAGGGGGTTTATGGAGATGTCAGAAATCTTTATCAGAGTGATATCAAATGGAAACAAGGGGCCACCCATACCAAAAAATCCTGCTGAATCCAAAATTTGTGGTCTTGATTCTCAAAATTTGGCCAAAGGTACCTAAAAATGATGTTTGATGATGAGAATATTTTAAAAATGTAAAAAAGTTATATTGAAAATGATTGGAACGTTTTATAGATGCAACATGCTAATCAATGTCAGTACCTCAATCTACATATCCCAATGTTTGCCTATCCCAACCTGACAAGTACTCTGCCTGCCTATGGCTCTGCCTCTCCCACATACTGCCTATCCCTTAGTCTGCCTATCACTCAACCTACCTATCCCTTTAAACATCTAGAGTTTAATTAGGTTTTCTCTCAAATGGCTTAAAGGATTAAGGTTTACCCTTCACCTTTGTAGCTAATTTTCTCTGTACATTCTTACCATTAGTCTACCTATCCTCAATCTGCCTATCATTCACTTTACCTATCCCTCATGGTGACTATCCCCCAACTCTGCACATCCCTCATATTTGACTGGCACATCTCTGATATTACCTAGCACCAAAGTTTCTTTTGAATATGCTCACTTCACAAGGTACTCTCTATGCCTATCTCTTAAACTGTTTAATATACACATGCTACCTATCCTCCTATGTCAAGTCCCATGGGATACTTTTGCATTGTATTCACCTTGCTGAGGCCTGTCCGCATTCAACTCTGCCTATAAGGCATCGTTGAATATGGACAGCCTCACCTCGGTGAATACAAAGCAAACATATCCATCCACTAAAAGGGTCTATTATGGCCTAAAGGTGCATCGTGTATGCTTGATTTACGGTACTTCCCAAACACAGTATATTACCTTCACAACAACTAAGAAAATATTACTATCCCTACAATATCATTACGGTATATTAAGGAAGCCTGCAGTAAAATAAATTGAACCGGTTTCAGAGATAATGGTCCAATTTTGGAGGTGAAAATTCTCTGAATTCCAGTTCAAAATTTGTTGTGCCTACATGGTAATAAAATTCTACCAGGGATCCTCGTAAAACTGAACAGGGAACCACCATAATTAAATAGCAGGGAGCCATTGTAGTTTTTACAAGAAGCCCCAGGTGGCAGTATGGTGGTACAAGGAATCTGAAAAAAAAACGACATCTCTGTGAAAAAATAAAGACGATGGATCTCTGGCAACTTTTTGAAAAGGAATCCAATATTATTTTGATGACATCGTTTTTACAGTGGTATACAGTATGACCACAGTAGAGTTAAGGCTCAGCGGACATTTAGCAATGATTCAGGTTGTCTGTATGTGTGAGGCATGAGGAGTGAAGTGAATATAGATCTATGTTAATTCTTTGCCTATATACCAATTCAAGCATGATATTCTGCACTTTGTAAATAATACAGCCTTACATGATTATACTACCTTACCTCATGTAAGGAAGGATATCAGAGTTTGAGTTTGAAAGCTTTTATTGGCTAAAGAGTCATACATTGACAATAAGTTTTTTTCAGAATGACCAAATAAGGAAGAAAGATGATAGAATTCATGAATGACACTATCAAGACGTTGACATACATCATCTAATTGGTTCCATAAGGCTATCCCACGAGACAAGGGACTGCTCTAAAAGAGTACAATTAGGCCTATCAAGTTTAATATTTGTAACCAAGCTTGACCCTAATTTGAAAGTGGATATACTCAGTCCCTATCTAAAGGATAAACTTGATCTTGCTGTGACTTGCCACCAGATAGAGAATGCAAGTGGAAGATATAGCTCCTTTGTTGTAACAGCTGAGTGTATGGATCCACAGGTTCTTTGTGATGCTGATCTCTGGCCTACTGGGACATATATTCGACGATACTATGAGAATCGAAAGGCTCAACCTGATGCTGCTTCAGTAGTAGTCCAATAAATATGAGCATACTAATTGTTTGTATATATGTATATATTTTTTTTCTCTTTTGCTAGTCAGATTAACAACATGCAACTGTCATGACCTCAGGATGGGGCAATATGTAAATGACTGCAACAATAGGTTGGTGCTACAGCAGTTATTTTCTCACTATGATATTATATGCCTGCTAGAGACATGGTTGTACAAGCAGGATCTGGACAAACTAAACAATATTGACATAAGATTTCATGGCATCGGAGAGTCTACAACTGATGCTCGTGATGGACTGTCAAAGGGTAGAATCTCAGGGGGAGCTGCCATTTTGTGGAACACTAGTTATGAATCTCAAATATCTGAGTTAAGATTAGGGAAGAACTGGGCAGTGGGTATTGAAATAAAGTATGATAAGAAGAAAATGGCAATCATAAATGTGTATATATGCCCTACCAGTCAAGAGATAATGATGATTTGTATGTTGAGCAGCTAGCTGAACTTGGTGCTATTGTAGAGGAGCTGGATACTACCTGTGTATACATAGTTGGAGACTTTAATGCTGACATAGCTAACAGAGGCTCACTCTTTGGTGGTTATTCACTTTCCTTCTGTGAGGATACTGGTTTTCTCCTATCCAGTAAGAGTAGACTACCACAGGACACTTTTACCTATGTTAGTGATGTATGGCATACCATCTCTTGGCTTGACCACTGTCTTAGTTCACAAGATGCAGATACTGCCATTGAAAAAAAAATGATAAGGACATTTATGACTCTATACAGCATCTAAAATATATAAAAATTTCTCAAAATTTTCTAACACAAGGCAATCCAGAAAAAAATCACCATCATATCATAGATATAGATAATGCTTGGCTTAGGCCTATATGTAAGGCATAGCTTATACCTTAAACCCATCCTCGATTGGTATAGGCTATGGTATAGGAATGGGTCAGGGATGTAGGGTATAATTACATTAGATTGTGACTAAAAAACATCCCCAATGTGCACAAGCATCTGGGCATTCGGTGTGCCTTATGAGTTGTATACTATGTGGGGTTCCCCAGGTAATCTTCTATCAGATTTATAAGTTAGGGTGTATAAAAGATACTTTAAACAATGAGTTGAAATCTTTGATTGACACCGATATTTCAAGAATTTCCTTGGGGAACAAGCTATCCAAACCCTATCAAAGAACAATCTTTACAATGTTTGGTATCAGGACATAAATTTGCATCCCTTGCTGAAATTGCTTGCCTACACCAAAATGCTTTAAATATAAGTTTGATGAGTATGTTATAAGGTTTTCTTTGGGCATGAAGCAAAACTCTCTTAATCACCAGTGAATAAACACACTCCTGAAGGTACACCAAAATGCTTAAAACTTCAAAATTTGACATCCATTTTCCCAGGGGTGGCGGCAAGCCCCCACACCCCCTTAAACAACAATATCTTAAAATACTAGATTCACATCTGAGACTAGTAAACTCCCTTAAACTTGAAAGTTTGACATCTATATTTCAAAATTTTCATTGAGGGACCAGCCCCCAAAACCTCACAAAGGACAAAGCATTACCACATAAGATTTGCATCCCCTTTATGGAAACCCTGCCCACCCCAGGTTCACACCAAAGTGTTTAAAAATTTGCTGTTTGATGCCCTCAACAGCATTGTCCAATTAAAATTTCATAAGATTTTCATTCGCTGTTCTCATAATCATTGATTTACTGCTGATGGTACACCAAAATGCTTTACTGGATTGGGGTCTAGAAATACATCAGAATGCACCATTTGATGTCTAGATTTCAAAATTTTCTTGGGGGGGCATGCCCCCTACCCCCCCAGATGTGTCGTGGCACTGCGCTTGTGATGTGCCGTGCTGCACTTGCGATGTCGTCATTGCCATGATAGCTCACATGGTAACTGAGGGTTGGACCCCCCCCTTTCCAAAATCCTGGATCCACCCCTAGATGTAGACTACACTGAAATGTGGGTGAGTTGAGACCTTTATTACATGCTTGTATTGCAAAGAAATAAGACTACCACACTATCACTGCAATTATAAACTTTAAGGCATCAAATATGTTTAAATCACATTTGATATAATCATCTAGATGCCATGTATGCTGTATCTAAAATTGGAGGTAGCACGGTTCCAACTATTATTGCAAAAGATGTTAGTTAATCATAAACAGAACATTAGGGTTTTCTCCCTTTTAATAATGTTGATAAATTGGAATTTCTATACTGTAAATGCAATACCCATGTTTGACGCTGGGTCTTCCAGCACCCCGTGAGAGCAAAATGATGTGGACTTCCATCCTCATAATTTTTCATCTAAACTTCAAATTTAAGTTTCTTAGAAGGACAAAGGCGAGAATTTGCAGGTCTGAGTGGATAAATATATTTGAGCAGTTGGGGATAAAGTGCGTCCTTTCATATGTAATGCGAGGGTGTTTGGAAATCTCCGAAAAGAGTAATCCCCTTTATATATTTCAGGAGGGTTTGATAGGTTACATTTTATTTGGAGGACCATACTATGGAGGTGTTGGAGCTAGCCCTGTACAGAATGAAGATAATGGGCAGTCAGCTACATCAGCCCTACTCTGTATAACCTCTGGAGGATGTTGCTCCTATAGTAAAAGGAAGAGCTGGCTAAAAATGCCCTCATTTCCAGTCCTTTCTTTTCATGTAGCTATAACTTGTCCCTTTTGTTGCTCACAAGAGGTCATTCAAGTATGGTGCTGAAAAAGCCGCCTTTGAGTAGGTACCTAGTTGGGAGAAGTCAGTCAGTATAATATACTATAGAGTGTGTGACATGAGTATAGGTACCTGATAGTGCAGCTCTCTCTGTTCTAAACAAGGCAGGTGACTTCTGAGACTGATGTGGTGAGTGCAAGTATGTTGGTGAAGCAGTGCATGACTTGTTTAGAAAAGAGGGCACATACTCACAGCTATCTTTATAATAGGAGCAACACCCTCCTGTATAAACTCATTACTCTCACTTTCTCTAAGTTTTCTAGTGTGTATTATATAATCACTGGGCAAGAGCTTTGAGGACTCAGTCAACATTAAACATGCAGAAGGAATATATTTATTTGTATAATTTGGCACATACATGTCATGGTTCAACTATGCGCATCATACATCAGTATGAGTGTATGAATCCACCCTCTATCAAACTTAACCCATTTCATAAGGACTCGGTTGCCATGGAGACTGAACGGAACAAAAATGTTCTTTTTTGTTTAGCTCTTTTTAAGAATGGCATTATGGGATGGATGCTTGACATAATATTATATTTAATGATTGGAGCCTAATCTTAAAGTCAATACCTGGAGGCGTTTTTTTTTCTGTTTCTTGATATTCCAATTATTGATTTTTAAATTCTACAGAGCTTTTCAAAGTTGCCTAGTTGGTCAAGAAATTAAAAAAAAATGCTTATTTTCCCTTATTTCCGCCAATTTATCCACATTTTTAACCAACAGGGCATCTTTGAAACGACCTTAATAATGTACAACACAGACACTACTTCAGGAATGCAATATTCGCATGGGAAATACTAGATGGGTGGTGTAATGTCTACACGGATCCCAGTTTCCTCGCTATACAACATACAATGCAGCTTATGTTGGGATCAGGTGAAGGAAAAGGGTGATGAACTATGTGGGCATGGAAGCGCCACTAAATGATCAGATTCCAACTACGGCGTAATCTTGAAGTGTAAGTGGTTTATTGATTCAGAGTATCACCTGGAGGCGACTGATGATCTCCAAGGGCTGCTCCAGGGTTTATATCCCAACCCTGGGGCAGCACAGGAAGTCAGTGTCTCCATGGTGACCGGTGGTACATACAGTAAACATGGCATTTCATTGGTGGGGAGTGATGCTTGGATGCTGATTGGTCTGATTGGACAAAATAATGTAAATATATATATATATATATATATATATATATATATATATATATATATATATATATATATATATATACTATAATCTGTGAAAGCTACCAGGTCGGTGCTTTCTGACTTATGTCCATATTTGGTAATAAGGTAATGGCGGAGCTTATGCTTGGCATTCATGAGGGGATTATCCATCTGGCTTTCATAGAAATGATGCTGGTGTGGCTAGTGAATTATAATATATACATGTATCAATGATATATTCTTGTTATCATGTGTATTTGTCCTTATTGCGGACTATTTACCATCTTTGTGGTTATAATTAAATCATACTGGTACTTCATATAATATTACATATTAATATTAATAATCATAATTGTTAAGTAATAATATCAGTAACAGTCATAGAGAGCTGGTGGTGGCGGATAGTAGGGTGACAACTATTACAGAATCTAAGTGCTTTGATCTGTATGTTGACATTAGTAGAAAGGCATTGCTACTCTTGACTGAGAAAGGCTTATGGGGTTCCAGCGACCTGTTGAACCCTTGTGATGCAATTTTCATGAGACACAGAACATTGCTCCATAAGGTAGACTCTCATATATATGCATGTATTTCGTTGTTCCTCTCTGAACACTCCATGGAGCAGCAGGTGCTGCCAAAGTCTTTTTCTTAGTGTAGATCTAGGCCACAATAGCCAGACTCTTGGCATGTTCTACAGACCATAACTTCATGGTGACTGGTTTTATACTAATTACTGTACAACAGCTCACAAAAGGTTAATGCAAAATGGTTGAATATAAATCAACTTTACTAGAAATGTGACCCTTCTGGAGAAAAGTATATGGTGGTGGTGGGGGGGGGGGGGCTGGGGGTTGGTCTGCTTTTGGCCACCAGGGGCAGAGTATGAGTAAAACACTAAAAAAACATACCAAAAATGCACTAGACCAAATTTTGATGGGGAATTCAGTGGTATGCTCAGAATTATTCCATCTCAACTGAAAATGTTTCATTTATATAATGCAAAAGAAACATTTTTTTACCATGGAGACATAGAAAATTGGCACATATGGCAATTTCTGGTTGCCATGGAAACCATTCTATTTTTCTAAATGGAAATTCTTGCCACAAATGTGTTGGATATTTGCATAAGAAAGTCAGAACCAAAAACAGGCATAAAATCCCTCTAGAACCAATTTTATGTCTTTGTTTATCTTTCCACAAAACTCTAAAGGCCTTATTCCTTTTCAGATTAGTCGACTGGAAAAGTCTGACGGAATAAGTGGTACCTGATTCCATTGTGAAGTTGACTTTTTCAGTCATTTTTTTTTCAGACCTTTTCAGTCAATTTTCAGACTTTTTCAGTCAATTCTCAGACTTCTTCAGTCAGTTCTCAAACATTTTCAGTCCACTTCTGACTTAAGCTGAGTACACCTGATTCTAACCAATAGGCAAATCTTCTCTCTGTCTGTCTGATATTGGTTACGTGTCAAACAATTAAGAAATGAGGCTATTGAAGATATCTATCAATAGCGCATTATTGATAACGGTACTTATTTACAGACAATCTTGCTTAATATGATTAATTGAATTGACCTGCATAGGTGAGTTCATACGATCAAGTTTACTATTGAGGATAACCGCAGGTTAAATGGTCAATGTCTATGTTCCAGATGAGGCTGTCTATTATGATCTATTAACTGATGATGAACAGCTTTCTGCTAAACATCTACAAGAAGCTCAACCCCAGCCAGCCGCCCCACCTGATTTCAAACTCACAAGTCTACAGGTTTAACAAATCCTAAATATATTCCCTCATCTAAAGATCTGCTTATTCAGACGAAGGAAATGATATCTTTTCTCTCTGTCTGTCTGTCCATCGGACCTCTTGGAGAAAGGACAGCATTGCTCGCAGTATTTCTATTGTATCCCACAAACGACATGAGAAGCAAATTGAAGTAAACATGTGAGCTTGCCCTAATGACATTCCCTTACCCTTATATAATGGCCACTATTCCTTATATTCCCTATTGCTTATACATTTCTGAGACAAGTAGTGTTTAGGATGCTAGGAATTTCCCCCGTGGAAGTCTCCCACCCGGAATTCTCCCCCCTGGACACCCCCACTAGGAAATCCCCCCCTAGGAATTCCCCCTATCAAGTTTTACCACAGTGAGCCTCACCCTAACCTGTCACTATCCCCGTCCCGATCCCTAAGCCTAACCCTATTCCTAACCCTAACCCTAACCCTATCCCTATCCCTAACCCTTACCTTGGCACATCTTGCATACTTACATTTAGTATGTAGAAAATGAACACAAAATAAATACATGTCCTACATGGATAAGGGAGGAATACCAGGGGTAGATTTTCTTGGGGGGAATTCCGGGGGGGGGGGAGATTTCCGGCTGGAGAATTCCAAGTGGGGGGGGGATTCCAGGGGGTAAACATCATGACACCAGGTTTTAGTACTTATAACGTTGATTCTAGATGTCACCTAAAGCACTGATTCCACTGCTGTCTGTGGGGCAAATTTCAGCTAATCCGACAGATTTCTTCTATACTTTGATAAGTTGTTTGATTATGGCTATTCCAACCAGTGTTCACATGTGGAACCAATGCTTTATACATGAACCTATCCGCCTGGTGTTCAATTTGTGACAGATATGGTATGAACGTACTGCTTATAAATCCTGAACTTATCTGCCAAGTGTTGTGTCAGCCTGTTCTATGGGCATACTGCTTATAAATCCTGAATTAACCTCCCTGCCTAGTGTTCAATGTTGTGTATGTGGTATGGACTTAATGCTTATACGGACTTAGCAGGATTGATTATTAGCCAATGAGATAATCCCAATGATTCACTGCGGTCCTCTCGGGGGCCAAATGGTACCCATCTGATAGGTCTTATCAGTAGAAGTCGCTGGTAACAAGCTCGAGCAATGATAGTGTCCTACCTATCTCGCTATGGATGCACTGCTTATAAATAATGCTGACCCTATCTGCATACTTTTGTGTCAGCCTGTGCTATGGATGCACTGCTTATAAATGATGACCCTATCTGCCTACTTTTGGGTCAGCCTGTGTTATGGATGCACCGCTTATAAATAATGCTGACTCTATCTGCCTAGTTTTGTGTCAGCCTGCACTATGGATGCACTGTTTATAAATAATGCTGACTCTATCTGCCTAGTTTTGTGTCAGCCTGCACTATGGATGCACTGTTTATAAATAATGCTGACTCTATCTGCCTACATTTGTGTCAGCCTGTGCTATGGATGCACTGCTTATAAATAATGCTGACCCTATATGCCTAGTTTTGTGTCAGCCTGTGTTATGGATGCACTGCTTATAAATAATGCTGACCCTATCTGCCTAGTTTTGTGTCAGCCTGTGTTATGGATGCACTGCTTATAAATAAATCTGACCCTATCTGCCTAGTTTTGTGTCAGCCTGTGTTATGGATGTACTGCTTATAAATAATGCTGACCCTATATGCCTAGTTTTGTGTCAGCCTGTGTTATGGATGCACTGCTTATAAATAACGCTGACCCTATCTGCCTAGTGTTGTGTCAGCCTGTGGTATGGATGCACTGCTTATAAATGCTGACCCTATCTGCTTAGTGTTGTGTCAGCCTGTGGTATGGATGTATTGCTTATAAATCTTTTTTTACAGGTGGTAACATGGTACAACACCACATGCGGCCCATTTTTCCGTTCGGAGACAAAGTCCAGAATAACGAGTTTTTTTTTACAGATTATAAGGGAGGCATCATTTCTCAAGTCTTCATTGCCAGAAGGGCGAATCCCACATGGCGAAAAATGGCTCAAATATCTCTGCGATTTTTGGACCTACCCCAAATTAACCAGGGGTTTAACTACAGTAGGGTGTATACAGAACACAAGAAATCTCTTGCAATTTTAGCTCTTAGAATACATTATTCACAGAGATATAAATATCAACAAAGGCAAAATATCCCAAAGGGTAGGTGAGAAAACGCCACAGTGTCCTTGTGTTCTATACACCCTCTGTAGTGATACACCTTGCAAATTCTGGTTAGGTCCCAAATTCGGAAACAGATTCAAAATCGCAGAGATATCTGAGCCATTTTTTTTCGCCATGTGGGATTCGACCTTTAGGGCCTACGAACACAGTCATGAGATGTCATCAATTCATAAATTCCATCAAGAACACACATTCATTGATTTGTGATTCATAATTCCTGGAAGAGAAAAAAGCACATGACTGTCTACTTAAAGTCTTATCTCGTCTTTCTTTTGATTTTCCCGAATCAAATGAATGTCACGAGAAATGGAGTTATGTTTTTAATTGTGATTCTTACAAGAACAGAAAATGGTAAAAATAGGAAGCACATCGTTGAGCTTGTCCGTCATATTCTCCTGTTATGGCAGGTTGCCTATATTTTGCCTGAATGAAAGACGTTCCTTTCTTGTGAATGTCACGAGATATGGACTTGCAATATGGTTTGTGATACTCTCAGCCCCAATTGTAAATGGGCTATAAAGACCACTGTAGTGGTTACAGTACAACCCACATTAGGTCATCAGATTTGTCATTGAACACCTACCCATGTTTTCCAGAAATAGAAGCAAAATATTGTAAAACCCTTGCCGCGGTCACGGCGTGTTCCGTAGATTTACCCGCATAAAATCTTTTCTTGCAAATGTAATTAGACTAAGGATAGGGCTCAAGACTCCTAAGTGAAAAAAAGACTCGACTCAAATTATTTGAGAATGCCTTTTGTCCTTCTCACTTCGTAACACCTTCCCTCGAGATCCCCCTCAACCTTCTTCCATCGGAAAATAATATCAATATATCTGATACATCTTTAGATGCCAAGAAACAATAAACAAATGATGAAGAGACCATTGAATTGGCATGTATCATCACTCAGACAATAAATTAATTTTCTGCATTGAACTAACTTTTGTCCAATACAAATACCTATCACACTTTTGGATCACTGCCTACACTGTTAGATATTGCAGGTTTCACAGTAGATTGCTTCTATTTTTGGAAAACAGTGGTAGTTGCTGTCAATACAAATCCAATACCCCGATGTAGGTTGTCCTATACCCAGTACAGTGGTCTCCATAGCCCATTTACAATTGGTGCTGAGAGGGTTACACATTCCTGCGTTAAGGTGCCTTCACTGTTTTAGGGAAACATACTTATCTTCCTTTCCACTTTTATTTATATTTATTTATAACAGCAGCGCTAATTCCAGGCAGTAATAGGAAGCAATGGAAATACAACATTTGGGTCTTATATCTATGGTCTTATTCCGGATGAAACCTTAATTGAGGCAGTACATGGTGAACTTTACTTGGTGTGTAAAATACAATCAGCATAACAAGTTTTGATTTTGTAAACACAATAGTATCCACTAACCCATAAGATTACAAAGCTGAAACCATCTTTTCCCCTTTAAAATCATATGATTCTTTCATAACAGGATTGGTATGTATTATATTGTGGAGGAAAGAGAGTCTACATCTCCGGTCCTTGCTTCTACTACGACCCTGATTTTAAATGTGACTTTGCTGGTAAAGTGGTATGTTAAACTAACAATCTACAACTAATATAGTCTGGAGCAATCTAGAGGCATTGTTATTAAATATTTTGTCCACCATGTGAGATTAAGACAATATTAAAATAATTTTTGACTGGAGAAAAATAGTCATGGGCTCTGTTGGATATGATATATATGTGACAGGGTCTGCGAAAAGGGGCCCTTAGTGCACTCTAAATCTGCAGTACTAATAATTGATTCTTTTACATGATAATGAACATTGCAACGCATGTCTATGAAAGTGTACCAATATCAGTTGACACATTGGCTAGCATGAATTAGCTCTGACGCCTGTTGTAAGATTGCATAGGATATATATTGTTCAACTGTAATATAGTGTTCTGAATATTTGTGAGAGTACACTTCTGATTTTATATTCTATGCTCTGATTACCGGGTAGAAAATAGATGACATAGATATATTAGATACCTGAGTCTCCTGAGATCCCTGCATGATTGAGATAAAACCCAATATTGTGTATGTGTAAGGCTGTTACACCTTTCTATAGGTTAACTAGGTAGTGCTGGATAACAGTACAGCATATTATGTTACACCCTTCACTGCCATCCCTGGGTCCCTAGATCTCAGGGTGTCAATCGACGGAGGAAACAACTATAATTATGCCACAGACTTTCAAATCCTTAAGTTCAATGAATAGCAGCTTTCAATATAATTTGTGAGATACCCAAACACTGTGTGATATATAACAAGAATGTCATTGCATACTCAATCTTTGAACAGTAGTCACCTTATGTTGGAATTTGTGTTATGAAGCAAATGAACAGGGGCGCACTGTTAGGAACAAAAAGTGGAAGAAACTGGACAAAAAAGGTTTCTTCTACTGTCCTGGAAGAAACCCAAACCTTCATGACAGGGATAGAGTGCCAAAAATGATTGATAATCCTAAACAAGGAGGTTTTAGTGTTATAGTGAGACTTATGTCCCCTTTCTCTTATTTCATATACTAATTTAATAGAAGCTGGAAATGAAGAGGTGAAGAAGATGGACCCGGATGTTGCCCAGTTACACGCTCCGTACACAGGCTTGAAGATTGATTGGAAAAGTGTTTCAATCAGTAAGTGCATTACCTAAATGTTTAGGTTTTATCACAGTTATTTGCATATTCAATGCAGACACACTATAAGCATAAAGTTTTATTGACGGTGTCCTCAATGGGATTCTCAGGAGTCATGGCATTATGGCCAAAAACTTACCCTACACTGCAAAAAAGGTGTTTAAAAATACACATAAAATTATCTCAATACCAGTATCTAAACACCTAAACACTTGAAGTGTTTAAGTGTTTAGCTTTTAAACACTTGTCTGTCAAACACAATAACACTGAAGTGTTAACGTGTTTAGTATTTAAACACTAAATAAGCATTTAGAAAAGTGGGACTGGAACGAGTTGTTTGAAGACTTCATCGATGTGATTCAATGGTAATGGGTGGACGCTATACGAGGCGAGACCACATTTGGTCAGATGTCTCAAGGCTGGTCCGGGTCGTATGGCCGTGGATCTATGGTGCACTTGACATGGCCTGATGGGAAGTTTTGAGCAACCGGTCGAAGTTGCTAGTGGACTATTGAACCATGGAGGATCCGATGGTTCGTTTTAGGAAACAAACACAAAAACCAACAGAAGCTTTCAGAGCCTATGGAATGGAGTTACATGCTCTTTTGAGCAAGGCCAGGCCGGGTACTGAAAACGAGGATTGTTATATGGACGACTTGATCACTTAATTTGTCAAGGGTCTAAGAGACCGAGACGAGAAGTTAGCTGCAAAGGATGCTTGGAAAGGAGGGACTACATTACATGATGTATTCAATGGCATAGATATGGCAGTAAAGAAAAGATCTATGTTGGCTGGTGATGTGCCGAACACCTGTTAGTACCCCCATAGCTGCAGCAATGCATCAACCCAAGACCAGGTTAGGAAGAATAACACTGGTAGGAAATACCCCCCTCGTAAGATGTATAATAAGTCAACAAGTGTGAATGTAGTATCCAAGACATCTACTCTTCAAACTAGTAATGGTAAGATAGTTCGGCCGAGGGTACCAGTAGTTTGGGTTCACGTCTACTAGACATTGACCCGAACACTGGTAATTTTAAGCTCCTCCAGGATGAGGATGATAGCAGCTTGGCTCCTAACCAAGGGTCAGCTGAAAACATGAATCTAGTCATTTGTAAGTGTACCTCTCCTGGTGCCCCGTATGTATCTGAGTATACATAAAGGCATATTTATATGCAAGAAATTATTCTCAACGGACTGGACCAAAACACTGCAGCTAAGATGGACACCACCCGAACCACTCGTGGATTACCATAGGAAAGGGGGCTCCATCTTCACAACTTCATCAGTTCACCGTATGTAATACGAATGTTTACCAGTCTACTTATGCAACACTTACTCTAGGTAAAGTCTAGGGGTGGTGGTGTAGGGGCCGGCATCATCATAAATATACTAGTGTAGATCATCTGAGAGACGTGTTCATGTGTTGCTAGTTCCTTCTATGCCAACCAGGCGTCGCTTTGCGATACCCATTTGGTAAAAGAGGGGGCAGCACCATGACTCAGTCCTACTAAGGAGCCGGACTCCGTCCAGTCAAGACATGTTACCTTACCTTCCAGTTACATAACTGAATAAAGGCCATCTGAGAGGTGGAAGTTGTGAGGGCTTTGCCCAACCCGAACTATTCGTGTCGTGTTGGTTTCTATAGCTACTAAGCGAGCCAAAGAGCCACCCTTATATTCATAAGAATACGAGCCATTACACTATCCTCTTTTTCATAAGGATCCATGAATTGAATATTGGGGTATTGCCTATAATTTCTGACTTTGGGGTTTTAGGTTAAATTCCCTTAAGATTTTGATGAGATATCTTCTTATGACTCGCAAAAGATATATGGTATTTCATATTGATACTATCTGAATAGTATAACTGGAATCAGCAATGCATGTTTGCTCCTCGTAATTTTTGAAAAGGATTCATCATTACAAGAATACCATATCATGAAAAACCACTCCATTTGGTAGAATTATGGTGTGCACTCCAAAGGTAGACAATTGAGAATGAGAGTAACAAGAGTAGATATTAATGGGAGTAGGTTCAGGATCATTGAGGAAAAGATTGATATACGACCCTTTCACCAGCTTTTATACAACAGATGGCGCTAGTGGCAGCAATGCTACTTTGCCACTCCTACAGGGGCATGTTTGGGTTGGACTTCAGTACCTGTAATGGACCCACATGTTTGTAATGGCCTGCCTTATGTTTGGCTCACAATTTTCTTTAAAGGGGGGCTGGCATGGAAAATTAACAACATGGGTACCGATTCAAACAGCGATCATAAAATCACGGGAACCAGCGGAAAAATCGCGATGCCCTGATTGGTCAAGGGGTGATCATGTGACTTTTTAATGTGGGCATGCATTACCATGCCAGGGCCCCTTTAAATATTGATAGTGAGTATAGCCACACTATTTCTCTGTGTACAAATTTGATTTCTAAGACATGGAGCTCTATTGTACATTGCAAATGGGCATTTTGGTGAGGGATGTCTGTGCACCAATGGTAAACCTATGGAGCCCTGGGAGTGGATGCTGGACCTGCCCATGTGCGCAACAGCAGGACGCAACTAGGGCATAATTCCTTACCTAAGGATGGTATAGTTTTTGTATTCAAAGTAATGCCCTTGGGGCATTCATACACTAGTAATGCCCTAAGGGCATGCTAAAATGATGCTATGGTGGGGAGAGTGGCCTAGACAATGCTGGTGTTGCCCTGAGTAAAAGAGTAGGAATATGCCCTCAGGACCGATGCACAATGCCCTGAGGGCATACACTAGAATAGGTCAATTGTTGATATGTAAAGGCCAGCAATATGCCCTCAGGGCATGCATATTCCGCGCGGCAGTCCCGAAAATATACGCGTCACCACAGGGGGCGGCACTGAATGCCCCCAGGGCATAGACCGATGTAACAAGTTGTATCCTGCTAAGCAACAGGGCTACTGGAACGCCATCTAGTGTATCAAACTGGTAAAACCAATGTATATGAGTCACAAGCAACAAGCTATTTCATGACACCTGTACTATAGCACTTATTTCAAACCTACCCTTATTTAAACCCCAGCGCTTAACTTTACACAGTATTTTGTATATCATGTTTTAGAATCAATTTTTGTTTTCAGAAGGGTGCAATCCAAGTCCTTGTGAAAATGGTGGCACATGTATACAAGATACAAGCGACGATGGTTACACATGTACATTTCTCCTAGAATATGCTGGGACAAATTGTGAAAGAGGTAAATACTTTTGTACGAGAGCAGGGGTAGACACTAACACTAGCCCGGGGGCCAATGGCCCTTAGTTTTGGGTCCGGGCCCATAATTTTCTTCATTTATACCCTTTGATGGGCCCGGGTGGCCCACAGGAGTGGCTGAAGCTAATTCTAGCAGACATTTCGGAATTCTCCTATACCAATGTAGCTATGCTATATATCATTGAAAAGAGAAAAACATTTCCAAACTGACCATTTCAATGAGAATTTTCTGTTATTTATGTAGGAATAACTATAGTTCTCTCTCTAAATAAGTGTAGTACCTATTCTGGGCCCATGGATACAAGTGGGCCCAGAAGAAACGTTACCAAAAAGAGCCAATGAGACTGGAGGCTTTGCAAAGGTTGGGACACAACAAGGGTTTGCTGTAAAGCCAAGAGTTCATCAAGGCTTGAGATAAAGGCCTGCAGTGTATTCAAGACCTATAATGATTAATGGAAATGTGTTTAGGTCTTCCTATGCCCCATCATATGCATAATGGAGATATTTATATGTGTTAGGTGCAAAACTGCAAAATATCATTAAAATCTTGAAAACTGTGCAGTTTAACTAAGGAGGCAATTCCAAAATCTAAAAGATTGTAGAGGTACACGTTATTAAACCATAGGAGTTGGGTACCGTCTGACGTGGCGGGTGAGTCGAGTCGTCGGATGTTCCTCAGGTTCCGGATAGGTGGCAGCACCGATCCGGGTCTGTGGGGACATCTGACGACGAACACCTGGGTCCGTATATAAAGCCCAGGGCTCAGCCGCTACGTCAGAGACCCTTCTGGCCTCCACACCATGTAGACCATTATTCTTTAATATTAGCTGCCTCTTTGATATCATCCGGCAGCCGTGAGTGTGCGTTAAGTAATAAAACTAACCGTTGGCATACACTTGGAATACTGTCTTACTCTTTCTTTCCGAACCGTAAGACCCGAACCCCCCAGGTCCGTAAGGCCACAAACCCTTACAAGATCTTTACTTCTAATAAAACCTTACTTCTAACATTATGTGCAGGAAGCTAGTTTGACCAGAACCTTGAATCAATGTTGAAGCCAAATAAGAAAATTTGTTTCCAGTAACCCGACCGACCCTAGCAAAACAGTGGCAAAAAAAACTTCTGTTTTTTTTATGATTTTGAACAATTTTGTCTCATTTTTTCACAATTTTAAGAATTTTTTCATTACTTTTTGAGGACTTTTTTTCTGTACCCGTTTCGTGTTCTTCCCCTCTCTCACAGTTATCATTTTCCCATCATTATTTTACGATGAAATCAAAGAATTCGAATTTGAATTTCCTATGTAAATGTAAAAAGAAAATTAAAAAAAAAAAAAAAATTCGACCTACCGACCCTATCTTTTCAAGTCATGTTACTGGAAACACAACTTTATTTTTTCTTGGCCTGATATTAGTTGATTGATTAGATGTCCATGTTGATCAAATGTTGAATTGTATTTTTTACCCATCGGCATTGCATATCACTTCCTCAAATAATGTTGGGATTATGAAATCTAATGTTAAGTAAATACCTTTGACAAATGGATCACCATCTAATGATGTTGGGTATTTGAAAAGGCCCTGCAGATAAAGAGCCATAAGTCAATGTTATTTGCTTGAATGATTCAACTTGCCTGAACTCAATGTAAGTGATTGACAAAATCATAATGTCATTAACTTCATTTTACAATCCAATAAGACGTGCACCTTCTGAAGCCTGCCTACATCTTGATGAAGTGAATTGGAACACGAAGAATAACAAAAATGTACAAAAGTTGATTTAAAGTGAAATAAAGCATAATACAATAATAAATCAAAAGAGGAATTTTAGAAAATTTATGTTTTGCATATGCATTAGGCTCTTTTATTGTGGTGGCTGCGTGTCATCCTTGAGGAATGTTCAATACCTATCGAACTTCCTCGTCAGTGACATTGAGAACACCTCTCCCACCCGACGCCTGAAGGTGCTGGAGTCCACAGCCTGGTCATGTGGCCCTCAACTCAGGTGTATATAAGGTCTTTCTGAAGCCTTCCTCAGGGTCAGTTCAGTTGTGACGGAGCATCCTGAGAGATGAGGAATGACTGCCCGGCTACCATGTTGTAAGATATCTCTCTGTGCTGCTGCACAGGGAGAGTACATGTTAGTGGCTTTTCGTAGATGCTAGTAGACTGTGCTAGTTGACTAGCGTCAAGGTTATTCTTGGTTGAAACACTACCAACTTATAACTGTCATCGAGAACAGCTGGTGCCTATACATTTAACAATAAAGTTTTAACTGGAACCTGAATAGTTGTTCTGCGTTGTCTATTGAAAGATTTGATTAGCCTCGAGGGGTAGAACACTACAATATCATTTTAATTACCAAAAGGAACCAACATCCTGATATATATGGTCATTATGGGCCCTTCAAGATCTGATGAAATTTATTCATGTTCCTGTCCATGTGGGCCAATACAGTACACCTCTGTGAGGTAAGAGGGGACATTGAAAGTAATCTTTTATCAAAGAGGTCACATTCTTTGTAAGATATTTTTTTTTATTGATCACTCACAACAAGTATAGAACCATATGCAATAATCTTTCATATTTCTTTGATATATCTAAAAAAAACAAAACAAGGAAACTGCAGGAGACTGTCTTTTAACATACTACGACCTCATCTCCCCCGAAATCCCCATGTACGAATACCACTAATATTTAAAGTTGTAGGGTTGTTTGCAATCGTAGGGCATTAAAAAATGACCCCCTGACATCGAGTATACCTCCTATAGTGGATCCATACCAAGTATTCCAAAAGGAAAATTTGAACACCACTCCCACTGACATTTATGAACATACACCCAGACCGGTCTATGATGAGTAAACCAAGGACTCAGGCAGTATGATCCCCTAATGATGTCTACTCTGGATCCAGGACACTCCAATACATGGGGGAATGAGTATGAGCACTAAGATGCTTATATGCTTTATCTGCACAGCAATATCTGACCATAGAGAAATATTCAAGTATCTCACTTTATTCATGGATCAGATCAGATGTGGAGTGATGCAAGTATATATGAGATGTTATACTCAACAAAGCCTAATATCATAGTCTAGGATACAAAGAAGGGTGAATCACCATCAAAATGGGGTGAATTCCATTGGAAAACTATAGAGAATCCTTGTAAACTGTATGGGGATTCTCCATATTTTTTCAACAGGGTTTCACCCTATTTTACAGCATTGCCAGTGCACTGTTTAGGGATTGAACACCAGTGTTTAAGACTTAAACACTTGTTTAAACACTCATTTGTCCCACTTTTCTCAACGCTTCTTTAGTGCTAAATGCGTTCAATTTTAAACGCGTTTAACGACAAAGTGTTTAACCAAGTGTTTAAATGCTAAACACTTAAACACTTCAGTGTTTAGATGTTTAATACAAGTGTGCAAAAACTAAACACCTAAACACTTCAAGTGTTTAGGTGTTTAAATGCGGGTGTTGAGAAAATTTGGTGTGTATCTTTTTCAAACAACTTTTTTGCAGTGTGATCCCCATTTTTTTAGTAAAATGTTTTTACTGTGTACCCTTGTACAGAGGGATTTCAGCAAAACATTGACCTTGTTGAAAAGAATTGTAGGCAAAAAAGTGACAATGATTAGGAGATTTTTGGTGGCAGTTCCTAACACCGAACCTTATTTTGTGATGTGTTATGTTGAAAATCGTAAAAGAAAAAATGAAAAAAAAAAGAAAAAAGAACGTCGCGGCTCAGTAAAGGGTGAGCCTTGCTGAGAGGAACTCAGGTGAATATCAGACTCCTGGGGGGGCATTTAATTTTTTTTCTGACGGGGATGTGCGGCTGGGCCTCTGGCACCCCTTACCCTTGGTGAGAGGGATTTCAGGTGTATGGTAACCCTTGGTGAGAGGGATTTCAGGTGTATGGTAACCCTTAGTGAGAGGGCATTTGGTCAAGAATATGCCGTTTAGGTTCATTATCTTGAAATCTACCCTTTCTTGAAATCTACCCTTTATGTCAGGAAAATCATTGGTGGAAATTCCGAAAATTACTGCTTATTTTGGGGTGCACCATTAACATTTGGGAAAAGTGATCCTTGTTGAGAGGGATTTTGGCTAAAAGGGACCCTTGCTGAGAGGGATTTTGGCTAAAAGGGACCCTTGCTGAGAGGGATTTGGATAAAAACTAGACCCTTACTGCATGAGAGGGATTTTGCCAGCCGCACACCCCTGTCTGTGACATATATAGTGAGTGACCCCCCCCCCCCCCCGGGATCAGACCCTTGCTGGAAGGGACTTCCTTGCCAGCCGCACACTATTGTGTCTTTAATAAAGCACTGCTAGCTGCAGAAATTGGACAATTTCTGATGGGTTCCATCAACCCGATGGATCCACCCTCTGATGAGCCTCCCACAACATCTGGGTGATGGTGAGTACCATTTCAAATCGACAGGTGGCACCACCAGTTGGAGGCCGCCATCACTATTCAGACGGCAGTTTACAGGCACGGGAAGTCATGAGTTTCTGCTCATATTTGGGGGCCATCCACAAATGACGTTATGATGAAAGGGGGGGGGGGGTCAGGCCCAGCATGATGGAATCAATTTTTTTTTTCATATACCTTCAGCATTGCAAAATTGGCATGAGGAGGGGGGGGGGGAGGCGGGGTCAAAAATGGTCAAATTTTCCATGACGTCATTTATGGGTGACCCCTTGTGACGGTGTGAGGTAATGACCACGATATTTTACCTATTCCTTTTAGTTATTATTCCTATTCATCTCCATTAAACATCCCTATCTGTGTAAATATGGAGCACCCCAACCGAGTGCACACTATACATAATTATCCAGGCTGACTCCTGTGGCTTGACTGCAGACCCTTATCAGGCCTCCCCTACACACCACGCCATGTTGTGACGTCATCGACAGTAAGGGAGGGGTCCATCTGATAAGGAGCAGGGTTGGAAATATTTTCATACATTTAAGTCTCTATATGGGGGCCTAAAAAATATCCAGGTCCTATCCAGCTGTCTTCCATTCATGATCTTAAGTTTGACATTATAGTTTTTATGCCACACCAAATGAATAAGATTTGGGAGGGCGAAATCTATTGTAAAAGTTTCATGGGAAACGTTTGTCATCGTCTAAGGATTCTGCACACAGAAAGGTAGAGCGGAAGATTCTTCGGAAGATTTAGGCCATTTAATTCTAATTACTTGGTTTACAGACTTTTCACCTACAACTTTGGTCAGCCAGAGGAAAGAAAGCTCACTTTTGCCCTCATCTAACACCCAAGATACCCCACCGGCGGGAGCAAAAAAAAAGAAAGAAAGAAAAAAAGGCCATGAAAATCCATATTTTTATGGAGAAATGTGGCAAAACTTTCTCATTTGCTGGAAATGCACAGACCAATTATTTTATTTGGTCTAGCTTTATTCCCTCCTTTTGTCATTCAGAAGTTTTACTAGTCTTAGGGCTGCACACATTAAAACCTGAAATGGCATTAATACCATTATGGTGTCATTTATAAGGGCAGTCTTTTTCTTATTTGTCTGACATATTGTGTAGGGGGGCAGTAAGGACACAGAATTGGCAGATCACAACATTTAGTCAATTGATCATTACATGTTCCAATTTTATTTTGACATTGGAAATTGGGGTTAGACTAGCTCTCTTAGTTGACTGCATGGACAATCTCAGAGTCCGACCTTTCCATGAACTTTGAAAAAAAATATGACAATGAATTCATAAATATCTTGGAAACGAGGTTGAATATTTAAGTTGAGTCATCCAGTTCATGTCACAGTAACAATCAATGGATGTTCTGCTACTTGAAATAGCATTTGGCTAATCAGAATGCACGGAAGTTCGCCAATATGGGATATAGTCGAAATAGTATAGTAAGTTTCCTTTAATATAATGAGCCTTGTCACTATGAATTATGGCATCACTGGCAGTATGTAACAAGTAAGAGGCAGCAGGAAAAACAATGGATGTGTGCGTTTATGACACCTAGAGTGGATTCCCCCTGTCCCCACATCCCAGAATGCCTTACACCTGTGCTGCCTGTGGGGTGTTTCAGAAGCAGGTAATGTTTACAACCGGTCATAAGGAGATATGATAGCAGTTTTAATAGTGATTGTAGGCTTATAACTGCATGTGTTTCTAAAGCACCATCATTGTCTTACTGTGTCTATAACTATATGACTGGTGAGAGATGATAATGGTTGCAGTTGTATGTTTTAGAGGCTAACAGTTTTAGAAACAGATAATTAATGTTCATTATCATGTCCGGCTTCTGAAACACCCCACAGGGCCTGTAGGTGGCTGGTTTAGTTTGTCTTTACTACTAGTGTGTATTGCTGTGGGTAATTTAAAGTCTAGTATAGTGTTCACTGTTACATTTGCTAATAGTTAGCTATACTAGTAGTTAGTAATGTGACACTGCCTCTTTAAGATTAAGCTAAGGGCACCAGATTTACTGGTCCATTGTGTGTGCATGTAATCTGACAGAAACCCATTCAATATTTATCATATATGAAAACTTGAGATGAAATAAACCATGTTTAATATGTCTTTTTCGAATTCTTTCAATTTTATTAGAATTTGGTTGATATGGAATAGAAATCGTTTGGCTCGTTTTCCTTTGATGCAGCCCTCGGAGATTAATAATTATCATAATTTGATGGTTGGAACCTGACCCTTGAGACTGGTGACATTTCTTTTTCGTTTTTTTTTTTTTTTTTTTTATTATTTTATTTTTTTATGGAATTCCAGTTATGACGGTCTGCAGAGCTACATAAAGTTGCCTCAGTAATTGACTGAGAAAATATCCACAAATGTTGAAAATGTGCGGAAATGGGATTAAAGCTTCATTATATTTTTGAAAGATATTTAATAACTGCCCATGGGCTACTTTGGAAAGCTCTGAAGACCTTGAAATAAGGAATATCAACTCTCGGAAAAAAAGAAACGTTACCAAAAAGAGCCAATAATCTGAAGTACTACAGTTACAGGCTGACCAGGCAACCACTATCTGTGTGAAAATAATGTTATCTGTATCGAATTAAGTGTATCGTAGAGATGGAATCTACATGTACCAGCGACACATGATGCAGTAGGTGCAAAATATGTCAACATCGCTTATGATTTGCCTTGGCATGTTAATGGAGAAGGAACTACAGATAGATTAGATTCTACAGATGGTAGCTGTGTGGGTACTACAGATACCGCGGTATTACTTTTTTTTTTACAGATAGTAGTTGAATGCATGGACAGGCTCTATGTGTAGTGATATGCAGATTGTAGTCGTTTGCACAGACAGTAAAACTGTGTATATCACAACAGTAGTTCTTAACAGCTTTACAGCGTGGGATGGGGCCATTCTTGAATTCTTTAAGCACTTGTTACGTTCACATCATGAGTTTATTTGGGCTCCCAATTGTCGTATTTTCCTCAGCCCTTTAGACCCTAAGCAGTTGCATGTCGTACTGCTTTATTTCTCTGGGATTTTACCAAATTTCACTAGAAATTGGCCCTTTTCACCCCTTCATGTCACTTATTTTAAACCTTTGTGAAATGGATGTATTCTCCACCCTTCTCCATGCAGTGCACGTGGCAGGTCCAGAATAGTGAAAACAGGTGGTGGTGGGGGGGGGGGGGCTCCATTGGAGAATACCTTCGCCAACGTCTTCTACGGGAAATTTGACATTAGAAAAGTCAGAATCGCCCCCCCCCCCTTTCCGCCACAAAAAAAGAAAGAAAGTTCAGATAGTAATATTTAAAAGCTACTGAACCATCGCAAACAATTTCAGTAATCTTTATAGATCGAGATATTTCAAATTAATAATACTTCTTTCAATGCCATCAACTTTCGGCAAAACCGGCAAAATATTAACCGTCATGACAAAATTGTAAAGATAAGGCCCCTCAAAAAAATGTGGTTCTCATCACCAAGTCATGAAAAAAAAAGTGACGAGAGAGGATTTTAATTTATTTTGTGCTGAAGCAGTTAATTAGGGCCTGTTATGCATCGAGGGCCTGTCGCGGCTGGAAAACTGCATTATAATCACACAGTTATTATTGTCATCTTCAAAGTGTGAAAATGTCTATTATTTATGTACACTGATAGTCAGCTGCATTTCTTGGACTAGAAGCTTTCGCTTGATACCAAAACAAGACTAGTTTTGTTCATTTCTTAGTGCATTTTTCTCAGAAATTGTCAAATGATGATTTTTCCGAGGGCGGTGATGAAAAACAAGTTCTTTTCCTTTTTGAATGGCCTTATGTTTTGGCAGATGATATGATATCTATTCAGGTAGGCCCACATGTACTTCGTTACCCATACGCTAGCGCCGCCTGTGGCAGGTTATTGCACTACAGAAGCTGCTTGCCGATTAGCCAAAAGCCCTGTCTCTCACTCCCACTGAACAGCCCATAGCGCGTCGTCCCACTTCTCAATCCACCACCAGCGGGCCGCGTACATGCAGTCTTACTGCTCACAACAAACCGGCGTCTGGGCTGGGACAGTGCACGCTACCGTGTACCCATCTCTCACATTTGGTGGATTTTTACCTCATTTATGGACTAAGTCATGCCACCATGAGGTAACAGTGAGAAAGGTAGGTTCTGAGCTTTGTATCTGTGTGTGATTTGTGTGTTGTCTCTGGATATTATTGGAGAAAATTGGGTTTGATTGGAAGTGGATTGGGTGTGTGGAATGGGTGCTATGAGTTTAGATATATCCCAGTCGGTCCCTTTAAGAAAAAGAGCACCACTGTATCTCCTATACCTTTGAGTCTGGAATCTTGGAATTGAGCCAGCGCCTGGACACCACATTTACTGGTCTATCTATATAAAATCCCTCCCACATTCACTCCCTTACTACGCAGTATACAAAGGTACTGTCACATTAACCCAATATACAAAGGAATTCAGTTTAAATTGGAAGGGGTGAATCTTGAGCTGACCTGTCTCTCTTGCATGAAGTTGGATTACTTTCTCCAGAGAAGGTTCAGAAGTGCTGTAAGGGTTGTGTCTTGCCTTTGCTGTTCTTACTTTCCCTCAGGCATCAAGTTGTAGAGGAGCTGTAGGTGCTTGGTGGAAGGAGTCAAGAGAACTTGTTGGCAGCGCAGTGGCAAACCTTCAGAATAAAGTCTTTTAGTTTGGAGCGCTTCAAGAGAACTTTGATGTAACTGAGATGCATATGGCATGCCTAATTTGTGGAACAGGGAATTTCGATTTGGTACAATTAATTTTGTTTTCATGTTTAGAAATGATAGGCAAATTTTGTCAAAAAAAGAAATGACCCCCTAAAAAGGAGTAACAGTTGATATCTAAAAGTGAATAGTTTCACAAATTTTTATGTGAACTAGAATGATAATAGCTTTTGTGATTATTACTGTGTGAATAAGGTAAGACCTTTTATAATAGTTGAATCAACCAACTCTATTTGTGTGTCAAATTTCTTTGAAGTTTATTCATTTCACAAAGTCTATACAATTTTCACAGCTCCCACATGTTACTAGAAGACCTTTCTAATAATCAGTCTGCATGAGAATGACAATTATTACCTTTGTGTAGGGTGTGTGTGTATACACTGGGGTAGAATTCTTTACCTTGACAACATGCAAGTTTGCAGTCGGCTTTGGAGCATTATGACTATCAGCATGTTTGACTATTCAGTCACATGGTGTATGTGTTCATGCTCTGTTCACTGGTGGTACTTTGTCATGACATATACAAGGTCTTTTGGTCCTACAATATTCTACATGAATATAGTTCAGATGTAAATTTTAAAATTTTAAGATTTTCCGGCTAGTGGAAGACCTGCAATATTAAAATGTTCTGATTAGTCTGAAATTCCATACAAACGTTCAAAACACTGAACTTCTTTCATATCATGAAGTTGATATAGATTTCTTTCATCCCCTTGCTCACCAATTTTAACAGGGGTTCATATCTATGTAAACCAATCAGATCATAGAGTCCACGATGTATATTGTAGCTCTAATGCAATGTACAGTATTTCGATATTTGACTCTTCATTTGAGTGAATTATTGATAGGTCTATGAATCATTTGACATTTCCATGTACAATAATGAATATATTCATATATGTATGACTAATATATTTCCTTCATCCACTTTTTCTAGGTGTGTGGTCGTAGTAAGAGTGAACTTTAGACGCCCCCATAGGATTACCAAGGCACTCTAGGAGCAGGAGAACCAGGAGGGTTCAGAACTAGATCTAGTACCAGACTGCTGCTCCTACTCCAGACTCTGTACTGGAGGAGGTGTTAAGGCCTTATAGCACACTGCATCATCCCTGTACTGGAGCAGCTACCTGCCTCCTACCTACACACTGGAGGGGATACACCTGTGCGGGTATAGGAACCTTCACTATGGATATAGTGCAGCACCTGTGGGTAATAACATAGTGCCAAGAGTGTGATATATTATACAGTGTGTTTAAGATGATTTATGGTGTTATTGCCTGTATTATTGCTATTGCTTGTTGAAAGCCATTGAGGATTTTGTGCTTGGATTTGCACCTTTGCTGTTGTTAACTTGGAAAGTTTAGAATTGTTTTACAACAGAGGAAAGGTGGATACAAAGTACCAATACCCATGGTGCTAAGTTATATCAACAAATGTTGTATGTACTTCTCGGAATTAGTCAAGTATTGATTTGAGAACTTTTATGTGACAAAATGGAGAGTGAATCCCAAGGATTTCTTCCACACCCTGCCACCATGCCGTCACCACTGGAGCTCAGTGGGGGAGAGAGGAGGGCGAATAGTCGGGGAACACACACCGACCCCCCAACGGCACCCAACACCAACACTTGCCGCCACCACCGACGTCAAGCCCGGCGGTCTCGCGCAGCTACCGCGGGACCTGGCCCCAGCTCCACCACCCCTAGCCACTTTGAAGGTGGGAACTCTCAGAACAAGGGGACTGAGGGGTATGATAGGGTTCCTCCACCCTCTGTTGGTTTAAGAGGAATAAATGACTTAACTTTGGTGACTAGTGATAATGATGCCTCTGTGAGGCAATGCCTATGCCAGAGGAATTTTGGATTAAGTTTGCGAAGGAACTCTGATGTGATGTCAAGAAAGTCAACAAAGATGGCGAGGACATTACGAAGCATGCGCTTAAAATGGAGCGAAATATTAGTCATGTTAGTACTTACAATTCTAGCCGTTATGACATCACACACTACCACCGCCCAATCACCGTCATGGGAAGCCGAACCAGTCAATACTGACGTCACAGAAAATGGCCGAGCGACACTCCGGTGCCAAATCCGAAATCTTGGCGGGAGCAAAATTGCTTGGTTGAAAGCGAATAAGAATTTCTTCGTAGATGGTGACCGTTGGCAAGCCCCGACAAGGTTCAATGTTAGTCGGGTTAGTGCGGGCGATATTGGAGGATATGATTTAACATTAAATGGAGCTACCCGAGAAGACGACGCGGATTACACTTGTCAACTACAGTCACAGACCTTGATTGCTACAGCACACATCACAGTACTAGGTAAGTTATATTTTAAATTTAGTCTGTCATTGAGTGATATTTTTTTTTCATTTTGAGGTGACTCCCACCCCAATTCCTTTCTGCAATATATAGGAGATGTCCAGGCATATGGAACCATGAAGGAGGTTAGACCCCGGGGGGGGCACTCCTAGAATTATGGCAACCATATATGCGTACAAAAACTAGAGGGAAAGGGGGTGCTCTTTTGCACTATGAACGGATCCTGCAGGATCCTCTATAAGGGGCCTATTTTTGGACATTTTGGGCTAAAAGGGGTATCAATTTCAAGGAGGAATTCTCTTGGAAAATTCTTAAAAGTTGCAGTAAAAGGGGTTGGTTTTGTGGAAAATTTTCCCTTCGAAAGGGTCCCATTTTTTCACAATTTTAGAGTGAGGTGTAAGTTGGGGGTATACATTTTTAAAGGGTTTCCCATCAAAGGGGTGCAATTTTAAAAACTAGAGAAAATAAGGGAGATTTCACTGGTGTATCCCGCCAAAAGGGGTATATATTTCTCGAAAATTGCCCCGCTATAAGGGGTACCAAGTCAACAGTGATGTACACACATGGTTACTATAGAATATATATGGAGTGGCCCCCCTGGGGGTTAGACCCAGGGGTTAGATTATTCCAGATGATGAAAGTGTCAGCTCTATATTACTGTAGTGGCTTGTATAAGGGATACTGCAGCATTAAAATTGAATAATACACTATAGACTGAGTCTTGAATAAGCGCCGGTTTTGAATATAAGAGCCAGGTGTAGAGGCAGGTAGAAATCTATGAGTGCCGGCGCTCATACAAGCCACTACGGTAATCCAAGTCTACTGAACCCAGTGATGAAAATTATCATTTGGAAATTGGCTGGTGTTTCCAGCACATGTAAAGTGAAAGAAGTGGGCAAATGATTAATGGCTCTAGCTCAAGAAGACATGCATAGATGAGTGTAAATGGATAAAAACTGCTGATAAAGAAGGCCTCTGGATCTACAGAATCAGTTGAATATAGTGGAATCTACCCTTTATTCTATCTAATTAATTACCATAAAACATCAAGCAGTGGCACCTACTTTGGAATCCACTTATTTGCCAGCTTGCCACCCTAGGATTTCTGTGCAGACCTTCAATTGCTTGTATGAATTTTAGCTTTCCTCGAAAACTAGAAAAGTCACATGCTTTCACTTCCACCCAATTTGCCATGATTTGGTAGTGGAATACAAACTATAATAAAGCACACCCTTGGCATTCATGTAGGAGAACAAAGGTCGAGACATCTGGTGTTTCCTCATTATTAAAATATGATATTCATATCAAGGGTCTCTAAAAAACTTTAATGGGTTCCAGTTGGCAAGTATACATTAGAACACACCCTTTACAGGTAAATCAATATAAAGGGGTCATTTTAGGTAACCCACCACACCATGATCTACATTTCCTACCCCCTCCCCTGATGAAATTCAAATGATTGTCAAACATGTCATAATCTTGCAAAATTAAAGCCCTAGGTCAACCGTTGAATTTCCCTGAATTATTCAATTGTAAAAAGGGATAAAGATGTATGCACAAAATAATGTCTACCCAGGCTGAATTTCTGATGGTGTAACCTGAAACCTGAACACTCTTGTAAGTTGCAGCTAAGGTGTCTATTAGAGAGCTTGTTAGAAAATGTGACAAAGTCCAAAGAAAAAAGGAGAGAAGAAAATCCCACCTGACAGACTTGATAATGAGTAGTCCACAGCCAGTAGTCCATACCAGCAAAGGGACAATTCATTTTTTATTATCACCTCTGATGCTTGTTACCATGGCAACCATCAAATATTATTTGACACCTCTATAATATACCTGTCAACATCACACTCCATGGGATTGGTTATTTTTTCTCAACTGGTATTCATTCTCTATTTATGAATAAATGAATAGCTTAGTTGAAGCTTATGGTGAAAAATGGAAAAATAAAGATGGCGTTGATGCCGGTTGACAGTACAAGTCAATATGGGTATTAGAATTTCGAACCGGTGTCTCGGGTGATGAGTAAATATGAGTTTATTTAGAGGCAGTTAGACATGGGAGCTCTAATACCTTAGGAACACATGTCATGGGGGACAGTGAGGCACATCTTCATGAAATTGACTAAAGTAGGTCTCCAATATCAAAATATTTTATTCCCATATTGAAATGAGGAATCTTCAACTGGCAATAGGGACCTTTGTGCACTATGCACTAATGCCTCTTTTTGCAGATCATGTTTATGATAAGAACTCTATTTAAGTGAATTTTATTAACTCTATTTTAGTGAATTTTATTAAGTTCTTTATCATATAGGTAGAATAATGCTTTAATGTACTATGATCCCTAAAAGTCATGATGGCTAACTGGCCTGTGTTTTATGAATTTATAAATTCATGCAGTCTTGAACACTCAATAAGATGCAGGTCTAGTTCTGCATTGTTGCATCATGAATGTAAAGTAATAAGCCTTGGGCCAAAAAAAGAAAAAAAAAGGTTTGTTTCCAGTTACCCAACCGACCCTTTTTTTTAAAGACAGGGCCATTTTTTTTTTTTAAAGAAAATGGCCGGCCAGAGGAATAAAAAAAAGCTCCCAAATTAGGTACAAAAATGGCAGACCAGTTTTTGATAAGATCTCTTTCTCCTGAATAAGCCTTTAGTGTTCATAATACAATTTCTATTTATTTGGCTTAGGCCTGTTATATATTGAAATCTTTTGTCTTTCTATACTTGATAACCTGATATATATTTTTATCGCTATACATTGAATATCATTGAACTATGTGTACATGGCTACCACCTGTACACTCACCTCTCTCCCGGGCCTCTCTCGCCTTAGATACACATACCAATGCTAGGCTCACCCAATATATCCTACATGTAAGGGACGAGTCATTTTTTTGCCAGGTGGTTTGGGGGGGGCCTGTTAGATATAGGGGGGGGGGTGTTGAAAAAGTGCCCCTTGGTCGGGGGGGGGGGGGACAAAACTCAATAAACCATAAACCTTCATACTGGGGGGGGGGGGGTAAAAACTAAATATGGGCAATTCAAATACCCATCACGATGTATCCTTTTTTTCTTTTTTTTTTTTTTTTTTTTGGGGGGGGGGGTCATTTTGCAAAATCAGTTCTTGGTGGGGGGATGGCAATTAATTTTGTCTTAGTGGAGGGGGGGTGGGTTGGAAAAAAACCTGCTGATCCACTCCCTTATATATTGACGGACCATTGTGCACACATCCTCTCGGATTCACATTGAAATTGTGTTTCTTTTGATATATAACATGCCTATTGGACATTTTTTTCTTTTTAGAAATCTATAGTTTTCTATTAGACATAAACTTATACAGTCTTTAGTAAGGCTATTGCTTATAGCTGTGATATTTTGCTAAATAAGAACCTGACTTTTGCCATCCATTAAGTGTACAGGTGCTACATTTCACATATTAGTAGCAGTTTGTTGCTTGATTAATGGTAATATTATTCTATAGTAACTGTTCACTTACCGTTTTTACCATTATAGATCAATGAACCCACATATCCAACCCTCATTAATAAAACAAAATGCACATCTGTTGCATATGATAATTATATATTGTGGCGATTCCCTGGGTGTAAAAATATACTTATACATAATGGCAGGGAAAGTGAGGACTATAGCTGACATGCAACATTTTCTGTGTTGCTCTTTTTTTTCTACCAGTCATCGGAAGCAGAATTTCTCAGAAATCATGATCTCCTAATGGAACTAGTATCAAGATTCCTTGACAGGATGCAACAGACATGCAGAATCATCATTGGGGACAATTTGCATTGACATCTATGCATCTTATTTCTACATTTGGAGTCAGGTATCACCAACCTGCTGAAATTCAGAAAACCTTTAGACTTGATTATACATAAATATACACACATAAATCGATGACAGCTCTCAATGCACTGACCAAAGCTAGGGGCCAGGTTTTAATGTTACTAATATTTCTACTGGGTTGTTGATCACGTAATTGAATTTGGCGGAGATCTGGCTCCTTGAACCTGTTGGAGGGTCTGAGAGTGGGTTCAAAGGGGGGAGCAGTTTAATGGCCTCGGGCTGCAGGAGTGGAGATTAGAGGGGGGGGGGTGTTGAAGGCCCAGAGGAAGATTAAGCCCAGTATAGGCTGACCACCAGTATATGGTGTTAGATGAGGAAAGTATAAATCATTGCCTTGCATCCCATCTTGCATATATATATATATATATATATATATATATATATATATATATATATATATATATATATATATGTGTGTGTGTGTGTGTGTGTGTGTGTGTGTGTATAGAGCTATTTGTAATGCTAAATAAGCGTTTATTCATAGTAGATGTTAGGTGATGTGACGTGCTTTGGTGCAGGAGATATTTAACCTCCTGTAGGGCTCTAGGAAAGGAAAAGCAAAAATGGCTGACATTTGCTGTACTCCCTTCCCATTTCAAGGTTGATCCAAATTTGGGCCAAGCCATAATTACTGCAATAGACATTTTCACATGCTTTCAACAAATTCCCATTCTACTTCTAGAAAAAGAGTAGCATATGCCATGTAGTAAAGTATAGCCAATAGTCATGTCTTAAGGGCGGGATTAGGGGGACTTTATGGTACTTAGTTAAGGTATTAACACGCCGTAAACACTACAAATATTACACAATGCGCGGGAAAACACAAGGTGTGCCCCTGAGCAGCATGTTACACCTCAGTCTACAAGGGCAGGTTAATGCATTTATATCTGATGCATGGGTGGAAACCTGGCTAGTAACTCACCAAGGCTGCATTCATGCATCATGCTGACCCTGTAGGGCTGATACACAAGGTTGGTTTGATGCATTAATCAAGAGTGAGACAGTAACTCGCTGGTACTGCACAAGTGTATCATGACGACACAGATACAGATTTTTTAAACCATCCTGCCGCCCCTGATGGGGTGTCCCGTCCCCTATTATTGATTTTACGGCTCTTGATTCTTGTTGTAGATTGGCCTTCTTCATATGGCCATATGTAAACTAGAACTGTTACTACCTACTTTTCACGAGTCTTTACACCAACCTCTGTGGATGTATACTACTTGTATACAAAAGCGAGCTGGGGCCAGACTGGGATCGTGAATGCAACTGCCCAAAGTGGCACTGTGTATATGATAACAGACTTACAAGGTTAGAAGAATTGGATGGCAGTGCAACAGGACTCTGAGCTTTTTAGTGGTCTGTGGGTAGGCGGTGGTATGGTCTGTGTACGAACATTTATTGTATATTAGCTTGGATTCGTTTCGGATTTACCGCTCAAGTTCTAGGTAGCAGCTTGATTGGAACAACTGGAACAAGTTATGATTGTTTTTAGGGGTATTCCTGTAAAGGACATCTAATTCAGAATCACACATTTCCACTAATCTACTTCATCGACAGAAACATCTAAAATTAATGAAATTGATAATAATAGAAAAAATATATGTAGAAAAAAATCCAAAAATAAGTGGCTATGATATCTGATATGACATTTGAAGACATAACTATGGGTGGAATGCCTAGACAGTAGATCAAGAAAGCATGTAATAGTATATATGATATTATACCCCGTATTATACCTTTCAAATAAAATTTTATAAGAAGTTTAAAATACATCATGATGAAACCATGCAGTTTTCTGTGAGCACCACTAACAAAAGCTGTTTACAATAAGCCGATTTTCTATTAAAGCTTATAGGCCCACCCACCAACCCCCAGAATGCACTTGGGCCGCCAATATCCTGTTGCTACTTCCACTGAGGCTTTGTTCTATGGAAAATCATAATGGTATTAATGCTAGACACTCCCCAAATACTATACCATTGAAGCTATACCTTTTAATCGATTCACATTTGGGATTTTCACCCAGTATTAGAAACCTCCCAACCGGACTTCATGGGGAATTAAGAGTACCCTTCGCCTAAATAAACCTCACAATCTTTGTTTCATTATGGTGTAATATTTAGGAGTTATTCCTTGTCCTTGGGTTTAGTTCTAAGTGCCAAGGCCAAAGGATATATTACGAGAGACTGCTTCTGGTAACCAAGCTAAGACTATAACCGGGGACAGACATGGTAAGAAGTTCAAGAGTGGAGGGGAAAATAGTGGGGTTTAATTCGGCCATTTTGATATAATTTTCTTTCTTAATTTTTTTTAGGTTTGCAACATTTTTTATCCACATGTCTTTAAAGCACTGGCGGGATGTCTCCAATTAAGTTACTTGTTACTTGGTGCATCATTTAGGGGTGTACAAAAGGATCAACATACTACATAAAATGCATCATATTACCATTCAAATAAAGGGGATAACCCTGGTCCAGTTTACGTAAAGAAGGCCTTTGATATTTGACCTTCCTACAAAAGATTTTCTGGCAATGTTACTTGAAACAAATTCACGTGAGCCCTAAACCTTTAAGAGGGGCTTAGACTTGGTTAGATCCTGCATTAGGAACCTTGTCCTTCTAATGCCAAGTCAAGGGGTACTTGAACCGGTCATTCATAAGGGAGCTCTCTCCTTTAAGTCAAGCACTCTCCAAAACATGGAACTTTTGTTGCACATGGCGAAGTAATTAGCTAATATTTTATCAAGTACCTCTTGAGTGAACGTCATGTGAGGTGTTAGTTTTGCTTTGGAAGAATGGTTGGTCCATGTGCTATGAAGCTACTTTATTTGGCAACTGATCAAATAGATAAGGGAGCACATGTGGGTGGTAGCACCAAGACCAAGATCATTAGAATCGTCTCTGATTAAAATCTTGGGGTCATTATGAAATGAAGAAATCTGCATTAGGGGAGCTCTACTTGCGATAATACAACAAGAAAAATGATCAAAACTTTAAATTGTTGTCTTATCCTTTGCAAATATATAGGACAAACAAATAAATGTTATCATAGATATATTTTTGAAACAAAAGTTCATAATTATTTGTAGTACCAGCACCATTAATTATGAATTATGAATTCTGATAATCACTAATATTAATAGTACAGAAAACAACCAAATCTTAAGACACGAGGTCTGTATGCTGCTACTCCAACCTTCTGGTTACCAATCAAGATCAGTGCTGGATATAAGTAACCCACTCCTACACTTAGAACGTAACGATATGACTAAACCTCAAACTGTAAATGACTAACCAGCCTCAGTGGTCCTCCCACATCAAGCAGCTCAGTGTTACATTAAGTCAGCTCAAAGTAGATCAGGTGGACTAACACCTTAAGGACGTCACAGTGCTTTAAAAACCCTTCAGGTGTGACATTTCGATTTAATGCTTTTTACTCATCTAATGCAGCACCAGCAAAACCTCTCACCAAGGTGCAATCAAGCATCATGTAATGCCTTCAGGAGTGTATAAAGCCTGTACAGGGTCGCCATGATGCATGACTGCAGACTCCTCAAGGTTGATGCATGCATGCATCATGACAACAGGTGGGCATGATGCATTAAAGCACAATACCACCTCTACAGTGTTAAATAACCCTGCCCCCTGGTGGCACATTTCGGCGTGATTCAGCAGCTTAAATCCCCATTCCCAGGTGGAAACGACTTAACTACAGGCTACAGGAGTTCCACCTTTGTAGGGATTACAGCTATAGGGTAATGAGGAATTAACCCCTGCTGGACGCCATCTTGTCCCCCCAAAACTTATTATGTCCCCCAAAATATCTTTTGCTAGTTTTAGTACCAATGAGTTGGTACCAGGAATAAACAGGATGTATTTCAATTGAAGGAAATGATTTGGCTTGGAAACCAACACACGATTTCAAAAGGCAATTCGGCTTTCTGCCACTGAGAGTGCCAACACAACTTTTCAACTTACCGTTTCAAAAGCTAAACCTCTATAGTTTTAGGTATTACAGGGTAAGGTTAGCATGGATGATGGGTATTTTCCGGATTTAAAAGTGTTTACTGTTAGTCTTTTGGTTGAATGAATATACATTGCTAGTTAGAACTAAGATCCATATAAGGGCATTGGTATTTTTGGTCGGTATGTTAGTAACGGAAGTAGAACTCCTCAGAAAATTAATCCCTTAAGTTTTCCCTTTATAGTAAGCAGTATGCTAACCTAGGACGCTAGAAGAATATTACACTTTGTTTTCCAATGATGGTAACACACCTAATATATCCTGGGTATTGATTTATCATATTGCCATTTTAGCAGTAGTAATGTCACATAAGATTAAATATAGAACACCTGATTCAGGTGGCCCAGGTATCACAGTAATACATATGAAGGTGTATGATAATATATAACTGTATGTATTGTTACCTGAATCACACAGACCTGTTGCCTCACCTGTAACCACCAGTTACCTGTAATCACCAGGTAAAGGTGTATAGCAGTGTTAGTAGGTGATAAGTGGTGAGGTAACCAGCCTAGCTAATCAGACTCTGCCAGTCTATTTGATTAGCAGATCGGCTATATACAACATAATTTGTCCGACTGTCTGTTTGGCTATCTGTCTCTGCATGTCTGTCTGTCTCTGTCTCTCTCTGCGCCTGTCTGTCTGTCTGATTCCTCAGTCTGTCTGTGTTTGTGTGTCTCTGTCTGCTCCTCCTTCCCTTCCCATTCTGTTTCTCACCTCCTCAATTTTCCTTTCATTATTGACATCACTTGGAAGTGATACAAGGGATGGAGGAATTCAGGAAATGATATCACAATCACCCACACCTGGACACACGACCATATGAGCTAATAATAGTCATTGGTTGGCCAAGTTGTGTCATAGGTCCCTGCAATAAAACAACTAAAATGCAAAAGGAAAAAAAAGGGAAAAAAAACAACATAGACTGAATCAATATTTCCAATTAGGTCAGAACAATTTTTCCAGGGTGCATTCCCGCCTTCTAAACCACAATTGGCCAACATCCAGACCCCTACCCCTCACACCTACACAAACCCATGAAAAAGTACAGGTACCCATAATGCATTTCGCACCTCTGTCACGTGTTAGAGGGGCAATTAGTGCACAAGTCAACCACAGTCCTTTGTTAGAACTCAATCTGCTGAAGTATTAATTTTCACCCTTTGTAATGGGTGCCTAATTTGTGGTTTAATCTTTAACCTTAGAGTAGAGAAGAGGAATTAGATTTTCTGCTTTGATATTCTAGTGACTACACTGAGAAAATTCTTCCTGACAAAGTGACATGTATACCCATGTCAACTTGATTTGACACAGAGAGCACAGGTCATTGGGACATGTGCACATATGTCACCATGACAACTGTAGCACACAGTAATCCTCATATGATTTGACATGCCTTAAAATGCCATGTCATCTGTGAGTTGACCAGGGTCACGGCCATGTCGAAGGCACTTGACATGTGATGGTTTGACATACATAATTGTTCTAGGATATTCCACTAGATGGAGCAAACAACCATTTTGGTACCAGGACTAATCACTACCAAGAAGTACTACCAACACTTGAGACATTTGATGTATCTGTGTCATTTTGTTTTCATGAAGAATAGATCACTAAGGTCTGTAAATACTATCAATAAATGGTAGTGAATTCTATTTCGTTGTTAAATCTGCATTTGTTATTGAATATCAAAATAGACACCCACCATCCTGAATACTCCAACTGGAGTGGTTAGACACCTTATGTGTGGGTCAGTGAAAATACCAAAGGACTGTATTCTAACCCACAATCTATAATCTCAGTATCTACAGTACAGGGAGACATATGGCATTGCCATGCACCTCCATGCCCTTGTCTTATGGACTGCATAGAGGTCCTCAGTCAAGTAGGAGTTCTGTAGATAGGAAAAAGTGCCTTAGTGTTGCAGGCCTGTGGGACTATGATATCCCCTGCCTTCTATTATAGGCCTCCCTTGATTGAACCATTGGTACATAGTTATTGACTGCTCTTGACCCTTACATAATTGTCTCACAGTATTACCTAGCACTCAGGTGAATGGATCAGAAATATGTGACGTGTCTTTATTACGCATGTCAAATGGAGTTGACAAACCAAATATGAGAGGGTCAACCTCATTTGACATGCCTTCATACATGTCATCTGGGAGACAAATTGTGACCTGTGCAGTATGTGTCAAAGCGATCAGTGTTCTTTCCTCTGTGTAGGAACCAAAACCCAATCAGTTCCAATGTCTTATTGGGCTGAAATTCCCAAATAGAGGTAGCCATCCAATGGCTTTCTTGTATACAATGATCAAACTAAATGATTGTTTATTTTGAATTCAAACTATTTGTGTTAATACAGGGCAACATAATTAACATGCAATGGCCTGTGTAGGCGCAATGGTCTCAAGTAAATGCTGGTCTTGAAAAGACTTCTGGGATAGGAGTATTGAAATACATTTTGTAGATTAACAAAGGTAATATCTGCTATCTGGAGGGGCAGTAGAGAGTACTTGTATCTACTTTTGGATTAGGTATATGCAGATAATATACTGGTTCTTGAGTGTGAGTGCCCATAACCTGTCAATCACGATGATTGACATGTGTATGAGTATATAATGGGTGGGGTTACATTCCTAGCCCCACCCACTCTGACATGTTCTAACACCATTAGTACTGACAAGACCCAAGTACTTAGTTCATAAACTACTGTCATGTCAGCTCCTAGGTTACTTATGACTATCAACCATGGGTTGAAGGCCATCCCCTCCACACCTACCCATTTGGAGGCCTAATTATTAATATTTTGTTGTTAGTGGCATAAACAGTGCTTACAATAATTCTCTAGGGGATTGAACCAGTCTAGTTCCCGAAGTACCCCTCCATCCTTCAGCAGCTCCATGATCAAAGTCCCCTGCTCCTTCACCAGTACATCCCAACCAGATATCTACCCCACAGAGGTACCAGATAACAACTTAACCCTTTATGGATGGCCTATCATTTCAAAGTTTTTATAACAGAAATGCTATGCTCATAATTACCCTTTACCTACTTTGATACATAAATGCTATCGCTTCACAGTGTTTCAAGTTCAAAATCACAATGTGCATGATGCTGCAAATTGCAATGTGCATGATGCTGCAAATTGCAATGTGCATGATGCCGCAAATTGCAATGTGCATGATGCTGCATTCATGTAGCCATGCATCTTATTGACAGAAATGCTATATAACATAAAAGAAATGTGCTACTCTAAGAGGGCTAAACACCCCTATCTCTACCTATCATCTACCAAACACAAGTAGATATCAAAGCAGTAGGACTTCTAAAATACAAAACCAATGATGATTAGTGTCAGAACAAGGAGGGTAAAGACTGATATCTCCAAGATAGTGAGACATCAGCCTTATCAAGTGCAGATATAATGGGTTAGTATGGGACAGAGTGGGGAGAGTGGGGCTAATTTAGGTGTGTGTTTGAGGGAGGTGGTGAGGGGGGGGGGAGAGATAGGAGGGATGTATAGTAGGACTCTTGCTGACAAGAACCAAACACATTCTGGTTTTATTTTAGACACATGTTGTGCTGCTTAGACTCATAAGAAATGGAGCCTGACGCTTTTTATTGTAACTCACTCCACCCCTGTCAATAACAAGGATATTGAGACACCCCCCTCCAAAAAGAACAAAACAAAAAAACGAAAAAGAAAAAAAAAGAAACTTCCTCTTCCAAGTATCCAATAAACTGGGATCATGACTTGGATGTTCAGGATCATGCAGATATATGCATACGGGTAGGTTGTGTGTTAATTTTAGATATTAGATATTTTGGAATTCATCAGCTGTTTTTTTTTTTATACAAATAAGGTTTGGTCATCTCTCAATTCTGATATCAAACAGATACATTCAGGATATTGAAAACTGATCATCTATCCTACTACAGCTTATATATGTCCCAGCACTCCAACAAGTGTACATGTCAAATACCGACTGCCTGGTCCATTTGTGTCAATGGAATTTTAAACAGGTCATATGGGAGTAGTGTTAGCCATGTTAAGTTTACATATAATGAACAATGTTGTTATTTGGGTGATCTGAGTCAAATATCACAGATTCCATCACACTGTAGATATATGTATCAGATTATACTGAGTGTGCCTGAGCATAAATGTATCCTGGGGAAATGTAAATTTAGACTAGAATCATGCCTCTCAAATGACTAAATGCATGTCAAATTTGCAGCCATGTAGGGAGGTCTAGTTGACTGCTGCACCATTTTATATCCAGAAGCATTCTGGTGACACCACTGAAAAAAATAATCAAAGGTGGATTTCATACTGTGCACATGGTACAACAATGTCTGTAGCAACTAATGCCAGTGAGTGGAGTCATTTCGTGGGGAATTCTCTGAGAAATGGTGCAGTAAGCTGCAGGACCCTTACCTTGATGTTGAAGTGTATGACATACTTTAGGTCAACGTAGCTTAAGATGTGGAGGGGTCACTTCCCCCAGCGTTAGCCCTGTTTGTCTCTGTTAACCCTTCTCTGTGGGGGAGGTTGTTCAATATTGACTTTTCTCTGGGGACTTTGCTACATCCTTGTGTGAAATCTGGCTGAACAACTGTGACTATAGTTAGGAGTGGTGGATTTGGCAAAGCCATGGAAGGGAAATTCAATTGCTTTATGTGCAAGAATATTGAACATCTATAAGGTCTGATGTGCTGTAATGGAGGGTCACATTAAGTGCCTGATGCGTATGAATGCCAGGGTGTCATTTCAATCTACAAGCCTTCAAGTGCTTATACAAACTAAAATAGTGGATCGATTGATATTAGAAATATCAAGCGGAGTTTTCCATACCCGCAGAGATGCAGTTTAGTGTTAATGTATGCTGTGTGAAGTCACATTCTGCTAAAAGTTACTTCTTTTGTACTTGACATTTCTGCCCGTATAAAAGGTGCTGGTTTAGCAAATAGTCCTGATACACAATAATTTCCTGTACTGTTCAGTTCATGTCCTGTTCTTATGTTACAGAGGGTCAGAGTAAACTACACTAGCCTTGACCATTTAACACTACTCTGCTGAACAGGGAAAGACCTTTGTATTTGACATTTAACTCATGATATATCAGTTATGCCAGACAAAGCTAAATAGAAAAGACATTAGAACAGCATGTTACAAGGTATTTGGGTAATCACCAAACATTATATGATAACATGTTTGATTTTAATACATAAAAACTTATTTGTTTACAAAAAGGACTTTAGTATGAAGGTGACCAACAGTACAGTGCTACATACAAAGTCATGTTACAGGGTAGACCCTAAAACATTGCAAGAAATACAGGCCCCACTCCCATCATGTTTGCTCTCTTTTATGCTCTCTTAAGAGCACTAAAATCCTTAAGGTCATTTTATAAACTACTCATATTATGTTCTTGAAATATGGTATTCCTGGTTAAATATATGCATTCTGTGACATTTAGGTGCTTACCTGGGGCCAGCATCTCTTTGGACTGGAGGGAAGAAGCCCTGTAGGCATAAAGTGTCATCAGGTTTTTGTAACCCTGGGGAATAGTTTGTTAAATAAAGGGGAATAACCAGGTACTTGTCTTACTACCCCAAGGCTTGGCTATCTCTTAAGTTTTTGCTATTAATGTAAATAGTGCCTTACAGGTGTTAGATAATGCCCATTGTTAATACTATAGGTTATAATCAACAACAAAAAAAGAAAAGAAAAAAAGACAAGGTATTTTTCTAAAGGTGAAATCAATTAAGGTCCAGGTGATCACTCAGATTTGTTCTCAACAATTATGAAAGAGCTCTGATACAATATAATCTTAGCAAAATTATGTGATTTCTGTTCATTTATATGCAGCAGAAACAATTAAAAAGGATAGTCGATTAATGATGAGACTAATGATAGGAATTGTGGATAAAAATGAATTATTTGTTTTACACTGAGTTGGCCATAGAATTTCCACCTAATACTTGACAAAAATGATCAAGTTCTCTAATCCCTAAGATCACTTAACACCCATCCACCCTCCCAGTAACAATTTTAGTACAACAAGTGCAACTGTAGACAATGTGATGTACAAGTGGGCAACCTTTGCGATATAAGTATACGTAAATATTGAAACGTACTCCGGTATATGCCAGCATCTCCCTTGGAGACAGTATGCCAACCTCTGAAATAATACCCAACTACTAAAAAATAGTCCCCTTCTTACTTCTTCCCCTGGGTCTTAGTTCTACCAGGGTAAGTGCAGATTCAGTGTATAACAGTTTCTAGGTGGAACACAACCTCCATAGCCACCAAATCATAACTGAGCTCAGGCCAGCTTGGGCTTGAAAAAAGAGGGAATCACCAATCACAGACTAATAAGTACTGCTCAGGAAGACTCTGGTGTCTAGACAAGACAACTTGGTCCTTGTCTTTTATGTTTATTTTTTTTTGCACTGAGAGGCACTTATACTTCCTGGGACGTATGCTTGTTTCCATGGCAACAGGTAGTCCTTTGGATCTTGGATCAGCTCGGTATGTTTCAGACCTGCTGTTCTGATTGTCAAAATAAACGGTACAGGTGTGACGGGGGAGATTTCGTAGCCATGGTGCATTAGAGAACAAATTTTGCATATCCATGATCTTTTTAAAGTAAAGGATATATGCAAAATACAGTACAGGGAGTATTTATGCATATTATCTGCTTTGGTCATAAAGCTTCATCTTTTGTTTAATTGTATAACTTCTATGAAATGAAATGAGTATTTAATAACTTATAAATATGTTTTATTCTCTTCTGTAAATTTTTTTGGGAGTCATTTATGTATCAGATGTCAGTGCATTGATTGGCTCTTCCATATACATCAGAACGAAAAGAAAGGTAAAAAGGACTTTCACCAACATCTAAGTTTTCTTTTCTCTGCAGAACCAGAACTGGAAATCATAATAGCTAAAGAAGATCAGGAAAAGGCACAATGAAAATCAGCTTTGTGCTTCTGATATCCATTTTTATACATAGTTTTATGTCTTCTTAGCCTCAGGGAGAATTACCTTTCCTTTATCTTTATGATTCCTCCAAACCATGACCTAAGTCTGGTAGACAGGAACCGGAAATAGACCTTGCACAGGCGCAGTTGAGTGCACGGGAGAGTTGTGTGAACCGTTTACACTGAGGATCAAAAGGAACTTTTTTCACCCCTTACTTTACGTTTTCTCTGAGAAACAGATAAATCTCCCCACGAGAGAAACACTCATAAATCTTCCTAGACCTTACTCTATATTTGCAGAAAGTCTTAGGTACAAAACTCCCTTCTTTTTTCCCCTGCCAATAGCCCTAGGTTGTGTGTGTACCGTCTTCTTCACAACAGTTGTTTTTAACTCTTTTACCACCAATTCTTAACTGCCAAACCATTTTTGCCTACAAAACCTTCATTTCGACTATAAATGGTATAAAACCTCTCAAGCAGAATTTTCATGCTCTTATGCACATTCTCTTTGAGATCATTTCCTCTGAGACCATTTTCTCAGGTGTTGCTCGAGGCAAAATGTATTTCCTACTTGCCATGAGCAATGTGTCTCTAAGCAGGTGGTTCAGCTCAGACTGGTGATGTTGGTGTAGGGACTATTTTTTGTTGCAGTAGTAGACTAGCATACAGGTGCTACAGGGCTGGTGGGCACCAGATAGGAGGAGGAGGAATACATACAAACCCCCACCCACCACATACTGTGAATGAACAGTGAATAGTCCCACCCAATACTTCCTAACTTTGGATATTTTTGTGTGGTTTCCTGTCCTTTCTTTTGCTTGTTTATACAGGTTTGTGAAGTACAGAGGAACGTGAGTGATTTACCCTAGACTTGAGAACATTTCTGTCTAAAATTTCCGAGAGGTAAAAAAAATATGAAGCAACATAGAATAGAATGGACACAAACATGTGACATACTACGAAATGCTACTCCTTCGATCTTCAGTCTTTGGTGATTTAAGGGAAATCTATCCATGTCCAATGATATCCTTTCACATCATTAGCTGTTATATTGATAGAAATTTCACATCAAACCCTGCTTGAACAATAACATACGTTTTCCCTCTTGGCTCTGTTTAAACTACGACCACACACCATAAGTAAATTTAAAGACAGATAGAAAGTTTTGCAATACCAATCACAAGACCTCACACTTGGTGTAAAGGATACTCAAAATTATCAAGACAGTAGATAATACTAATTAAATCACTTTGATTAAGGACCACCCTCCAAGCTGACCTTTAGTCACCAGTTAACCTTTTACACCTGTGGGCCATCCTGAGATATCAGCTTGGAGAGTGACACGTCCCAGCAGTGCCATCTCCTCCCCTTGGTGTTTGACACTGGTTGGGGTTGTTGATAGTTTCCATGGTAACTGGAGCTGCCCATCCTTAGACAGGGTTACCTGCCATCCTGCCCTCTCCCTGATCTCCATGCCTCTATGGAATGGTGTTAAAACTGACCAAATTGGACATAAAAACAGCACCTAAATCTGTGTGGTTTTGTATATCTGGCAATTGCTTCAACTGCAAGTGCTCATCCAATATGCTTTACTGCACAGAGTGTCATTTGGAAAGACCTTACAAAAAGTACCAATATAAATCCATCTAGAGATTTAGAGTAGATATCTGTGAATAAGTGTGCAGTACTAAATGTGACGTCTATACGACTGAATTGGATATTTGTCAAGGCAGGACATTAGATTGCTAAAACTGCGTGAGTTGTTGCAATAACCCATGTTTTTCCCCATAACGATTCAAGCTCAATTTAACCAGGTTTAACACCAATATCTGACACCACAACCTAGCCCATGTTTGCCTTCTCCAGTGCCTCCCGAGTGCCACCCTAGTATCTGTTTAGGGTCATTTAAGATAAGAGGGTCATTGGGGGGCTGGCTGATGCTCAAGTTGAGAGGTTATTGAGGGCAGTTGGCTAGTGGAGGAGTTGTCATTACTAATGGCTATAATATAGATAAGAAGTATGATTAATGTGTCTACCTCATTCACTAACAAAATACCCAACTTTGTATTGTAGCTTCTATTTCTTTATTTTTCCTCTTTTTTTTTCATTTTGAGGCAGATGTATATGAGTTTGTTTTCCTCCTCCACTTCTTCCTGCTGTCACCTCCATTCATGTTTCTCTCTCTGTCTCTCCCTGCCTTTCTGTCTCTGCGTCTCTCTGTTTCTGTCTCTGTCCCTCTCAGTCTCTCTGACTCTGTCAGTCTCTCTCTGTCTCTGTCCCTCTCAGTCTGTCTGTCCGTCCCCGTCTCTGTCAGTCTGTCTCACTTTCTCCTCCCCTCTCGCTCTTGCATCTCTCTCTCTCTCTCTCTCTCTCTCTCTCTCTCTCTCTCTCTCTCTCTCTCTCTCTCTCTCTCTCTCTCTCTCTCTCTCCTTACCACCCCTCTCTCTCAGTCCTAGTGTGTATTATTGTTATTAAGTATTGACCATGTGAAACACATGTGAGCAGAGAACACACACCTAGTGTTGTTTATGTACATGTCTGTGTACATACACACACATACACATACACACCCTGTCTACGTACATGTTCTGTTCTACCCAATCAGACTGTTGTAGCACCCACCTTGTACTACAGTGTACTAAATCACCAGTCTGTATTCCAGGGCAATCTTTTTTATCACTTTCATATATCTACCCCATCTTTTTACTTATCATCTTGATGTTTGGTATTTACAAGCTTTGAAGAGGAACTTATTATAAGTATACAAATTATACACATTCTTTCTCCTCCAATCCAATGTAACATAGGAAGCATAATATGCATGTGTAACAGTTAAACGACGAACATGTAGCTTGAGCATATACATCTAGATATGTTAGCAAATATCCCTTTAGACAGTTTTTTAATTGCTACCACATATCACGTACGCACCCCTCCCCCCCCCCAAACACAAAGACAAACAGACCTTCTTGTAAGATCTTGTTGATCTGTATGAGTAGCATTATGCCTGCCAACTTCTAGGTTGGATTTCAAAGTGGAGTCATTGAGTAGCCTATCTTCCTGTCATCCTCTACCCTACCCCCTGCCTTCTTCTGGAATGTAAGTGAGGTATGGAGTACTGTAGGGTGTTGTAGGGTTGAGAACCAGTAAACCCAAGATTGCTCAGTTTGTTGACAGCCATCTCCTTATCACCAAGATGGCGTCGGCGCCACTGACGCGTCGCCATAGCAACAGGCGATAACTGCGCCTTAGCAACGGCCAATGGCCGTGTCAGATTGGTGACTGTTGATGGAAAATGTCGTCTGCCACAACTGGGGCTTCTCCAAGCAGATACACAGATGTTCCCCATTAGTTAGCAGGTACTGAAGGTGTGATGGGCAGTGTAGAATACAGGGTCCTTGATCTATGTACGTGTGTTTTGAGTGGATCTACTCTGTTGTTGGCATTCCGCTGTAATCTGGCCAAGAGAAAGCACTTGTAGAGAAGTAGCTAGCTCTATTAAGGCCTATATCAATAACTGTAGTCAATACAGAGTCGATTCCTGATTTACATCAAAGACCTAATCGAATGATTTCAATTGCCATCATGGAAAATGAAAACAGAAAAATATGCCCTGAGAAACTCCAGTATGATCAGTCTTTTGGATCTTGATGGCAAACCCCAACGACCTCTGAAATGATTCTTTTGTTTCCAACATACAGCATTGCCAATACAAATGATTGATCATTTAGAGTTCCTAGAGTTCCCAGAGCCCTCATGTATAGTACCATAATACGATGTTAGATTTATGTCGAGATAAGGTAGATTTGTGGTTGGTACATAGGCACATTGGTATATAGGTGATTTATGAGTTTACACTGTGGGAGGAGAGCTTGTTGTGGTTTGGTCTCACATACTTCCCATGGTTGAACTGCCCACTTAAGGGCCGCATGATGCCTCTGGATTGAGAGTTTCTTGGTCGGCATTATGCTTCAATGCAGCGCTGGCGAGTCTACTCGCCAGCACTGCATTGAAGCATCATGCCGACCCTTCGGGAGTGTATCAACCCCGTCCATGGGATTGAAATATTATTGTGTATACTCTTAAATTTTAATGTACCATGGAAACCAAAGGGTATAGTAAAGTATTCTGAAGCCCTTAAAGGGTTAAGGTACCAGGTTTGATCTATGCATGGGTGTAAACTGTAGATCTACAAGATGGGATCTATCCAGTCTGAGTATATGTATACATTGTGTGAAGCCACGTGGTACTTGGTTTGGGGCATTGGGTCAGCTCTGTTTGGAAGACAGTTTGGCTTTGGGACTGTCCTGGACAGCTAAACATGTCACTATACATGTTTATCGGTCATGCTTTCTAAACATGGCCTTTGATAGATTTAGAGGGGACACCCCTCCCCATTGGTCATGGAGAATATCTTTTCCCTTTTTGAATTTAAAGTTTTGCACAAAGGGCACCAAGGGAAAATCTTCTAATTGAGCTCATTCCCCTTCTTTCAAAAGCATGTAACGCCATTGTTAACAGATGGCCTACTTTGTTCTGAAAATGGATGCAGTTGCTGTATTACAAATCCTTGCCACTTCTCCTCGCAGGATGAAGACATAAAGTGAATAGTCACCTCTTGAATATTCTACAGGCAAGAAATAAACAAGCAAAGGACCCCCCCACCCCCCACCCCCCCAAAAAAAAAACAAACTATCAAAACTGGCCATTCTTTCTTTGCATTAACATGAAACAGCAGAGTTTGGCTATTGTCATAGAAACGAATCCGGGAAACAAATACCCGGCGAATACCCCAGAGCCTACATGCAAAACATTAGCACTGTACCACAAAAAGACAACCACTACCAGTATTCTCCTACCCCAAACCGTCATGCCCACCGACAGTATTGATGATTGGTAAATGAGAGGGTCAACCGTTTAACTATGGAGATAAGGGACCGGGTCTGAGACCATTTTCTCACCTGTATTTATTAATGAGCCATATTACCCGTCATCCCCCAGTGATGGCCACCCAGACAAGCGTCCTCGTGACCTTTTGGGGGTCACACGAACGCAGCAGACGACCATTTCTGGTTATGATGCTGGTGCGCCGTGTGTGGGCCCCACAGGGGGTGAATGTGTGTGCGTGTAGGTTGGCAACCAGCGAAATCATGTTTGAGGTTTATTATGGAGATCTGTTCCTAACTTTGTATATTTTTATCAAAATTAGATCAAGTTATAGATAATGTCAGATTGTATCTCTTGCCTAATGATTCACATGTACCTAGCATAAAGCTCCTTTCAGGTCTAAAGGTCCCCCTGTTGTAAAATAAAGTATTTTGACTTGGAGTTCGGGTAGGACAACAAGTAGAATTATAGAAATCGAATCTGAAGCTATTTCAAAACAATTCATATTCACTATAAGAGCACAGAGATGCTATAAATACATGCATGTATATTCCTACAAGATTATTCAGGTAAATGCCAAACTTTTGGCTATGAAAAGTATAGGTAGCCTATATAGGCAGGTAGAATGTGAGTTATTCATTACAATTGTTCTAGTCATCAGAGACTGTGCTAGTATACATCTGTGTACATTAGTATGTATCATTGGGAATGATACTACATGGCATACCACAGGCTGTCTTTGTTTATTGGAACAATGTCGACAACATTGGGTATAATACAGAGATGACTGGCTCCCATCTAACACGTCTACACCTGGCGTCTCCCAATAGGAAAAGAATACACTATCAGAATATCTGGAAATCAGTCTTGAGTCAGTTTTATGTGACGGTTGTAAGTTGAAAAGAAATGATCACAAGAGTCATCAGGCTTTACATAAAAAAGGTGATGAATGATAAACTAGATGATTGCAGGCAATTTAGGATGTGAAAACCTTACGACTAAAACAGACGACATTTTTTTAAAAAGCAGACGTCATTTAAGCGAAACGAATGCCATTTCGTCAAAGCAGACATTTAGCAATGCTACATCAGAAAGTTCCCCCTATGTAGCTGAGTGGGTGTTATTATCTCTCTCTGATCACCCTTACCGTGTTAAATAATCTATTCCACACCAATAATATGCCTCTTAACCCCCCTCCCACCCCCATATAAACACCCTCCTTCCCTTGTTAACCAGCCAGCCCACGTGGCCAACCTGCCCCACCCTCAATTTACACATTAAAATTGCACACCTTAACCGCCCCGCCCCCCAACACACCCATACACTACCAATGCTAACACTTTAAAGGTACCAGTACCTAGAGATAACACTGGGTAACCATTTAGGGGGGACATAGTGATTAAAAATCAGTTTTTTTTGAGAAAGAGAAGAGAGAGAGAGAGAGAGAGAGAGAGAGAGAGAGAGAGAGAGAGAGAGAGAGAGAGTGAGAGAGAGAGCTCTTATACAGATAGCATAGGTTAACTTTCAGAGCCTGTGGTAGTGTAGGGTTGGGTAGGTAAGCTGGGGTGGGGTATTTCATTCTCACATCTGCTTTTTCATTCCACCCCACATCTTTCCATTATGCATATGTGCCTTTTGTTAATTTGGTCATAAAATTGGCTCTTGATTTTAGTCACTAACAATAAATACGAGGGTTTCAGGAATAGGTTGAGGGGTTTTGTGGAACCAAATGGGAATAGAATGGACTTAGAGAATGATAGACTGGAGTTTAGAAAGCAGAGTATCAATATTTTATATCAATCATGTTCAAAGTAAATAATGGCGTGTTAAATGGGTAATAATTGTATGAACATGAAAAAAGAACTGCTGAAACATGGTAATAAAATCTTTATTATGTAGTTTTGATAATCTGATGATTGTGCACGTCTTAACAATGTTAGGTACCAGCCAACTACCTACAAGCTGTGTTATGTATCCACTGTTTCATATTTTATTGATTTTTACCCGATCTATAGTTTATGTACTGAACCGAGGCAAAAAAAAACCCATCCTGGCCACTGACACTTTCACTGTTGTTGGATGCACTCCAGTGACTTCAAATTATAAGTGCTTTCTGTCGTTAGATAAAAGGTTTCCGTTATAAACATAGAGTTTTATTGGTGGTCAATGGCATGTGCACAAATTATGGAGTCACCCCTGATTGGTGTCGATAATTGGTTTCCACTAATTGCATTTCAAATTTAAATTTTGGAAAGATTTATCAATTTCGGGGATGCGTTTTTCGAATACAGCGTAAGCAAGACCATGATAGGTCACAGGAAGAATATTTAAAACCAACCCCTTTTTAGGGAACTAAACCAACGTCTTCCTTTTATAAATCTTAATACCTGAGATGGAATAATACATACATATTTTGCAAAATTGTACACTATGAACCTAGAACATAAGTAAGCTTAGGACCAACCCTAGACATGGGTAAAAAGATTTGAAAACATTATACTTTATGGTAAATTTCCTACTAAGAATGCCTGCCAAATATCTATAGAGAAAATAATATTAAAAGGGGAAACAATAACATGACTTATCTGTTCATATTCAAGACAATACCCATACTCCAGAATGCCATCCAAACAAAATAACAATGCACCTCACCATGCATCCCTGTACGCATGCGTGGTAACTATGGCCCTGACACCATGACGTATACGTCTCGTGACGTCACACTTGGGTTGTCAAGCATGACGTAGATGTGCGTGAGAACAGTGCCTGTCAGAAAGGACTTGGCGGGGGGGGGGGGGGTCTGAACATATAACCCTTCATTTTGTATGTAAAAATGAGTGACAAAGAAGCAGCTGCATGTATGTATGCATAGGTGGGTGCGTCACTTTGGGGGCTAACTTGACATATCAACAAAGTGTCAAAGATAATATCAAGTCAAGTAGCACTATCAGGCTAGGTAGGTCTATGGCAGGTTTAAATCAATGGTCAGCATTTATAAGTTAAGGCCTGAAACAAAGACCGACAAATATAGTCATCAACCTCCCTGGCTGAAAGATATTGTTTGTCTAGACAACTGATACCAGTCTTAGATTTATGTATCATCAAAATGAAGATTTCTAAACGGATCAAAATCCCTCAACAAAAAAGCGAATAGGTTACATAACCTGGAAATAAGAGTACCAAAACCTAAAAGTCCATGCAGAGTGTCTTAGATATCCCTGCCCAATATTTTATGAAAGCTTTCTATTTTCAAATTATGTTAGCTTGTGTTATCTCGTAGAAATGCTATCCCGGAGATAAAAGGTTCCTTGGGTTCCATTGCAAATCATTAGACCATGAGGCTCTAGCCATAAACCGTTTCATTCACAATCTCTGATGCAACGACAAGTAGATAACAGGGTACAATAGTACCTATTAATGCTCATGAGGCTTCCCATGATACCCCTCTCTCACTGGTTCCGGTTCCTGTCATGTCTAGTGTCATTTTAAAATGGCGACCGCTCAGTGAGACGTTAACTACCAGTTTCCGGACGCTCCCACTGTCTCGTGAGATGGTTACCACCATGAAAGTTTGATGATACCCTTTGTGTGCATGCCCACTGTTGATACCACGTGACCTCTGTTATTGTCACATATATGGCACTTTTCCAACAGGTGGGTAATTGGTAGGTATACCAGGGGGATGGGGGAGGGGGTAAGTTGGTGTGAATTGTTTTAGATTCAATAAGTGACATTGATAATTATGGGTTTGTTGAAATGGAATTCCAGAGTTGAGATTTGAATAGTCGCATTACATCATTATGCCTATCAGATAATAGAAGATAGATAAAGAGTCAGAGTTGGTATCATGGAATACCTATGTAGCCTTTCATGTTTTCCCCACCTTTTTTTTCTCTTTGGCGGGAGCTTAGATTTATGTTGATTGCAATGATTTGATAATTGCCATGGTCAATTATGGAGCCTCGTAGAATGTAGTGTCAAAGAAACATACCGTTACAATCAATTCATAATATACTAAAAGTGAAATTGATGTAAAGCCTCTTTCAGAATTTGAACAGTGCATTCAATGAGGTTGAGTATGCATACCCCAGTCCACTATTTAGTATGTCACATTAAAATGAAATGTTATGCTTGTCACAACATTACAGAGCACATTTTGAGCTCGTCACAATTTTACAGATCACACATGATTTCAATCTACGTAAGTAGCAAAAATGGAACTTGGTGGTTTGGGCCCCTATGGAGTTTCAACGCTTAAGAAAGATAATTGCTACCTCTGGCGTGAAATTTGTCCTCATTTGACCTTACAGCCATGGTGGACACGCTTGGGGTAGTGGAGCATTAGTACCCCTCTGCCATCTAGTGGGTATTTCATACATTTTTCCTATATGTCAGACTGTAGTTGATTTTTTACTCACCAGAGGGCAGTAGTAGTACTACTGAGGGGTGGTTTACGCTTGGGGGTGGTGGAATGTTAGCACCCCTCTCCCCCTAGTGGGTATTTCATACATTTTTCCTACATGCCAAACTGTAGTTGATTTTTTACTCACCAGCGGGCAGTAGTAGTACTACTGAGGGGAGGTTTGTCATAAACCTTTCATTCCTACATACGCTAATTCATTACTGATAGCTCAGTGAAACTTTCCTATACGTACATATACACTTGATTTTACACAGCTTCATACATCAACATGTATGGACGTACTACACGTGAAGATGTATTGAACTTTGAGTTCAAGGAGAAAGAAGAAACAACATATGAAGAATATAAAGACGGATTAAGAAAGATTTTCTGCGGGTATGGTAAAATACCGGTGCATTATTATGCAGCTCAGATGGAATTGGTTCTACTTCACTCTTTTATACCGGAATTTCACCACAGAAAAATGTTCCGACTGTATCATGAGATAGCCCGAGATCAATTTCTCAATTCGCATGAACTGATTCCTCAGTTGATTCACTACGAATGGTATGATGTGCGCTCGATGTTGAACATCCTCACTAGCAGTGGAATGCCACATGATGTACTACCTCAGATATGTTTCAATGAAGCTAAGCGCGTAGTGAAGAAATATGATTTTTCACAGGGGTTTTCTCTAGAAAACTCATGCATTGACTTAGTCGTTTATGTTACAGTGGAGAAGATTAAGAAAGTTGTTGGACCGGCAATTTTCCATTCTGAGTATTATCATGACATGCCTGGAATGGGTCAGGTTGAAGCTATAGTGGAGGAATACAGTAGGCTGCTTCCCTCTACAGTGTACGAACGAGTCAGACAGAGAATCGTGGGGACAGTCACCCCTTTCAGAGGGAGGGAAATTCTCACAAGTCCCAGATGTAATGTGTATAAGACTATACACAGATATGCTAGTGGTAATTACCTTTAAATAACAGGACAGAAACAGTGTATACCATCTAACGAGTTTAATGGCCTATTTCTACAGTGTTCTCTAGTTTACCTCCTACACACCAGTCGGAGCTACTAATCAGATACAGTTATATCGCTATCAGACGCTATACAGTGAATGTTATACACGGAGACATTTTCTTATCACCCTAATATTGTTTTGGAATTATCTAACGTTTTCAGCACTGCAGGATACTTTTCATTATCCTATTACTATTTTTGGAAAGTATCTGACGTCTCAGTAGTTATGTACGGTCAAACAACACCTCAGGAAGTAGATTCCTTTAATGATTTCTCATTTAATGAGACTGATGAGACCACTCGTGATGAGTTCATAAATAAATGCAGGACTGTTTTTTGTGGATATGGTAAGATACCAATTAATTATTATGCAGCACAAATGGAACTTGTCTTATTGCATACCCACATGGAATCGTGGTTGGAGCCTAGAATGTATAGCATATATAATAGAATGGCACGACATCAGTATATGGCATCCCATAATCTAATGACTCAGCTTTTTAGAAAGGACTCTTATGATCACAGAGAGATGCAGCGAATACTTGAATCAGCAGGACTGGTATGGCATGAACGGAGCAGTATTGTTCGCCGGAATGCAATACGTGCTCTTGCTAAATACAATTTCTCTGAAGGATTTACTCTACTGAATACATGTATAGACATGATAAGCGGTGTCATAGTCGAGAGGGTGAAGAATACAGTAGGTTCAGGGGTGTTTTTCACTGAGTACTACGATGATATGCCTGGAATGACTAAAGTCAGAGCTATTCTTGATAAGCTTGATCAGCAGCTACCTGCCATTGTATCCCGTCGTGTTAAGTTCAGAGTTTTGGGCACTGTTGCTCCTTTCAGAGGTCGTGAAATTTTTACCAGTTCTCATTGTTTGTTATACAAAACTCTGACTGCTTATGCTACTGGTAAAATACGTATATAGACCCATTTGTAGATCACATGATATTGAAAGAGATGAATTAGAAGTTCTAAACATCGACATAGCTGAATAATCATTATTATATGATATGGATATATTATGCTGAGTACATGTAGTAATATACTAAAGTGTAGTATAGATATATTTGCACCTATATATTTCAGTTAAATGTATCTAGATATACATCGGATTTCACCGGATTACCGGATATACTGTAACTCAATACACAGGATACGTCATAGGGTCGTGTCTACTTAGTTTCATTAGATTTTTTTTACACGCTCTTTTAATTCAATGTCACGGCCAGATCTCAATCTCATGCACTCAGGGCGTTTGGGGGTTTCTGAAGTCACTGGCACATCACATGTCAGTTCAGGCGATGACAGCCATTTGTTAAGGACGCCTGCTTCACACTTAATGATAGGGGACGCAGTAGGTGTAGTGAACCTGTCTTCTCCCATGCTTAAGACCATAGGGGTAGAGGTTGTTCTGTGCAGCGTTGAGGAGTTAGGCGATTCTTTCAAATTTCCGGGCACTGAACTTTTGGCACCACACTGTTCAACACACTGTTCAACATCTTGTGTACCCCCAACCCAGGCACCTGGTTGAGTAGGTTTCCATGAGACTGATTGGTCGTTAGAGGTACTGGGAGGCACAGTAGCAGCACTTTGAGAGGGTTCTGAGTAGGGTCGGGTATCCTCGTTCCCACAGTCAGCATTTTTGTCTCTGGATGTAGGGTCAGTCAACCTTAAGTACAATAAATGAAGCATGAGGAGCGTGAGAGAACCCTGTATGGTATTCATGTATGTCTTGCGAGAAATCAATCTTAAACTTTGAGTTTTACAACACATTTAAGAATCTGATATAATATATGAGAATATATGAGTATATGTATGCATGATATTATATAGGTATTCACCTGTTCTGATGATTCTCATTTACATATTCAACACTGGCCTGTGCTGTCATAGGGGACCTGCATGATCTACCTGTTGGAGACCTGAAATTGTATGAGGACTTTTATATCATGAAATAAAATATTAATTCTATTTTCATCGTTTATTACTCATTTCATTAGAGAATAGAGTGAATACATCAATGGAGTTATTACATTGAGACTCCACACAGATATCCATAGTAATGATTTATTATATCTATAACAACCATTATGAGTAAATATAACAACAATAGAGATTCATACTTACATCCAGTCCTGATTCATATGGGGAACCAGTTCTAACGCGGTGTTGTTGGTGCCGGTGTTGTTTACACTGTTTCCACACATTAAAATGTTTCTCCAGGTACCAGACCTAGATCGCTTAAGCCAAACTATGACCATTGTGATCAGTGTAATGATAACGACTATGACTCCTAGCACTGATAAAATAGGAACATACAGCTCAATTTCCCCTTTCAGGATGACATGAGTCTTGTTTCCATCTATTCCAATACCGACAGTAATATTGCCCTTATTCAGCGTTTTAGACAGCTCTAGTTTCATACCACTTCTCTTTGACTCATCTCTACCATAGGTCTTTAGTTTAATTCCATTGTCATTGTGTGGGGTGCTAGAATCATTGTTATAAGGTGCTTTTAACGGTATGAAATTCTGTTGATAGGGGGTAGAAGGTTCATCAGATATTAGGCGCAACCCTTCAGTGGTAGAAGTTAAATCATTAGACCCGTCTCTAGAGGTAGATTCAATTTCAGTCATAGTTTCTATGCTCGCCTGAGTCATAATAATATCACTTTGCGAGACTTTGTCACTCAGTTCACCACGAGCCTCACCTGACAGCCATGGTGATGGGGTGCTGACGTAATGTGTTGACACGCTACCATGACCCCATGACACACTCACTAAATCTGGATTCTTCATTACATCATACGTAGTGAGTAATTTAGATATAGTGGGAGTAGAGCTGTCATCAATACTAGGGATCTGAGTGCTGCTCACTAGAGCATACACGTCACCCGTAGTCACTAAGGGTATGACAGAGTTCAGGGCTGTACTCTCTACGGAGTTCTGTGCTGTAGTCTCCATATGTATTCCCTGCGTTGTAGTTTCAATTGATTCACTTAGACCATTCTCAATTGTTCCAACACCGTCATATCCTGTTACATACTCTTTAATGAGGTCCTTGTTGTGGTCCATATCCTCAGAACCTTTTATCTCCAGTGAGCATGAATTTTGTAGAATCCATTTAGGTAAATGTTCTCTGCATGATATAGGGTTATTTCGTACATCCAAGATGTCGTATACCTTAGTTATTCGTACATATCTTATGTCATTATACTGTAAAAACAGTTTATTGTAATAATTGTATTCAACGCCTAACTCAGGAACTGATGTTAATCCTTGACCGCTGCATAGAATCGATCGAGTGTTTGGCTCACAGAGGCATCGCAATGCTGGTCCACAATGGTACATACCATCGGTAATCGACATTCCGTACATGAATAAAATCATGTAAATGTATGAATTAATAACATTCATGGTGCTTCCAAGTACTTGTATCTCCCCAGCCTGTGTCTTAAGAACTACTGTTGTCTGTGTGACTGGCGTCACTTTAACTTAGAGCGGATATCAGATGAGAACACTCAGTAATTAAACAGTCTGACATAGACTTGATTTAACCCTACACATAATGTATTTTTCTATGTGCTGTATACATAATGTTCACGACAGTCATCAGTTTTACCCTTTTTTATTTTCTTTCTACCCCGTATGATCATTGTAATGCATGTGGTTTTACCCCATATGCTTTAAAGCCGTGTTAAGTGAGTCACACAGTACATCAAAGTGTTCAAAGGTTTCACCCTGTAACCTACACTCCCTACTTCATAACTGGATATTGTACAGTCTTTTATACCCCAACTACTATACAACAGTACCTTTTAAAGAATAGGGACTTTACCCCTTTTTTCATAAATGAAACATTGCTTTACCCCATTCATGATAGGGTATACACCATATCCCCAAAGGATAACAGGGTGCTCATGCACGTCTACAGTCATGACCTGAGGGTCAAGATCAGTAATCTAACTTTACACATCACAGTATCACAGGACAGGAGTCTGTAGATGTGTTTACCCTCGTTAAAACAGGATACTGTACGCCGTTAGTAATCTTTTATGGCTGTGGGAGGTTGTAATTGATTCCCCAGGCTCATCCTACACCACCCTCACACAGACGCCAGGTTGTAAAGGTGTAATTTAAGGGTGCCATTTAGGGTTGGGTCATGGTGATGAAAAGCAACTTTTTTCATCACCACCAAGGGACATACATAGTAAGAAAGAGAGAGAGAGAGAGAGAGAGAGAGAGAGAGAGAGAGAGAGAGAGAGAGATAGATAGAGAGACACCCAGAGGTTTGATAAAGCAGTCCTACAGGGTGCCTTCTGTCCTTCAGCGGTACCTGGCTGCAGGAGGGGCGGGGTTTACTATGACGTAGCAGCACCGTTATTGGTCTTAGGGGTGTAGACGCATGGTCACCCTCACTGACCACCTGAGATGTATAAAAAAGGTGTGGCGTGCGGGGAACGCTACACTGATATTGAACCTTGCTGTAGACTCACCTGAGCTACTTTCAGTTGAAATTTACCCAGTTTTCAACCTAATCAGACAACACTCCTCAAAATGTCTAAGGTGAGTTATTCGCTATTAACTTCAGCTCTTTTCATTCAATTATAGCAAGGACACGTAATGTAAGGATGTATAAATCTTTTCATGGAATATAATTCATCTGTTTATACCTGAAGTTCTCACAGCGTTCCTGTTTATGACATATTACATTTGATTATTATAGATAATATTTATATAATCATTTTATGATTTTTATTAAGACTTTTTTTTCTTTTCTTCCTCAGCCAGCTTTGAAAAGGAAGCAGACGCGCCGTGCAGTGCATGTAGCACCTCAAGCCGAGAACATCCCCCCTCCTGAACCCTCAAATTCTAAACCACCTGTTGAGCAGCCTGAAGACGAGGACGTTTGGGTCCAGGACGCACCCAGCGATGATGATGTTTTTACACCTCCGCCCAAAAAGGTTGTCAAAGCCTTAACGTATGCCGATGCTGATGAGGAGGGTGACACAGATACTGTGGAAGACTCCGAGGGGGCATCTCAGGCCACACCATTTAAAACCCCAACTAAGACCGGTAGGGTTAAGGGTGGTGCGCCGCCACGCGCTTCAACACCACGACCTTCCCCATCATCATCGCCTTTACACCCTCCAGCTTCACCTAAGACTGCCTCGAGCGGGTCTAAAGCATCAAAGAGGGGGGTTGTCGAGCCTAGAGTTAGCAGAGGGTCATTCTCAGCCTCCCCACAGCAAACTGAGTCCATCGTGAGAGGTCCAAAAAGAGAGTCTGATGTCCTGTGCTGGCTTGAGCCTGAGTTTATCCGCCGAGGAATTCCTAAACCATTCAGGTATGTTATGATTTGTGATTAACTGATTTATGTTATTCTTGATATTTATAATTTTAAGTTTGTTATGTTAATCTACTACTGACATGAATCTGTATAACTATCACAATATAATTTTATATAATCTCATTAAAATTTCAATTCCACTCTATCTACTCACTAGTAACATGGAATCTGAATTATTACATAGTTCAATAACAAAGTTATATTACATTGCAAATGCTATAAGTATTATCATAACTCTCATTATATGATATATGAGATTTATTCTAAATAAATAAAACATTATACTCCTGACTTTTACAGGAAGTGCATTCTGGTGGATGATGATCTGACTGGAGAGCCATTGGTCTCGATTTACACGGTGTTAAGGATAGAGACGGCCGGGGACCCTGAGGACCCAGACTCGGTGCTGTGGCAGCCAATTAAAAAGGGTGGGGCTGTCCTCACTGTGAATCAGTGGCGGACCCTTTGCGACAACATAGAGGCCATTGACGGCAGGATTGAAGAGTTGGAGGACAGTGAGTAATGAGACGTGTATTACGTGCAAGAAATCCTCAACTTTTTTTGGGTGTATTTCAGTTTTCAATGTAGAGGCAGTCAGAGCGTATAGAAAGAGTATAGATAATCTGACTCTTTAGTTTATGTAGGGTCGTCATATAGACACTTTCACAGTGTATTCATTAAGAATTATTATTCTTTTAATCTATGTAAGGTCTTATCATTTATATTTTTAGTAATTATAAAATTTGGAGACTTCTTACAATCAAAGGGTATATCCTGAGGTGGTTTGTTGTCAGTTATCATATACATTCTAACATTTCACATGTTATGGATAGTTCTAGCTCTAGCTTTTCACTCTCGGATCTCCCTCAGGAGATTTTTTGGTTAGTCATTACATTCTTAGAACATGACAGAAAAAGCTTACACAGATTTGCTATAGCCTCAAAAAGAGCTCGGGGTGTTCTTTCTTTAAAAGAGACCTGGAAATACTTTATAAAGAGACGTTTTATAACACTTCATGACTGGTCTGATATAGAGGTTTTTATTGACAGATTGAATTGTCTCAAAACCCTCTATCACAGGCTTTTTGATGTGTGTGATAGTTTAGATAATATCCACAACAACATTGGCTCGAATTTATACAGGCGTTTAGGCTCAATTCTCTCAGAAAACAAATGTTATAGCAGATCTTATGAATTACTTCTGATATTTAAAAAGTTAATTGTAACTCTCACTATCTTTAAGGTTTATTCAGAAAAAAGAGACCTTCACTATGTAATGCAATCGCGAGAAGGTTTCAAAATAGGTCGGGGTCTGGCAAGCTGTGGTGTAAAGGTTGTAGATTCTGGAGAAATTGTTTCTTTTTTTCTGGAATTTTCTGGTAACTCTGAACACTTTGAGAACTTCAAAATTCCTATTCTTTTTAACTTAGCGCATATTGGTAGAGATATTGATATAAAGTTTAAAGAGCTTTTCTTTGACGTATTGATAATAGAGATTAGGAAATATATCAGTCCTTCAGTAACATCCAGGCATACATTCTTAAATAATGTTTATAATCTGAGATCGGATATTTTCTGGTTGGTTAATGCTAGTGCATTTATCAGAGACTTGTATATAACAGACCCCGATCTAGAGAATATTTGTGATAGAATAGACGATATTGTAGATCCTGGATTTAAAACACTGCGTCATCTCATGATAAGCTGAGTAATAGACTGATTCTCACAAGACTGAAATCATGTTTGACTGTCCTGTTTGTGGTAAGTCATATAAAAAGATTTTTTATCTCAATAAGCATATTGAAACACACATTCCTGAGAAAAAAGGAAATGGTGCCTCCCCTGCAGCTCACACAGTTACCAAACATATCTGTCATGTCTGTGGGAAAGAATTCCCTAAACGTGGCAACCTGAATCTGCATTTAGACAGGCGTCATGGTCTTAATGCTATTGGTAACGATAATGATAATCATAATGATAACCAGAATAGCAGCCATGCCGGTTCTCAACCTATACCAACTGATCAAAATTCCCCAGACATTACTGATCAGGGTTTTGGATCAGGGGGGTTATATTCATTGCGTCAGGTGAATGAGCAATTTTCAAGAAAATTCCAGGTTAGACATACAACATACACTTTTAGATTAAATATGAATGAAAAATTTAAATCTATGAAGGATGTTTTGGCACGGCTTTTTGAAGTTTTTGAGAAACTGGTTGAAGAACTGACTTTGAAATTTGGTTCTGACGATCTAATTAGAATGACCATAGACAGTAGAGATATAGACTATCCTATACTCATACATTTCAATACGGTTAGTAGCATCAGTGCTAGAGATATTCTAACCGAGATAGACAGAGTTTTACAGAGTTTCAGTGTTTTTAACCTGAACAAGGGTTGCACGATAACAGTCACTCATGTCAAAGTTCCTTCAGGATCAGGGCGGGAACCAATCACTCATCTTCTCAAAATTAAAAGGTGTGTAATATATATCAAGAATAGAGATAATTGCTGTGCCATTCGAGCCTTGGTTGTGGGTAAAGTTCTAGCAGACAGCAGTGGTAACCGTCTGAACAGCGCAGTACGGAAAGTCTGTGAAAATAAATTGCTGCAGTTACGCATGGTAAAAAAATTATATAAATTCTCTAAGATACCCTACAACACTCGTATAACACTGCCTATGTTTGACAAATTGTCTAAAGCCCTGAAAGGATACCGCATCATGATAGTTTCTAAAGATCACTTAAATTCTATAATCTATGATAATCGTGTTAAAACACCCCGGATAATAAGCCTATATCACTCAGATGGTCATTTTGATGTTCTTACAAGTCTCCCTTCCTTTTTCGGTAGGTGTCATTTCTGTACTATATGTTATGCACGTACTAATAATCACCACCAGCATGCATGTAAAGACATATGTAAATTGTGTAAACATGAACATAAACCTGAGAACGATGCCGAATGGTTTTACTGTGTGAAATGCAACCGTAGTTTCAAGGGTATGGACTGTTTCAATTTTCACTCTAAAAAATACCCTGCATATCGTGGTAGTGGTTCTGGTACTAGTAAAAAAAAAAAAATGAGAAAATCCGTGTGTCAGACCTGGTATAAATGCAGAACCTGTAATATGTTCTTAAGAAGAAAAAATAAGCTTTTGATTAATAAGGGTGCATCTAAACGCCATGTATGCTTCATGAAAAAATGTGGTATCTGTCATGTTGATTATAATACCTTGAATGAGCATATTTGTTATATTCAAAAGGTTAAGTCTATTTCTGAGTCGGAAACTAAAGACTTATCAGTCCAGCGATATATATTTTTTGATATAGAATGTACTCAAGACACAGGCAAGCATGTACCCAATCTATGTATAGCAGAGCGCACATGTCATGACTGTATTAAATCAGGGCATGCTCAGAGAAAATTTGACGCTGCTTCTAGTTGTGACACGTGTGGTATAAATCAACATGTTTTTTATGGTGAGGGGTGCGTAGAGAGGTTCTGTGAATGGGCTTTAGTGAAAGAACACAAAAACAGTAAAATGATATGTCATAATTTCCGTGGGTATGACTCTTATTTCATTTTAACCTACATTTATTCTAAAATACTGAAACCAGGTATTATTTACAATGGTGGTAAGGTAATGAGTCTCAAAGTCCCTCCATACAATATCCGTTTTTTAGACTCCCTGAATTTTCTCCCAATGGCTCTCTCTAAGATACCTAAGACATTTAACATTCCTGAATTATGTAAAGGATTTTTTCCGCATTTATTCAATAAAAAATCTAATCAAAATCATCATGATCAAGTTCTACCTCCAACTTATTTCTATATGCCGTGGATCATGAAACCTAGTGTACATAAAGAATTTGTTAAATGGTATGATTCAAACCTTTTAAGTGATTTCAATTTTAAAAAGGAGTTAATAGATTATTGTAAAAGTGATGTACATATCCTCCGTCGTGGTTGCTTGGAATTTAGAAATATTTTTATGGAAATCTCGGGCAAACACAAAATCGATCCCTTTGAGAAATGTCTAACTATAGCTTCTGCCTGCAATCTTGTGTACAGAACTATGTTCATTAAAGAAAACACTATCCCTGTAGTAGCTCATTTTAAACCTTATGATAATCATTCAGTACATAGTATGCTATGGTTAATATATATAGAAAGAACAAAAGGTATTCAATTAAGACATGCTAGGTCTAAAAAAGGTGAATTTAGAATAGGTGGTAGAAAAGTAGACGGGTATCATTCAGGTTCACGCACTGTCTACCAATTCCATAGTTGTTTTATTCATGGTCACGATAAATGTTACCCATCTCAAGTGTATAATACTTTTTTGAGTAAAAGTATGGGCGTCCTGTACCAGAATACAATGAGACTTGATGAAGAAATTAGGGATTTAGGGTACTCAATTGAGACCATCTGGAGTTGTGATTTTGATGAGCTACGAAAGACTGTAAAATACAACTCTGTAATGAATGATGTTTCAATTGTCGAACCCTTACAGCCAAGAGATGCTTTTTACGGCGGTAGAGTAGATACAACTAAAACATATCATAAATGCGGTAGGAATGAGAAAATTGAGTACATGGACTTCACTAGTTTGTATCCTTATGTAAACAAATACTGTAAATACCCGTGCGGTGAGCATAGAGTAATACCTGCTGAACAGTGGAGTGAGAATGTTGACATAGAAAACATTGAAGGGCTGATAAAATGTTCTGTCTTACCACCAAGGAAATTGTATCACCCTGTACTACCGATGAGGTATAAAGATAGGTTATATTTCACCTTATGTAAATCGTGTGTTGTATCAGCCGATAATATATTTAATAGCACCAGTGATAAAGATGACTATTTCTCTGCATTTTATGGTTTTTTTAACGGGCAATCTTACTCATGTAATCACTCTGATAGTAAACGTATGATCACCGGTACATGGGTATCCATGGAACTGAAAGAAGCTGTAAGAGCTGGGTATAAAATAGTTAAAGTATATGAGGCATGGCACTATGACAACGTTTCTGTATATGATAAAAAGACAAAAACTGGAGGGCTTTTCACTGAGTACATCAATGCTTTTCTGAAGATAAAGCAAGAGAAAAGTGGTTGGCCTAGCTGGGTTAAAACACCTGAAGACCGGCAAACCTACATTAACCACTATTACGAGAGGGAGGGAATACTTTTAGACCCTGATAACATAGAATATAACCCTGGGTTGAGAGCGGTTGCTAAGCTAATGCTGAATTGTTTTTGGGGTAAGTTTGGTCAGAAGCAAAATCAAACGAAATCAGTCTACATTACAGAACCTGCTGAATATTTTAAACTTATAACTGATAAAAGAAAAGAAATATGCAACATTCAACTGGTCAATGAAAATGTTATATTCGTGGAATACAAATCAAAGAGGGAATTTGTACAACCTAACAGTAAAATAAACGTTGTCATAGCAGCATACACTACAGCTCATGCTCGAATGAGACTGTATTCTATCCTGAAACGTTTGGATAGACGTGTCATGTATTATGATACTGATAGTATAATATTCAGATCATACATTAACCCTCCACATAACTGTAGCGAATACACACCACCTACTGGTGATTATCTAGGCGACCTAACTAATGAGCTACCTGAAGGTCATTTTATTTATGAATTTGTTTCCACAGGGCCTAAAAGTTATGCTTACAAAACATGTGATTTTGAGGGTAACAAGCAAGATGTCATATGTAAAATAAAAGGTATAAACCTGACACAGAGTGTATCAGAAAACATAAACTTTACCAGCATGAAAGACTTACTACTTACTGAACTGAGAGCTAGAGCTGGTCAGGAGGTGTACAAGCCTCTCAAAATGATGGTAAAGAACAGAAGTTTTATTACTCGTGATAAAGCTTCTGCTGTTATACGCACTATAGAACAGCTTAAATGTTTTCAATGCGTCTTTGCAAAGCGTTATGTTTTAATCGATGGTGAGACTATACCTTTTGGATACTGATGTGTGCCAGTAAGTCACAAACTCTGTCCCAAACTTCTATAAGCTACTCCTATAGCAAATCTGTGCATTCATTTAGTGTCAATAAAACAAAATAAATTTCACACTGATGTCACACTGATGTGTTTGTTTTTATCAGAATATATAGATAATCTCAACAATTTCACATGCTTAGTAGTATCAAAATAAATGAAGCAGTCAATAATCATACCCGGTAGGGTGATATAAACATGCTACATACATGATGAGTAGCAAGTCTGTAGTATCAATTCTGGAATATTCAAGTCTGGAGTATTTAAATCTAGAGTATACAGGTCTCTAAAAAGCAGTCATTCTAGTATCATTTGAATGGCATGCATTGCGCAGTCTTTAGTCTGTCGTTAGGACAGAGTCTTTGGTGATACACTGTAGGAAAGGTCCATGGTATTACGTAACAGCATTATCAGTTAATGCAATAAGTCTTTAAAAATGTCCCGGCAGGAGTGATTTATAATATTCCACGCTCTGGACATTTGCATGCTCCAGCATTGAGAACAGACGAATCAATTCCACACTGTTCATTGTGAACGAGTCATAAGATCCTAGTGCAGAAAAGACGGTGAAATTGTCTTTACCTGGGGTCTTCTGGAAAATGAATCCCTTCGTCACACATTTAGTGAAAACAGGCCAGGGTTCCGTTGCTAGATCGTTAATAAGTTCAATGTTTTGAACCATGTCGCGCCACTCCTCGAAAGTTATTTCTATGGTATACTCCTCCGTGTCATCATCGGGGCTGGGCATTATACAGAACTCAGCCTCACACTCCTCAGAGTTAACATCATTATAATTCAGGCGCAAATTCAGTGTTGGTGACACACGATAAATAACCTGCATGAACTTATCGCCCTCCTCATTTGCATCCCACACGAGCACATCGTTATATGCTGTGAATTTTAATGCAGGCATTCTGGCTCAAGTTAGAGAGCCTAGAGTCTTGAGCGTGTAGGTCCCCGCCCTGTTTCCTGGCGCCTTCTGATCTCCAAATGAAGTCAGTGTCATAAGGAAGCATTCTAATCAGGTCTAGTTATCTACCAAGGTCAAAGGGGTCAGAGAGGACATCAGGTATTAGGCAATGATGGCCTGGTTATTCGGACAGGTCAGGAGCTAGAACCCTCCACTGTGGCGGGAACAGGGATAGTATAGCGCAGTGAGGACATCTAGCGGTTAATCTGGTAACTACTACATCTCTACGATTTGAGCGCCGTCTACAGGGTTTTAAGCTAACTCTATGCGGTAGTTTAGTTTGACCTTCGACTGAACAAAAAACGACGTTATCTCTCAAAATTCCGGAACAGGAAAGTCTCATTCTATCGGTAGAACATCATGGATTTCCTCAGAAGAGGTGTAAATATGCTCAGACGTTTGTTTGGAAGGTGAGTACTATAAAAACAATTTGTTAAACCTATCGTTTTGTTTTGTAATCGATGAACAAAACAAGACTTGATGTATGATCAGGGTACCGGTGTCATGTTAAACAGAGGGCGTATAGGTTTATAATAAGATATGGGTGTTGACAAAACTTGAGTCCGAGTGAGCAGTTTAACAGCAGTATACTAAATAATCTCTCTTTCTCTCTCTCTCTCTCTCTCGCCATATAGCATAGCGCCAATACAAGTTCATCCAAGGTCTGTCACCTCTCCGGAACTCCCAACTATGCATGATGTATCTCAGGACTTTGAGGGGCGCCCAGACACTTCAGGACTAGCGTCACCCTCTGTGCCAGAGGATAATGGGGATCCCGGGGTTGGAGGTTCACCATTACCTGAGTGCATAACTGATTCTAATAAAGTGTATGAGACGGTTCATCTTAATCTGACATTAAATCTGACGGTCAACGATCATTCAGATCTAATAGATAGACCTGAAGTACCCACAGTAGAGGTTAACAAGGTATGTGTCCAGTACACACGACAAATGTCTAAAAATTCAGGGGAGGAAACACCCCAATATAAAGTTACTGTTAACACACAACCCCATGACCCTAGCACCTCAACACCTAGAGATGTGGAATCCAATGGGATTGGCAGTGGTAGTCCAGTGACCCAGAACGTTCAAACTGCACCCAGTGACATGATGCACTGTGTCACATGCAGCGGCTGTGATGAGACTGCCACTCCCCCTAACGATAGAGATGTTGATAACTGTAACGTAGCATCATGCAGTACACGTGCTACATGCACTGAACCCGATATCATGACACCCACCGATGACTGCGGTCCAGGATCTCATCAAGGGTCCAGTGTTAATCCACTCAGCGTTGATATGTCAGAAACTGACTGTGGTTTCAAGGAGAATATGAACATGACTCATGCAGACCTCCCTAGCGCCAGCAATGCTCTCAGTGGGGGTAATTTTCAAGAGCATACTGAGGAAATGCAGAGTCCCCGCAATGGTGATACAATTTTAAAAACCCCAATCCTGATAGTAATATGGGATATCTCACCGCACAGCCTGACACCCATACAGGACACAGTGTACAGGAGGGGAAGAGCTTAGTGTTCAGTCGTTTTAAGCTGAATTTATCTCATGGATCAGATAACATGTTCTCTAAGGGCACACCCAGTGTTACAGCCTCTGAATTGGGATCTGTTAACGATATCAATCCAAGAAGAGCCAGTAGAAAGCGTCGAAGTGATATCGATACATCATTCATCATGGGGGATCTACTCTCACCTGTTGCTAAATCAACAAGGTCTTGCATCCGTAAGAAAAGGCTTTCTGAATAATAGGTATCCACAGGACTATATAAGTATATATGGATCAACATGATAAGATAAGTCTATTACACGTCTATTATTTGTATCTATACGATAGACTACATGTATGACCAGAATAGTTAAATGCCGAGTATATAAACTAAAGAAACACATATTTATATGTCTATTATTTGTATCTATATGAAAGACTACATTTATGACCAGAATAGTTAAATGCTGAGTATATAAACTAAAGAAACATGTTGATAAAAGTAACACAGAAGCATGTATGTTGATATATATTTTCTTTGTTCGTGTTTATTTATGATTAAGGTATAGAAAAATAATCGTGAGGATTAAGACATACATATTAGTACAAAGATATCAATACACGGTATCTGATACATTGATTCGAACCATCACCCTGATACATAGGTATATTTTTCTACCCGTTACCTCTGGTAGCATAAGTATATATATATATATATATATATGAATGGTGTAATAAAACAGTATTCTTGATAGATAAACATGAAGAAATTTGTTGAAACATAATAAATCAGTATTATGGTTGTTTCTGTAATAAACAGGTTTAAATACATTAACGTAAGTAAATACAACTCTTGGTTTATTTCATTACGGTCACAGCTCTATTCATATCTATTTTAAACATTGAAGGAAATGTAGAATAGATAATCAGTGACACGCTCTCAGGGAGAGACTCTGAGAAATTCATCTGAATTCTTAAGTTACCCTTCTTCATAGTAGGCCATACAGTACCATCTGATTCCTCTCTAATATCAGGTTCTAAATCAAAAGCAAACAATGTATAACCTTTCGCAAACTCACTACGTGTTATGTACAACCCCTCATCACGACCATCCGTGAAACGTTCTCGTCCATACATAGCTATGTAGGCCTCAATGAAAGATGACTTGTGATGGTTACTATCAAAAGTCATTTGCAGTGCTTTCTGGGGTACACTCTCACCATCAACAGTGAGATTCAAATATTTTAAGTTGAAATGTTGAAAATTATAAGGATTTTTTTTATAAGCCCCGACTGTAGCCTGTTCTGAAACAAGGCCACATATCAGCCTGGACGGCACATTTCCCAGGTAAATGTTATCGGCTGTAAAACAGTAATGACCCTTAGAAATAGAGTATTTTTTAACATCAGTCTTCAGATAGGGGTACACGGCAGCCCAGTTTTTCTTTTCCATAATCTCCTGATGCTTTAGTAAAGCATCTGGAGAGGGAGTCACCATACACACAGACAGGGATGCATCGGTAATTTCTGTTTTATATTCAGGCTTGGTAGCCTCCGACATGAGATGAAAATTAGGTAGAGTAGGCCAAAATCTCATTTTTAATTCCACACCATTCAAAATGTACCTATTAGTCCAGCATACATCACTTAGTATAGGACCCATCATTTCAAAAGTCTGACTTTTCTCACAATATAGAGCACGCACAGTCAAACCTGAATTACCTAATGATGCTCTGGCGGCATCCATTGTACCTGTATCCTTAGCCCACAGCTGAGCCTGGAGATGTGTGTTCTTAGATTGGGTATCATATTTGAATAAAGTATTTAAATATGCCTCGTAAGGATAGTTTGAATTAGATGTAGTCAGCAATTGCTTCTGAAGATAAATATCTACTTGAGAGAAAATAGAATGAAGAAAATTATTAACAGGACCAAAATCACCAAGAGTAGTACCACCAGTTCCAGCTGGTATATCAGTATTATCAGACTTTCTAATTCGACATTTTACAACAAGATATGTACGTCTAAAATCAATGTATCTATTACCCGTGTTAGGTATTTCAAATTCCAATCCAACATCCTGATTAAGTTGATTTAAAGGTTTATACTCTACATACCTGACTTTCCCTACACCCACATCGACTGTGGGCATTGAGAATAAGTCCATGCTCTCTCCTATACCAACACTACTGCGATCATCAACTTTCGATACTTCATAAGCCATGGTAATATCTGTGTATATTAATAATCAAAAACAGTCTAAACTGAGTCTCTTCAATTTATAATTTATCTAAATCAACACCTTGGGTTTCCACACTTAGGGACGTCCTTTATTATCGAAATGCTGTGGGGGTCTGTGGTCAGCTGACACCCTCCAGTAAAGTTCTTGTATTTGAAGGGATGCTGATGATGACCCTCAATTTCCTTAACTCTATGTCTAGATGGGAAATACACAACCTTCACCACTCACCAGTAACGCTCAGTGGAGTTTAAGGTCCGGATAGAGCTGTGAGATAGTATGGAATGACTGATGAGAACCCAGCGGTTACGGGTGAATGAGAACGAGTTTTAAGATTAAATGTAGCATTAGTTTTTGGACTTCCTTCATGCATGTGAAAACTCCCTGATGAGACGTCAGAATGAGTGTCACATGAACTGCATGTATAATAACAGCTATCGACTTGAGATGCAGCACTGGTATCACTGGCACCACTGGTATGACTGGTGTCGGGGTCGCTTGGAGGTGGGCTACTGGTAGGGTCGTGATGATGTGATTTCAGAGTAGAGTACTTAGGGTCTGGATGTGGAGTGGATTGTGATGGTGATTCACGGCCTGAGTACTTAGGGTCTGGATGAGATGTAGACTGTGTATTATCAGATGCCCTGTGTGTGGTGCTTGTGGAGTCCTGAAGTTCTGTGTCTATCTCTAGGAAAAGCGCCTCATCGCAGGTGTCCTCAGTTTCTGCAGAGAAGAACTCAACATGGATTCTGGTCCTCTCAATATATGGTATGCATGTAGTACCCTGGCGACAACAATGCTTAGTGGGTGTTGTCTGGGTAGGTGCATTCGATGTTTTAGACGTGTCCTGGGGGCGGGGGGGTTTACATGATGAGGTAGCACAGTCATTCTCCACAGTAGACTCATCCCCCACCCCTGTATGAACACCCTCAATGTTCAACTTCTCACAATCCCTTGCTGGAGGGGAGGGTGGTGGAATTAGTGGAGGTGAGGGTGGAGGGTTCACAGAGCATGAGGAAGGTCTCATATAGCCTTGAGAATCATGCCATATAGGATCACTATTGCAACGTCTAATGTTTTTCTCCTGGGTACGACCCCGTAACATTCTCCTCAAACGTTCAGCGATGGATACCATTATATTGTATGGTTGTATGTAAATATATCTATATATGTAAGTAATGAGAGAGCTAACTAAAAATATCAGAATGTTTTTTCCTCTTGTGAACTTTAGGTCTTTGACTGCCAGTCCCCTCCTCACGTGTAGGTCTTTTCCGGGGTGTTGCCTTCTCTCTTCTAATTCTGTGCACTGGGGGGTATTCAGTCTTTGGTGTACTGACAACCCCAGCGTCACGTGGATCAGGGTTTGACTCATTTGACCCCTTACTTGGGTCATGTTTGGGTGGGTCGGTTTCTTTTGACTCTGATTTAACCTGTTTTACTGTGACCTCATGCTCAGTCAGAAGTGGTGGTTTTGATACAGGTGGTACCTCAACCTGATGAGTTTTGGCTGCTCTTAAAATTATAATTTTACCAGAATTTTTCCTAGAATTACGTTTAATACCACCATTTTGTGATTTATCAGCAGCTTTTCTATTAGATAATATGCTATGAATATGATCTTTTATAGCCATTTCTCATAAATCTGGAATAAAATGGAGAACACATGTGACAATTCCTGCTGAAGTGACCTTTATGTTTTTGTTATCTTCTTTTAGGAAAATTGTTATCTTCTCAAATTCAGCAAATCTAACTGGAGTATAGATAATGTGTTTGAATTCATAATTTTCTATGAATGTGTGAGTTCCATCAGTATCTGTTGGTATAGGATGAGAGCAATTGATACACTTTAGACATTTCTCACACACCTTAGGATACGATTTATACCCTGGAGGAGGTACTAACCCCCCTGAAGAGAAAGTAATAAATGACGGGGTAATCATTCTCAGTACAGGAAGTCCCACTCTCCCTACACTCTGCAGAGCAGCAATATCGGAACATATATAATACGACTTACTCTCCTCAGTGTACACTTCCATACAGCATTCTACCAGACCACAATACCACTTGCCTCTTTGTAATGTTATACGTTCGGGTAGTGTTATAGTGAACAGTCCTCCGTTATTATCAGGATATAATATTTGGTCATCTTTCTTATTGAGATGTAGATAAAACCCTTTCATTTTAAATCTTTTATGTTCTTAGCAGGAATCCACTCATTAAATTTGGCTGGATAATTTTTAAAGCTAACAAAATACTGCTTGACACCATTCACGGTTCTCTCTTTCAACACCTGATCTACATCATAATGTTTATTTACATCATGTGTGGCTCCTTGTAACTCAACACCATAGAATGACCCTTTCAACTCCTCACCTTTAAGATCTTTTAAATTATATACCGGTATACCATCTCTTATAGAGGCCTGTGTAACTTCAAACACCTCCTCAGTCCACTTAGGTTCATAATCTTTAGTGAAAGGTTCTTTTTTGACAGCAAGGCGTACCTGCTCACCAACTTTAAATCTTCTACCCTGAACTCTAATCTTTTCTTTCTTGAGACTATCTCTTATATCCTTACTAGTAACACGATTGTATTGGTAATCAAATATCTGTTTTGTATTTGAGTTCGTCACGTTAGCTGGTTCAACACCTATACTAGAGTGCACAGTATTGTTATAAGAGTCAGTCACTTTAGGAAGTACATCTATCCACTTGTAGGTCTTCTTACTGAAAAGATACTTGGCTATCCTACCCTTGACAGTTCTTATGCAGCGCTCAGCATATGAAGCTTTACCCTCGTTGTAAGCTATGTAATGTTTTATCTCGTGTTTTTTGAACAAATCCTGAACCTTGTGAGCGGTAAACTCCTTACCGGCATCTGTACGTAAAACCCGAGGAACAGCTTTAGCAAAGACTTTAGTGAATCCTATGCTAACGTCCTCAGCGTTCTTGCTCTTCAAGCTCTCTGTATATATTTGACGGGAGAAAATATCGATACAAAGCAGTACAAATCTTTGACCATTGTTATAACGATACAATGAATGCATATCCATTAAATCAGCATCCCACATATAATTTATTCTAGGTGAAATAATCCTAGAATGTATCTGGACTTTTTTAGGTGGTGAAAATCTTAAATGAGTCTCCTGCTCTTCTAACCATTTTTTAAACTTTTCTCTCAAAACTTTTTTTGATTTTTTTGATTTAGAATTAGGTCCATCATGAAAAACTGTTTTTTTCACACTGCTAAAACTACCGGGTTTAGAAGGGTTATAATAGTCAGTCTTAGCCTGCTGTATCTCCCACCCCTTTTTCTTTTTACCCCGTCCTGATTTCCTATATCGAGACATCTACAACATAAGCCAGGACCTTTTAAGCTTCTTAGTCTCAGGATCTATGGATGATGTATTAATAGTCGATGTTGTATTAGATGCACCACCCTCAATACTTGGGGAGCTCTCCTCACACCTTTTTAGATAAGACAGAAAATCATCGATTGTAAAATTCTCATCAGAGCTGCTCTGTTCTTGAGGGTTTGACTTATTCTGATTAGCTACGACCTCTTCACGATTATCATGTTCTGAAAGTCCATTTTCTTTACATGATGACTCCTGGGGTACTTCCTGAGCCACTTCACCTTCAGAACCTAGTGATTCTTTTTTATTATATTCAGAAAAAGGTACAAGAACAAATTTTTCCGTGTGTTTCATTGTTTCAGAACTTTTCCTATGAGAAAAGATATTATTTTACCTACTTTAGCAAACAAAGCACGTCTAATTTTCCATGAGGTTCTTGATCTACACCCTAAACGTCTCAAATCTTTTTTGTACACCGCTACTCTTTTTAACTCACTAGGAGATAAACTAATATTACCGGCTAGAGTGTTTAAAATAATTTCACATATAGCTATGACCTGATCTTTAGTAGCTATTCTTAAGAGACTCTGTCTCTGTTTTTTAGTAGAATTAGCTATAAATCTAAGAAATGACTTGTTTTTCTCTATTTTATCTGAGGACATTATATCGTAATCAAATTGTTTTGAAATGATCAGTTATACCCACAGGAAAGCTTACCTTAAGGGTGCGTATACTATGGTGTGTAGATCAGGTGTGACACATGTACGTAGGCGCATATTCTCTTCACATTCCTGAGTAAGATCTATAAATAAATACCCATATCTCACACTTCCTGTAGCATCATTGTATGCCTCTAGAAGTGTTTGGGGTGCTTGAGGGAATACCTGACGTGCCAGATAGGCAATCTGACTACTATCTCTAGGATTTTTAAACAGAACCATATACTGGGTATTTAAACTCATAGTTCTGTTATACCCACCTTTATGAAATATGTTCTGAGTTAAATAAACAACACTGATATCTAGGTGATGTGATTCAACTAAAAACAGTTCCAGCATGTCTTCAGATTTTTGAACACGAGTAATCATATCATCTAAAATAATCATTCTATGTCCCTGACTACCTAGACCCTGAATAGATTCCTTTGTCGGTAGTCCTTTATGAAAATTAACATTAGGTAATTTTTCCTTGATTTCAAGATACATAGGCTGCTCCACCGTATAACAGTATAATATAGAAGTCGGTACATCATTGTCAGCGTACATGTCCTTAATATTCATGAGAAGATTCCTTATAAATGTTGTTTTCCCAGATCGTGAAGGTCCTGATATACACATAGTGCATGATCTTCTAAGTAGAAACTGATCTGCTTGAACAACCTCATGATCCACAAGAGAAGTCATGTCACTCATGTAGCAGCAGCGGTACTCACTTCTAAGCAAAAGATGTTTCAGTCATACGGTATATATCATTATAAATGATATTCAGGGTATGCCTTCTCCTCCTTCTCATGTAGACCAGACATCCAAACACAAGCAAAGCACCGATAATCACTATGACTGCGGAAGCAGATATAATGGCTATGACAAGACCTACAAACACACCACCCTGCCTGGGTGGAATGGGGTCCTGAGTGGTTGGCATCAGGGTAGTATCATTATCATGGGTGAAAGTTTCATTAGTACCTGTTGTGCCACGCTCCTTTAACTCTGTAGTGCTGACTGTAATTTCACTTGGGTTCTCAGTGGTTATTACTGCAGACGCTGATAAAGTGGTATCACCACAATTCATGATTAATGTGATATTCATTCTATCACATTTATCTAGGAGTCGCGCTCTCTCCATATGACAATGAATGTTCATATTACCAGAAACGTGTAATTCATGTAGAGCAGTCCATACATCAAGATCTAGAGTGTTCAAAGACCTAATTGATGTGTTCTGAATAATGAGTAGTCTTGCGACTCGGGATTCTGTTTGGAAAATAGGTAGAAACTCGATATTAGGTCCATCACATAAAACTACCCAGCTATTATCAGAACAGAGGCAGTTGTCAGGAACTCCACATGTCTCCACATTAACATCGCTGTGACTTCCTATACATAAAATAATGAGAATTCCTAGACTCTTCAGTATCTCCATTATGATGCTGATACCCTGAGTGAATATCACTATAAAATCAGTCTTTATGTAGTGTACAGTATACACCGTTTACCGCTATACGACCCTATTTATGAAGTGGAAGGATGTTTAGATGAAATAGCATAGATAACTTATCATTTTATTGTCATGTTTATTACCCTATATCAAGTGCTGAACTGTGTGTGACCCGGTCCTGTATATTGCTGGATTAATTAACAATAATAATTCAGTGTATGTATAGGGTCCAGACACCTGAACTCTATAGTGTCCTTAAAGACCCATGACAGCCTGGACTGCGGGGTCAGACAAATTTAGGTGAGAGAGGGGTACTAATGCTCCACTAACCCAAGCGTGTCCACCATGGCTGTAAGGTCAAACGAGGACAATTTTCACGCCAGAGGTAGCAATTATCTTTCTTAAGCATTGAAACTCCATAGGGGCCCAAACCACCAAGTTCCATTTTTGCTACTTACGTAGTTTATCCTCAATGTTTCCATGGGCATAAGTAACAACATGGCATTAGGATTATCTATAGTATATACAGGGTAAATTAGCTCTAGTGTTTTGTGAGAGAGTGATGAGAAAATAGAGATAAGTCCTAATCATACAATGTGTCATATCAAACAAAACTGTACTCACAAAGACACAGTTCTATGAGTATCAACAGTCGTCATTTTATCATGAGAAGGATATCAAAAACTGTGTATTTCTATTTTTTTTCATTCTTTTTTTCCTCCCTCATATTTTATGGATCTCGATACAAACAGAGATAAAATCTTTATGACAGCCACGAGGAATGATGCAATAAAAAATGTGAACGTTGATGGAATAAATGTTTTGACTTAAGATACATACACACCGAACAATAACTGAACTTTGGTACAGATTAATTAATATGGCGCTATGTGGATAGTTATGGCTGTTTTCTCTAGCAGTATTCTTCTGTGAACTCACACAATTAAGATTTTTCCTTCTTCCTTTATTTTAGGTGAGTCACGCTGAATTCATGATTACTTCTATGTTGGTGAGGGGTAAGTCTGTCTACATGATAATGATCTCAATCCAATTACTAGTAATCTGATTTGAAAGAATTGGATCGTGAACCACCAATTTGCCTCTACACATCCTTTTGTTAGTTATTATCGCGTAACCGGATGTTCTCTAGAATGCAATCAAAGTTATTGTGCAAAGAAAAAAAAAAGATGAAGAAAAGTAGGCAGCCAATTATATCAATTAGCCATATGTCCGGATCCCATACTTATGCAGAAAAGATTTCTGTAGTAAATTTTAGACGATCCTGCAGATAGGTTTTCCGTTATGGGCGTTATTGAAATCAAGATAAAGATAAGTCGGTTATTCTATGATATCTATGGTGATAACAGATGTATGACATAATGCTTACCGCTAAGGACCTCGTGTAGATAGGGCATTTGCAGTATGATACAGGTAATCATAATCAGGATAGGAGAGTTGGGTAATTGCCTTTATCTGGAGTCATCATGGAGGATAGTATAAACAATATTGATAAAATGATAGTATGTTCAGTTGTAGTTCCTGAAAATGATAAATATGTGTTTTATGTTGCGTGCAGGCAAACCAAAATTATCTGTAAGAAAATCTCTATTCAAGTTTTGACTTCTATGATACAAATATAAACAAATAAGTGTCCCACATTTCATACATTTGAAAACTAAATTTAATATAGTTCTGGACCTGAAGTTCAGAAGTATATAATTATGGTTAAACATACATTATGGAGCTTTTGATATTACAAACTTAGGCTTTCCATACTTTCTTTAAGGGGAATAAATCTAAAAAGAGACATCCTTCACATCCACAGTTTCACACAGAAACACATGATATGCATTTGGCCTCATGTTATGTGAATGACCAGCACACGCAGTGTATAGAAACAGAGATAGTGGTTAAGCCTATTATATCATAATGTGTCCAATATAAGTGGACATGTGGATGTGTATGAGCCCTCTCACATTCTGTGTGGCACGTACATATAACTGCCTTATCTAGATAGTAGATAAGCCAGAACCAAGTACCAATATAACTGCAATTGGCTTAACCCTAGTATTGTAGGCATGTTTCAATGTACTTTTTAGTCATGGTGCACCAATGCAGTGCAGGCTACTCTAAAGTCATATGTAGGGTACGTAAGATGGCTTATGATGATTCTTTAGTATACATCGACTTTGATATTCATGGGAACTGAAATGATATTCAGGGTTGATGTTAGACTGGCTGCAGTCCCTGAGCTCTCCTCCCAACGTCACTATACTCATGCCTCTCCTCCCCTGGCTGCTGAGCTCAATTCACTAGAGGTGTTCTTAATTTTTCTGTTTAAAACTTGAAATCATTTCAATTTTTATTTCAATTCTCTTGCATTAAAATTGAGAGACTTGAGCAAGTCTAGGTTGATGTAACACTAAAAGTTTGGCATGAATCTCCATTGTGTTGCATTGCTGTATCATGATATAGAATGAGCATTAAGCCTATAGAGACATTATTCCTGTCATCATTGGCCATAATTCTATAGGCCTAGGCATACAAGTTGTCATACCTGCACATGCGACCAGCTAACCACCTCACGTCTCATATTTCATGGATTATCCCAATCCTCTCATCCCTTCATCAAGCACAGATCGGGCTGTCAGCTGTCCTGTCATACCCCAGGATCATCTCTTCTATACTGGTGGCCGTATTTTTCTCTAGGTATAGCGAGGTATCTTTTTTATGTGTGTGGCCATGATAGTTTTGGTCTCAGAATCTTATACGAGATTAAGAAGGTGCCATATTTCTAAGTAGTTCATGCACGGAAAACATCTGGTGCGAGATCAGATCTGGATATCACTGATGTCAGCATGCATGTGGGGGCTCGGGAACCGGTCCGCTCCCAAATCAGCGCTATATATGCACTGGTACATCAGGATGACATGTAAACATGAAGTTATAAGGTATCATGTTCACACTAAAGGGTTAGAGATCATCTCTTGTACTCACAGAGGGGCTTGGGGTCTTTTTACACAAGGTGAGCCAGGCTAGGTCTGGCCTGGCTTGGTTGTGCTGTGGATGAGTTGAGATGAATATGTATGCTCAGCTCTCCTGGCAGATATTGGCTCTCATTTATTTCATAAGGAGAAAACTAAACACATAGAGGTTAGGAAGGAGAGAGAGAGAGAGAGAGAGAGAGAGACACACACACACAGATAGAGAGACAGACAGACAGAGTGAGACAGAGAGATACAGACAGCGGCAGACAGACAGCGGCAGAGATATAAGACAGGCAGGGAAAGAGATCATAGTTTGTAATACAGTCACCCACATCTTCCCAAAAAATAAAATTTTTAGTCTGTTGTTAACACATGTAGATGGACCCTAATACCCCATATCCGGTCTGAACAGACCAACCATTGTACTAGTGCATTAGTGCTAAGTACAATGTTTTAACACAATACTTCTCTAGGGATGGCTACCAGAGCTTCTTATCCTTTTCTTTCTCATTCTTTCCTAAGTGAGTTGGTGTTAATGAATTCAGTGTGTTGTGTACTGGGTGCTGCCACACATAGGGTATATGCTTACTCTGTCCACACCACTTACTGTTCCTGCTTGGCTTACACCTTAACACTACTTAATATAGGGATATAGTAGATTGACTAGATTGTCAGTTACAATGGCTTTGGGGTAAATTTACATACAGTTGATGGGTAAATATTATAGTTTCAGCTGATCAGTAATCGAAATGGGGCCTGTAGTCTGAATTTCAGAACCTCAAGTGTTGCGAAAGACACCGGTGTTTAGCAATGACATATGGAATGACCCAATGATATTTGCAAGGGACAATATGGCGGCCACCAGTGGATACCCTGTGAATGGCCTATATAATATACACACTCCCTGACAAAAGCCACTTCCCACTGGGAACAAGCGAACACCTGGTCACATGACTAAACGGTGGAGCTCTTCAATGTGAAGGGGAGGTGAGAAAAGTGCCTTTGCTTGTCCCCCTCTGTGTTTAGTTATGACAGTCATAACGTTTGTTATATGTGACATGTGGTATACACATGATGAAGTCCAGCACAGTTTGTACTACAAGGATAAAAGTAGTGCCCCTGTTCCCAAGGTAAACCAAGGTAAAACTGTTTGTAAGCTCTTATATTGGCACTTGCACAGAGATAAAAAGACAGGGCATCAAGAAAATTATGAGAGAAATGACTCTTTCTACTGTAACAACCAATTGGCAAATCCATGACTGTGAGATTGTTGCCTGGGGGTTTAAGAAGATGTGCATATGGTTGGTGATTCTCTTAACTAGTGACTAATACAGCTTAAAAATACCAGTAGGTTGAGATGAGCAAGTATTTACTCATCCTCTCTTGGAGTTTGTCTTGGGTTGATTGTTGCAGGCATTACTTACTTGCCATGCTAAATTTTCAACTGTAATAATAAATTGTGTCATTCAACTGCAAACCCTGAGTTCTAGATGGTTAGTTCTCACTTGCAAGGCCTAATTTGGTGATGCTGTTTTCCACAATAAAGTTCCATCAAATATGACTGTATGAGACCATTGACAAAGGCTGAACTACCGTTGTTATGAATGAGAAAGATTTCTTGGCACCCTCCTCTTAGCTGTGTACAACAGAGTAGCTGCTACCAAAACACTACTCCCCCTCTTAAAAAATACTTTGTGGCCATGACTGAGTGGGGCCTTATAGTACAGCAGTTTAAATGTTAACTATTCAGACACTGGTATCATGCGAGTGTAACCTGTGATGTTACGTCTAGGATGAATTTACGCCATTTTGCCCGGATTCCCCACAGAAGACTAGATGTTGGAGCTAACTCGAGAAGACCGAATTGTGAGACCAAATCTTGTGGCAGACATCATAATATTATTGTTAGAAATATGATTGCTGTTTTATCCTCTGATACCCTGTGATCTCGCACAATTCCGTCTGTGTCTGATGGTACTCGTCAGAATCTCTGGCATTGCCTCGCACAGGACCCTTCCCTATTTCAGGAAGGCGACCACAAACTTAACTAACCGATGAGAAGATAACCCCCATCTTGTACACATGGTGAAGAAGATAGGCCCCACCTACATGGACAGAACAAAAAGAGCAAAACACACGAAAATACTCCCAAGGTAGGGAGTGGCTCACTGTAAAGACTCTGTGTGACTGGTAACCATAGCAACACATCTATGTGAGGGGGGGCTTCACAGTTCACATAACAAAACTCTGGGTGGTGAGAGAAGGGGGACTAGGGGCAGGGGTAGAAATAGGGGGGGGGGCTGAAAAATAAACCTGGGCAAGAGTGCCTCATACTGTGATTACACGTGTCCCAGAGGTCCTTGCCACAGAGCGGAAGTACTGAGGCCACGTGACCGGAAGTGATGACAATAATAGGTAACGAGCAACTCAGCAGATGTAGGAAATCCAGTTTTGACTCAACCATATACAAAAGTGAATTGAAAAATTAAAAAAAGAAATCTTTGGTGAAGGTGACTTGAAATAGCTAATCAAAGAGCTACTCCATAAAACTGAACTGCTCAGAACCTACCCTTGCCCTATTCATAGTTGGATAGAGATTTAGACATCAACATTATCATTATAAGTATCCCTGAGTTGCTCCCATATTCAGAGCTGCTTCACTCATCCTAAGCTACCTACCTTTCTCCCTCATACTGAACCATTCCCTCTGCCTATATTACCCACAATTTGAGCTTACATTGAGCAGTTCCCTTCACCCTGAGCTGCTCCGTCCAACACCCTGAGGGTTGACTGTGTAAGGGTACCAGGCACACGAACACCCAGCAGGGGTAGTGTAGGGGGTCAGGGAGGTGAGGGGTGAGTCTTTGAGGGGTTGGCAGAGATCCATGTACAAGTAAGAGCTGGGAGCCTCCCATCACCATATGCCAATGTCACTGAGAAGGCAGGAAGCAATCCTCAGAACTGTTACTGACTGTTCCCACCTAATTTGAACAGTAGGATCTTTTTCCTTGCTGTCTCTCAGTTACTCCTTTGGTGGCTTATTGTGGACTGTTTACTTTTCTGGCTGTAGGTATGCAATTCAATTCCAGGTGGGGGCAGCATATAGTGAGTAATAATAATATGTACCGATTCCTCTCATGAGAAGGAATCGTGTACAATAGGCCGAGTCTGTATTGTATACCTGTGGTGATTTTAGCAGTTTTACAACAACAAAAAACAACGACAAAAAAAAACACAACTGTGGTGATAGGACTAGGGTGGGACGAATTGTACTGAGAGATGATGAGTTAGGGAGCCAGTCAGGCTCAGGTGTATGTCCATGTGGGTGGGTGTAGGGGAGCAGATGAGCAGCTAGCACTCAGGGTGTTGAGATGCTCAGACCTGCTCAGAAGCCACTTCAATCTGACCAGGAACAGTGTCTAACAACATGTATCTCTGATCGCTTCGAGCGGCCAGCAGTCACATCACTGTCCAAATAATATATATATATATATATATATATATATATATATATATATATATATATATATATATATATATTCTTCAAACCTGACTGAATAAAGGGGCTGACATATTATACATTCATAGGCAACCAGTGGTTAATGAAGGGTCTACAGAGACTACTCTTCACCTTTCTGCCACCCAATGTCTCCTGACAGAATTGAGTTACTCATGAGTTATTGGTTCAGGCTCTCAGACAGCTTCCAATCAGAACCAAATGTTTTTAGATATTCCTGGCACTGAACCTCCTCAGCACCCCTGCTGCTACTAAGGCAATAACAGATAGGTATATCGACAGACTTGTTTCACATGATCATTTGCCATAACTACCTGAAGAATTAATACCCTATCCACAGAATTCTCTGAGCACTAGACCTATTTTAGAGAGCTAGGCTTCAGTGCATATGTGGCTGATATAGAAAGTTGCAAAAACCAGCCATTCTTTCTGGATCTCTATTCATGAAATATTAACATAAAAGTTATATGAAGCAAGATTCTGGAATTTCTGATCACCAAATCCAGAGCTATTCATTATTTCTCATATATTGGCTGGGAGCTATCATAATCTTACAGAATTTGGTTTAGTTCCTCAGTCTGACCTAGATATCAGGGCTACAGGCTTATACCACATGTGGACCTACCCCCCTCCTCCCCAGCCCCCAGCAAATCTGCATAAGGTACCACGCCCCTCTCCAGGTCATCCATACATCAGTGTCTACATGAGCACACACCTGGCTATGAAGATGCACCTCACCTCCAATTTTGCCTATGCATGTACAAAGGTTCTTCTTTCCTTCTCAGCTAGGAATGGTAAAATAAAAATGTAGGCTTCCCCAAAAAGCCAAAGGTTACCATTCAAAATTTTACTATAACCTATCCCCTTATAGCGAATTCTTAAAATGAAATGAAGAAGAAAAATGACAACCATAGAGATACAGATATCAATTGATCTTTAATATGCTTCCACAGTGCCCCCCCCCTCAGTAATAGTTAATGCAGCTAACCCTGTTCTTGCATACTTATACAGACAGTGAACACATATCCTCTACAGTCTACATATGTAAAATACTAGACCATATGACAATCATGATCTATACAGCTAACTACTATTGCACCAGGCTCCCCAAGTCCCTAAGTCTCAGGTTAAGTGTGTAACATTAGGGTATGGGTACAGGTGTACTTAACATTTACAGGTGGGTATTTAGGGACAGAGGTTGGAGGATCAGGACACAGGGGGTGGGAGAACATGAGAAGGTGTGGCCTCCAGACCCTGAACCCCTGTAGGGGGAGGGGTAGGGGTGGGGCTGGGTGGTCACAGCAATGACCTTCTCACATCGTTACTACTGGAGAAGTTACAGGTGTACATAGAAATGGAGAGGCATAGACCCTGAACTTGTATAGCTAGGTTAAGGCTGGTGGTATAAGGGGGTGGGGGGTGCGGCTGTTTGGTCACTGCCAACACCCTCTAGACTTCTCACAGGTACAGACTGTTACAGGTGGTAATAAACTTTACAAGGTGTGGACTTCAGAGAGATAGGGATGAGAAAGAGAGAGAGAGAGAGAGAGAGAGAGAGAGAGAGAGAGAGAGAGAGAGACAGAGAGAGAGAGAGACAGACAGACAGAGAGAGACAGAGAGAGAGACAGACAGACAGACAGAGACAGAGACAGACAGAGAGAGAGACAGAAAGAGAGACAGAAAGACAGAGAGAGAGACACACACACACAGACAGAGAGACAGACAGAAAGAAAGAGACAGCTAGACAGACAGACAGAGAAATAGACAGAGGCAGACAGATTTAGAGACATTGTTAGTGGTAGACAGAGATATACAGGCCTAGGTCAGTCGTTTCTGAAACCTCCCCTGTTGGGAGGGTGATGTGGACAGAGGTAGTGGGGCTCTAAACCTCTGGGTAATAGAAAGTGACAGAGGAATTTCTCAATCACAAAATCATTGATAAGTTGGAAGAAAATTTTACAAAAAAAATCTAAAACAAATCAGGAATTTAAACTTGAGGAAATTTAGAAGAAAAAAATCAGCCTACTTAGTAATAGAAATTACCTCTTCAAGAAAGATAGAGAGATTTGTAAACCAGGGGTCAGTAGTAGAAGGCCTCAATTGGACCCTTATCTTATTTCTTATCTCTGATCTTCTAACAACTCCTCCCGACTGACCACCGACTGTATAGGAGATATAGCATGTAGAGATATTACAGATAAGAGTGGAGTGAGCTATCCAGGTGTATTTGTACATCTCCATGTGAAGTATCCCCAGGAGTAGTAATTCTTAACCCACCTTACATCAGGGGATGAGCCTACAGGTAGATACTGTACCATCTATACAGGTAGCTAGGGGAATGACCTGCCCAGATACTCTAGCCCCATACACATGCCTCTTCATGTTTTCATACAGATAACTGGTACACACAAATGAATTCACCATCTTAGGAAACTCTTCAGAGTTCCTCACATCAACTGCCAAAATTTTGATTCAGATTTTCCATTATCATCAACTTGTAAATCTTTGTTAGCCGTGCCCCACCCCACACCGATTTTCAGAAAAATGCCGATGATAAGCTAGAGGACCTGAAATACTTCATATTCTTAGTTATCCCAAAGTAGAATTTATTAATATCATAGGTGGTATTATGTGAACTGTCCGTTTAAAGTCAACTGAATTCAAGATAATTTTCCCATAGATTATAGCAATGCTTGTAACTACCAATTCACAGAGTTAGACTTAGACCCCCATCCCCTTCCTCCAACTTGGTGGGATTGAAACTATCAGATCACAGAAAACAAGTCAAGTGTAGCAAAAGGAACTCAATCTGTGTAGGCTAGGAGTATACTTATGTAGTAATAGTACCCTTTATATTAGGGACACTGTATACTTAGAATTGAGTTATATTGTATTCTGGAGTATACAGTGACCCTTTAGGGGCCCAAATGTCAAGTCTTAATCTTATAAATTACACCTGGTCTGGGAATCAATTAGATAAAACACTACAATGTGTGTATAAAGAGTTTTGGTCATAGTCATTTACTCTATCAGTTTCTGAATTGGTGCAATACCTGATTGTGATGGTAGAAAAGGGTTGAATTGTCAAGAATCAATAACACTTATAACAAAAGGTATTTGTTACAGTTGCCATCAAGTAGGAATATATCAGTTTGTAAATTGTCCTTGCTATTACAGTAGGAATCTAAAATGATGTTTGGTGAGGCATTTAATTTTAAAACAGCTGGAGATCAGACTTCAAGAAAATCAAGCTTAGTTTCTTGGGCTTCTTTTCAAATTGTAATCCTTCTTTCATACATTAAACCTATGAATTGGGATTGATTTCACATAAAATCTTGTTTATGGGATCTTACATTACGTAATATCCTGCTTATTGAGAGTTTGTCATGGTTTATACCGTTAAGGTACCCCCTCTGTCCTAAATTAGCTAATATTGATAATATTACATCTTGATAATATTACATTAAAATCACATGACATTGAAAAGTGGGGAAGACCAAATGACATTTATATATATGAAAATTAGGGACAATGGATTATTTTCGCCTACAGCAACAGGTAACCAAGAGAGAATTATATTGGCACCTGGTCTTTTCATGTCAATTTCAAAAAGATGTGTTGATCATCAAATCATGGTTTCATGGTCACAAATGTGAGATTCTTCCAGAATGGGGCATAGAGAAACAATATATAATGCAGAGTTCCAGAATGTGTATTGGTAAAAAGCATAGATTGTCGATAATCTAAATTTCATATGAACACGTATAACATTGTAAATTGTTAATCAAAAGATTTTTAGCAAGTCTGGGCCCTACACAATACACAATGTATAAAACTCAGGTGCTAGAGTTTTATGACCACTGAGAACCACCTGTTTATGGTCCCCTATAGGATTAGGGAGGTGGGATTACTACACTGGGATCCTGTGCTGATTTGGTCTTTGTGCCATCTGGTGGTATAGGGGCAAACACCTGTTAAAATGACGTAAGATGTAACCGTTAGTTGTAGCTACTGCTACCCGATACAACGCCCATAAAGCACAGACATATAACTCTTAATCCATTAGAATTTTGAATGATCATTTATCTTTTCGTATTTTTCCCTGTTTAGCCTTTAACTTGATCTCAAAAGGGATTTTTTTTCAACGTGAGGATGAGGCTAGCACGAGAGTGAATTGGTAAATATCCAAATAAAACACCTCTAAAGGTTTGGGTCGATTATTGTGTGAAAGAGAACAGGCGGTTTAGAATTAACACCCAGACGAGAAGAGTGAAAGAAAGAATGAATAAAAAAGAATCAAAGTCCTCTTTTTCTACTTGGTAGGAGGTCACTTTTCTCCTCACGCTAGAGATGGATCAATTACACGTGTGCATATTTCATCCTCTCTACCTGTTGTGGTTAGCACTACCAGCACCCTACAAGACATTGCCAGGGGACTTGCAGGCAACCCATAACCTTTGTATGCCTGGTCATCTGGGGAATTTCTGACTGTGATGAGATAAAATAATATCGATTTACCCAACTAACAGTAACATCCCTCTATGTCGTTCTCAACAATATGAAATGTTTATTCTCGAGGTTCATTTTTTAGACTTTAGTCCTTTGGAGCTGTATGTTCTTACCAGCACTACATTGGTGCATCATGCCAATCCTACATGGGGGTGAAATACACCTACAAATTGGCATGATACATTGATGCAAAACTGATAATTTACTCACCAGGGCCCCCTTCATGTATCACAATAACAATGCAACATAGTGGATTCTGAGCACTAAATATGACCTTTATGGGGTTAGATTGATAAAGGAGTTCCATGTTTATTTCGGGAATCCCACCACCAGGTGATGGCATAAATCCATCCATGTGTTAATCCCTTTACCTGGTCTATAGGATATACACTATCAAGGTGCTAATCCTATACACATCAAAGTCCCCCCTCCCTCCCCCAACAGCTGCCATGGTGAATCAAATACAGGTGATAATCCTGGTCATCTAAAGTCTAGAATTAATCCAACCTGCTATCATAACCTGTTAATACCTCAACCCTGACTTTATCTACATCCAACTAACCGTTCACCAGAATACTGCCATCTATTATGAGTTTTAAATAGACTTAATCAGGAAAGAGGTAGCAATTTAACTGTCTGCCTTTGTCGCCATCTGTCATCACCCAGAAATTTTCTTTTTTATTTTATTGAAAAAAAATATCTTGGAAAAATGATATAGTATAGGGATTGGAGATGCACCTCAAAGCAGAATATATACAGATATTGTATTGGAAAATCAATAGTGGACACTGGAGAAAGATTCGTTTTTCTTTTGAATGTTTTCACCAAAAAGTACCACATTTTAGTGCAAGTTTTAGCCACTGTTTTTGGTCTAAATTTGTGGGTCCACCCCTCAGGTTTATCAATACTGCCGCTTTTTGCCTAGTCTGTCTTTTCCTGGAAGCATTGTGGAATGTCGGCATAAATCAATGGGCATTAGGCCTAACAGTGTATTAATGGCAGGTCTGACAGGTTGATCCGCTGGTACACTAGTTAACCTGTCTGGCCGCTAATCCCTCAGATCCATGGTTCAAATCCCTTATCTGCTGATGGTAATCTACTGATTGCAGGCTACAGACAGGTCAATTGGTGTCAGTAGACTGGTATCTTTGGTGGATTTGAGTCGCCATATACTTTACTGACCTTCTCATAAAGACAACCATTTTGTACAAACACAATGTGTTAAAAGCACAGCATATAACTTCATGTAAATGTATATCATTTCAGAAAATATATATTTTATATAACTTTTGAATCATAATGGCACGGCAATTGGCCTAAAAAAGAAAAAGACCAAAAAAATTATGGTGGGCTCTAATTCCATGTCCATATTTGGGGAGTTCAGACAGTAGAGATTGAATTTAAACGGTATTTGGATATCTAGCCTGAGAGTTTTGGTGGGTTTCGGTACAACCTATACGGTGCATCCATCCTTCTATCCTTTTGAATATGCTCACGGAGGTATGTGGTGAGATAGGTTCATCAATACACAATTATGATGTCTAGACCTGATGACACAATCTTCGATCAGTAGATAGCAAATTAATGCATGTGTTACAACGATGGGTGTTGGGGGGGGGGCATGGACTTATCAATTCTATTAGATTTATCAGCAATAGTCCTAATCCTAGAGATCGACTCTAAATCCCAGCCGACATAATTACTGCTGAGTCATTCCGCTGGTTGCCTAGTGCTACAAGGTAGGATAATGAAGTACATGTAGGTACCAGCTAAACTAGAGTCTATGTAACCAACTGTTGCTAAGGGTTGGGGGTTAACATGATAGGAATTTCGGTTTATATAATAGCATGACCTGGGGGTGAACTCTGTATGAGGATTTGATTCTTATTATTGTTGATTTAATGATAATCTGGAAAAATGAAATTCTTTTGATTCTATATGCAGAGAAGTCTCTTTCTGACACTTAGGGTTGGCATTGTGCATGCAATACTGGCGAGTTACGCACCAGGGCAGCATTAATGCATCATGACAACAAAATGAAAAAGCAGCTCCATGCAGCACTTGAAAAGGTTAAATATTAACGTGGGTATTTGTAAACAAAACATCAAACGGTTGCAAGCAGACGACATTTGGCTTAGGGCGTCTCCGCTGGTTACTAGGGTTACAAAGAGCTCTGTAATTAGCCTCACCAGCACCAGCGAATGCCAAGAAATGTTGGAGGCTATTGTTGAGCAGAGGCCTAGTCACATATCCATCTCAAGTGTGAGGAAAGTACCAAGGGGATACATTACCCATTGTATATTATGATGATTGCCAACGTTCAAAGGTGTTTTAAGGGTTAAAGTAGAACTTTCGTAGTATGCTTTCAAATGGGTTAAATTTCAAATTTCAGTACCCAATATCCCATGTTGGATAAGACAAAATACAAATACAATTGTAGACAATCATGGGTCATTGAATCAGTTTGCCCCTCTCAATAGCAACTGAAAATTAAAATTAAATTAAAATTAAATTTCAAAAAGTAGGATACAGGTGATCATATTTCATTAGCTTGAATTAAAGAAAAGAATGTACATTTTCTAAATATAACCCCATTTACTCATGTTAGGGCCCTTCCTGTTTTACCTGATATGATTTAGTCATAGGAGAGAAACGTAAGAAAAAAAAAGAAAGAAAAAAGAAAAATAGCGTTTTACTAGAAGTCAATTGCATCCCTAGAATACCTTGTGTGGGAATAAGACAAGCTGTGTGTTAGCATGGAGACTAGAGATCTGACCACCACGTGACACCCTGATACACCACAGTGAGGGGGGCAGTCACTGACCGTGAGTCTGGCTCTAGTCGTGCCAACACATGGACACTCAGGTGTGCCGCTCACCTGGACAGGGGCCTGCTAACCCTGAGGAGGGGGGGGGGGGCAGGGGTGCGTGGCCCCATCTTTTTAGCAACAGCAAAACATTTGCAAAAGTAGAAAGAAATATAAGAAAATAACAATAACAAAAATCTTGTTGTACTATTTGAAAATACATAGTAGGGCCCCTGCTGGCCTGCATGGAATTTTAGGTAATTCTCCCGCCCCCTATCCCATTTAGAGAAAAAAAAAGACGTTAGGAAAGAAATGCAGAAATCAAAGTAAAAGCTTATGCAGAATAGCCTCTTCGTGAAGTGAACAATGACATGAGATGTCAGCTGCTTGTTTATCCTAGATACTGTGTTTCAGGAATAATAGTTATATTCCTAACCATATCAGGAGAAAAAGAACAATGGGTTTCACCCGTGGAACCAAACATAAGGGACTCCTACACGAGCAGGGTGGGCCAAATATCCACTGGGGGCACTACTTTGTTTGGGACTACATTGTGTGCCGACTCACAACCGTATCCCTCCACGCCTCAATGATAATCACTCTCCTTTGGTAACTCCATAAGGTCCAATTCCTCTAAACAAAGCTTTAATAACCTGACTATTGAACCTAACGTATGCTAGGAGAGTGACTCTGTGGGACCAGGACCAGCATGCACCACTGCGCATGTTCACTGACCTGCGCGCGCCACCGGAAGTGTCTGAAGCCCACAGGAAATGACCTGCTCTCTCCAAGCACATTTTGGGGTCCATTGCATTATTAAATGCACAATTATAGATGTGTACACGTGCTGGGAGAGTGAGAAGGCCAAAATGTCGTCTGCTTGACTTAACTCATCACCTTAATCAAATGAGATGAGACAAGGCTTGGAGAAAGGAGCCAGAATTGATAACAAATATTTAAGTAAACATAAAAGGGAGCGTGCAGTCAGGTGGGCGAGTTTGTTAATGTGAGACCTTATGCTGCTCACAAGGGGTCACTTTTAACCTCTGCCATGTTTACTCCTTAGTGTTGAATTGACTTCTCAATCCTTGTTTAGGTGGTTGATAGGAAGGATTCTTTTATCCCCACTATGAAAAAGGGGTGCATATTTTCTTCTACATGTTATTGAGAATGAGTGTCTTTATCGAACCGCCTTGAGTTTCTATTATATTCTAATCTAACCCACGTTTGTGTATTGTGAGGGCATCCATTTATTTTTCCCACTATTCTTTTTGATAATGCCAAGGGTGCAGCAGCACTATTTCCTCCAACTAATGTACAGAATAAAGCATTCAAATATATGTATTTTGAATTAGTTTCCCCTCCCCGGAACCTCCTCTGAAAGCAATGGGGAATAGCCATATACCATTCCCTGTTATTGTTATGCATTATTACAGATGCAGGTTTAAATGTCCATCTGTTAGCCTGCTAATTAAGTAAGGATAGCTAGGTGAGGGGGTGTTATGATAGGTGTGAAGGCAGGTATCTTGTGGCTTGGGCTGCTGGCAAGGGGGGGGGGCTGGGGGTGGGGTAAGATAACTGGCCGATGGGAAGGGGTGGGGTTGAGGAGGCTGAGGGGAGACAGAAAGGCAAAGGTATACAGGAAATTAATGGTAGGGCAAGGGGAACTTGAAAGTGATGAGGAGGGGGTATATGAAGAAGATGGGGGTGGAGGGGAGGGGGGGTTAGATTTCCACTAGAAAAGGGAGTGGGAGTGTCAGGTAGTGAGAGTCCACCTTTGAGTGACCCCCTCCCTTTCCAACTCCCTGTCCACTCACCTTTGATGTTTACCCCTACCACCTGGCTGCGCACCCCTCTAATCACCACCTACAAACTCTCACCTGTCCACGCGACAGAATGACCCCAATTTGGGCCAAATTGAATTAAATATGCCCCTTTTCTGACACAAAAGGGTTCATTTTCGATGGAATTTCCGTTGAAATATTGTCTTGTCATGGTATTAGGTAAGTTTTAAACAGGTGTTATTATATAGGCCTATTTTGTGGTAATTAAATTTGGCAGGAAAAAGCAGACGACATTTGAATGGATGAGAATTTCTATAGAAAGTGTAAATACTCGATCAGGCGACCTATGCCATCAGTTGTTATAGTGAAGATTTGTACACTCAATTATTATTAAAATTGCTCGTGTCATATGCAGCAGCCATGGGTTTTGCAGACCCTCAGGAACTCATTTTGTAAATTGAATTCATCAAAATATAACAGTCTTGTCAGAAGGTATTTACTCATTTAGTCAGGGTGCCGACAACCAGTGCACCAGTCATACTGCCACCAGGACACCATCAAAGATTCACCCTACATTACCTATTTACTCACTCTACACTAGGGGTACTCCTAGGCCAATAAAAGATGTGTGTTTGTTGAGCTAAATAGGAGATTTGAAAACTATTTTTCCTCTTTAATTTTCCCTTTATAACCTTTCCTTTTTTAAAGAATGACAAGGGGGGAGTGAGAAATAATTGAAGAAATGAGATAAGGATTTTTGAAACAAAAAAGTGTTTCTAGAAACATTTGTGTGAACCTGAAACAAGCCTTCTTTTTTCTGGCCTCAATGCATTATGGGTATTCGCAGTGCATGATGGGAGCTGTGTTGACAGTTGGTTATCGACCTTCCACCCTGGTCAGCCTATTGTCCCAAGTCTCGTGACGGAGATCACATGACACGAGATGTCAGTCACTCACTGGTCGTCATGGTTACCAGGTGAAAACCTAGCCAGCTGCCTTTGTGACTGCCCAAAACAAAATGGCTGCCAGTTGACACATGCATGTATGGATCTTGCTTCTTGTAGGAACTTTAGTCTTTTAAGGATGTCAATAAATGAAATTTGAGATTCTGTCCAAAGAGTTTTTATACGTTTTCCTACAGATCTTGACTATCCATGATCTACCTTGATATAACCCAAATTAAAAGGCATTGCCAATGTTCAAGGGGTAGGAAAGACACCAAGTGAACATTTCTCAGTTGTTGGGAAAAATAGGGTAATTAGTCTTGAGCTATTGTTGTCTCTATCTATAATAGATGATCCATCTGAATAATAGAATAATATAAGATTAGAGTATCATTTTATATATATATATATATATATATATATATATATATATATATATATATATATATATATGCATTTCAACTACAAATCATTTTGGCTGGTCAGTTAATGACATCCAGTAAAATAGGTTCACACTGCTTTTACAATAACAACAGATGGACCTTGCTGTCCAGTCCCAAAATGGCCTCTCCCTTTGCCTTTCATTATCGCCCTTCCCATGTTATTGTAATTTCACACTTTTTGGCTCCGCTCTCAAAGCAAACCCTAATTTTCACAACCAGTTTGCTCTTTTGTTGTTTGTTGCTGTTCATAAGTTAGACCCCTTTCAGTACGACAACAGGCCCTGCCTTGAGTCTCTAATCTCTTTCATCAAATCGATACCAGGTAATTAGGGTGCTGCTACCCGAAAGCCTTCTAGCCAATCAGAGTGCGTCATGCCATTTGCTGTGCAGGGTGAATAGGGTGCTGCGTTTTGATTGGTTTAGACAGGATCCAGCAGAAGTAGCAGTATTTGATTGAGGAGGCCTGCTGTTTAGGGTTGTGTGCTCAAAGGGAAGCCTGTTGCATAATAATGGGCTGAACTACACATTTGTAGATCGATATTGGCTTAAATTGGTTACAATTTATCCACAGTGAAATACTTATGAGATCACAAAATCATATGAACCTGCTATTTAGGCAATTGCCAAATTAATTCAAAATTGCAATTCATGATTTACTGCACTTGGTTTTTATTCAAAGATGATATCGAGGTACATTTCAACCTTTGTGTGCACGTGATTCTGAAGGCTTATTGCTTTCATGTTGAGGTGTCTCTAGTGAAACCCAATCCTCTCTGTATTAATTTACAAAAAGTAGTTAGATTGCGTTATCTGTCTATGCAATTCTTCTATGTATGGGTTGTACTTCATATTTGTGCACCATATTACCCCTATCACAGTGCAGAAGGTACCGTAGTGGCCCGTTTAAGCGCCCGGGCGCTCATTGATTTCAAGCCTGCTGTACCCCTGCCGCTTATTCGAGACTGGCGCTTATTTGAGATTCCAGTGCTTAAACGGGACCAGTTACCCCATCAGACATGGCAAATCCTATATGTAGTATAGTAAATTAAAAGGGGAGATTAAACAGTATCTCTATTGATTTGAGTAAAGCTAAGTTGTTTAGATGTGGTGTTCAACAGGCACAATCATCTGAGCTAATAACTATAGGCTGACATTGTCTAGATCGGTAGTAGAGAGAGGTTTTAGATTTGTCAGTACTAGGGTAATTCGGTTTGTTTACAATACCAAGTACTAGGGTAACTTCATTAGCAGTTACCCTAGTACCCAACTTTCAGTTTTGCCTGATTTCTATGTAATTCAAGTAATATAATATTCCAAGAGCTTGTCTCTTTAAGCATCCATGCACTAGCTAATATTCTGCAATATTATAATGAAGTAGAATAGTGTATTAACAGCAAAGAATGAAAAAATATGTTCACACTTGTTTGTATCTGACCCTTTGTATTGGGTGGGGTAACTGCCAGTTACCCTAGTACCTTCTGTGCCTATGCACATATTACTACCCCAGCACCCCCCCCCCCTTCCCATACTAGTAGCCCATTTCCCCTTTAGGCATACCTGTTCATAATTATGCTATTGTCATAGAATCCCCTAACTGCCCGTCCCCATGTTTAACCCCTCCTTTCATCACCAAACCGTCATGTCATCATTGTTCCCCTCTCTATGTGCCTCCTCCCCTGTCCTCCATGCCCAAAGTCCACATTTCTTGTCAACCTAAAGCTGACCCCTGCTCTGACCAATACAGCATCTCACCCACCTTTGACCTCAGGACAAATGACCCCGTATGTCCCAATATGGCCAGAGGTGCAGGCTACCACCCCCTTTTGTGCATGTGGGTTTAAACAGTTGAAGCACACCCACTCTCCAAGCATATAGTTAATGAATTATATAGCTCATTGTTTAGGATAAATTTCAGCTTTAACATGGAGAGTGACCAAGGGTATCCATCACTTTCTGCTGATTTTGCTTGACTGGTAGAAATGAGAATAATAAAAATGATAAAAAGATGCCAACAAAAACAGAAAGAGGACATTTTACTTCTCAGGTTGTATCATAGCAAATTATTTTCACTGCAATATTGTAGGTAATCTATGTATGTTGTTTGAATTTATCTCTGGTAACATACTAATAAACAGAGCTGACTCCTCCCCCGGGTTCCTCCCTCACAGTATGACAGTATGCATAGGGATCCTAATATACAGATCATCATAATGATGGGTTGATTGAATCATTCCACAAGTCCCATACACACTGTGCTCTACAATACAAACCCCTCCTTATACCCTTACAGCCAGGTGTGCTAGTCCCTACCTGGACCTACCTGGTGGTTGTCATGGTAACAAATGACCAGGTGAGGTGGTGACATGATGGAGTGGTGTGGTGAAGAGGGGGTTAATGTTGAATAGACACACCAAGGTTTAAAGGGTTAATGGGTTCTTTATGGGGTGGGCTAACCCCTTTGAAGGCATTATGCTGATTTAATGCATTGTAATCTTTGGCCATCATGATGCATTCATGCATCATTATTTGGACCTTACATTGTTGATACACTCCCAAACAGGTACTGACATGATGCTCCAATGCAGCCTGGGCAGCTGACTAGAAGCCACTGCATCAGTGCATCATAATTCAAAGAATCATGAACTCAGAGCATCATGTTCTCCTTAGATGACAAACCTAGATGTATCATAAGGGATGAGTGGGGGGGGGGGGTGTAAGGGGAGGGTGGTGCTGGGTGGTGCTGAGTGATTAGGGTATAGAAGTATAAATCTAAAGGTGATGAGTTGAGGAGAGTTGGGGTTGTGGTTATTACACAAATAGGGTTAGTGGATAAGGGTATAAGGAGGGGTAATAAAGCTGTCACAAGGCATTTGACAGCTGCATTCTCTCTCTCTACTTGTCCTGTGTCACAGTGACAGTGTGTCCTACAGGTAGCAAGGACATTGGCAAGGTACCGTGCAACTCAAGAGTGAGAACTTAAAAGTACCAATACCCTAGCATTTGTTTCTGCCAACCTTCTTCAGGTCTCTGAGGAAATCATGTTTTCCTAAAATGTCAAGCCTTTACACTGTATTACATCAGGATTGTTGGGAAATGTATTAGGGACAAAAGGATCCAACAGAATAAACTATTTCTGAGGAGGTTAGATTTTTTTCTATTTATGCTATGTAGTCACACAAAACAGAGTTTATAAGTACACATGTAGCAGGATTTGTGCAAGTGACCAATATGAAGGTCTTAATTAGGATTCATGACCCTGCTTAATTAGTGGACAAGATGGTCACTATCACTAAAGTAGCAATTTATTTAACATACTTATTTATTGTGGTTTGACATGTAAAACAGCAGTTTCTGACAGTGATAGTTACCAGCTCTTTAACTAGGCACGTGCCTGTCTCCTGTGGTCAGTGTGCTACTACTAATGATAGAGTCCAACAGAGTGGGGGGCAGGTGACCAGTGTAGTAGTGGTCACTAATAAGGTGTGACCACTAATGAGATGGGGCTATGGGGAACAGTTAACTGGTGTCCAGATAGATTGGTAGGGCCTAAGTATGTTTAAGATGAATCTAGTTTTTTTTTTGTTGTTGTTAAATTTTAATTCTTAATTCTACAACTTTCTGCATTAACTTGGAATGAAATATTGTAATTAATATATATGTTTATCAAGGCTTCCCACAATTTGAAATTCTTCAAGTTCATGATATCCAGAGACCAAGTTCTTTTGAATTTTCTGTGCTCTTAGATTGAGTTAGGCTCTAATCAATTATCAGTAGGGGTGTCAGGAAGATTGAAGGTGTGGAGAAACTGAGATGAAGGTAGGAGGGGCAGGGTGAGGGGTAGAGAGCCACTTAGGGCCACTAATGATGTATCACTAGTCCAGACAAGGCCTCTATGGTGACCTGCATCACATGCCCCTTTATTCTATTGTATGAATGCACTTTTTGCTTTTGTATAATTACATTGTTTAATGAGTTGTTTGCATGTCTACTACAAGGTATGTGGGTGGGTTGAAAATGGATGCTTTGTTGTTGTTTTGTTTTGTTGTTTCTGATGGTATTCTCATTGTGCCTAAGTAATGTTATGAAGGGTGAAGTGAAAGAATGATACTTACAATAGAATTGATCAAAACATTTCATTTTTTCAAATTGATTGATTATAAATAACTAATAAATTTTCTCTGTTTCCTTGCAGGTATGTATCTGAGGTTATTCTAGAACCAGCGAACAATAAACAGAATGAAGGTAACACTTTGAGTACAATATTTAACCCTAGTCCCAACTCCTGGCATTATGTCTTTATTATCTATAATAAGGAAATACCTCTTAGGAGGTGTAGACCCCATTGTCAACCACAAAGCAAATACAGAATAATTTGAAAATGGCTTTGTTGTTCCCAGTAAAGTAGCCCCTACTCCCGGGCCCCTACTCTACTCTTCTAGGAAGGAGAGACATCATTTGTTTGTCATTTACTCAAGAATGTAAATACACCCCTACCTTACCCATCAGCCTTGTCTCCATGGTCTGAGTAGACCTAACTACCCTTGGCTATTACCCAGGTGCGCCCCTTCTGGACTCTATAGGTCACATTCCCCAGCCACACCAAGCAGTAAATAGGTCTGTCCCATAGGTCCTCTAGTCCTTATACCCTCATATCTTTGTGTCTGAAAATAGGTGATTGTGATAGTATTTTTTTTTTAAAAATTGATATGGCTAACACAAATTAATAACAGTTCTGCAATGAAAATTAAATAATATGAATAATGTGGTCATTTACAATATCCCTTTTATTTATCCAAGGAATAAATTTATCACCCATATTCCATCATACTAGAACCTATACAGGTACTTGTAATATATGTCTACAGGAAGGAGTCTAGAGCATGTAAACCTCTGAATGGTTTACAAACCTAGGAAATTGGTAGCAGATAGGGTCTTTGTCAGAGTAGGGTTTACTGTGAAGCATTTTATGGCAGTCACATATCATAAACCACGGTATAGGTGGTTTCCCCATGTGGGCTGCCATCTTGTCCCCCAATTACTCGTTGGCAACGTTTTGTGCCTCTCTGATCTGTAGTTCACTTGACTGGCCAATAGTGTAACCATGTTGATCACAAATCTACATAGTTTCAGTCCGAAATGTAACTGTAGTACAGTTTCTCCGAGTTAAGCCCTTTTTTTTAAAAAATATAAAACCTAAGATAGAACATAAAGTCTAAAATAACATAAAACATGAATGCTTCCAAAGGAATAGATACAACCCAAGACATGTGCATATTTAACATGTAGTCATTAATTCTTCATACATTTCTCAATACCCATGCACCCTTGCCTCTTATAAAGACCGGTGCTTATTTCAGACCTCCGGTTCTCAAAGCAGTTGACCTTAGCCTAACATCAGAGAACCCATACTCCTTTATACTACTTTCCTCTGCATGCCACACACACTGAAGATATACTCTATCTGCCTTTTCTGCCAAGAAAGCCACCATGTTGACATCTTTCCTGGATGCCAATGACAGGGGTTCCAACTGGGAATCATCAAATCATCCATCTCATGTCAAAGTTTACCAATTTCTCACTATTTCCTTTGTACAATACATGTCCCTTCGGCCTCATATGCAGATAGTGAGGAACAGTCTGTACTTTTAGTACCTCCCTGCTTATTGGCAAACAAAAGGACCAGCAGCAGATAATGACCCTCTACCCAATAGTACCAGTAGAGGTGTAGAGGTTGTTGGTATGAGGAGGGGGTAGACCACAGCAAGCAATTCTACACAAACTGCAATGGCCTTTGTGGTAGGACAGGTTTTGTCACAGATTTACCAGTGAAAATTTCCTTATTATGTGTGACATGAATGGGGTAGATGAGTCCATGAATGGGGTGCAATAGACATGATAGAGGTGTAGTTTTGTACCCTGTGGTCTGGACACCATGTGGGGTAGGGCAGAGCAAGTGTGAATTTGTGAATGGGGAAATCTGAAGATAAAATGACAGATGGTAGGTAAAATGAAAACACCGACTCATATATTATTTTGGGCAATTCAAGTGTGGTTTTCTAATCACTGCTTACCCTAGCTATAGAATAGAAGATACTTTCTCCTACAGCATGTCAAGTTACTAAATTCCCTCTTTGAGATAAGATGATGATATTATCATAAATATTGATAAAGTGGTCATTATCTTTAACTATGCCTTAAGTGGGTAGTTTTAGCTCTGCTTGAGTTTAAAAGCTGGTATTCCTTCACATTTCAAAATAACACTTGACATCATAAGATACATTTTACAAAAAATAAATCAAAACATGTTACTGATAGATAAACAACTAATAAACAACCACACTTGAAAGGGTTTACATCCCTTGATGTGCTGTTTACATGTGCACTTTATACACATGCATGTAAGTGTATCATGCTAGCTTGCATGTTGTACCCCATAGGTACATGTAATGTGCATGGTGTATACAGACATGTAACAAAGAGTCATAGCAACCATAGCATATGGTGAGGCATTGTGGCCAGCTTATGTTGCCATGGTTACCTCATTGTGAAAGCTATATTTTATTGATATGGTGTAATTACAAGGTTTTATTGTATAGTTAATGTGATTTTTGCTGTCATAAATTAGGGTGAATATTGAATAGTTCTGCATGGTTGTCCAATCTCATTGACTAAGTCTTTATATATACTATGCCCTCAATTTATTAGATAGGTCGAATTTGATATGTTCCAAGCTAGATGATCCCAGGCAGAAAAAGGGTAAGATAACATCAGATTATGTGATGGTATACCAGTCTATCATCAGTGCAGGAGTCAGAGGTTGGTAAATATGATCAAATACTGTGAATAAAACGTGACATTGCAGCATCTTGGGTTCCAACTTTATCAGGTTCCAATATTAACCAAATACTCTATATTCCTAGTTTTAAGACCAGTAGCCACAAGTAAGGGACACTGCAGTACCAGCAGACAAGGTCACTAGAAGGTTAGTTTACATGTGAAACAGGATATGATTTGCATTCAGGTTGGGGTAAACTTTGAGTACCATCCTAAGCCCCCCATAAATCACCTAAATACACAGAGCTGACAGAGAGTAAATAAACCCAATCTCTGTCCACTGTCCACCTACATTTAGTTACTGGACCTTTATGTAGGCACATCCACCTACAGAAGGGCCATTCCTGAATATATTATCATACATTAGCATACTTAAGCTCTTTCATAGAACTTATGGTGGCCTTTTTGATCCCGATGCCCCAATGCAGCCCTCTCGAATTTTCCATGCATCGTGTGGACCATACAAAATGGAAGAAGCCCAGAAGGGCCCATATTATGATGCTCCGATGCATCGTTATTTGTAAACTCAGCAATGCTGCACCAATGCATCATGGCAGCGAAGGATAAGTAAGCTGCAGGTATCATGCTGCAGTTAAAGGGTTAGGTACCATGTAACCCAGCAGCACCCAGAGGGCAACACTGGTAATACCTGAGGTCAAACAAGGCCCTGCCAATAGTAAAGACACAATTAGTACAGGTACATGTAGGACAGGGTAAGGTAAGGGAAAGGAGGCTCAGAGACATATATACTAAGACATGTAGTATCATGTAGTTACTTAACAATAACTGACTGGCATCTGAAACAGAAAATTTCAATTCCAGAATTACTGGATATGAAAAGGTCTTGTAGAAGGCGGTGCAGAGGTACTAAATCTGGATAAATGAATACATGTGCCATATTTGAGCCTACATGATAGGAACCAGAGGACCTGTCTGACCCACTCATATCTAAACTATGTTATCTATACAGCTTCCACTGCCCCCTGCAGCCAGATGGAGAACTGTATCACCATCACAGGTGTCTCACACTATGGACAAATATCTTATGAACTGGATTTTGGTTCAATTTAATTTAATAGATGTAATTGTACAAAAAGGGGCACTGGAATTTCTATACCCTATTTCAATTAACCTTATGGCTGGTAGAATCGTCTCCCCTCGCTCAGCTAAAGGTATATCCACCCTAGACAATCAATTCCCACAATGCCTGATCCATTAAAGGAGAAAAAAATCTCTTTACAAGTCCCCCTCGTTTGACTAGAAACATGCAATATTTAGCTACATGGTGGGTGGGGGGGGGGGAGGAGAGCCTGGGTAGAAAATGATATGGAGACCATTAGTATAGTCCAGCCCTGTATCTCACTAAGTATGGCAGGTATGAGTAGATACTATCTGTATCATACTCCACACCCTAATTAGTACAATGATACAGACATCTCTATCTGTATCACAATCTGGATGGATGAAACTAGTGCCAGGTGTCTGTATGTCTTTGAAGTACTTAATAACCCCTCATATCTGGGGATGTGGTCATTTTAACCCTGTGTTTATAGTATTCTGCCTGAGGGCATCATGCTCATCTGTCATGATGCACAAGTGCATTTATGCATCATGGTAATCACTCTGGAAAGTATCAGCTCAAGATGGCCAGCATGAAGCAAGAGAGTTATTCACCAGGTCTGTCTTGGTGTATCATTAAGGGAACTATCAGCATGTGAAGCCTTTAGACATTATACTGTCATTAAAGGGTTAATAACCCATTCCACCTGAAGCTGTGACTAATATAGTTTGAGCTATATTGAAACTGAGATGGGGATATCCCTTGTATGATGTGGTTAATTTTGTAACATCATTGGGTTTGACCACTCTGTCAGTGGTAATAATGATATCAAAATTCACAGATATACTTTTAGTATTTCCAGATTTGGTGAGGCAGACATATTATTGATAACCATAATAACCATATCTTATTTCCAAGAATATCTGACTTTTCTTTTAATCTTGTAACACATCGTTTCACTTAAAGTTAGATGCAATATCAAACAATTAGTTGTTTATATTCCCATACATGTTGATAGGGTAAGCTATCAGACCCACATCTTGTTTGACATTAAGATTCCCCCTATAGACCTTATCTGAAAGATGCATGACACAAATTCCACATAGTTACTTTTTTTATTCACACACTGCACATCCTAATTGCCTCACCCACCTGTCTCTGCCCAGTCAGACCTGCTCAGGGGGTAATTATGGCAGAAGGGCTGTGATTTTTCTCATGTCAATTAGTGAATAATTTATATCCATGGAACATCCAACATATGGTGCCTGTCTTTAAATGCTATAATGAATGCTCATTAAAAACGGGTGTCCTAATTCTACCAAGGGCTGAATGTTATATGTTGATGAAGCTTTCTATGCTACATTTTATAAAATCCAAGATACTTGCAAAGATTTAATCATTTCAGTTCATTAGATATTGCCCAGAATTATGTCCCTTTGACCCTAAGATATTATCTTTTATAATCACCCCGGCTATGGAGGCAAGTCAGGCCAATATTTGGAAACGCAACCAGTTCTGAATGATATATTAATGGCCATATGGTTAAAAGTTATGTTAAGGCAAACAGGTAGATCCAATCTCAATGCCATGCTTAGAAAATTGAGGATTGAAAAAAGGAGCAATTTAGATCTAAACTTTGTCTGTATTATTCCTAATACCTGCAGCCCAACTGCAGCTTTGAACAGTATCAAATTAGTAGAGCTCACACAGTATTATGTCTCTATAATGAAGACCCTGTTAGGTATATGGGTGTGGACCACTAAATTTGACATGGTGACATGGCAATTTCTTAAAATCGACATGTGACATGAGAGGTTCTTAGAGGTGACATGGGACATGGGGATTTAAGTGACATGTGACATAACCATTTCTTAAAATCGACATGTGACATGAGAGGTTCTTAGAGGTGACATGGGACATGGGGATTTAAGTGACATGTGACATAACCATTTCTTAAAATTGACATGTGACATGGGGGACCCCCCATCCACATCCCCAGGTATGTCATATTGCAGTTTGTATAGATAGTACCAACAGGCAAATTACACAAAAGACTCCTCTATCCTCCTCCAGTTTATGTTGTTATAAGTGGGCCTTGGTCACCAGACCATTGAGGATGGTCAGGCAGGTATAGCCTACAAACACACTCTGGCAATAAAATGCCTTAAAAGTATATCTGTACAAAAATCTGATTTTTAGAATATCTTTCTGTGTGATTTTGAACCTGTTTCCACATAATTAATTCACTACATTTTTCAAGGATTTAAATGTGATAATGAGGAGATGACAAAGATACACATTCTCTCATGCCCTGGTCGGTACCCATTGGGTTGTGGTCAGCAGACCATGCCCAGTGGTCAGCCATCCATGGGACTGACCATATACTGCCCATCCCCCAATCCCAAACCCCAGTATCAATCTCTACCCCTCACACAGCCATACACAGCAGGTAGGTCTCTAATTGGCCTCATTGAGAGGGCCAACTGAAACACCTTCACACTGGCATATCTGTGAGTTTTCTTTAAATGTAAAAAAAAAGGAAATATAGACAAAGGAATGTATACATAAAAGAAAAAGGTTGAAAGAAATATTTTCAGTACCTTGATAATTATTTATCAATAAAAAATTTGTTTTACTAAAAACATTGCTGATTTGCTACTTTCGATGGGAAGTTGTGGGTAGAAATATTTCTGTCTTGATTTGAAATGAATCAAATTGATATTCTATAGACTTTGTGCTCCCATGTGTGCCCTACTTAAAGTCCAGCATAACATCATTTTGGAGCTCCACATAGAAATGTGTGACTAAAGTAGAGCTATACTTAATGCAAAGATTTATAATATACCGTTAGGGTATGTAAATTAGCACAGTTAGACCAAACTGTCTGTAGCAGTGATGGTGATGGTGGTGGTGGTGGTGGTGGTGTGTGTGTTGGGGGGGGACTTTCCTGGTGTGTCTATGTAACGATATAACGGGGGTTAGGACACTGACTGTTTGGTATTATTTTCTAAAAATGAATGACCTAGATTGTTACAAAAAGTATTGCACACCCTCTCTGAAAAATGACTTCCTCTCAAAGTTTGCATTTGTAAGCAGTGGCAGTGGCAGTGGCAATCCCGGTTTTCAATGCAGAGGTTGTCACCTCCAACCACTATCTATCCTTATTTTTCCAGTCAGCTCATCCAACCTGTAGGCCTCCACTGTGAGGAAAAATATAAAAAAATGGGGAGAAAGATCAAGCTGTATACTATATAGAAGAAAAGCAGAAGTGAAGAAAGGAATGCCATCCCATTGGACACCCAGCTTGTTGAGGATGGCTTATAGATGGAGCTGGGAAGCCAATTTTTGACTTTTTGTTGTCTTGATGGCACCTATCCAGAACAACATGCTCAGACTTGCTCTTACTGACTCATGTGGTCTACTGGTCTTTCATTCATCCCACAGGTCCCTGATTTAAGTATCAGAGATGCCACTTTTCCTGGTTTACCAGGCATTTCTGGTTTTGATTCAAAGATTTCTGTATTAAATTATGTTGAATTCCTGGGGAAATGTGTCCAAAGTCCAATTTTCCTGGTTTTTGTCGGCCAGTGAGTGGCATCTCTGAAGTATGAAAGGTCTAATGAAAAGGTGCTAGGGAAAGATATATATTGAGATGGGATGATACCCGGGATGATACATATTTAGCAAGGTGTCAGTGAGAAACTGGTCTGAGATTTGTACATTGAATGGTATTGGGATTTTATAAAATGAAAAAAATATCCCAAATGGGATAAGTATAATTAGATCTAGTGTTGCTTGTATGCACTATATGTGACACGATCTGCGAAAATATGGGGCTTAGTGCAGGGGGTTCTAAGACCCCTTCTCCCAGTACATGTCACATATTATGAACTATCTATATATACACTGTAAAAACAGTGTTTAGGGATTAAACACCAGTGTTTAGAAGTTAAACACTTGGTTAAACACTTATTTGTCCCACTTTTCTCAACACTTCTTAAGTGTTAAACGCGTTTAATTTTAAACGCACTTAACTAGGAAGTGTTTAACCAAGTGTTTAAATGCTAAACACTTAAACACTTCAGTGTTTAGGTGTTTGAGAATAAGTGTTTAAAAGCTAAACACCTAAACACTTCAAGTGTTTAGATGTTTAAATATTGGTGTTGAGAAAATTTGGTGTGTATCTTCAAACACCTTTTTTGCAGTGTATTGGAAGAGTGGGGTCCATTGATTTTAGTGGAGTTCAGATAGGGTTCAAATCTAAGTTAAGCATAAATAAGTACAGAGATTGTTTTAGTGTACCCTGGTATGAGGTTATATTTACCTGAAGTGACACTTTAGGTTCTATACTTTGATACTATAGAGGTCTGGAGATAATCTGGAGAGTGAGTATTAAGGACAATGTTGAGAGGGTGAGGCTAGTGTCTGGAGACTGAGGCTGTTGTCTGGAGATAGCGGAGCTGATACAGAGGGTTTGTTAGCAATGTGCTTTTAGTCCATTTGACCAAGGATATCAAGAATCCTAATGTACCTGAAGTCTGGGGGATGTGTTTGGGACAGTGTTGCTGCTGTCCCTGTCTATACTCCAGGTGAATGGAGGGGCTGTGGGTCGATTGGTAGATACAGTCATTATAGACAGATTATGCAGCTTAGTGATATGCTCATTTTGACCTCTCTGGTATGCATTTGCCATGGAGGATCTATTGGTATATTAAGTAGACTATGTGCGAACAGGTACTTGGGTTACATTTGATATGCTGTGGATAGCAAAAGAATTACCAATTCTTACTGGTTGAAAGGGTTGCATGGCTTGATAATGTCATATTTGGCCTTGTCCATTTACTCCAACATTGCTTACAGGTGAGAGTATGATGCCCCCCCTCCATTTCCTCCTCCTTTATAATCCCTGGTTCTGTCCTATAGGTAGACAAACAGATGAGTGGATTGGTATAGGCTGTTTAGATGCTGGGAAGTGGCTCATGGCTCTAAATCCATCCCTAGTGTGGCAGTGGTCGATGTGCTGAATTATTCATGTGTCTTTATACACAGATAACTACTACTTTATTGTTGGGCTACAAAAAAGAACTACTATAGTGCAGAAAGGTGGACACAATGCCAAATGCAGCCAGTCAGTATTACACTTCTACATGTTGTATGGCAGTTGCGGATTTAGTGGCCAGTACTTGCCAAGAGTTTAATTACATATTTTCAACCCCAAGATTTGCTAAAAATCAGGGGATGCGCCCCCTCCTTTTGGGCCGCCCCCTCCTTTTCAAAATGCTGGATCCGCCACTGTGACACTGTCAGTCTCACAAAGCTTTCTTCTCCATCCTCTACTCTTCCACCTCTTGCCTTCTTTCTTTCTTTCTTTCTTTCTTTCTTTCTTTCTTTCTTTCTTTCTTTCTTTCTCTCTCTCTCTCGCTCTCTCTCTCTCTCTCTCTCTCTCACTCTCTCACCCATGGACTATCTTTATTCAGCTCTCTCAATCCCTCACTCTCACTCCCTCTCCCCTTTCCACAATCTCTACACAGCCTGGAGGTTTGAGTGTTTGCCAGGTAACATATAGGGCTACATGTACACAGACCTGCTGAGTGGTAGTCATGTTTTATGTGAAGGTCGGCACCCCAAGGCACCACCACCCTGTCAATCAAAATATTTTAGAAACAAAACAATGGAAAAATGAAAGAAATCAAGAAAACATGAAAGTAAACTTTATAACACATTGTTGTTAACAAATATGGCTTTTGGCCACCCTAAGCAAACCACTACTTGGTTTCTACTCTAAATTTATTTCAAACATGTGGAAGATAAAATGTTCCTTATCCCGGGTGCTTATATATGAGACAGGTATACATCTATACGCCTCTTCCAATCAGCTGTTATTCAAGACAGGGGCTTGGGGACCCCTGTGAGTAAACGGGGCAGTGCGGCAGTACTGATGTCTGCCTTGCACTTACCCCTCACCTCTCAGGGGTTAGTCCTGAAGTGGGGCACAGACAAAAAACTGATCCAGATTATTGGATGGGGGGATGGGTGGCGGCTGTGTGTGTTGGGGGAGGGGGTGGAGGCAGGGATTGCCATCCTTCTTATTTATAGCCAGCCAGTCTCTTTATATCTCTCAGCCGATCCTGAGATCTAAGGTGGATGGTGATAGGCCCTAGGTGTGGATGATATTATGATATGTGCTACCTGTAGATAAATGTGTAATTAAATGTAGCCTGACAGACTTGCTAGGAGATCATGATTTGTATAGGCTTTAGATTCAGGCACAGATCTGTGTCTGAATCTGTAAGGTAATGTTAGAAATACATGTAAGACAAGTTTGTATTAGATAAATGTCATACAGGTGTCTATTTCCGCATCACTTTAGTCAAAGACACGCCCCCAACCAGAAACATTATTACCAACCCAAAGCTTAGCTTTACAACCCCTATATGTTTTACCAAGGCCTACCCTGGATGTCATTCAATATTGCACTATCTTGCGGCATAGAAGGGTGTGTTAGGGAACACATTATGGAGACACTTTGAGAGAAAGATGCCTGAGCTGAATCAGAGCTATCATCCAGGACACTAACCCCTCTGTTGGCATTTTTTATAACACCTCCAATACTTACACACTGTGGACTCTATTATGAAGGAGTGGTTTGTGAGTAAGAGGGTAGCTATGTCACCCTGGTCCATGGTGACCCTTTTAGTATGGAATTCTTAACAGATGGAGCTAAGTAGGAATAGAGTGGAAAATGCAATAAAGAAGGTGAAGCAGAGGTATTTGAAAGGAGATAGGGAAAGAAGAAAATAATATGAAACACTCATACAGAGAAGGAGAGAGAGAGACAGAGAGAGATGGACAGAGCGAGAGACTGAGATCGAGAGACAGGCAGAGAACAGGCAGAGAGACAGAGAAAGACACACAGTGAAAGAGGGACAGGGAGGAAAGAGAGACAGAATGGGAGAGAGAGACAGAGAGATATATGGATGAGAGGGGTGAACGTGGGTGCTGAAAATAGATCTAAAATCTGAAAAAGTATGTTTTACAAAGTCCCCCTACCCCACCAATTTTTATAATTTAAACACTGGTCAGGGCAGTCGAACCTATTAGTGGTACCGAGAGCAAACAAGAAAGGAATCAGGAGGGAAGGTATTAGGGAGTGAAAGTTGGTGTCTAGAAGGCCCTCCGTATAGGAAGTGCCTGAAGGAAAATATGATGTATAAAATTAGAGTTGTCAGTTTATGGTCCTTATCCGTGACCCTAGTCATGTCACTGTCACAACCTAGGTCACCTGCTGTCAACACCAATGTCAATGCTAGCAGATAGCTGTCAACCTCACTGTCAACCTTTGTCTTTCTAAAACGTTGACAGTTTTATTCTAACCTCATGGATTAGACATTTTGTATTATGAGATTGACCGTTATCATAATAATTTTCTTTTTTATTTGTATCCTGTCCAATTCAAAACCTGCTGCTATAACTGATGCCAAGGGAAATAATACGGTGCACATGTGTTACATATTGTGACCAAGTGAGTAAGGGAATGGTCGGGTAGGGATGCTGTTAACTTGTGCAGATGTATGCAACTATTTTGAATTTCCTCCCCCCATGTGCGGCAAAAGTGATAAGGTTTTCACCCTCTTTTTGAATTACAGTAAGGTGCAGGGTACAACAGGGGGGATGGGATTTGATGAGCAATACCCAAATATAGAAGATAGATTATAGGCCAATACCCAAGTAGAATATAGACCAATAACCAAATATAGAAGTAGAATATGCTTCACCATTGCATGGCAACGTACTTACATGACTTTGCAATGGCAATATAAATAAACCACCACCCAGGTGGTCTGAATGTGACCCAATGATTGTACAGATTCTCCAGATACTCTTCAACCTACAAAAAGCAGCCTATAGCCCACACTCTATCTTGTCCACCTTTCATTGCCATCAACCTAGAAGAGCTTAACACTGTCATAATGACAGTCTCTTCACCTGAGGAGAACCGGGAATGAGGGGGTTAATCAGCCTCTTAAGTTAGGCACACCTTTGTGAAGAGAGGGTTAACCATTTGATGGCAGCATGTTGCTCCTGTAACACTGCCTTTAATAGCAAGTAACTCACCAGTCAAAAATTGCTTAACCTTTAAGAGTGTATCAACCCGCAGGGTTGGCATGATGCATTGATGCAGTGTTGGCTATTTCCCGCCAAAGGGCTGTAATCGTGTATCATGATGACAAAGGATAATTGGCCAATGGAGCACTGTATTGTCACTAAAGGGTTAATCAAACAATAGGTGTCAGGAACAGCTATCATGGCAACCATCTAAAGTCCCATGTGGCCTGGATACCCTCAAAGTGCCTCAAACACACTAAGCCATAAGCACCTCCTACTCCCCCTCCTTTTCTAGAGAAGGGTTCTTCATGTAGCATCATTGGTAGGTAATGGGCAGACCTAAATGGGCTCCCCTACCCCTGATTGTTGAAAGGCCTGATTCTCTGTCTCTGTCTTTCATTCCGTCTCTGTCTCCCAACCTCCCAACCATTACATCACATGGAATCTGCATGTGCATTATTGTATCACTATCTCACTGTGGCGCATGCACACTATTTATTATACAGTGTTGAACTAATGGGTAAACTCAAGTGACATCTAAATGTATAGAAAATGAACTTCCAGGTTGTATTTCCATTTCTCATTTCCATGAAAGGCAAGCAATGATGTTGATGATAAGGGGGAAATACACAGATACCAATCCATGCAGTTAGCCATGACGTCCCTCCCCCCCTCCCAACACACATCCATGCAGGTCACGATATGGAAAGACACGGTTGACTAACTCCAATCAATAACAAATTGTGTCATCTTCTCAGCCAACCATGTCTTCTCGGTATTTTCCCATGATGCACCAGTAATGACGTAGAGGTACGTCCTTTGTCGTCATGGTGACAGCGTACCTACGTCCTTTGTCGTCAAGGTGACAGATTAGAGGATTGTGTTGGTTGTGAGGTGTGAGAGCTGGCTGGGAGAGGCTATTGTAGTGTGTTGGAGTCATTGGGTGTGGACAGTAATGATGTTTCTGTCAGTGGTTCTATACCACTAACTCCACTTAACTTTACCTACCCATCTGTCTATCTTATATCCCTTTTTTATACATTTTGACATCATTCTGACACTATCTACCCTCATACCTCACTGCTATTCATTCAATTACTTGGCTTCCATAGCCCAGGGGGAGGATTTATCCTTTTCTTCCTCGTTGCCCCTATACCCTCCTCCATCCATTCAGCAAACCCAAACCTTATATACCCTTCCTTCTCCAATTTCCCTCCATCCATCTCTGAAGCCTGCACATTTCCTTCCCATCTATATTTCTAATCCCTCCCCTATCCCTCTGCTCTATGCCCCTCCACACCCAAAGTATGACACCTCTAAGTGGCATTGAAGTGTCCCTGTGAGATCATTCACGCTGGTGAAACACCCCCCTGGGACAGGACTGTTGTAGGGTTTGAAGTGTCCCCTTTGTTTTCTATGCCCTTTGTCTTATGTCCACTGCACTGCCAATGTAACCAAACACAGCATTTCAAACAAAGCATTTATTTAGAGAAGGGCTGGGGCAGTGAGGCAGCAAAGAACCTTGAAGGACTGGAAGGACACAGAAATAGACGTGGGGGGCGAAAAAGGGTAGAGAAAAGGTGAAAGAAATTGAGAGAGAGTCAGACAGAGAGAGTGGGAGACGGAGAGAAAAGAGCGAGAGAGAGAGAGAGAGAGAGAGAGAGTAATAGGTGTTTAATGCCATTTCGACAGCTAAGGCCATATTCATGGCGAGAAGTACATTACACTATTTCACAGAGGAATGTGTCAGTGCCCGTGCATATGTGCACCACACACATTATGAGTGGATAGGAAAGAGGAGATATAGATCCCTTTAAGTGGGCTAGGGAAGCCCAGAGAGAGAAACAGAGGGGGGAACAAAGTGAGTGAAGGGTTGGGCTACATCTTGATTTTGTACTCCAAGAAAAGGCGGGAGAATGAGATGAGCGCGAATTTCATTCATTGTCTGCCGTAAGAAAGCGAAAAAAAAACAAACTTGTCTGCGCCTCTTTTTACACATATGGAGAAGATAACCACGTCCGGTCTGCTATGTCTGTCACGTGCCACACACGCGGGTCTTCCCATGATGCCTACGACCTCATACTTCCGGTTCTATGGACCAGAGGAGTATGGGAAGTGCAGAAAAAGGTTTCTGTGATAAAGCTTCCTTGGATCATGCAGTATTAGGTCAGCTATCTAGATAACTGTCACCTCAAAGCTCCTCAACAAAGCAAGAGGTTTCCCCCTCTGTGTTCCCTATATCATACCATAAGTCCAAAGGTTTTATATTCTGAACCGGCGTTCCTTTCCCTATTTTTGAAATAGATCTGTAGTCTGATCTTTGTTCCTTTTTCATTTCTAAAAAGATCTATCTTTCATCTCATCGAGCATATAAAGGCGATTCCATGAAGCCTACAAGGGTTAAGACGCACCCTGACCTGGGACCCTCACTTTGAGTAGCCTATAAGGTGAACTTATGATTCTCTATAAGGTAGCTAGGTCAATTATCACATATAAACCATGCATTATAAAAAGTGTACTATAATGATATAAAGTAGCGTGTTTCAAATATAAAATAAGTAACAATCAAGTTCTCATACTCTTAGAGTGGGTCTACAGGTACTGCAATAGCAGACGACCAACACCATTCATCCTACAGACCCTGGACTGGAGGAGGGGAGGAGTGCCACATGTTGCTATGGTAACATGACCCCTGCTGTAGGCAGGTATTGTACATGGCGTTATGTAATAGCTACTGTAACTCCTACATGTTACCATAGGCACCCCACTGCTTTATACACTGGTAATGTTCTACAATAGAGTCTATTGTGGTATGTATGGTTGTATAGTGTATAAGGGATAGTTTCATACATCCATATTAGAGTAGATCAACCCTTTTTGGAAGACATGATGCCTCAATTCTTCATGTTAATTTTGTTTAAGCGTTATGATACATCAATGCAGCACCGGCCCTGTATCATGCCAGTATTTCAAAGTATTGATATCCTTTGCTTTCCATTTTAAATTTTGACAGAATTTACTAGTGAGTTCACTAATTGCCTCGCCAGAAAGGTTGAAAGATACATTAGAGTTGATATCTATTAGTCTTAGAGGTTATCAGTACCACATGACGGTATATCCAATTAAGATAATCCCTCATAATACTAATTAAGTGAGCTGATGCCACCTCTGTCCCTAATCAGTGCCATTCTAGATAAGATTCTACTACCCCCTGATGATAGATAACATCAAAATGCCTGCGCATTAATGTACTGACATTAGATTTAAAAAAAATAAACATAAGAAACACATTGAGTTACATTTAAGGTATTTTAGTTTGGGGAAATAATACCCCAAATCACATGCATGTAGGACGGGTATACCTCATCATGATACACACAATGCATCCGTGGTAAGCTATCTGCCAGCACTGCATGCATGCATGCATCACATGCATCATGCTGACTGACCATGTGCATCATGCTGACCCTGTAGGGTCATTCTGCATAATCCTGGTAGGTAGGCTTCATATGCATTCATCAATGCAGTGTTGGTGAGTGCATTGATGCATTACGATGACATCGAAATAACATGACCAAAGTCATGGGGTATGGCCAAAGCCCTTGGGCATGATGCCAAGAGTAATAAGATAAGATGCAATTACACCCTGTAGGTAGATAAGCCTTATCGGCAGTCTTTGGCTACATCCCTCCCTGAATAAATAGTTACCAGACTGGCTACAGACAAGAAGGTGTGTGTGTGTAGGGGTGAGGGGGGGGGGTAGAGTTACACATAACCTACATTCCTGTCTCTATATCTCATACCATAACCACCACTTACTCAGAGTCCCAGTGAGGGGAGAGGGTTGTCTCAAGGGGAATATAAAGTCGATTCTGTTTTTGATCTAAAAAAAAAAGAGCCTAAGACAGTTAGATGGCACAGAGAGAATAGTGGAATGATGGGGGAGCCTGGCATCATTCACCATCGGTGGTTGCTAGAATAGTCTAGATAGGGTGCTAGGACAGTACATTTGTATATCAAACGTTATTGAAAAGAGAATTATGTAGGGGTTCATGCTTGAAAATAACAATAACAATATCTGGGTAAAATTAAAACAAAAATAGTCTAGAAACAGGGACAATAAATAGAAAAATAAATAGAATTTAGGGTCACTGTCCTCCTCAATGTACCTCAATATGTATGGAAGAGAGAAAATGTCTCCCACAGTAATTTGAGTTGAGTGTAGTAGCTGTCATAACTGTTGCCCGTCATTTATGACGTCATGTACGTCAATCTGTAGAACATCATTTACGTCATGGTGTCAACTTGTGTTGACATTCCTTTGACATACGGCGTCCAGTTACACGGGTACGTCACACCATAAACAAGGACGGTACGTCACAGTTTTGACGCATAGTATTCGCAGGCCCAACTCGAGATGACGTACACCTGGACTAGATAGCTTCTTGTCTAGACTATGGTCACAATTTCCCTTCATCCTTTGAGCATGGTGTGTCATAACCAATGTGTTACTGCTATGATTTTCAGAATACACTGTTAAGTACCTGTACTGAAAATATGAAATTCATTTTAAAAGACCCCCCCCCACAACAACAACAACAACAACAACAACAACAACAAAACAGCTTATGAGAAACTACGTTGTGTCTTTGATTTTTCATTCTTTTTTATATCTACCCGGTATGTCTCTAAATTGCGGAGTGACGATTCAATCCTGTGTTTTGCATCAGAAATTCTGGTTTACTTGGGTTTGTGGACACTCAAAACAAATCCCCCGACATCATGAGCAGAGCAATCTGCTGAGAACATCAAGACGATCTAAAGATTCCCCTGACGCCTGCCCCAAGGAAACCTTCCCAGTGTAGCTTCCGGTCTCGTGGGACAACCCGAGAACCCACGAGAGAACCCGAGTAGGGCAGTATCCAATGAGATCACCCAGTGTTGGTCACGTGATATGATAGAGGACCGTTGGATGGTGATACACTTTAACCATTTCATGACGGCATGATGCCTTAATGCTTCACAGGCATCTAAGCATGAATGCATCATTCCGATCCTGAGTCGGTATATACACCCTTATAACACAGCTGGGCAAAGTCATAGTGCATTATCCTTAATACTGCACTCTGATTGGCTGATTGACCGTGCATAATGCACTCCCAGTACAGGAGGTTAACTCCATCTCACCTTTAGACTTCATATTTGATATTTATGTGTTTTTAGGTGGCTGACGGGTGATTTTTCTGTGTTATAGCTGGAATAATGCACTTGGTCATGGCTGTGGTCATGCTCTAGACTGTATTGAGACATCTCGGCCCTATAAGGCCCCTCGAAATTCTCAATACCGTCTAGAGCACTCCCACAGCCATGCCACGTGCATTATTCCCTAACTGTATAATTTACATGATGCATCAAGGAGATTCCTAAGGACTGTATCATGACAAAAGAGGTGCATAAACCCTTTGGCATCTTACAGTCCTTCAAGGGTTAAAGAGTTACATCTGTGAGACCAAATGGGGGGAGGGTGTCAAGGTTGTGGGACCTGTTTCTCTGTATCTAGTCCCCTGGATCTAGTCAGAGTCTGGAAACATAATCTGGGTCGAGATAGAAGGGTTCTCTGACCTGACGGAAGCCATATGGTATAAAAGGGTAGGAGAAGGCCTTGGGAACATTCACAAATGATGTCAATTGCTAGATATTTTGTGACAAACAATTGTAAGGGCACACGAAGAATTGTTGACAAATTTCCAAATTAATAGTAATCAATAGAATTACAATCGTAATACCTCATAAGACAAGTAGAAAGTGAAATGAGTATTGAATTGAGTAATAGAATTTCAAAAGTCCTCTGATATGTATCATCTATAATTTTCTAAGCTTAGAAGTTAAAAAGAACAAAAAAAAACCTGCATCATGTTGTATCTACACACAGCAATTTACCCATCCCCAAAAAGATACTCTATTTCCGACAGGTGGGTCCTATATTTAGAGCCCAGGTAATGTTTCATATCCCCATGTTGCACACTGCTAGGGGGTGGATAGAGGTTTTTAAGGTGTGAAGGGGTGTATGATAAATGATTCAGAGTTCACAAAGGTGTCCATGCTTGGAAGTTCATGAGGTGTTGGTTAAGATAGGAGAGTGAGGGTGTTGGGTGGTCTGGTTAGGTCTTATCTGAGGCTATAAGGTTGGACCTAAAGAAAAAGTAATCTCTAAAGTAGTTCCAATAGTATGGTTCACATAATGAGAAGACGTCCAATTGGTCTGTTCCCGCTTTGATACACATGGAGCTATACTAACTGAATTATAATGCAAGATTGCCAAATAGATCAAAGGTCTTGTTTATTATTTTAATGTACCTACTTTCATATGAACATTCAAATTGAATTCAATTATTTACTAATGTCTTTTCTATTTTTTTTTACAGGTGGGTTATTCTCATCAACTTGACATCACCAACAAGGGGTAATGTGGTAAAACGAAAGTAGAGCTTGCTAAGGTTTTCTCTTTCTACATTTTAGGACCTTAGTTTACATAAGCCTAGCAAATGTCATGAATACCATTGAGACCTGGGTCTGTCTATCCCCTTACAACATCTGTGTTCACTGTTAGCTAATTTTCCATGTGGGGGCCCGGGGGTGCCCCTGGCCCCATCCCCCCCTCTTCACCCCAATGCCAGGCTGTAACCCCCTGCTAAGAAACCCCAGGTTTGACCTTTAGGGAACTACAATTCCAGATCTACCTTTGAGGTTTGGGGGATCCTGGGGCCAGATTGTTTTAACATAGTACAGATGTGGGTACTATCATTGAAGATGTAGTGGTGTTTGTTTTCTGGGGATTTACTATGTGTTTGTGTACTTTGTAAACTAGATCAATAATATTAAGGTGAGCACATCTGTTATGGGATTTGCAAGAGACTGAATTCCCAGGCTGTACTAGGAATCTTACCTTTTCAAAACATTTCTACTACATGTATACCCTTACTAAAGAACAAACTAAAAGCTGACGGAGCACATACCTTCAAAGTGGTTTAAAACTCCCAAAGCTACAATTAATAACTAAGAGTCAGATCTACTTATCATCAGCTATTATGTACATATTACAAACAGCATCCACTAAAATTGACCAAATGTTGTGGGTTTAATGTCATATGTCATAAAGATGTAGAAAGATTTGCAGCATACCAAGACATCTAACTTTTTGGGTTGGCATGAAGCATGAATAAGGCAAATTTGTGTTACTCTCCTGTTATGATGCTGCATTTAAGCATCATGACAAATAGGCAAGTGGAGGTAAAAAGCAGTCGCCATAGATGTATCCCTACAGTGCTGTTGTATCCATGTGTCCATACATCTAGAAGTAGGCCAGGTGTGGCAGGTTGTATACATGTACCTGCCTCACCACCCCACACCCTGATCACTATCTTCTACTACTACATTCAAGGTACTGATCACTGCTGATCATATCAGTCCTCAATAGATGACAACACACAGAAATCCTGACATATCTCTCACCTTACTCCTGCAAAGTTTTCAGCTGATCACACAAAGGAGCCATTGTCACAATTGCTGCTTTTGCTTCCTGCATTAAATCAAATTACCAATGAAATCAGTTTTATATTAGGGCTACATTTGCTTCCTCTTATACAATGGGAGCCAGAATTCCCCATATTGTTTTGAGAGTATCTACAAAGCACAGACCATCTAGTACATTACACTGGTAGTCTACTCTAATAAGGATGTGGATCTGGCGGGAAGGGGGGGGAGTGATTCATTGAGCCAGGTGTAGAAAATTCCAATAGATTAAAATAGTTTCTATCCTCAACCTTCAGATGTTAGACTGGGATAAGAAACTTAACCAAGCTCAGAGAACAAAGTAAACTAGCTCATTTTCCTACTGACTTTTATTTTGATCTCCATCATACATCTGCTTTTCCTGCACATGCTACCTCAAAAAGTCTCTTTTTGTGGCGGGAGAGCTGACTGAGAGTAGTAGGGCTAGCCCGGGGGTCTGCTCCTATTTTCTCAGAGTGTGGACTAACTGCATGTTGAGATGTGAAGATGTTAAGGTTGGAAGGATGTTGTTGATTCACAAAGTCTCACTGCTGGAACAAAAAGAGTAGAGAGGATCATAGCTGGTCGTGGGAGAGTCAGGGGTTCAGTTCTCACACTACCAGTATTTCAGCTTTTGACTCCAGGTGTGATACTGTTTATCTCTAGGGGCATCTCCCATGGATTTACAGCCATACGAATCCCTATCCCACATCTAAAAAGGATAATAACAAATATAAATTATGGTGAAATGGTGTCCTTTTTCTGTTTACCTGTCATACAAAAACTTGTTATTATGGCGGCTAACATACAATGTCATCATAAGTTTGAAAGGGGCACCAAAGAGGGTTCCTCAGGAATTCCTTTCACTGCCCCCCCCCAGAGGTGAAACTTTGAGCATCATAATAATTCAATTAATAGAAAAACAAACCAGGAGGAAGAACTACTCCCCCTTCCCAGTCTTGGCACTGCTTGCCACACCCATGGTGCACTGTGATGGATATTATACTGGGGGTCTAATGCATCACATAGGATGACATAGGTGTGAATGTATATCCCCTCTACCATCCAGACCTGAACGACCCCTACCTTTGTATTTTCCAATACCCCCCTCCCCTACACACTACCTGGTGTCAGAATAAGATGGATGGGTGTCTCTTGTCTCTTCTGTCTTCTCCAGTAAGTCACTGTCAGTAAGTCACTGTAGATCCCCCCTCACACGGTCAGCCCCGCCAACACCCCATCATTGTCCCCTCTTCCTGATCCTTATTTATATATGTACATGTATTATGAATGCAACTGTAAATGTATAGTACATGCAGGAAACACAATTTTACCCATCTGACATGAACTGATATTTTTTCTCGGCACATTAAATTGGATTACTCCCCACACCCTTCTTTCTCCTCACCAACAGTAAAATGTTTTCACTCCATATATTTCTGTTCTGAAGGAAGTACTAGTACACGGCATACATATTCAAAGAGAGTATGTACATGGTGTCCTGGAGACAACATGGTAGCCACTAAAGGGCAACCCTCTTTATCCCTATACCTCCTGGCCCGATCCATATACCCCTCACTGAGAATGACAGTACATAAATCCACCACCAGGGGGTCTGTTTCCATCTTGTTGTATCTACTTAGGGCAAGGTGATGCAAAATACTCAAAGTCAGATAACAAGTGAACTATGGTTGTAGTCGCAGTGATAAGCATTTAAAATTGTGTGAAGGGGAACAATGGCTGCACCTATGACGTGATTAAAGACATCTGAAATATTCCTCATAATACTAAATCAATAATCAATTCTTGATGAAGCAACATTGGAAATATCTAAGATATACAACCATCATAAATTTTATGTTTTGAAAAGTGACCTATTGATCTAGTGTATATATGATTATAGCCCTGCTGACAAATGGCCCTGCCAAATGACCCAAATAGCCCCCAGTGCAGAGGCCATGTTCTGGTCAGGAATGCCAATGGCATCTGACTTCCCCTACGCCCTTACCATGCCATGCCTCATTCTCTCCCCCTTAGATCCTTAAATACCTCCCTCTCCATACCCCTCTCCACACCCCCTTTACACCCTCTCCAGGGCCTCTCCAGGGCTGCCCAATGCTCATTAACCGTAAAGAGGTCCTAGCTATGTGGAGGCCCACCCACCTAGCCCCCAAGTACATACCTGCCATGTACCTAACCATGTACCTGCACACCTTTCGGCCTATAGTGGACTCGAACCCAGGACCCTTTTTTGGATTTCGTTCCCACTTCCCTGAAAAAGTCATTAGTAATCGCTTTATTCAATCCCTTGGTTTTCCCGATTTGGGGCGTTAAGTGAGGGACCAATCTTGATTGCTGGTGCTTGTGATTTTATAAGAACAAGACTGCAGGGAAATAAGTTATTATTCATTTCCCCTCTCATTTTAGTACACAGGGAACTTTGCATCAAATCCTTTCCAATGGGGATCCCATGGAAGTTGGGCATTTACATGGGACCCAAGGCGAATTACCTGTGTCCACAAAATGCCCAAAGGGTCAGCAAGGATCCCAACAGCTTAGGCCAAAAAAAAAAAGGTTGGTTTCCGGTAACCCGACCTACCTCAGCCAAATAGGGCCGACCTCAGAATTTTTGAAGAAATTTTCATAATTTCTTTCAAAATTTTTTCATATTTTTCATAATTTTTTCAATATTATTCAGAATTTTTCACATTCATTGCATATTTCTAGTATCTTAAGATTTCCCTTCCATCCAAGCAAGGAACCCTAGATTTATACTGAAGCTTTATACATTTTGGCAGGTATGATAGCTAATATTGATCGTTATCAATCATAAAAACTCAATATTTCGGCCAACATATTTGTCAGCAAAAAAAAAAAATTAAAAAAAAAAAAAAAATCCGACCTACCTTCCTCAACTTTTTTTTGGCCTTATTGAGCATCCCAATATACTATCAGAGAATCTCAATAGCTCACTCCTGCACCTCCTACATGCACCCTGTATGAGTTAATGGGTTCAGTTCACTCCCACCTCCAGGTACACCCAGGTACACACCCTGGAGGCATGGTCACGTGAGTGGTGCTGGTCACATGACCTGATGTGCCTCCTTCTCACACATTGGCCATATCAACACGTGACCTATACGCGTCCCACGTGTGAGGTGTAAGCCCTTAAGGGTCTCATGATGCCTCCAGGTTGATGCTCCTTTGTTGTCATGATGCGCCGATGAAGTGTTGGTGAGTCACTGCATTTGCGCATCATGAGTGTATACCAGCGTCTGCATGATGCCCTGGCATTCTGTTTGACTGCTTCAAGTGACAGGTTGGCCTGCCAGGGTTTCATTCATGCATCATAACCACAGAACTAATCTTATTGAAGTATCATGCGCGCCTTAGGGGGCTTTAATGCTACAACTGATCAGAGAGAAGGCAGAAGGTGAGGTGGGGGCTGGGTTACCTTTGTCTATAGATAGGAATATAGCAGAAAGGTTCGGGAGAAAGGTCTTATCTTGGGTTCATCTGCTAGAGACAGTCAATGGTATCTCCCTTTCCCCCTTTCTCTGTACCTAACCCCTGTGAAAATCCCTTCCCATACTCTCTCTATCACTGCTTGTCTCCCTCTCTATCTCTCTGCTCTCTCTCGCTCTGCTCTGCTCTGTCTCTGTCTTTGTCTCTGACCCTCCCTGTCTCTGTCTGTCTGTCTCTGTCTCTCTCTGTCTCGCTCTCTCTGTCTCTCTCTCTGTCTCTGTTTCTGTCTCTGTCTCTCCAGCAATCCATCCACCTTAACTCACCTCCCCTGGACCTCTTTCAGGATACACCGTCACTCCATGATTGATACTGCACCCCCAGGGTTGGATAATCCAGGGGATGATCTACTCAGGGCCTGAATAAAAGGGGGTGGGAAAAGGCGGTGGGAAAGGAGATGGGATCTTGCAGAAAAAGTGTGATCTTCAGATATCTATGGTTGACGCAATATATTCCCTTTACTAAGTTGTCAACAACATTTGAGATAACCAAAAGTGCACTATGTGACCAGGACTATGTTGTCGTCATTGAAATATATCAATATATAGAGGAGCTAGTGTTGACTTGCATTCAGAATTGCTAGCTACCCCCTGCAGAGAATTTGATGAACCAAGCAAAACGTAAATCATGTAACAAAACAAGTTGATAAAATGGGTGGTGTGTCCTACAGATGTCTCCATGGTGAAACTTTTTTTTCTCTTAAACCAAGGGGAACCACCTTATACCACAGTTCTGGAACTCCTTACTCAGAAATAAATGTGAAAAGTCAAAGTGATAGGAGAAATAAAAGTCAGGGCTAGAAAAGTAAAAGGCAGAACAAGTAAGATTTATTGTAGTTGTTGTAAGTGGGCAGGATCTGAGTTTGTTTTATGCTGAGTCAGGGGACGATGTCGTTCACACCCAGCTAAAAATCCACCTCATTCCTCCACAACCCACTCTCTGGGGGCCATGTGCTGGTGACTGGGGGAATGGGGTAACAATGGCACTACTCAAGTGCATACTCTTACTGATAAAAGTAAGAAGAAAGTCTCTATTCTGACTGTAAATGTGTCAAGAGAGAATGGGAACTTTTACAGAGCTATAGCCTTGCCGAGATTGTAGGCCATTGTATAGGAGTATGTTTACCTCCAGCCCTCCTCTAGTGAATTAACCAAACTCTTCAGATTACCCAATGCAATAGATCATTTGTTTGCCTGGATGTTGTGGGTGTTATCTATAGAAACTTTTGATAGTATTCTTTGATAAAATCTATATTCAATGAGGGACGGGCAGTGGGTTGGGAGTTTAATTTCCTTAGATTTTTCCTTACGATGTTAATGCCAAATGAAATTCAACAGAAATGCCAGGAGATGGATCTCTCTCACCAAACTCCATATATCTAGCGATCATCAAATGGCTGGTACGAAATGGCCGTTCCATTAAATAGGGTGATTTGGTATGAGAAAAGGTAGTGTGGAATGAAGGGTGAGAGGACGGCTGGAGGATGAACTGTCAACAACTTAGCCTGATTTGTGGATGTTTTTCCCAAGGGTCGACCAAGTGACAAGAATGGGTGGCGAGGAAAAAGAAGTGAAGGGAAATTACATTATGACTCTTGGGATACCTGAAGTTGACACTCCTATGAGGACATTGTACTTATAAGAATTACATTTATTGTCCACCCACTTATTTTCACTGCCTGATAATATCTAAATGAATATCTACAGAGCAGAGAATTGGACATGTTATTTCAATAAGTTGAAGTACTTTATCTTAATAAACATCTACCAACCAGATGAGATATCACTCTTTGAGACAACATGGGTTGACATACTCATATATATGATATATTGGTCCCAGCCTACTCATTCTCTTCTTACAATGATAATGGTAGTCTTTATCCAAGTGGAAAGGTAATATTTTGTGTCGGGATAACTCTTACTGCCTTAACATCTTTCTTCAAAAGAAAGAGTAAACCTTTATTGGATGAAAAAAGCTGACCCAGTTCTACTCGAGAGTTGACTTGGACTTTGAGACATACCAAGTATGTTAAGTATATATACAAAGACTATAGGGCTATATAAAGGGTAACACCCTGCATAGACTGGCTGCAGTCCATTGATTTTATTATGAGATAATTGAAATAGAATGGGAAAATGAAAATTGAAAACATTTCTAGTGAATCTATTTCTAGTGAGCCCAGCAGAGGAGGAGAGGCATGGAGGGGTATAGTGGGGTTGGGAGGAGAGCTCAGGGACTGCAGCCAGTCTACACCCTGCATGCCACCAGCGAAGGAACTCTAGGGGTATTATCTGAGAAAATAGTGGAAAGATAGAGAAGGAGAGAAATGTGTCCTCCATAGCCACCTATAATGCACTATGTCGCCATGACGTCATGATGCATGAATGCAGCTTTGGTGAGTTAGTTTGCAGGCCTGCATTCCTGCATCATGCCGGGTGAAACGTAATAATGTTGCAGATTAAAAGTATAATGTATGTGCATTACTATAATGAAGAGGTACATAGTTTGAAGGCATACTTTAGTGTCAATCCATTTTACTCCTACCTCCTGTTATGTATTCCATCTCGCAAACTACAAGACATGTCTACATAGTGCACCTCTGATGAATTGCATTCACAGCCTCTATTTCAGAATACCAAGTTGAAACCTCTGTAGACCTGATGAGATATTTCTTTCTAAGCGGTTAGGAGATTACTAAAACATCTGCTTTGAAAGAAGGGTGTGGCCTAAGTGAGACTTCAGAAACAACAAGCACTGGAACAGGAATCCTTGTAGATTGTTTTTAGAAGATAAATGATCTTTCTCTTTATTCTATCCTGCTTGAATAGCAGAATGCTGAAAACATGTTAAGTCTAGTATAATAAAAAACAGCAGTTTGCACTGGCTATGTTTTATTCGGATGTCTTCTTCAAGAGGATCTCAAGCATGTAAAACCTATGAGGGCCATTTAAAAAATCTCCATAAAGAGTGGTTATGAAAGGGCTTTTGAATGAATGTGAGCTAATGTGATTCTTATACTAGGATTTCTATTGAGGTGACACAATTAAGGTAAAATTCAATGGTCTCAGAAGTGAGCTTTGGGAAGGACCTGTTTTCTACCACTATGGGAAGGCCAACCCACAATATAACGGATGGATAAGTTTAATGTCTTTTTACCCTCAGGGGCTGCCATAACAAATAGCACCCTGTGCATATAACCTGTAGGCAGGGTGGTTTTTCAGTGTAGGATTTCCTATTTTAATTGTACCAATAGGTGGGGGTGTTTTTACACTGATGTCTTCTCACCTCCCACTTCTACATCTATACCTTGTACCTTGGGTAAACACTTTAAAGGCGACATGATGCCTCAAACCCTCATTTCCAATTATTCTGGGGGTCGTAATGTACCAGTTCACTTTTGGTGAGCCGACCACTAGCATATATGCAACTACAAACCTGCCCTTAGCAACATCATTGTCATACACCAAACACCGTTCAATTTCATGCCAATAAATATGTGAGCGCTGTCGATGGCTGACTCACCAGGCAAAATGATAGGTTTAGAATGTCAAGATTGCATTTTTGCTTCAACCTGATGAAATGTTGTTTGTCGGTTTGGTTGATGGGATTAGCTTGGGGATATATCATATTTTGAAGCTTAAGACCACCCAATAATTATAGTATCGTCTCAGCATTTAACACTTCACCCCCAATTTACATACATCTAAAAGCGTTTTCATCAATAGGCTACTACATTCATGGCAAGGTAATGCTAACAATTGATGTTTCTTGAGAAGTCTATATTTGTAATTTTAACACTCTACCAAACAAAGCTTAGTGTACAAAGAGAAAGGAAAAACAGGAAAAGAAAGAAAGGAAAATGGGTCCAGAAGATCAAAAGATTACCACTTCCGGGCAGTAACACCTCAAAAACCTGTGAATGTTAAGTTTTGTTAACTCAAACAAAACCCCTTAAAAACAGAAATTTAGATAAAAAGCTCGAAAAGCAGTTTACAGTGAAGAGGACAAAGGTCGCAGAGATGCCGCAATTGACAACAAGGTGTTAGAAATGACTGTCCTTCTGTTTATCGGCCATTTACATGGGAATGTTCAATTAAGGTAGCACCTACTTAACTCAAAATAGCCATCAAGAAATTTAAACTTTGAGATCAAAGGATTACAACAGTAGGTTGTTTGACGGTGTCGCTGGTTATCAGTCTATTGGACATTTAGATGTAACAACCATGAGAAAATTTCTCTTGTCCTTTGGACAAGGACTCTGAATATATTCAACTTTTAGGTCGTTTCTGGGGGTAGTTCATACCCTCCCCTGCCAATTGTTCTCTCTATGACCACAGCCACAGTCTAAGGTGTTGTAAAGGGTGGATTGTACAAAAGCTGGGCGGAAGCAAAACAGGGAGTGGACAATGGATTGACCGGAATGGATTTAGCTTTTATGACGTCCACTAGGTGGTGCTGTTACAGCATCATCCGGGACTTTAACACCAGCAGCTGGGGAGTTCCGGCTGGGCATGCGCACTGGGTCACAAACTGAATGCCTTTGCAATTGCTTCCCAATATCTTGTGATCATTTGGAAAATTACACAAAAGACAGACAAAAAAATGAAAATAAAACACAAAAATCTCAAGACAGACTGGAATGAACTAGTTCACGAGAGAAAAGGTCAATATGTTTGTGTTAAAAATGAAATAGGACGACCTCCGGTACTCAGGCCTAATTGACTTTTTGAGTTACAATAAACAAGTATGAGGGTTAACCTCAAAAGGTCAAATTGAAACTGTTTTGCCATGGACAATAGCCGACCTTTACCGTTGCATAACAAGTTATGCTTTGTGGAAAAGGCGCGTTTGATAGATATAGAACCTATTTTACATCAGTGATACATCCATGCACCATGCTCACCCTCTTGAACTGCTATCGTGCACTAAAAGCCGGACTAAAAGCAAAACTGCATCATGGTGATAGAATTGCTGCGTACTGAGGGGATATGATACACATAAAGCCTTGAGGTATCATGTCATCCTCAAAGGGCTACAATAGTCTAGGCTACAATAGACCCAGCAAATTGTCGTCACCTGTCGCCATGATTGGTCATCAATGGTGACTCCTTTTTGAGTGATAACTCATTCCGTGATCTTTCGCCACTGTGTGTTAGACTCATGTGGCATAGTAATTGCTATTCCTGGTGATCTTGTGCTATAACGACGTCGTGTTCCATCTAGCGACATGTGTGAGCCACTTCACACAGGTTGACAAGGACTCACGACAATTTGCTGGGGAGCTTCACCAAAGTGTTACATGAGTATGTTGTTTGTGGGAAGGTTGTACTAGAACAGTGTAACAATGTGTAAGGCGCAGTAATGGTGGTTTTAACACCTGAGTTTGTGACTGCTGGCTCTGTGATCTAACCCAGATGAAACACCTAAACATAAAGGTGAGGGCAACAGATTCCTTGTTAATTGACCAATATTGCAGCAATTGCTGTACTCTGGTAACAGCTGGCATCATTGCCAGAATAAGATGAAAGAAAGGAAGACTTTGATATATATTGACTTTTGAAAGCAATGCTAATAGTATGGACATGCTGCTGTTCTGTGTGCCGAATAACCAAAGCCAGACAATCAAAATTTCAAGAGGGATCGATTTGAATCTTTGAGGTATGATAATGAATACCCTTGTGACAATACAGCTGGTTTTGCTACCCTCTAGTCTAGTCTTGTGCGTTATATATCAAAACCTTTTCATGAATCTCACCTCTCCCCCTTTCCCCCTCTGCCCACCAGGCTGCGTCCACCTGGAGCAGCTTTATCTAGACCAAATTGTCGTCTGCTTTCCAGATCCCACTGCGCACGCGCCAAAACACTCATTTCCGCCCACAGCGGCTCCCTTTGACCTTCACCAAGGTCAAAGATCAGCTGACCTTGACTGAGTCCTGAGCAACAGGCGCATCGGCCTTTAGCAACGCCGCAAATAGTCGGTGATTTACCATCAGACATGCGCAAATCGATGATGCAGTTGGGGTTGTCTATCACTTCCGGTTTATTCCTGAGCAAATAGGTCATGGTCACTTGAAGGTCATTCATATCAAAGGGGTTGAGTTTGGGTTTGGGTTGTTAGTAGGGTTTGAGGGTATCTGATAGCACAGGTGGTGTATCTCAGGTAGACGTGCATAGATAGGGAGGAGATAAGGTTGGGATAGGGCTACATTAGTCTACCCCAGATAGAGATAACACTAGATACTCTACAGGGCATAGACCTTTCTGATAAAACCCGCCTTTCCTTTTCATCTTAGCTTCAAAGTCCCTAGTGGAATTATGATATGAGAAGAAATAGAAGACAATGAATGGGACTACATTTAAACATTTTATCATAGCTTTCAATTTCATTTATTGTCACTTTTTGGTATTATCTATTATGTCATTGCTGTTGATTGTTTCAAAACATGCCTATTTCTATTCTGACCTGAACATTAAGCTAGAGCAATGGATTTCACTCTCATTTTCCACATGTTCAAAATTCAAAACAACCAGAAGTTCAGACTAAGTGAGGCCATGGCTATAAATCAAACTAATGACATCATGTCAAAGCCCCATGACATCATGTCAAGAAGAGCTTAGGTTTTTAGAAGGGGTGAGGGTTCCCTGTATACACTTCTAAGTAGTTTTCAGTTTGAACTAACTTCAACAAGGACTTGAAGTTGTCTGAAACCCTCAAGTTGTCTAAAAACCCTCCTGCCGCGTTCCCATTTGTAAGCCACGCGTCGGGACTAAACCGGAAGTCACCATGTCACGTGCGTCTTGACCTTGGACCCTGTGACCTTGACCTTGAGATGACACAGGTGACGATGTAAGGGGTATCCGGTGTAACCCTTCATTCACTCTCCTCCCAGATGTGGAGTTCCGATGCCGTTTGTTTCCATTAACAAAACCTCTGTTCTGGGAGAGGAGAGGTGTGTCTTGGAATGGCCGCCAGGGGGGCGAGTCTCTGTTGGCGATAATAAGGCAACATCCGGGGAGTTTAGTCTATATTCGACAAAGGGATGAGGACTGGGAATATGACAGCTGGTGAATTCTTTGGATTTTATATCTCTTTTAGATATGGATGTGTAGGTATTGGGTCCGACAGGTGGATTCGTCTCTTCCTGTTTCCTCGATATTTAATTCATGTTAAGTCCTATCATATATCATATGACGTTCTATTTGAAGTGTCCCACATGGAACAGGTTTTTTTAAAATTGTTTTCTTTTTAAGATTTTCTTTTTTGATCATCACATATAGAAATAAGGGTTTTGTCAATTCTTTGTCTTCTTTCATTCTTTTTGGAACCACATTCATATAGTTTTTCTTGTTGATTTGTTTGATTATTCTGTCATAGAAAATGAATTGTAATGCATAGGTTTTATGCACATAAAGAGGTAAACCATAGATGAAAAGGGCAAAGTTTTCCCATGAGCACAAAAGGACTTTAAAGTATATCTGAAACCTGAGATTTGGCATTTTTATCATATCAGTGTTCACCTGTCAATCACAGGTAGCAAAATGGTACTTAATATCCCCCATTATCGCCCTGATGTGCCCTTAATCACTTCTTTAGTTACCCTACCCCAAAAACTGAGTAGATTCTGTGAAATGTAAAGCCAATTAGAGGTAACCAAGGACGTGGTTGCCATGGTAGCGCATGCTCAGTAACACATGGAGCATACTGGAGCTGTCATCGAGGCTGGTTGCCATGGGGAGGAACACTTCCCAGTCAAATGTCGTCTGGGTGTGACTTATCTGTTTAATATTTCACAAATCAGCTAGTAAATATGGATTTTGAAGTTGAAGATCAATATGAATCAAATAATGTGGGTTCAGTGTTGTAAAGGCATCGAAAATAATAGGGAGGTCTCAACAGGTATAGTTTTCTAGTCTTTACTAATTTTTTTTTCGATACCCCTTTACCCTGACCCGGGTCCCTGACACTTAGTCAAGATTTGGAACGCTTTAATATTCCAAAAGCCCAATAAATATAATAAAATGAAGTTGGGGTTTTCATAAGCTAGATTACTCTTAGCACACAATATAGAGTCTGCCTTATGCCAGATCAAGACCTGGTTCTGATCAGCTTACCAGTGCGTACCCAAGCAGGGCTAACATGGATTGTGAAGTAGAAACAAATCTATACATATTTTAGGAATGCTAACAGCCCCAGTCGTGTTAAGTTGCATGTTTCAGGGTCTGGTGTGTGACCATATGGGGGTCATATGGCAGCTGTCCCCTCAAGGGTTCTCCGCCCTAAAACTCTTAAAATAACCCTTTAACCAGTGAAAACCTTCCCCTATTTCAACCTCAGATTTCTAGCTTTGTATGCTTTCATAAGTCAAAGCATTTACATTTCAAATATGTCTCAGGAGTTAAAATATATTTTCAACGTGAGGCCAAAACAATCTTGTAGCTTTTTGTCAAAAAGCCACTTGGATTCTGTAAAAAAGGAAAATAGAAAAATGCTCTGTGTTTTGGTTAAAAGTGCACATGCGCCAAGCTGGGGTTGGCGCGCATGCGTGGTTGAGTACAGGAGGGCACTGATTGGGTCCAAATTAAAGAATTAGTTTTCTACTTGTAGCTTCATGGTTAGTTTAACATGGGGAGGGGAGAATTAGGCACCTCGTTATTCTTGTGTGGATGGTCAAAATGACAAAAGGGTTCTGCTACACTTAGGGTTTTAGTGTTGTCATTAAGAAATTTATTATTTTAGGGTAAATTAGAGTGTATTGGACCCTCATCAAACAAGCCTAGATAAGCTTTTATAGCGTCTAAATACAATTAGATAAAAATAGGCGCTAGTTTCAAATAACCACCGATGCTATAGAGACATTGGATAATATAGAAGGGTACTATAAATTGCCCTCTATAGGTCCCAGCCCAACTTTAAATCTTCAGATAATTTGCACATTTATTTGGTGCACATATAATGATATAAATCTTCCATATGACTAGATTCCCTGTATGATCAGTGCTCATAAAGATCCAAGCGGTTAACATCATGGTAATCCCACTACATACATACTCTAATGTTGCATCACTGCATATACTACTTCCCCCGCCATGTAAACTCTTGGTCTCCTGTCACTGTTACAATCAGGGCACCTACTCAACATCTATCACAAATTAAGCTTATTTCTACACCACCCCAAACAAAGCCTATTTGTAAACAACCTGGTAATGGAGAAAGAACAGGTAAATATTTACCCCCTTCCCACTCTTGGTCAGCCCCAAACACCTCAGCCCAACTCCACCCATATCCTGTGGTCGGCTTTCTGATAAATCTACCCCTCTCCTTCCTCTATATAGATCCAATATGTTGCCTTCTGACACTTACCCTTGGCCGTTTTTCTGCCTATTGGCCTGTCTAAGTGCTGGGCTTTGGGTTAAACATAAGACAAGACCAATTTACTATTCATGAATCATGTAAGAAAATCACTAAGTCAGAATTTGAAAAATGTAGGTGTTTCTGTGTGATTTACCCCATATCTTTATTTTTATCTCTTCCTGTATTTCTTTGAAACGAATAACTAGAAATAGATGTGGTACATACATTTTCTCCATTCCTATCAATCTACTCCCCCACCTCTCCACCCCTACCTCCTTCTTACCTACCCCCTCCCCACATCACACACACTTCCCCCTTGCATCTTCCTGAAATTCTAACCTCGACACGCACGTCCAGTAGGCCTCCCCGTGCGTCCCATTACCCTCGGCATTTAGTTTATGAACACCCAATGTAGCAGAAGACCCTCCCCGCAGGGGGCCCACCCACCCCCTGACCCCAAATCAGAATTTTACATATATTCCCAGGATATACAGCACATAGGCCAGGTGTATCTAGGGATGGACAGTGATTGAGAGTTATGAGAATATTAACCCTTTGATAGAAGCATGATGCCTCCAGATGCCTCTTCATGATGCCTCTAGGTTCATCGTCATGATGCATCAATGCAGTACTGGTGAGTCTTCTCATCTTAAGCACTACATTGGTGAACTGGACTAGCCACGATGCAACCATGATTCATTATGACCTATTGGTCATGACGCTTCAATGGATTATAGATCACAAAAAGAGGCCCAGATCAAATTTGAAAAAAAAAGGTTTTAGGGCAAACAAATAATTGCCATTTGCTAAATACTTTCATTCGTTTCCATTTTCTTCATTTATTTAGCTTTTTCACAGTTGCAACATGTGTTTTGCTTATACCTGTATAACACAAAAGGCTGCACCTGTACCATAGGACTGTTGATGATCCTTATCCCCAGGTCCTGATGCAGACAAGTCCCTCCAGGACAGAACTATATTAACACCTACAGTGTACAGCAAACACACTTAAAACTGGCATCATGAGCAGTTCCTGAGTCACTCATTCCTTACATCTTTGTGATCTGGGTGACATTTTCTACTTGGCAATCGTCTACATGTGGCTTCCTCCACCATCCCTATGCCATCTTCAGACTTCTAAACCTTTAAGGGTAGCATAGTGTGTGAAGGCGCCATGTCCCCTTGTTTTCATTCGATAGCCAGCCAAGTTTTTTTGTGCCATTCCACCCAGAATAACTGAGGGCAAAATCCCCATTCGCCCTCTAGCAATTTTCAAAATGGTAGATAAGCCGATTGGTTAATTGCTGTAGACGGCTAGCATGATGCACCAATGTAGTGCCTGCAACGGCGAGTTACTCACCAGCACAACAGCGCTGCATTACTCAGCATATACTCTCCTCAAAGAACTAGATCCCCCCCCCCCCTCCACACACCTAATCCTCCTCCTCACCTGTCTGATTTACTGTCTACCCAAATGTACCTACAGAGATCTATCAAGGTCACATCTAGGTCACAGGTCACAGTCAGGTCACAGCGAGAGGGTGTTGATGAGAAGTGGACTGTGAAGGGTAGATAGTGAAGGTGGTGTTTGGTTTTAGATGTACAATTTATGAGTTGATGAGGTTCAATCTTTTGTACTTGCTTGTCTCAAGACATAGGGATTCTGATGGTGTGCTACTAGACCTAGACATGAAATATCCCCAAACTGTAAACACAAAGATTAAAATGTCATGGAAATGGTTGTCTATTATTACTGCTTCAATGTTTTGAACCTAGATACATGAAACATCATGATAATCATTTCAGAGCCATTTAAATAACTGTTACACCGATCCCTGGATATGTTTTACCATCATCATTATTACCAGTTTGAAATCGAAGGAGTAGCATAACTTCTAAATGTTCATAAATCAATGAGAAATCTATCAATTCCAAAATATACACCATAATGTGCCTCCTATTTGAAAACTAGTATTTAACCTTGATCAGGCCAGATCTTTCTACCTGTGTGAAAATGGGCTCTCTTCCTGTTGAACTATTATACTACAGTCTAAGCCAGGTCCTATAGAGTCCTCAGACCAAGCTGTCCATAGAATAATACAGGGTTGGTGTGTACACTGTAAAAACAGTGTTTAGGGATTAAACACCAGTGTTTAGAAGTTAAACACTTGGTTAAACACTTATTTGTCCCACTTTTCTCAACACTTCTTAAGTGTTAAACGCGTTTAATTTTAAACGCGTTTAACTAGGAAGTGTTTAACCAAGTGTTTAAATGCTAAACACTTAAACACTTCAGTGTTTAGGTGTTTGAGAATAAGTGTTTAAAAGCTAAACACCTAAACACTTCAAGTGTTTGGATGTTTAAATATTGGTGTTGAGAAAATTTGGTGTGTATCTTTAAACACCTTTTTTGCAGTGTATAGGTTCAGGGTGGGAATGGGAACATGGACTCAGTACATGAACTCGCAACACACCCCGGCACCATATCTAGATGGGAGATAACCCCAATACATCTTGGTACAGATGTATGAGATAATCCACCCCGAATATAATGTTTCATGGGGTTTCTACTGAGGATCTCCATCATTATTCTATAAGGCCATTATTCAGATTGTGATTTTAAGTCAGAATCTACACACATACATCAGTTAGCTTGGTGGTCGCCCCTCCGGTGAACTCGTCCAGAGTAACCGTCAGTCAGTGAGGTACATTCTTACCCCTGGACTCACTAGGTGTATTAGATGGGATCTCAGATACTAGAGGGATCTAGAGCGTATGGGAGGGGCAAAAGGGGTGAGGTCGTCTACCCTCCACATGCAAAACATGCACATCTTTACAAGTAAGGCATATTTTTTTTAACCCTTTGAATATCGATAGTGCATTTATGTATCATGCCCACCTTCATATCTATAGGTTTTCTCAATGTTCATTGATGCAAGAGTTGTCCAGATAAAGGGCATGATTACTTTTGTCCTCATGGATTTGATGACACTCTTTGCTTATTCTTTTTTTATGCCAATTTTGACAGTTGATCGTTAGCAATCTGGCCAATGCTGGATGAGGTACCCTCCAACAATACTAGAAAAGACTAGCTAATCTTAAGAGTCTTTTTACAGAGTATAATTTATATCTGATTGTATAATATGATATAACCCATAATATCAGGTCTAGATGGAGCCAATCCAAAGAAGCCCAAACCCCCTTTATACCAGAGATTGATGGGCTGGCTACAGTATGGTGCACCCAGTATACAGTAGCCTTATACAAGGAGACATTTCACCCACAGTATAGGATTCCATTACACCACAAACCCTATACAGACAGACTGAAGGTATAGTCCAGTCAGGGACCATACCATAAAAAAGGTGAAGGTCAAGACTCACATATAATGGCCGGGGTAGAAGTATATCGAAATAGCCCTATATCGCAATGCATTATCACTCGACTGTATCATGATACAACATGATTTGATATTATATGTCATTTCTAAATTCTATGAGAAATCAAGAGTGACTTCATAGAGCTACGTTTGCCATGGAAACAGTAGCTGGTTCTTTGTACCTGCCCTGTTTAGTCTTGGTACCAGCAATTAAAAATGGTGCTGGTACAGACTTGCCTTACATTCATTCACGAGATCTTTAACCCCACCTGGAATCGATGTTGAAACCCTAGACTGGCCCAAAGAGACACCTGAGACTAGTGTGTGTTTGGTCCGCCAGGGGCACCCTAGGAGGCCTATTGTGACGTCATAATAGGACAAACACCCCTGTGAGACGTGCTCTTTAAGGGGCATTGGGACTGAGGAGGCAGTGTGGTGGAACTCATCTTGGGGTATAGGAGGTTAGAAAGGTTTGTTCACGTCTATAAAAGGGGGAAACAGAGTCAGATTCTCATTGTTTGGAACCTGTATTAGATATAAGCTGAACGGGGGTTTGTTTAGGCATATATATTTGATATTATAATAAATTACTTGAAGTAGGTATTCATTTTGATAAGATATAGTGATTTCCTTTATTTTTATTATTCATTTTCGATATATCAAAGTGTACCGTGCAAAATCAATTTTCTAAGAAGAGTGGAAATGGAAATGAATTTGGTGAGAGGTACATGGATAGGAAGGCCAACCTCTATGTCTACTCCAGAGTTTAAAATATCAGAAGACATATATTCAGAGAGGTGTCATGTATTTGTTTTATAAATACTCTGAATTGTACCTTCTGATAACCTTAGCCCTTAGATGTCCGCCGCCTCAACAACACCCCTCACCACAGCCCCTTCCACTACCAGCTACTATCAAAACTTTCTTGGACAGAAAGGGGAATTCCATCTAAAATTGGGGACGTTTTCATTTGCCCTTTCACAATTCCCTGAAGGATTTACATTATAGGGCGGGAAGACTACTGTCGATTTTGCCGCCATGTTGGTTTACCAGGGGTTAAGGTCAAGGTCACAGAGAAGCAGAAGACATTTAGACTCTACTTACATCTCTCTAAGCAGATGTCTGGGAACTCTCCATGTACATGTATCTATATCATTTGCCTTGTATGTGCATGGAGAGTGAGGGGGGTGACCTTGTGGCTTGATCCCAGCGTGAGGTCAGATTAACCCAAGGTCATCTTACAAAGAGACAGTCCCGCACTGACGGCCGCCATCTTGCCTGATTGATTGACTGCATTCCTGGAAGACTCCAAGCAGTTTTAACTTACTTCTGATATCCTTTGGAAATTATAAACTTGTCTGTGTCTCCATGGGGAGTCTGCCCCCATTATCGTCCACTTTTCAAGGTTAAAACCTCAATTATCGCTCAATGGTGGTCTCAATGTCAGCTGTAATCTACATATTTATAAAAGGAATTCTCTGTGGTTGGCAACTGTGGTACATATTGACATTCTTTATAAATGGCGTCAGTTCAGATGAGGGACCAGAAAATTAGGCTCTTTTATGTAAGATTAAAGGGCATCTTGTGGGTTAAAATCTCAATTAGATAATGTCAGATTCGTATTTTGCATACTAAATTTACCCCAGTGTAGATATTTTCTAGTCCATACTCATATCCTTTATGCATGTAATCACACCATGTATACTCAGAATTTGACTCTGGCTGTAGAACAGGTGGATTTGGGGGCTAGGTGTGCTGACGTCACATCAGGCCCTAACCCCATCTGGGGCACTATGATATACCCATCTATTTGCTACAATACAGCTCATCTGTCTGCTATGAATATACTTACTAAATATTGCCCAATACAGAGACTTTACAATCGTTTGTTCTGTGAGGTAAAAAATGAAAAATATTTATCATCAAGTGTGTATTGCATTTGTTATTATTCATGAAATATTATAAGAGATTCTGTACAACCATGTCTGAAATAGTTAGCCAGCCACTGTAGACAAGGGCGTACTGGGGATATCAACATGATTAAAAGGTCCTTAACCTGACAGGGCTGGGGTGCTAATGGATACCACAGACCCATCTACCAGGCTATGGCCTATCTGTGGTCACCGGACATAGGTTGGGTCCTGTGATGTTTATTGTCTCTCCTCGGTCCTCACATCAAAACCACAGGGGTGTCAGGTCTCAGTCTCAGCAACACTACCACCCCATTTCCCATTCTACAGATATACAGCACTGGCCTGCACATTTTCATATAGAATTCTATCTAAAAAGCACAATTTAAATAACTTTTGATATACCCTTCTATTTGACAAAATGTATTTGGTATATGGATATAATATGTTCATGTGGATTTCATTCAATAACAGCATTTTCTAGGTAGCCCTAGCCCATTGTAGGTATTTTCCTTATACTGTAGACCTTCCCACATTGAAAGGAGACCCTGATGCCACGTCACACACCCTAGAGCTAAGAACAGTCTGTTTGAGGGGGGCGTGGTCATCTGGACTACTAAACTGAGCATAACTTATTTAGAATACAACAATGTCACCCCATATTACTTCCATTGTCATGCAGACAAACAGTCGATTATATTTCTGCAAAGTGAGTTTTAACCCACAAGATGCCCTTTAAGTAGTTTTTCATCCCCAAACTGTAACGCAAAGGCGGATTGTGGAGTCTTTTCAGTTGTGAGTGGGTAGTTACAATGATAAGTCTCACTCTTTGTATAGAACAGGTGGGTTAAAAGCAGATATGTGTATGTAAGGGGAGGGATTGCATATCATATTACCAATATATCAAATTGTGTAATAGATGTCTTTTCTTGACCTCTAGTAGAGCCTTTGGTTCCCTTTATTGGCTTACAGTAGAGCCTTGGATTCCCACCACAACCTAATGTTATTGAACATTGGTTCTTTCCCAAACATTTTTGTGCAAATCATTAATTTATGATCATAAACAGCAAGAGTTTTTGGTATTTTCCACCAAATATAATTATTTTCACCAAATACTAATAAATGTGTCTTTTTTTTCATTGCAGTAAAACCAAGGATCCTTACCATCACCAGAAGTCAAACCGACTTATCAGAGAATGATTCAGTGACCTTCACCTGCTTGACCTCAGATGGTAACCCCGCCCCCACCATCCGCTGGTACCGACAAACTGACCAATCAGAGGAGTGGGAGGAGCTAACCGGTGCAGTGACCACACCTCCAACAACTAAGTTTAATGAGAGTCGGAGTGAGTTGATACGGGTTTTGAGTCGCTCGGATCATAAGGCGCATATCAAATGTACGGCAAGTAACTCAGCGGTAACTGGAAACCCACCTGAGCACATTATCACACTGGATGTAAAATGTAAGTGTTATAAATTTCTATTTTATTTCTTAATTTCAGGGTCTATATGGAGTTCACTATAAATGCCCTTGTGAGAGATATTGAGTTATAGTTTGAGTTTATTGTCCAAACTATTGGGTATTTTAGCCATCTACCAGCTAACATAATATAGATATAAAGCAACTTGCTCCTCAGGCTCTAGAAAGAAAGGGCGTTACCTGCCAAGGGATTAGTTAAGGCCAAATATTCAAATAAAAAGTAGATTCATCAAAAAAGCACTGCATATCCTATTTACCAGCAGATAAAATCTCATAATTATCAGATAAAATCTAATAATTATTACCACAGATAACTTAGTTATGTAGGTTAGGTGTAATTATCTGCTATATACAACATATGATATAGATTTATTCACCATTAATAGGTCATGTATAATTACCATATTCTTATAGAGTGCACTTTGCTTAGATCATCCTTCATTAACTCTTTAGAGCCGACATAGTATGTTGGTTCTCTCTGTCCCTTTGTCATGTTGATGAATGAATAGAGTCTTAAATAATTAACTCTAGTAACCCTCATGCTAACTGTATGCAAGCGATGCTCTCTTGAGAGGCCAGCATGATGCACAATAATGCAGAGCCAATAAGTCTAACATACAGAGAATTATCCTTACACATGAGCATGATCCTTGAAACACTATTCAACCCCTAAAGGGTAAAGAGGTTATGTGTAACTTAATGTGATTTCATATATATATATATATATATATATATATATATATATATATATAGAAACACACACACATACACACACACACATATATATATATATATATATATATATATATATATATATATATATATATATATATATATAACACATATTGTAGATAAACAGTCTATTATTGCAATACCATAAATGATATTTGATGTTAATCTCTTCATATAATTATGTCATCAAATGTAATAACATACCTTACCCTGACATATCCTGCCTCACACACTGTAATTAATAACATTATCTAGCCATACTTAACTTATACACATCCCTCACTGTCAGCAATCAAGGTGAGACCTCATTGGTATAATTATTGATTAGCTGACACCTTGGCAAGATACCAGACACAAAGAAAATACTTCCCAGATAACCTACATCATATTGTGGCACACACCTCCTACAATAAGCCCGATTCCTAAAGGACTCTGCCCCTTTTCCATCACAACAGGTGTTTAGACTTTTTATTCTAAATTGAAGTAATGAATCACCTTTTAAAGCATGGGTCACATTTGGAAATAATTAGACAAAACACCTTTCAAGGGGAGTAAACCTGAGGGACGCTCCAACTTACAGAAGACCTTACATGTGCATTCCTTTAGCTTAAAGATCAGAAATAACCAAATTACTTATCCTCATATACTGTTGTGCAGCAGATCCTTACCTATAAGTGAATCTTCAGTTTCATATATATATATATATATATATATATATATATATATATATATATATATATATATGTAATATATATATGACCAAGTCCAGCGAAAGTAATGCAGGTCTGAAGTGAGCAGACGCGGTCTGAGCAGACGCGGTCCGAGCAGACACGGGACAGATATTTTTCCATTATTTACCTATGATGGCCACATATTTTGAACATAAGGGACAAATATGGCTCTGTTATATTCCTTGATACCATGTATACCCCATAAATAATAAATTGTGGTTGTAATAGGCTAAAAACTGAGGAGCTGCTCCATAAATGAGCAGACGCGGTCCGAGCAAATGAGCAGACACGGGACATAAGAGTAAATTCTCTGTTTCTGGACATTTCAAAGCTGAAAGTAATGATTTGATAACTTCAGAGGCAGCACTTATTCCACAGTACCATATTTATCCCATACTTTCAACAAATGTGGCCATCATTGGCAAAAAATGGAAAAATATCTGTCCCGTGTCTGCTCAGACCGCGTCTGCTCGGACCGCGTCTGCTCACTTCAGACCTGCATCATTTTCACTGGACTTGGTGTTATGTAATATATATATGTTATATATATATATATATATATATATATATATATATATATATATATATATATATATATATTACACATATATATATATAGCAAATGATGAAACTGAAGATTCACTTATATATATATATATATATATATATATATATATATATATATATATATATATATATATAATGGTTGCAGGAAGGTATAGGGATTCACCAGTACACATCAACATTCAATTTACACCAGAAAGGTGGGCTTTTATGCCATCCATTGACAATCCAAATATTTACAAAGGACCCTGGGTTATAGACTCTTACAGAAAGCGCCTAAGAGATGGTAAAACAACCTGAAAAGTGCCAACTCTGCAAATATTAGGGTGTGCGTGATGCAGGGTAGGGATAGGAGATAGAGTTTTGGGTTTATATTTACCACATATTGGTAGAATATGAATTAAGTATCTCATTGGTGCCTTTAACATGACATGTCCCAAATGTAAACTATATAGTGTAGACAGTAAGTTGTATAGCATGAAAATTAGAATGGACATAAACCCCAGAATACATACATAGAAAAACGTGTTTTCTTCTGCAGATGTTCATGGTTATAGATAAATATCAATCTAATTTAATAAAGCATGCATGGTCAGCAGTTTCAAAATGGTAAATCATAATTGGTCAACTCACTAATTCCAATTGCTAAATAAGAGGTAATTGAAGCTTCAGAAGAGTATAGGGCATGCCCACCAATATTTAGTGCAATTCAAAGCCTGGGATTTTAGATAAATTCAATATAACTCAACATCACGCAACACAGGGGTATAGAATTCTATACGAGGCAAGTATCCAATGGTCATTTCCAACGCGTCCTCCCCAGCCAGAAAACAGTAAATAACCAAGGCGTTTGGAATAGGAAGCAGGAAGGCCTCTTAAATATTAAAACTTTTCCATAGGTAGTGTTGTCGACCTTGGGAGGTCTTGGCAAGGGGTTCAGCGGAGAAAAAGATTGGCCCAAGACATGGGAAATCACGTGACCTTACTCTCGTGAGGTTTGGCAGAGGAAGCGAGAACCTGCGAGATATGCCACTTGTGGAGTTTGCACTCTCCCAACAGATTCGTGATGTATGGTTCACGGAGGGGATTAGGTGTTGCAGGTGAGGGGAGGAGAGTGTTTGCTCCTCAGACAACCTATTCAGAGCAAGACGTAAGCGTTTTATTCAAATACAATTGGTTTTAATCCCAGCATAAGAGAAGAGGTTGGTGAGATAATAAAATGTAATATTGACATTTTACTCTAGTTGAAAAAGGCTCTTTTAGGGTACACATGTCGACAAGTTATATATATATATATATATATATATATATATATATATATATATATATATATATATATATATATATGTATGTTATATTACCAGAGTTTAGAGACCGAACGTTCGTGTCGCCACAAATCATACTAAAGTTGCAGCTTTTAAATACAAAAATTATAAATTATAACAGCAATGGCCTTCTTTAGCCTATCAAGACAAAATTGGCCAGAGAAAAAAACTCTTGATGTTTGGAATGCGGTGACTATGCACATGCAATTTACTCCTTCATTAAAGATATCATTACTGTGGAGACCTTGTGTCATGTGATAATGTCCATCATGATCAGGCCTCACGCCCATCTTATATCATAGATAAGTTGGCAAAGATGCCACTAATTTGGCAATGCCGTGCTGTGGTTTAGGTGCTTCAGTTCCTGTTTTTTTTGCCACATAGGGAGCCCTTCTAACACTATTTCACCATTGAAAGTGGCAACATCCATTATGGAGTAAAGATCAGCATATGATAATATATTGGCATATGATACATTGCAGATTCTATGACTTGGAAGTTGGAGATTACACTGGTATATTAATAAATGCCAGCTAAAAGTTAAAAAGTTTCTCCAATTTGAATATAGTATCCATAATTCGATGTATGCATGTTTGTACGAACTAGGCGCACGTACATCATAAGTATTATAGATCCATAGTTCTATGTACCACTAGGGAAATGAAGAGATAATCTATGAATAATAGATTTGAGTTTGCTGTGCCAGCAAAAAGACACTTTATCCTAAGATGTAGGACAATCAATGACTACTAGTCCCGCCCTATACATTCACACATACCTTGATAGGCCAAGGGGAAAGGGTGTTTCTGGGTATACCCCGCCCTTTCTTAACCCTTTAAAGAACAGCATGCTGCCACAAATCAATATTTTGCAGCCCTGGTATGGGCACTCCAATAATTCAATTAGTGCGTAAGTTGGCACAATGAATGGCGAATAACTCACCAGCGGTGCATGCATACATCATTATATCCGCCCATAGGGTTACTCCATCCTCAGAGAGTTAACATGATGCAACATGAACAACAATACTGGTGAGTTACTCACTGGGAGACATAACTACAGGTGAAAATACACCTTTGAAACAGCATTTAAATCTATCTAAAAAGAGTTAAAACCTCTCTGGCCTGAAACACCTTAATTCTGTTTGGCCTAAACGCCACTCCCATACCACCGCCCTCATACCTATATTCCAGTCTACTGAACTGCTTTGTAGCCAGTTTCTGCAGCCCTTTGATCATAAAATCAATGCTGGCACCAATAAGATTCGAATTACATGGGGAATGGGATCCCCATCATATACCCCACCATTTTATAGTAGAGTAAAGGTTAAATGATACCTGTGATTGGCAGGGAAATAGGTCAAAGTGTATATTGCTATAGATCAGTTGTTCCAGTGCATTTAAGACCAATAGATTAATCATTGTCAGTCTGTAACCAAAGCTAGGGATCCACTGCCGCGAATTTCTTGCGAATTGTACTCGTGCGTGTGTTCTCGCAGAAAGTTACATTCCACTAGTGGATCAGCTGCTGCGACAACGTACATGCGATGTCTGCGCGACCTGAGAGGACATTCGCAGAAATCAAAGACTTTTGATATTTGCGACTGCTCTGTGATAAGACACACGAGTACAATTCGCAAGTAACTCGCGGCAGTGGATCCGCACCTTAACAGTTGTTATGTACACGCACTGTATGATGTACATAATAGTTTTATTAATAGGCTAGCCCTTTAAGGGGTACTGACTGTAGTAATACACAACTATATATATATAACCAGAGGTTGTCATGATAATGACTGTCAAGTTCACATCCAGCAGGTCGGCATGATACAACGATGCAGTGCTGGCGACTAGACTCGCCAGCACTATTGCTGCATCATGACGCCCAAGGAACAACCATGCTCTATTCTTCCCTTAAAGGGTTAACAGTACAGGCAGGAAGTCAGTAGGTGTGCCTTAACAATCAATACTTATTGATCTCTAACACTAACTGCCAGGTACCCTTAAAGGTGTGTCCAGACACTGAGACAAAGGTAGAATCCCTAATATACAAGGGGCCTGACCTAGATATACCTTGGAAATAGATTTGTAGAACCTAGCGAATAGTTTTAGCAAAACTAGGTGTGGTCTGTTCAGATCAAAGACAGAGGCCTCACCTATGGGCCCCACCAAGAGAGAGGATTGGCACAAAATAATTTTCATACCCAACAAATTTCAACCTTATATCCTGAAATTTCTTCAGGAGACACATCACTTCCTCCATATGCGCATTCATTATTATATGATTATTCAGAGAGAGGAATTTATGATTAATGTATTATTGTGAATAATAGAGTTTGCTCCAGTTCTGGAGTGGTGGTTTAAGTCCTAACATACCTGTAGCACCCACCTGAGTCTCTATAAAGTGCCTCGTGTCCTCCAGGGTGGGAATTCCCTGGTCAGCAGCATCAGCAGCTTAAGCTGATGACTCAGTATCAGGTATATATATAGTGGGATGAAGGGATGCATGGGAGTATTCATATATGCCGATGTACGCATGATATTGTGTATAGCTTCAGCCTTAAGGTGACAGGTATGGAATCCTTGAGTGTGTGTAGTATGACTTATCCTTCTTGTTGTTACCGTAGACTGTCCAGAGAAAGGAGCATGCAATGACAACTCATGGGATTATCATTTCCACAAAGAATTTGGTAAAAACTAAGAGCAAAATTAAAATGTCATGAAGGCCTATGATGTAAGGTTACTTATTATAGACAACCCCCAAAATGAGGGAAGGGAGACTTGCTATAGCCCAAGCATCTTAGCATGTTTTACCTGAAATTGACCATTCTGTGAGTATATAGTTACATCAGGCCATCTTCTCTATAACATTGAGATTTTACAGGTGGCAGAGAAGGGCAATTGCTCATGTTGCCTGACCAAACAATACCAGTCATCAGAGCTGTGGATTGATGAGTAGCTCCCTGTGATTAGTATCCAGAGCAGCTCACCTGTCCCTGTTAGTGATGTGGAACATATTGGTAGCAGGCATGAGCCGAATACAATCACACTGTGAAAAAAAATCCCTAAATTTAGCATGAAAACTCCGGATTTTTTTATGGTGGTTCACCGTAATTGATTTCCCCTATGATTATATGATAACAGTGTTTCACCCTCATAAGGTTTGCAGGGATTCTCCGCAGTTTTCAACTGTATTTTTACGGTGATTCACTTGCAATCTTTTTTTAGTGAATTTTATTTACTGTGTGCATGTAGAGGCTGCAGACTAGTATGAATCAATTTCTATCGGGTGCTATTGAAATGGTATTTTATCGAAGTTAATCTGTAGTCTCTAGTCAGACCTTGCAGTGACTGTACACATCTGATTAGGGAAAATCAGGCAGATTTATCCCAAGCTTTTACTTTAGAAATAGTTAATATAGGGAAGTTCACAAATCATGTCGGCCAATGAAGGCTGGTATGCATGGGTATTTCCCCTTTTTCTAAGGTGGGGGGGGGATCTTTGGCTCTTGTGAGGAATCGTTACTGGGGAATACAGTTTATTCTATACGGATATTCAACATGAGAAATAATATAGCGAGTGGGTATAGGTGGGCCTTGGGAAAGGTGTGTGGCAGCCTTGGCAACCTTACATTATAAGACATTTATGACCTCCTATCAAGAGGAAAACATAACAATTTGGACCCTGCCAGAAGGCAAACATGCTAAATTGACTTTGCATGGTGCAAATATGCCAAGTTGGCTTGGCAGGGTGTGAAGAGGCTAGGAGTTAGTACCAGAATCTAATTAACCCATTGTTTGAGACTGACTTGGCACTGTTGTACTTTGTTTAACTGTAGATTACCCCTGGGAATGGCTGGGTCTATCTAGGGGTAGAAACACATGGTCTAATGTTTGCCACGGAAGGAAACTCATCATACAGGATAAAGTTTACCAATAGGGCCAGGGTGTTAAAGGGGGACTCGTACAGTAGGTATTACAATTAGAGTGAGTGTGGGGTTTATAGGCTTAGTCAGGACTGTTTGGACGTGCCCATATTCTTTGATAAAATGTTGAAGGAACAGGAATATTGCCAATTTCCTATTTAGTATTTGCTTCTGGATAACTACACTTTGATAGGTTCATTCTGGCCATTTGCTGTGGAGGGGCTTTCAATTTTACATGAAGACAGGTTTTATAAAGGGTATCTTCCAAACATGACAGTTTTCTAAATATTGCTTTCTGAGTCTCACTTTTATCGTTTTTTTTAAGCCTTACCCAGTGCTTTGAATGTATCAAACTGTAAAGTTCAGTCTTCACAGACCCATTTATCATAGGACCAGTATCCAGACCCAGATAATTAGAAATGACCACAAGTGTACCAAGTAGCCTCAATCTATCACTTTTATCTCTATTCTGACTGATGTGCGGTACTCCTCGCCCACTATGAGTGACAGGTAGGTTCAGGGGGTGGGGCTAATTTGCTCCATTGGTTTGTAAAAGGGGGAGTGTTGGACAAATTGGGAATCCTCGTCTGAACTACATCAAATACATACTAGACAATGTGTTACAAAGAGGAGCATGTCCTTAGGGAAAGCTAAGGTAAATGTGCTAAATTCTGCATTGTGCCAAATTAACTAAATTTCACACTTGAATACTCAGTAATATTCTAGTACTATATATACCTGGGCTAGATTTTCTGGGCACGTACAATTGGCATTTTTCACACTTTTGTATGCTTATGCACCTACAGAATAAAAACTTATGAACCAATATCCTGCCTTTTGGTCCCAATTGGAAGGGAACACCATAACCTTTCAAATGCATGTACTCTCTTGCATATCCAACCATAATATTTGGATTAGTTGGCTTCCAAAGTTGAAAAATGGTGAAAAAGGTAAATTTGATGAAAAAGCAGGTTTTTTACGCCCAGGCATATATCCCAGAGGGGTTCAAGAACCTCAGATATAGCTTTTTCTCATTGATATATCTGTTGTGTTAATGATTCAGAAGGTTTTTAGGTATTGTAGAGCATAAGTATTTGTTCATGTAACATTCAGTGTAAAATGACACTCAAATGTCCATCCGACAGTAAAACTAAAACCCTTCCATATTCTAAACTAAGACAGTTAATACATTATCCTTACTCTGCTCAGAATTGAGGATCACTAGGGTGGTTAAGCTGCCACAAAGATTTTTTTGCTGTAGCCTGAAGTCGTCCTCTTATACCAATGAGTGCATCCGTATACACATTTTTCTGTCGGATGGACATTTTGCACTTTTGCTGTCGGAAGGCTAAATTTATTAATCTCAAAGTAATGTATTTGGATGCATCCTTTATGTTTTAAATCAAGCACAGTCATCCCTTGAACAATATTAAATAGCATTTGTACCATAAGTCTCCCCATAAGTGTATTTTATACACTGTAATATGAAATAAAGTGTCCATCCGACAGATAAAGTCTGAATTTTAGGGTCATTTTAAGCTAATGTTGTGCTGAGTTGGTGGTCCATTAGGTTATGATGATCATTATTTCTTAGAGTAGGCATGCTGAACTTAATGTAGATTGATTTTAATGAGTATTTAAGCATTTTCGGGAGAACTACAAGAAGTTTCACATTTTTCAAAAGATGGCTGAATTTCATCAGCCTATATCTCAAAAAACTTTTGAACAGAGATGATTATTCATGAGCTTAATTAACTTGTATACTGTAAGAGCTGGTAAACAAAATTAGAAGTTTCTGTAGTGTATATATTGGTAACAAAATCATATCACTGATTAACTCTGTCGGATGGACACAAAAAGTGACAAATTGTTATCACACAGCTATAAAAATGGAACCGGTAGGAATAACCGTGTATAATTGGTGGTTCCAAGGAACCAAGACATTGTTCTTTCAATGTAATAAAGTGATTAATTCCTTTTCTGACTTTCATATTTGGGGCCTTCTCAGAGAGATTTGTATGTCCCCAGGAAATCTGGCCTACCTACTGAGCCCTGGAAGATGTTCTTCTGGGTCAAGTTGGCAGATTCACTATATGTACATGGAATTGTATTAAAATTTGGAAGGTTTTGGTAAAAAAAACCACAGATATCATACAGAAATGTACATAATACCCACAAGTCTAAAGCTGATGGGCTAATACAAAATTCTTTTTTCTAAGTACCCAGAACCTATATCAATAACTCCTCTTTTTAGATACATTGGTGCCTAGATTTCATACCATGTGCACAGAATCAGTAGGTAGACATCATCAGTGTATTGGAACACAATGGGTGATATATACCAGGGGTACAATAAAGCAGTGACCTGTGGTCAGGTGAATAAAGCCCCACAGTAGCCAACTGTAGTAGAGCGTAGATGAGTGTCATACATGGCGCACCAGAGGTGTCAGCCAACTGTCAACATAATCAACCTGCTTGACTACCCCTCTATGTGGTCACATCCTTAGTGTACTAGTCCCCCTTACCTAGCTATCCTCTACCCATACCTGCCCATCACACCTAGGCCAAGGAAAGTATGTGTTTCAGGTAAATGTGTACTGAGAGGAGGTGGACTGGGGACATGGGAGCCTTGCTTGTCAGAGTCTTTACTTATATACTGCATAGAATCCATGTTCAATAATGCCTATAGGTAGATGTCTTAGCTTCAATAGTGAATTGCCACAAATAGATGTATAGACATTTTTTTTATCACTTTCTCAACATAGATGTTACCCACACTGTCTTATAAATGCCAATTATATTTCAAAACCTTCGGAGCAGAGGTTACCTGAAGTGAATAAGTCCCTTTTGTGGCCTAACTGCAGTGAATCATAGCCTCCTCCCTGGACAAAATCACCTGTAATTGATGCACCTACCCCCTCCCTCACTTCACTCCCCTTTAACCTTAAGGACAGCATGATGCCTCAATGCATCTCTGTTGTGAAGAAGCACCAAGCACCTCAGTATTGTACCATACTGATCCTTTAGTACTGAATCAATCAAATACAGAACCTAATAGGAATGATGCATGACTGAATTTAGCTTGGTAAGTTTCTCCTCAAAGATGCATGCATCATAGGCATAAAGGCATACTGCTTTTTAAACCCCCTTATTGCCTTTAAGGGGTTAAAGGACAGCCCCCTTTTACTCTGTCCCTTTATAGTGGTTGTCATTTATGAGTCTGTGCTCTGAAGACCAATATATTTCTCATTTACCAGCAGGAGGCTTAGAACACCTCCCTATGCTTGTATACATCCTTACGAACAGACCTCCAATCCCCTTCAACCCTTTATAGCTCAGAAAATAGAAAACATTGCAAATCTGCCCTCTATATTTTCGTCCTGTAAGATAAAAATTAGGATATTGATTACAGTGCCTTTGAAGGAAGGGGGGGGGGCTGCAATTTCAAGTGTTTTCCTTTAGAATTTTTGAAAAGAGGGGAACCATCATCGACAAACTAGTTTGAATATGCTGATGGCATATCAAATGCTAGGTGCATTATTAATACTTAACTTTAGTAAAATTAAGCAGTTGGAGGTACATTTCTTTATCGACCAGGTAATGCCTTGGAGAAGAGAGTTTACAGTACAGGTGGGCAGGTATACAGAATAGTGACAGCTGGCTCTCCTGTAGGGCCTTTTTACATTTATATAGATCACCTACAGTCCCAAACTATCTCTCAGCAATAGTCCCTTTATACCAAATGGCTGAAAAATTAAGCTCAAAGTAAGGCTCTCGGTCAGGGCCATAAAGAAAAGAAATACGCTTGTACTCTCTAAGAAATAGTCTGCTTGTCAATCTGTGCAGTTTGGGAGATCATTATGCTACCCTTTTAAACAGGTGTTATAATCATTTAGGTATGATATTAAACAGCAATTTATGCTTTTAAAACCAAGACAAATAAATAGGTCTACTTGGTAAAACCCCATTACTGGTGATATGACAGAGTAACTAAACCCCTGCAGTATGATTTTTGATTAATCTGCTGGCACTTCACTGATGCATCATGACCAAGCTTAAGAAATGCATCATGACGCTGAACAAAATGCATCATGCCGACAAAAGGATGCATTAAAACTGAATGTTGTTCTCCAAGAGCATAAATGGTAGAGTATAAACATAGGTAATGAGAGTGTGCTTAAGGAGGAGGAGGTGTGGGGTGAGAGGTGTGTGATGTATGACTTCCTCCTGTACTTGATGTAGTCAGGTAGATCCAGGGATGAGGCAACCTAAAACTCCCTACATGTATCACCTACCTAGGACCCAACATATCATGTACCAGAATTCACTGACTGGCTTGTATGAGTGCCAGGGTTCCAATCAAGGGCCGTTTCTGAATGAGCACAGGTTTTTTTTTTATCAAATAGGTAATAGGCATAGAAAGATAGTGATAAATTTTAATGCAGCAGTGCTTAGAATAGTATGGGATTTTCTGTCAGTAGCTCTAAATTATGTAAAATAGGGCTTGCAGACAATAAACGAGCTCACTAAGGGCTCTGAACAGTTGAGACAATTAACACCTAAGAACAGTGACATGACTTCACTAAGCACATATAATTATAATCCTGGATTTTCTTTCTTTATCTATACACTTTTACATGGTATTGGGTTTATTAGGAAGAGAGACAAAGAAACAAAAAGAGATAAGAGAGCCGAGATTTTGTAAAAAGAATGGGGTTGGAGATGTGAGCAGAAAAATAGTGAAATCAGATGTTCATATTATTCAAGGAATTAAGAAGTGATCCTCTAAACCAGGTATACACCTACAGGAGGGACTGTTAGGGAGCAGACGTAGGTGTAAGTACCTGGAGGGTCTACTCCCTCTTTGTGCACACAACACAACCATTGTTGGTTTACAGGTATACTCTCAGTACCCCCTCCCCTCACCATGTATTCAGTCCACCACACTACTCCATCTGTTCAGTTAGATACATTGCCTCCAGTCAACCTCCCCCCCCCACCATCACAACATGAGAAGTTTATTTTCAAAACACAGATTTATTTTTAAATGGTCCCATTGATTGTGCAGGTGTCTCTTTTGACTTGGTTAAGTTATTTCACGCCATTAGGTAACTCGACTGTTATATTGTGATCCCATAGCAACACTAAATTTCTGTAGGCCATTATAGGGAGGTAATCCGCCTGGGGATATTTAAACGTTAAATGGGAGTTAACCTTAGGCCAAGAAAAAAAGAGGCGTGTTTCCAGTAACATAGCTCAAAGAGCTAGGGTCGGTAGGTCGGATTTCTTTTTTCTTTTTTTTTACATTTATATAGGAAATATTAGGGCATATATCAATGGATGTATCAAATTCTTTGATTTTATTGTAAAATAATGATGGGAAAATGACAACTGTGAGAGAGGGGAAGAACATGAAAAAGATACAGGAAAAATCCTTGAAAAGTAATAAAAAATTTCTTTAAAATATGAAAAAAATTAGACAATATTCTTCAAAATCACAGAAAAAAAAGTTTTTTTGTCCCTGTTTTGCTAGGGTCGGTCGGGTTACTGGAAACACACCTCTTTTTTTTTTATTTGGCCTTAGATGGATAACGTAAGGTGCACAGTAAGAAATTGACATGATTCTGTAGAGGATATGATAATCATGTCAAATCTGTGAATTGAAAGTTGTCAGAGCTTAAATTTCATTTTATTCAGAATTCCTAAAGAAAAATATTCATAATAACAACAAACTTTCTTCTGTGAGACCAGTGGTCCCACGGAAGCTTAGGGATGCTGGGTATAGATATGTGACAGGATCTGCGAAAAGGGTCCATAGTGCAGGGTGCATTAAGGGCCCTATTCCCAGTACATGTCACATATATTAAAAAAAAAGTTATATAGGGGCCTATGGAGGGACCCTGAGATAGAATGCAAATAACACCACACTGAAACGTTTAACTGTGTCCAATTTAGTCACCCTTCTCAAAGATAGGTAGCATGGGGTACAGATAAGTCACAAAATACCTTTTTCACCCTGCTCCGATAGAATAGAAGCTTGGTCCTTGTATCAATTTCTTGTGTGAGAAATTTATCACATTCCCCGAGCCTTAGACAGAGTGTGACGTTATAGCTGGTTATCATAGTATCTTCTATCAGATTTATACCCTTAGATAGAGGAAAGAACCTGAGGTATAAGTAAAGACAAGTGCAGGTGTGTTTCCTTCAGACTATGGTAGGTTAAAACGCCTCTATGGATATGTCTATAGTGTACAAAAAAAAGAAAGTCTATGTGTATGTTATGGGCATATCTATAGTATGAGAAAAAAAATGTCTAAGTATAGGGTGGTCTCTTTAGATAATGGTGAGGATGGATTGGGTTGTCATTGAAGGGACAGTAAGGAGAGCTCATGGGTGTGCATTGTATAAAAAGGCAGTGTATATATATATATATATATATATATATATATATATATATATATATATATATCAACATGGTAAAAAGTACGTCCGCAAACCCCCTCACGGGCGTACCTTTTACCGTATTGATCCACATATATATGTCATATATATATATATATATATATATATATATATACTGGTGTACTGGTGAATCCCTATACCTTCCTGCAACCATTATATATATATATATATATATATATATATATATATATATATATATATATATATATATATTGGAATTGCCCTTGCAAGGAGACTGAAGTCACCAGAGGACATCTTCCTGAGAACTTTTGAAAACAGTTGGAAAAATAATGTTCATATGTGTTTTTCCTATTCACCCATTTGCTCGAATATAAATACATCTCCTTCGTGAAAATAAAAAATAAAGTATTGAGATAAAAATTACCATCAAGAAATTTGAACATGATGTCTTATTAGGGCAACCACAATAGTGATTAGCATATTGATCAGTCTATAACCCAGGAAGCAGAGATTTGCTATTTTGAGAATCTGTAAGATGGAGGGTGGGTATGGTAGGTGAAAACTGGTTGCTTTCTGTCCAATATGAGATATGGCTCCTCAGACATTTCAGTATACTACTTACACCTTGGAGTTAAGCAAAGTATTAAGGACCCAGGAGGAAACATGACTCCCATTAAACCAAGATCAAAGCTCAAACACTCCAAGTCTGATCTCTAGGTTTAAATACTCCAGGCCCTGATCTCTGAAGACTTAACCATAGACTCCAGGGTATAGCCTAAACATTGACTAGTACTAACCCTCTAATCACCCCCTAGACCCCCTTAAACTCCCCTAGACACCCTTAACCTCTTCCAGACTATCCCCTGGAGGATCCTTACCTGGTGACCTTGAGTATTTGACCTTATAACCTTGAGTGTTGGTCAGGTGACCTTGAGTGTTGACCAAGGTGTATTTACCAAGGGTTCCTTGCTGTGGATTTGCTACTTCCTCTGTGGCCCATGTCCATGTGTTAGTTCTGTTTGTTCAACTTGTGGACCTCTAGCCACAAGGACAGGGTCCTGAGCCTAGCACCCCAATAATATAATGTGGTTTGTACCTATAATGCACACCTGACGACATACTGGGTCCAATCTCAAGAACAAAGTGCTCAGAAGTGAATCAAAAGAAATAATGCATTTCAACTTTTCAAAAGGCAGTTCATATAGGTAATGATTTCTAACAACATCTCCAAAAAATCATACAATATCTTTGAACAAAAAAGAGATGTGCATAACCTGAAACTTCTCAATCAGGCTTATGTATAAGAATTTAGGCTACTTGTTGAAGCTTTATCTTTAAGCTTGGAATTAGACCTCTAGCCAATTGTACTGAGAGTTTCAGGCTGAGACAAGGAGTGGAAGAGGGATTTGCTGGGATGTGGCCTGTACATTGTGTTAGTACACTTTGCAAACATGTGCAAGTAAACTTAGAGCGATTGGGAGCAAACACCTCCAGGTGGGGAGTGTATCGGTCAGCCCAGAAAGGTACACATTATGGGTGCTGGTCACCTGGAGGATACAATAGGTGGGAACTTAGTTTTGTGGTCATTGTCCCCTAGGGGATATGTATGGTGATTTTCGTGAAGGTGGAAATAGATAAATCTAATAACTTGGAAGATTCACCATATGACACGTGCATAGCTCTTTGAACTTCAACTTTAATGTTAGGACTAGAAATACTCACTTTGAAATTAAGCAAAGATACTACAGGCAAATGTACATATCTGTATCAAGCTTCAGTCAGATATGAACCTAGCCCATTCAGACATTTCCACCACTACCATATCCCATTTGTGAAATGGCCACAGCAAGGTCTACAACCCCCTCAACGGTTGACACTCACGAGGAAATGTTTCCTGTACAGTCCAATGTTTGATTAAATTTGGGCTTAATCCATTTCCAAATTTACCCCCTCCACCTACACTCACTGCCACTATAACCCAGCCCAATCCTAACCTTCTATGACCCATTATACCTGGGCATCCTGCCAGTTGGAATGGTATACTGAACCATGGATTTTGACTCTAGGGCACAAAGTTATTGATCGAACCTGTTCAGTCTATTCTGTTTCTCTATTAGCAAGCTATTGAAAAAATGCACAGTTCAAATCTATCAGTTTTATGCCTCTACTGGGAAACAGTTTCACGTCTGGATCAAATGCATACAATAATATGGTAGAGTGATATACTGAGTGACAATTGTGTCTTTGGATTGTACATACATGCTGCAAGGAACCCCCAGGGGACGCCTCGCATAACATTCATTGTGGACTAGATAAGTAAATAATTAGATCAGCTACTGCATTTATTAATCTATTTCCTTATTTATTTATCTGTTTATTTTATCCCTTTAACCCTTTAAAGGCGGCTAATGCAGGAGTGCATCATGCCCATTGGTCGTCATGAAGCACCAATGAAGTGCTGGCGAGACTGCTCGCCAGCACTTCATTGGTGCACCATGCATTAATGCATCAGCGGCCCTTAAAGGGTTGAAGGAATCTGCTGCCTTGGATTTGGAAAAAAAACTCTCCCTCTATTTAATTTTTAATACATCAAAGGTAAAATTTCTTGGAAAACTTTAAAAAAATATGTTTTTCCTCATTTTACAGACGCTCCTGTCGTCACCATCAGTCCGTCAGACGCTACCGGAAATCACCTGGTGGTTGTGGAGGGTAGGAACGCGTCATTGACGTGTCACGTGGACTCAAACCCATATACGTCATCGCGGAAATGGGAGAAGGACGGAGTACAAATACCAGGTACGTCATGAATAATGTCACTGCTTAATAGTTACTCTCAAATCATTTTAGCCACTATTAAGAGCTGGAGATGTCATATACATACGTCAATTTACAACTAGGGCTGAAAAGTGATTTCTTCTTGTGAGTTAGAGCTTTTCCTTTGAGAATTTAAGCAGTTAAAGAGGACATAATGCTTCAAACTTAATGTTGACATCAAGGTGCATGGTACACCAATGCAGTGTTATCAAGTCCCTAGCTGGGAGTATACTAGGTTAGCATATCGACCTTTGAGGAGTTAAATCAGGATAGCTTTAATCTAAGAGAACTTCACCTTCAAGCTTATTTGGTCCCATTTCCTCTCAATAGGTTGGCAAATAGATGTCAATGGTGGAATTGTCTATTCATCTATTATCCCCCTTATATCAACATACCCCAATGTCTGAAACAGAAGGAGAGTCCCTTTATTTTATACAACTAGATCCCATAGAAGGTCCAAACAAGGGGGTCATACAAACAGATGGGTTTTTAGCAGCTAATCTCCCCAATCATCGCTCAACTTTGGAACTCTTATTCCTTTTTACCTTTAGATCTTATATGTGATCCAAACAGGGGGGACCTTACATTCAGCACTAGATCTCCCCAATTATCGCCCAATTAATGAATCTTAACCATCAGTTTAACATACCTTACACACAAAAGGAGCAAACAGATTCCCCCAATCTGGGCCAATGGCGGTTGTTAATTGTTAATTGGCTTTTGCAATTAGTGTGGGTACTCAACAGATGAAAGGGTCCCCAGACAATGTCGTTAAAGGTGTATGTGGGCCAAGAGAATGGGGTTGGTGGGTCAAAACTAAAAGGGCATTGCTCTCCTATTTGCCAACGTATTTTGGTCATGTGTAAAGCAACCGATTTGGATATTTCAAAGTTGGAAAATAATTAACCCTTTCCACGTGGATTCTAGGGTTTCAGTGAAAAAATGTCAGTCTCAGGTTAATTCGCCAGTGCTAACCTTTCCCTTCAATGAGGAGCGAATGCCAAAATCTGACAGTGTATACTTTACATGTGGATGGAGAAAATGCCATTATGTGGGGTAAGGACCTTTGAAATATCATACTATTGTAGATCCCTGACAGAATAGCCCCCACATGCAGTCTAAGGATGGGAACAGTTGAAGAAGACACCTGTCGTTTCTGGGTGACGAGCTTGTGCCCTTGTAAACAAACACCCAGGTCTACACTGGCCCTCGGGGCCAGATCAGACAGAACACAAAAGGAGGGAAAACTCAGAAAATTGGTTTTACTTCTGTCCCCTTTCTCCTTCCTCCCTGGGGTGTACTAGGCCTGAAAAATAACACTTGTTGCTTTGACTTTTAACTTATAATCCCTTAGAGTATAGTAGAGAAGGTTAAAGGATCGTTTTACTTAAATTGAATTTTTGTTGTGGCTTGAGGGTGGGCTTTAGGGTTTAGGTGGGTAAAATTGTATGGGGTTGGGTCGACAGGTGATATCTAGGCTAATACATGTATCTAGAGTGTGATGTATCCCAACTAGTTTCAGTAATGTAAAGGTTTAGATAGAGCTCCACAAGATTTAGAAAATAGGGACTATGCTTTCTTCAAACATTGGGCAGAGATCAAAATTTTCCCTTAAACTGAAGCATTATAGAAGAAAAAGAAATCTTTTCTGTGCTTCATAACTTTTTCATGGGTTTCTCTGGCAATGAAAATATCATAATAACGTGGACAATTGTGAAAACACGCTCGTGCTAGTTGCCTTTTCTTTGATTAAGTATACTTCTGGAAAACAACTAGCTGTTTTGGTACTGGTCTTTATGAAAACAATATTTGTTTTAGTTACAGCAGGTATATAAAGGCCTTCTTAAATTGATGCAGATCATGTTAATCAGAGGAAGCAATAGAAATCAAACCCAATTTGCCTCGAGCCCATGGTATACATGCACAATTATGTACTATGATATATTAATTACACTTAATTTGGGATGATTACTAAAATTACACACTGGCAGCCATTTAGTTGGTCTGTTATTAATTGTCTTGTAAGGCTGTGTCGACTTTTATTATCACCACCCTCCTAAACAAATTCAAGTGAGCGTTCACATTGTGAAAGCGTGTGTCTAAATTATTTAGACTTTTACTGTCGATCGCATTACTTTGCAATGAAAGAAAGAATGTTATCAAGATCTTGGTTGTCTAAAGCCATATTCCCTCCAGATGAGAGATTCAGATAAGACTAGATGGGTATACTGACCTGGGATATTCATTTTGACATTAAGTGTCACATAATCAATTAGATAGCCATTAAACTCAAGGAGACGGCCTTAGACATTATTTTGAAATTTTTGTTACAAAGCTTAAAAGGGGACTTAGGCCTACACGGTGGTAGTATGAAAGGTGAATGAATTATGGGATACTTCAACATGGGTGTGTTGGCATTTTAGTCTTTTAGCAAATATTGCAAAAAAATCTGATCTAAATGAAACAATGGTAGAAAAGAGATAGCCCAGGCCCTATATAATTGCCACAAATATATCAGCGTGATATCGTGAGATATATGATCATTTGCAATGAAGGCACCAAACAAAATCTTTGTTTGATATTTCTTTAACCATTTTCGGTTCATGTATTCCTCTTTCTGAGAGGTACACCTATTCATATGTCACTTTCTCCTCCCACTCAATTCCTCTTTATATAAAAGGTTCCTACACTTCCACCTCACGACCCACCTGTCACCCCCCCCCCCTTCTTCCTATAAGACCACTCAGGGTGCCACCAGGCAATATGGTCAATTAATATACTCAATAGGTGGCATGGTAGGGACGTGTCTTCAGTTCAGCTTAGGGATACAGCTTGCTGATTCTGTACAGTGCCAAGCTGGCAACAGAAGTGAAATGGTGCACAACTAAATGCATGCTTTCTCTACAATGCACAATCTGCAAAGGGTTATTTCTTCACCAGGATGAGCCACCAGTAGAGCCTTACATCTGAGCTTTTTATGACAGCTTACAAGTCCGTACAAAGAAGACAAACAACATTAATTTGAATGATTACCTTCTACTAGGAAATATAATTGCACCCATTTTCACAAACAGAAAGAAAAATGAATGCTGCCTTGCTAATCTAAATAAATGGTCTGAGGGGACAAGATGGTGGCATACAGGTGGAATCACTATCTTCCTATATAATGCACTACTCTATAATACAGTGTATTCATGTCTTAGTGTACCTTTCTGCCACTAGGAGGTGCCACCAGGAGGGGAGGGCAGCAGTAGCAGCTGCTAGTTCTGCTGATACCTGGCGTGCACATTGACAGGTCAAGTACCTGGTCTGACACCTCCAAATGCACATTAACCCTTTTAAAACAAATTCATTGTCCTCCGTATTCTCTATGTATAAATATAGAGATATGATAGAAGGTTTCTAAGCATCGTTTTTTTGTTGTTTTTTTTTTAGTTATTTTTTCTCTTTACCATAATCACCAAAAAAAACCAACAACTGGAGGTGATTATGTCTAATTAAAGGAGAAAATGCCTAATGTTTTATACTCATGAGAAGTGGTGTTATCCATGCAAGGTTTATGAGTAAACGGTCTTTTCTAACCCATATTCTAAATATTGGAAGCAGGCTCATATCTTCACTGGAAGCAAGATCATTAAAGTTGTTTTAGTTATGAAAGGGTTAACATCAAACCTTGGACAGCTCCTCACCTGTCCACTATAAATGCAGTCTCTCCACCCCCCCCCCACCATTCTAACCCAGTCCCACCCCTTTATTCCTACCTTGATACACCAGGTTGTATTCGCACCTGACAGTCGCCCCAGCATGCACCAGTGACTGTCAAAGCTGGTACCCCGCAGTCCACCCTCACATACACCTCACGCACGCCAGGCACAAGCGAAATCTTAATTTAACCCTTCATGCCCATACACAGAAATTTTTCCCCTTCCTCCCCTTCCTCTTTTCCTAAAGACATGATTGGCTAGTAAATACCTCATTGGTATCTCAGTAAAGACCTTATTGGTACAGTATTAATTTTCAGAAAATTAATAGCATTTTTTACATACAAAACTGATTTTACTGTAAAATCATTTTTGCATATAAAAATGCTATTCACTTTCTTAAAATTTTCCTGTGATTTAGGTAGGTGAGACTGAACCATCTGGTGATAGCTAGCCTGCCTCAGAGATCTTCTCTAGCTGGTAATGGTTTACCTGGTCAATGGTTTATAAAAGGAGATTGCATAAGTAATTTTAGAAAAGGTGGTCATTCACATACCACCAAAAGGATTTTTCCATACCTGTTCCTAATTCCAGTTTATTTGTTTCTTCTCTGAAATAAAGGAATTTAAGTCAAATTTCAAATAGCGAGGTCCATTGATCCCCATTATCCGTTTAGTACAAGATAAATATAGGATAAAAAGATAAATGTGGTGTACATAAGTCGAACACATCCACAACAGGATTAGAGCTGACTTCGGATGCCCCTCCTTTGACACTGCATTTAGAGTCTATGTAAATGCAATCATCTTGAAGAAAAGATCAATTTTCTCAACCCCCTGGAGGTAGTGCAGGTCCCCCTAGGGGAAGGGGGATTAATTATAATGATGGGGGTAAGGGCCTTCGATAGAATAGCCAGTGGGGAGAGACTCCTGGCTGTTCCCTCTGTTGATGTAACCCCCTCTGGGCCTTAGACATCTCATCATTACCTCAGACTATGACGTCACCAAACTTGACGTACACAACCATTGTGACGTCACAGATGAAGAGACAGGCCAATTCTGTGCTGGACTTAACAGTCTGACAGCCCTGCAGGTCGAATTATTTCCTCTTCAATCATTCCGTTCTATGCTAATCATAATCATCACACTGCTGATTGCTATACAAAATGTCCAAATTCTGCTAAATATTGATATACTGATACAAACTGCATAATGCTAACTATGATGTATAGAGGCAGTACTGGAGAGTACTCCCAAGGGTCTATTGTAATTTGATGCACCTAATTAATTAGACTTGCTTAAGTCTATAGAGTTTAATATGAGAGAATTGAAATAAAGTCTGAGAAAATGAAATTTTAAAATATTTCTACTGAATCTGCAGCTCATGAGTACAGCAGAGAGAGGAGGAGAGGGATGGGGTACAGTCTACTAATTAAAATGAGGTGCCAGTGAGCTGAGTATTTGCAGCATCAATGTACTATGATGTACATCTTTGCCTGAATAGGATTCATAACCTTCAGGGCTATATTCGATGATGAATACAATCATAATTTTCAAAGGGAATCAATGTCGGCCATTGTTAGTTTACGTCAACATGTTACATTTTCAAGTACCTAGGAGGTCGTACCTGAAGGGCCCCTGTGCCACACATCAAAGAAAATAACGCTACATCTCATATCGTCGGCCATTTTGGAACGCTAGGGGCATGACGGGGGCTTTTGTCTGACAGTCAATGAAGTCCCTCGACTGGAAAGTTCTCATCAACCCAAGGGGTTTGGGGTGAGGGGTATGAGAGTCCAAGCTCAGAGAGGTGGGATTTAAATCCCTGGGTATAGAAACATAAGTGGGGTAGGATTGATAGTCTTTTTGTGGTTACTGAATGTACTTGTTATTGTAGTATGAGAAAAGGAGTTTTCAATGTTCAAAGAAAACTGCTGGTATGGCTGTCCTGGGTTATCAGGCGTGGTGAATTGTAGGCAATTGCAAATAAAGTAATATTAGACCATCTGCTACAGACCCCTTGCCCTTATTTGAAATGTGCCACTGGTCCAAAAAGGAGGAATAAAATACGGAAATATCAGAATGGTGCCTTATTTTCTTTGAGGCTGGCTATAATTTCAGGAGGCTACTTCACATTTTTTTTTTAAATTGAAAGTACCAATTGCTCATTTTAGGGTTTTGCATAAAAGCTGATGTAGTCAACATGTGACCTCATTCCCAATGTCTAAATCAGTCGGCTATTTATTACATGTGTTATATTTATGGGATATCTTTGTGAATACCTTCAAAAGTGGCTTATCGTGTCCAAAAAAAGAATCCCCCAATTCTGCAGCTGTCTAAGTGGCTTTGGGAGAGAGATGAAGATAGGAAAACAGTGTAGCATAGAAACCTTTAGACCAGTGTGCTTCCTTAAAGGGGGTATAATACACTTGTTGTAATGATGCACCGACATTTTTCTGGCAGATTTCAAGTTGTCAGTGCTGCATTTGTGTATCATGCAGTCTCACAACCTATAGGTCTACATGATACAAGAATGCAACCTTGTTGAGTGCATCCTAGACCATGGCAACATAAAGGGCATAGTGTGTTAAAGCACTATGCTTCCCTTCAAGGGTTAATCCAGGTAAGATAGGGAGGGGGGGCAGGTATAAGGCAGTGGCTGGTGGTGCTTATCTTGCATCTGTGTAACTGTTTAGGAGAGGGTTCACTGTTAGAGACTGACTGATAGGGTACAGAAGTGTCCTTTACTGCCCCCAACCTCCTTCTACACACACTTGCACCCACCCCCCTTTTCCTAAATTCTCAGAGGTTAGTTTCTGGTAGTGTGGAATTAAGGCTGATTCCCTTCTCTTTATTCTGTTACAATGTAGAATATACATATCTCATGTTCTACTGGTACTTATTCAGATACATCCCTTATCTAACGTCACAAGATAAAAGGGATTTAAAAATAGGATGTCCAGACAATTTTGTGCAAAAATGTGCAAAGTAACATTGTACACATGAGGGGAGTCCTAAAAGGAAAAGGGGATAAGAAAGCAGAATACAGTGCACAGCTTGTATTAAATTAGGTTCCAACTTGTTCCTATAAACCAAATCATGTTATATGAAACGAACTTATTTTCACCAGGCCTTCATCCCCACCTCTTTCAGTTCTCTAACACTATAACCCTGCTGACACCCAAAATATCATGACAAATGGCCTAGTGTTATCAGCACATCTTGAGCCCCTGGTCAAGAAGGGGTTAAAGAGTGCCTGGTCAAGAAGGGTTAAAGAGGAGGGGTGAGGAAGGTGTCAGGGTGTCGACCCTCCACCAGCACCACTGGTACTATAAGTACCTTCCTCTCACTGGCTACATTTGGGTGGAATAAAGGAACTATACATGTTATACAAGTGGGGAAATGTGCAACGTGACATTCTTTATAGAGGGAAGTGGGTATTGTATTCCCACGCATATATTCTGAGGATACTTATGAAAGTAGGGATTATGAAGGCAGGCAAAGAAAGGGAATGGTAATTAATATGGTATTGCTTAGGTATATAAAATAAAGAAACAAGATGAAAATAAATCATCGCTTCTATTTGCAATCAGAATATTGATGTTAACATAATGCATGCGCACACAGGGATGGAAAGGGTTAAATGATTCTTGAAGTAAACTTCGTAAATTTGACTTCAGAAATCCTCAAAAAGAAATAGTACTCCACAAAAGAGGACAATGGTTTTAGCTCTAACAATGTGAACTATGGTACCTGGGGTTAAAGAGGGGACATCTGACCAGTGTGCATGGAGATATAATCTTACACACTGAGATATGATCTCCACCCCTGCTAACCTACTGTCCAGGTACTGACCCTGTCACCCCTCCCCCCCCCACACACACACACATACACATGCAGCCTGGAGCAGGCAGACACCATTCTTCTTATCAGTGAAATGCCATCTGGAATCTAAAACCTTAAGTGCCGAATATAACTGCGATGTGCTATACTGTGTGACCTTAAAAAAGCAGAATTGATGATCAGTATGGGTACAGCCATAATGGCGATCAAATATAGATATACGCACAACGTATCTGACCTTCTACTAGATTAATCACACATATTTGGGATATTATTATTTTGCAGTGATCTTATATAATCTAGACAATGCAATTAGGTGAAGGGACTTCTCTCCAAATAATGTTGACTCAACACTAAAAGTGCTGCCAGCAGCCCACGTCAGACAGAGCATGTCGGTTTTAGGGCAGATTGTGGTCTAATAACAGGTTGGTACAGCATAGGTTTTTGCCCCAGGCTGGATTCACCCACCACAACATCCTTAGGTAGAAACCCTCCATCAGAGTAAAAAGTCAAGGAGTTGAAGGACCAAGAGTTGAACCTTGTGGGACTCCATGCTACTTAGAAGAAAAGTGCTGAATCTTTGTTCACTGAGATTCAAACTATAATAGGCTTCCCTACACATTCTATCCCTTAGCACCAAATCTGAATCTCTCAAGATTTTTTTTCAGCAAAAACGTTCTAAGTAGCCCTTCAATTATTGACTACATAGATCTGTATGTACTTGGTGATATTAACCAGGAATATAGAGATTAGGGCATAAATAGTCTTGATTAAAAGATCAACATGGGCAAATCATCTGTAAAATTCTACTCTTGAACAAATTATATGTAATCAACACAGCAGAACCCTCCCTATGTCACTGCACCCATTCACTCAGCCTCCACCCTCCATTCCAACTCCCAACACCTTCAACAAAAAACCTCCAACAAAGTACCCAGCTTGATGACCTTGACCCTGCCCTTGCCCTGACCCCTGGTGTGACCCCTGTGACCTTCAGGGTTAGGGTGTGAACGGGTAGCAGGGGTTTAGAGCAGCGGGTGTTATGGTGCACTCGTGACAACCCCTGTGTCTGATAATGACAGTGTCTGTGTGGTCAGCATGTCCTCTGGTATCCCTGCCCAGTTCAAAGTGCCCAAAAACTTGAATAGTCTGTCTAGAATAAATTTCCAAATACTGGATAAATTCAGGAAATTACTCAATACCTATTTTAAGAGGACATCAAATACTCGAAGGAATATACTTCCGGATCAGTATGTTTTCTTTCAGTTTCCTCCAATCTGCTTGAAAAGCCTTGATGTCTGACTAGAAATAGCAATATAGGTATACAGTGTTTGTCCAGTTCCCTATTGTGTATAGGCTTTAATGTCTCTTTACCCTTAACCCATCACCCTGCCCCCTCTACTGTGTATACTCAGCTGATTGAGGGTCTGGAGGAGTGAACTATTTAGGCATTCCTTTCCTAGGTCCTCACTAACATCTTGTAAGGCCTAGATAGTATCCTTGCCATTTTATGCACTCCTACCAACCTCAAACAGGGAGTATCTATGGTGGGAGCTTTCAATGATCACTCAGTACATGTCAGTACTATATACATGTCTTTGTTCATGGGCAAGTAATTAATTAACTATGTAATATCAAGCTGTTAGCACTGGTACAATAGTTTGCAATTTAGGGATGTAAAAGTTTCTGTGCCAACATGTTATGTTGCGTCCAGAGACTTTCCTTAAAAAAGCATTGCCATCATGAAGTCCATTGCCTTGTCTTGTTATAACTTGATCTGAAGGTATGGGATCAGAACTGTAGCCAACCGAAGGATGATATACCTATTGTATAAGTCACACTCCTTATACTATAGACCTATACCTTGTGGTAGGGCCTGGGTAGACTGACTCTATAACTGCTATATTGGAGGGTGTGAGATGCTGTGTGGATGGTTGAGCTGTCTCTACTACTATAATCCTTATGGAGTACTAGTGCAGCTGGTCCCTCAACCCCCTCCTTGAGCTGAAGCAATCAACCTCAGTCTATGTCCACTCACTATGGAGTGTGTAGTTTTCTATATATATATATATATATATATATATATATATATATATATATATATATATATATATATATATAGTATACACATCCAACACTTAGCAGTTCCAAATGCACCCTGGTTATCTATGAGAATGGTATTCACTTAAGGGGGATTTAGATCTGGAAATACTTGTGACAATGGGTCTACATTTTAGAAGGACTGGACTACAGGTATTTGTCTTTCCAGAAAGGTATTGGAACAAGTGTTTTCATATGACAAATTTTGCATTAATAAACTGTATTATCATACTCTGAGAAGTTTAATGGCAGCACAAATATTCCTCAAATGCTGTAGTTTCATCTAGGCACTCTTCAAATGTATAATGTATTATTTAAATTTGTTTATAGCAATAATAATAATATTTCAAGCTGTCCACTTTTATAGAGAAACCTGTAGATAAATTACATTTTTAGGATAAGCTCTGGTCCTTCAGTTGCCTCCCAATGCGCTACATCTGCAGTCTCCTCTTCTCAATCCTAGCTTTCACCTTTCTCCCACAGGTTCATAGGTATAATACCTCCCTGTCCACCCCACCTGACAAACTGCCCCTGGAGTACCCACAACATTCACACCACCAACACAACCTGACATTTAGGGGCTCTCATCTGTCCATCCTCGTTAGACATTATTTATGTTGTAGGTGTCCCCCAAGGGTCTGTGTTTGGGGTATAATGGACACAGGGGAGTATATATTTCCAAGGGGGTATCATAGTGAAGTTAGGGCATCTATGTGGATTTGTATTGATTTTGATGCTGTTGTTCTGCATGAAGTTGCTTTGTGGGCGGGGGGTATAGATGGTGTAGGTAATTACCATTCCAGTTCTTGAAATGAAGACCCTAGTTTTCAACACTTCGAAATTATTTCTCACATCATGAGTAACGACTCGTGTCATGAAGATTCAGGACTCAGGTAAGGCCAAAGTACCAGGCAGTAAGTAGGCCTGCTGCAGACACCATGGAAACTCATACCATGGTTTACATAACCATAACCCTTCTTGTGCAGCATAATGCCTTAATACAACAGAACATTTTGTCCTCGTGATGCAGGAGCTGGCGAGTAACACGCGAGCTGGTGAGTAACACGCCATGCATACCGTCATGCATCATGGCGAGAGCATGATACTCATGGTATTTCAATGCAGCACTCGCATGTAATTTAATCAAGACAACAAAATTTGTATAAAACCAAACTGCTCTCCCTAAAGTGGTATTAGCTGCAGTAGTTAGGGTGTGTACACCTGAGGTAATTGGTAGTTAATTGGGTAATTAACACTGACAAGGTAATTAGTGTTATGTGGGTTATTGCTTTACCTGTATTATAAACATAATGACCCTGTGTCAATGACATGTCTTCTCAAATTACAAAGAATCGGTGGAAAATTATATTGATATGTAGAGACATGTGGATTTGCCCTTGACTACCTCTCATTCTGATCCTTGCTTAAGGTCACACAGTGTCAACCTCCAAGCTTATACAGTGTCAAAAGCAAATTAATCCACTCATTCTAAAAAACCAAAATTCTTTCATGTAGACATGCACTGATCATGGGTTTTCTGACCTGAACCTTGCCCCTCTTCAGTAGTTATTAAAATAGTATAGGTAGAGGGGTGTCTAAATTACAGAGACAAGGTAATTGGCTTGTTGTGTGGCCTTTCCTGCACCATAAACTCTACAACAGCGTATCAGTAATGATCGGTTTCCTTCCTTTCTCATTATCATCAATAGGAAGAAATATATCTGGGCATGATTACATCAAATGTGATTAGGTAAAAGAGACATTATATAGGTAATATCATGATATGGGTCGGTAGTTCTGACAGTAAGGTAGCACATATTTTCTGTTATTTTAAGAGCTGAATACATGTATTCATTTCAATAACCTGTGCTCAAATTTGTGCACTTATTTGAGACCCGGTCTTAGGAATATGGGCCAATACAGTACGACGGCAACCTGGACCCCAACCTTATTTTTACTTAGTACATTTTTTCTCACACAAAGTACATTTTCCCACATTATGCCCCTGTGCCTGTAGAACCACACTTTATCTCAGACAGCTCCACAGTTTGCACCAACAGGTACACAGGTAACCTAAGCTTATTAGCTACATTGACTACACTATACCATTATTAGCCCCTATTGATCTGTCTTTAACCCTTTGAGGACAGAGCAGTGTTTTAATACATGCACTTTATGCGTCTTGGTCATTATGATGGGTGAATGCAGCCCTGGCGAGTGACTCGCCAGGGCTGCATTCATGCATCATGCCGACCCTACAGGGTTGATACACTCTTGAATGGTCAGCATGATGCACCAATATAGTGCTGCATTTCTGCATCATGAAATATAAACCTGCAGGGTTTATGCTGTCCGTAAAGGGTTAACTAGTTCACAGCCTTTATTGGATACTTTTGTACTGCACACACAGCAGCTTCCGGATCCGGTCTGTCACTGCCACCTGGTGTGCAGATTTGATACTATAATAGTAAACATAATCTTGTTACATACCATGTGAGCTGATTGTACATATTGACCTCAACAAATAAATTTATGTATAAATTGGAAGCCAAGACATAATCTCAAATATCTATTTCATGGATTAACTCATTGGAGCTCAGGCAAAGGGACATTTAGAGAAAAAATAAAAGAAAAAGAAAGACAGACAGAGAAAGTGAATCTGTAACTGGACATGTCCTATAATATGTATAGTTTTAATCTATTGAAAATAAAAACATTAATAGATCTGAATGCTGGTCAGTGCATAAACAAAGTCTAAGAAAACTTTTATAGACTTTCGGTCATAAGCCCCAAGGGTTCTGGTCATCTTTACACTGGATATTTGCGCTATGCATCCTACTCCCTATACCTACAGGTACTAGACCATCAGCACACATCTACCACAAGCGATCATACCCTGTGTTTACTCTATTTACCTGTCTATTACATCCTACTACCCCTCACTGTTACACCTGGGTTTTCACCTTTGTCAGTTACCATAGCAATTCCCACGCTCCCTCCAGGGATTCACATAATCCATCATGGCCGCCAGGGGGGTCTGTCTTCTAATCCTTCCTACCTCTTTTAGCCCTTTAAAGGGACAGTTTAATGCTTTGCATCTATTTGAGATCATGGTGCATGAATGCAACTTTGGGGAGTCCACTTTTCAGCGCTTCATTTATGCATTATGCTAACCCAATGCGGTTGGTGCAGTCTCAAAGGATCGGTCGGCGTGAGCTTGATGCATCAATTTTGTGCTGACTTTGCTTCGCGTAAACTGCATTGGTGTATCATGGAAACAATGGAACATGAACCTGAAGGCATCATGCAGGACTTAGTGGGTTAATTCCCAGTCCCTAGAGGTACCAAAGAACCCACACCCTTGCACAGAGTGTGAGTAAACCTGGGCAGCCTGGGCGATAATCCCAGTAGATCCCTGTATTATCGCCACCCCAAGGTGTACATACAGGACTACAGGTGTGGTGTAGGGACAGCAGGCAGTGGGGTGAAGGGTCAAGGACACTTTTACAGTGACCTTTGTGGGGGAGGTCAAGGCCCTCAATTTTTCTCTCCCCACTTTCATCACATCTTCCTATCTTTCTTTCATTACTCAGTGGCGGATTTAGAGGGGGAGCCCCCCTGCCCCCAGTACTTAAGAGTTTAATGAGATATTTTGGACCCCAAAATTTGCTCAAAAATAGGGGGTGCCCCCTCTCCTTTAGGGCCGCACCCCCTCCTTTTCAAAATCCTGGATCCGCCACTGTTATTTTCTTTCCTCCTTGCTCCCATCCACTTAGCACTATTATTGTCTATTATTTAAAAAAAGAAGAAAGGCTAAAGTGAATTGAGTATAGTGACCAATAAAAAGATATATGCTTTTACTGTTAATAGCTTACAGCAATTTTGATGGCTTGATATTGCCAGTAGTTGATGACTGTGTGACTATGTGTCTATTGTATACAGCACAGATTCTGTATAGATTTCTACATGTAACCATACACATTTCTATATTATAGCAAACACTGCACATAACCCCTGCTTAATGACACTTGATGCACCCTGCACCAGAATCTATATATAGCAGACATGGTGGAATAATGTATCATATTTATATACTGTATCCAAATCTACGAAGAAATTCGACCACGAACCTAATGTGCATTACCAAATTTAAACTCACTTAAAAAGAAATGATTTTTAGTTCACTTTGAATTCATAGCCTAATTGACACAAAAACGCCCATGTCTTAAGCTTAATCTAGGCACTTTACATAGCAAAAGCGTATTTATAAATTCATCAAAGTTATTTTTGCCATGAATCAAGTTCTGGAAAATACCATTTTGTGAAAATATTAAACTGTGAATGTTGTGTTATAAGTACTGTTACAGGTGTAGTAGAATGTCATTAATGGTGTAGGTATTGATTGCCCTCTATAGGTATTTAGCTGTGTATATATTTACCTTACAGGCGGGAATTTAGCACCACCTGGCGGCCTTCTCTGGGATATAAAGTATCATATAAACATGTTACAAATGATTGGGTCCCTTGTTCATACACCAACTATTTGATCCAGAATTTTGATGGAGATTTAGTTTTCATGACGGAAAAGGTGTCAAAATGATAATGATAGGTTGTGATTAGGGCTTTGGGAGTGTGAGGTGTCCATTATCCTAAAAACCCTAGATTTTAAAAGGGCCGACTTTTATATTGACAGGGATGGAAATCTTTGGGGATTCCCAGAATTTCTGGGATGTCTAACACGTGCAAATACCTGTACAATCCTATCCAAAACCTGTATTTAGTGGCCTTTGCTTCACCATTTCGGGACTTGCTGTGCTTGATCACTTCAATCTCTCTCTGGCAGGGTCCACGATCCCAAATCATTTGTAACTATTGTAAATCTCAACTTAAACAATGCAAAATTTGCAAATAGAATCAAAGTACAAATACACTCCCTATCTTTGATACAAATAACCCCAGGGAAACGACCCAATATGTACTTAACTCATAGACCCATATCCCACTTTACCCAGAATGCTTTGCCTGGACGTGTGCGCCCATTATGACGTCACAGAAAGGAACTTCCTGTCATAGACGTGCCGAGAAAGAAAACAAGGGAAATCAGCAGGCGCCGTGGGTCAATATGTTACGGCTAATGTGATTGGTCGGTGTGCTAAGCATTGTGGGTAAATATTAGTCTCCTGGCTGTTCTGTAATGAGCCCTTCAGTTTTGCTGGTAACTTGTGGGTTCTGCTGGTACTTTGTATGTTTGGTGGATAATAATATGTAGCAGGTTAAGGACCAGCGTAATACCGAAACATTGGACAGTCTAGTGAGAGGGATTTAGCATTTTTGAGTGTTTGGGATTGTCTTTGAAGTTCAAACACTTTATGTTAGATATGAATATATGTGATCCAATACATGAATTGACAAGTATCGTTCAAGGGCTTATTGTTGCCGCCTTTGAAATTCACGTACATAATTCTAAGTGGTAAGGAGAGTATCGACAAGTAAATTTGTATGCATTATCTGAAAAGAAATTCAAATTTCAATACAGCAGCTACAGAACATACAATTTTTGTATTTTCGGGTCGTTAGATCCTCTGTTGAATAACGTTTGATAAGAGTTCACAAAGGCGTCTTGTTTGCCCCCCTCCCCCTCCAGGTTCCATCAACATTATGGTAAAGGAAATATGACTACCGGTACCATGATTATGAATCAAAGGAATTGCAAATGCCATTTATCCATTGATGGTGCTCTCTTTCTGCATAATATTCAGAGAAACATAACAATATGTTGAATAAATAAAAGAGCAAACCATAAATGATGCTGGGATTTTGGATGTTGTATGGGGCCTCTTGTAAAGGTTTTAATGAGACGTAAAGAGTCGCTACTTGAAGATATAAGAGCTTCTATACCAGGTCCATTCTGGGTATAATGAGAAGGAGGTTAACCAACTAAGAACCACAAAGGATACTACTGCATTATTTGCATCATGCCTATTGGTCATCATGATATTTTGCAGCCCTGACAATTCTTCTTGCCAGGTTTCAATTCATAAATCATGCCGTACATTCCCAGAGGGGCGGCATGATGTCCCAATGCAGGGCTGGCGAGCAGACTCGCCAGCACTGCATTGGTGCATCATGACGACAAAGGAACATTGAATCTTAAGCACCATGTGACCTTCAAAATTAAAGGGTTAAGTAGATATCTGTAGCGTCCGTGATTAGGGCTATAGGAGTGAGTAGTGTACTTCAAGATGAAAAGACTCAAGGAGTAGTCCACAAAAGCCCCACCCACATCTCTCAAGTACAGAATTTCTAGGTCGATCACCACTAAGTACCAGAGATCCTACATCTGTATGATTTCCTACACTTTAGGATCAAAAAGTTGACCCTCGTGATTTCCACAGATCCATTGAGAAAACTTTTTAACATTTATGGGGGGGTGTCTTTGATATTTTGAGACTGAATTACCAAATGGGCCACAGACATGTTGACTGATCAAGGTTCCTACACATTGGCCAAAATGAAATCAAACCCCTGAGTACGTATGAGCGATAAGCTCATTTTACTCTGGCAAAAATTTGGTGGTTATTTAGTTTTTGTCCTGTTTTTCTCTCAAAATTTGCATGGTAAATCCTAGTGATTGTAGAAACTTGAGAGCAGCCCGATTTTGATCATGAAGATGGTGGGACACTCATGTTTATTTACAAACTGTCCATCCTTACATAGGATGCCAGGATCGCCCTCACATAATCTGTTCCTTTTTTTATCTCTCAAAAAAACAAAAAAAAAATAACAAAAAAAAGAAGACATGTAGTGAATTTCATTTTGTGATCAGTAATGATCCAAACTAGACCCCAGATGCAGTAATACTCATAAGCTCATCATCTCATGCTGGTATCAAAACACAAAGGTCACCACAATGCTACATCATACTGATCCCCACCTACCAGTGATTAGTGTGCAAAGGTGTTATAATTAGTTGTCAGCTCAGACCCCTACAGGTATAACACACCCTCACCAGGAGGTATAAGATCTCACCCTTAAGGTTGAAGCACCTTGGAGTAGGGCTTAAGGGGCATTGTGTACTGGGACCTCCAGGCAGCTAGCTACTGGGGCCTTACTATAATGTAAATAGTTAGGCAAGAAAAGATTCTGTATACCGTAGTGGCCTGTTTAAACGCCGCGGCACTCATTAATTTGAAAACCTCCTTACCCCCGGCCCTTATTTGAGACAGGCACTTATTTGAATACTGTTTTTAGTGCCTAAGAATGATTTCAGTACCTCCGTACCCCCAGCGCTTATTTGAGACCAGCGCTTATTTGAGACCCCGGTACTTTAACGGGCAACTACGGTAGTATGTTTTGGAAAGATGCAAGGGTATAGGTAGGGGCTGTATTTTGTTAAATCAACTTATGAAATATAGCCAAATTCATAGTTTGTCTTCTTTAAAGTATACCTTTAAAATTCACTATGACTTAGCCTAGTTGAGCTTGCTGTTAGCAGAAACGATAGCCCATTAAACAGTCCATAGGCTCTCCTTTTTGCTTGCCTACTACGAGGTTGGAAGGATGGGGGGATAGGACAGAACTCTTGTCACCTTCAATCACCCCCCCCCCTATCATGTCTAGATAAACCTGTACTTGTAACAATACAATGTTATGCTCAAAGGTATAAGTGTACGCAATGGTCAAACCCTGGAGTACAAACCCTGTGGGGGACATAGGGTTAAGGTGGGCCTAGAAGGTACTCTGAGGGTGTTACCAAACCCCCAATGTCTATAAACAAGGGATTAACCCTTTCTCTAAGCCCCTAACTACCCCATCATCAGCTTAGTCCAGGATTGTCTCAGCAGGACAAGGGTTAATCAAAGAACATGAAGGGATGATGTGCCCTTATGGAGAGTCCTAATGTGACAAGTTCACACACAAATAGACACACACACTTTTAGTAAATGCCCTGAATACTGCAGGTGTCCAATACGAGGACTGGTCACTTTGCAGTGTACATGGATGTATAAGAGAATACTTATGGAGCCCTAGAGACCATTGTTTTGGACTTTTTAAGTAGAAAAAATGTCAAATTGATTCATTAGTTGATATTCGGTAAGTCCAACATTTCTCAACATATTTTATCTATGAGATGCAATTCAAAAATATACCTGTAGAACTTTGCCATCATACCATAGCATGACATTTCATAGGAATTATAGCATGGCAATATTATATTACATGATAGAAATCAGGCCTATTTTAGGTGGTTAGCATTAAATTAGGGGTGGGGGAGGCAAGGTCTAATGAGTATACTACCTGGGTAGAGGCATGGGAAACATGATGAAGGATCATATTCCATGTATTGTGAATGGGTAACAGAAGGAGTAAAGACCCTGGTATAAAGACCCTGCCTTCTCCCTCTCCCTGGGATGACTGTATAGCTCCTGTATGCCCCCTCCCCCACAATATGCCTCTCTCTATACACATTGTATGGCCAAATAAAGTGGTTTTAGGTAAATTCAGGATACAACTTCTACATGTAGTAGTTTTAAAGACCAGAAAATATAATTAATTCTTGCAAATTTTGACGCTTTGCTCTCTCAAGAGACAACCAGTGGAGGGATGAAGAGAAGTTTTTGAGAATTTTCCTTCAAATGGAGCTAGATTTGGAAGATACTTTGATTCTGTTGGCCTACACTGCAAAAATGGTGTTTATATTTTAACATGTTAAGGTCTAAACACGTTTAAAACCTAAACATATAGGTCAGTTAGGTGTCTCATCGACTACACATTTAGGAAATGAACACTTTTGTTCTAACTACATAAACATTTATGCTAAACATGTTTAGATGTTTAGAGTTGAAACAGTTGAATAATAGGTGTTTAGATTTAAACATCAATATGTTTAGATACTTGGATGTTGAATCCACACCAGGTAGCAGCACTACCTTTGAATGGACTATCTGCACACAGTTATAATCAATTGTTGTGACAAAAATGTCCCCAAATCCCATGTTTATCATGGTTTCATTTCATAGAATGTGATGTGAATAGAAAGGGCAATAGAAAATTGACTAGATTCACCTTATGCCACCAACATTAGCATAAAATATACAATAAGTTCCATGACTGACACCTATTTGATGTTATTCTGGAATAGATGAGGCAATGTCCTTCCTGCCAAGCTGTTGTACTTTCTCAAATCTCTCATTCTGATGCAGTGTGTAATACATGTACACATAAATAGCTGTGGCTGACATCTTTGGAGACTTTGACAAGTAAATACCTGCTGATGTCCCCCCCCCCCAGTAAATGAGAAAACAAACAAAATATATCACCTTTTTTTAATGCATACAATCATGTCTGCAAACCTTAACTCTCCATCAAATCATTTATACATCTAAACACAAAAATTCATAAACACCTAAACACAAAAATTCATAGATTTCTAAACACAAAGTTTTAACCTAAACACCGACATTTCTAAACACTTGAGCTAAGCAGATTGTTTGGCTAAACATGTTTAGGAAATTAATGTGATTACAAAAACGTTGCAAGAATATGTTTAGAATTGTGCTTAGGATCTAAACACCATTTTTGCAGTGTAGGTACACACATGTAAAATGCCCCATGTAGTACATTGTATGTACATGGTTTAGCTGCCACCTCTACGACCTATACCTGTACCTACATTATAAAGATCCCCAGACCAGGACCCTCCTTCAACCCTTTAAGATAGCATTAATGCTATAACCTGTCCCATTGTAATGATGTTTACTTGAATGATACCCGCTATTATACTTGTCAATACCAGATGCATGAATGCATCATGCCAACTATAAATAATTGATACACTCCTAATCGATTAGCATGATGCATCTGAGAAGACTCTTCAAGATCAGCTATACAATAGCCCTGCATTGTTGTATCTTGAGGAAAAACAAGTCTTGAGATACCCTAAAGGGTTAACCCCCCTCCCTACATTGCTCCTACCAACCGTCTACAAATCCTCCAACAAAGGTTTCAACAGAAGCCTTACCAAGTCAAGGAAAAAAGGGAAATTTGATCGGGTGTCTCATCTGTCCTGGTGGCACCGGAGGATACCTGCCCATCGTGTTTGCTCGGACGTGAGTAAATAAGATAAACCTGCCATGAATAAACTCACTATTTTACTCCAATTTCCCCAACAAATGTGATATATTTTACACCATTTCCACTAAAAGCACCACCAGGAACTTGTTTCAGTGGAATTTCAGAGTTTTCTGGAGGTTTATGTGGAAATTAGAGGTGAAAATGGGAGATTTTTGAAAATGGCGGGAATATTTTTGGGTGGTTGGTCTGAAAGTCGTCTGCTTTGTGGCTGTGTTTAATGTGATTACCCAGAGTGCACTGAGGGGACGCGGGGACACCCCTGGTGCTGACATAGACTGTATGGACTGTATACATAGCGTCTGAGACAGAATAGAAGCATGGGGAGGGCTTGTATTTGGATAAAAAAGAGGTAAAAAACGTGATTTTCTGGGAATATGAACTGGGTGTGGATAATAAGAGGGGAAGGGTGAGTAAGGTGATAGGCTGGGAGGGGCCAACCCCATGAACCTATAGATATGGGACAAGAAAGAGAAAATTACACATTTAATAATAGACTGATTTTGTGTTGGAGGTAAAGAGGGGAGCAGAGACAGAGGCCATGTAGTGGCGGATCAAGGATTTGAAAAAGGAGGGGCGCACCCCAAAAGGAGGGGCCACACCTCCTGTTTTTGAACAAATTCTGGGGTCCAAAATATGCAGTTAAACTGTTTAAGAACTGGCAAAAAGGAGGGGGCGCACGCCCCATGCCCCCTTCAAAATCTGCTACTGGAGGCTTCTCAGATATTTCAGAAAGATAGGTTTAGTGACCTCATAGTAGTATTGAGTGAGAAGCACCATTTCTCCGTGGCTGCTAATTCATTACTTTCCTTTATAAGATCCAGGATTTATTCATGGAATTCAGAATTCAATTGAAACTAAGAATTTCTGTCTAGAAGTCAACATTTCAATTCATGAAGCTTAGAGTCTCTAGAAATCCAAATTTCTGTTTTCTAACATTCAGACTTTCAGATTTTTCAACATGTAGAAAAAATTAAGAAAATGAATTCGTGGAAACCAAGCGGAAAGGGTCATCAATGCACACAAATACTTAAAGCTCAGCAAAGCTTACATCCAAAATCTGCCCTAGACAGGCGTATCTGTGCACATATAATAGCTGTCGCCTACCATTACAGATTGTAACAGTTAGCTTTCCACCTCACCAGACACCTTGTTCATAGTCCTACATACCATATAGAGAGGGAAATGTGAGGTTCAGGTAACATCTTCAGCAAATTCAGGGTAGGTATGTTATGTTAGAACATGTTTTTTTTAATGTAGTATAAGGTATGAAAGGTCTGATGAGTGTGACTTACAAACATAATTCAGGGGCGTAGGAAGCAAATTTCCATATATAGGCTTACATATATAGGGAACCTCCTCATTATTGGGGGGCCCAGGCCCCCCTGCCCCCACCCCCTTTTCCTACGCCCCTGTAATTAGAGTGAAACGAGATAAGGGCATATTTCTGTTAATATTGCAATTTGCACCTTTCAATCACAGCGAAAGTGGCTTCAGCCGATGTTAACCTTCCTAAAAATCCAAATACTTTGAAGTGTTTTTATTTTTCTTTCTTCACTGTCACTTTGCTAAAGATTATGTATTCTGAGAGTATTAAGAGAAGACAGGCATGGTCGGCAATGGTTAGTTTGTTTCCAGTTTCTGAAACAGATAATCTATCCTTTGGCCTAACCTAAAACATGATCGGGATTTGATACAGGCTTCACTCCTGCATCCAAAGTTGAAGTGACAGTAAGCCTTTATAGAGGAGCCAAGCAGACTTATCTGGTGAAGGCCCAAGTGCTTAGTCAGTCTTGATCTCTGAATGGATGAAAAGTATAGGGTATTTGAGGATAACTGCATACTTAAATACCAGAACAGTTTAACTAGGTTATTCATAGATTTTGATACAAGTGTGGCTGATTTGGTGTCAAAATCATACGATTGTGCTCTAGATATAGTATATTTTCATACAAATTTTAGATTAAAAGAATCATCAGCTTTGTATTCAATGTGATGTCAGTCAAGTCATTTGAGTCCTGGTATTGGTCTTACTACCTTGACTGAGTGACAAACATTTGTTGGTAAAATCAGAAGCCATGCAGGTACCTTCTGTCCTGAAGACCTTTCACCCTTTTAAGGCTGCCTAATAACTCCTAATGCAGTAAGTTTCATACATCTTTATAGTTTATTTTTGATGCAGGGGATCATGTGGAGCCTTTGGGAGTGTTGCCAGCCTCATTGGATATAGACTCGGTGATTAAACTCAGCTTGGCTGCATTCATACATCATGTCAAAATGATGGGCATAGAACTAGGTATAGACACAGTGCAACATAGTGCAAATGCACCATGTTGCACTTAAAGGGTTAATGGGTTTGCTAAAGTCCAGTAGCCGAGGTGCTCAGTCACCAGTGACATCCCCCTCTCCCAGCTGCCTTGTCCGTTTACATTAATACCTGAGGCCAAGGTTCCGTATTTTACATGCACCTGGGAGGACAAACATTTAATTTGTATATACAAACAAGATGGCGGCGCCCGCTGGGGTCACGCAAAAGGCATATACAAACATAACGCTATGACCCACCATGACCCTCAGTCATCTGAATAAACATGGCGGCTCCAGTGACGTCACTGACCCCAGTATCACGTGACCACCCATGGCCTTTCCCAATATGGCGGCCGCCTTGGTTTTATTTTTTCAAATGTTATTTTTCTCTTTGGTATGTCTTTCTGTGGAATTTGATCTGGTTGAGAAGAAAAGGGATTGAAGGAGAAATCAAGTGCTGAAATGTGAAGTCATGTATGGGTAAACCTTCTTTGGTGTATATAATATATGAAATTCAATAGATTTTATTCACATCAAATATCTCAGTTTGTGTTTTCTGATATTGGAGCTGTCTATGGCTTTGTGTTCATTTTAGGTAGGGTGTCTACTGTGTCAATAGTAACAGTTTGCTTGATGATTGAATAAATTATGCAAATAAATTCCCTCTGATCACAATTGCTCCACATGCACCTGCAGATTATAATTATCTCTCTGAAATATTCAAAAGAAAAATGCAAGCTCTGCATTTGAAAATAGTTGCCTTTCATGACTTCTTCCCTTATGATTTTGAGGATTTGAATTGTGTTATTAAATGTTGCTTAGATCACAATAAGTATAACCTCAATGTATTCATGTCTTGCCTAATCTTGAGATCATATCATATAAAACAGAGTCGTCCCCTGTATTCCTGTTTAGAGAAAACATAGTTCGATTTGCTTTGGTCCTCAAGTAAATGTAAAAGATATGGCGCATGCATAAATATCACTGTTGAAAATATTGGCATAAAATATCAAATTCAAGATAATAAGTGAAGCCGACTAATGTCCTCCCTCAATTATTTATGAGAAGCTTGGAGCCAACTTAGTGAATGTAGACATAAAACGTCAGTCTAAATTCTCTTTGGTAGACTGCCAATTTTGATAAGGATAAAAATATAACCATTTATCAGTTTATAGTAGGTCCTAGAGATATGTCCGCCATTAGAGCGTGGTCTTACTCATGTCTGCAAACTTCCTATTTTCTTTAAATAGTATCATCGGAAAGTACCTCTGGGGGGAAAACTACTAGTTAAGAGGAAAATTATCACTTCCCTGAAATATATGAACACTCAGTACAACACAAACATACAAATAGGAAATAAAAATACCCATTTGAATAGGACAATAATCACGTTTATTTCTTTCGGGTCGGCAGACCGGCAGGTGTATTCCCCTTATTCGGCCATGTTTACTTAGTATATCCGGATAAATCATTTTATTTGGTTAATTTCTTTTTATTCCCTTATTTGTCTCTGTGTCATCTATTCTCTTTATGTGGGAATATTTCTTAGTCCACACTCAATGGTCCCGTTGTGTACTTTTCACTAGGAGCTTGTCGGTTTTGAGGGAAGGGCTGGTTTATTCCTAGTGCAATTCACTCCTTAAATTTGTTTTAAACTTCTTATAGTATAGAAGTACATTCACTTTCTGAAGTATTAGCAAGCGGGCTGGTCTGATTGAGATAAAACATATATTGAAGAAAATACTTGAAAGAGACCTTAACTAGTCTTTGCAGAAGGACCTAGTCTTACCTGGGTATACTTTTTAGCCCTAAAAGGAACAAGATCAAAAGATAGAAATCACCTATAAAACTCTCAGCCTGATTGTGAAAAATCAAATGAATAGATAAAAAATTGAAATAGATTCAGAGTATTCGATTTTATTTTGGATGTGTGAAAAGAAAATCCAAACGGCCATGTCATTCTTACTAAAGTCAAAAGTAAATCCTTGTTTGCTATAAATAGCAGAGCCACCATTGCCAATAACTATACCCAGCAAATTTGTCGTGAGTCCTCGTTAACCTGTGTGAAGTGGCTCACACATGTCGCTAGATGGAACACGATGTCGTTATAGCACAAGATCACCAGGAATAGCAATTGCTATGCCATGTGAGTCTAACACACAGTGGCGAAAGATGACAGAATGAGTTATCACTCAAAAAGGAGTCACCATTGAAGACCAATCATGGCGACAGATGACGACAATTTGCTGGGTAGTGTGTAAACCGTCTGAGTGACAGGGCCCGGATTCTACTGACGTTTCCTTTGTGTTATAGTTTCTTTGTATTATACTCTTTTTGTACTGGTTAGGATTATAATAAAGGTAGATAACAGTGTGGTGTAGGGGGGGGGCAGGATGTGGAGGGGGATGGGATGGGTGTGAGATAATTGTGGAGGTAGGGATGGTATAGACTGGTTGTAGTATATTTACCTGTCAACGTATACCTTTACCCATCTAAGGAAAAGGTGACTCATGATTTGTCTTCAATTGCAATTATGATTAAGTAAAATGGTGCTGGGGAGTGTATATCTCATTCTATCACCTTTTCCCCATTTCCTGGGAGATAACATCAGTATATATACGTTTGTGATAAACACCTTCAATTATTAGCTCCTCTTTGTTTCCACAACTAATGTGCTTATATATCAATTCAATCAGTACCGAATTTGTCAAAATTAAATGAATCTACTCCCAAAATATCTCATGTAATAAAATTAATATCCTCATGTATATATGTTTTATAGTTGTTGTCATGGTGATATGAGAAGCATCCTATCTCATGTTAATAGCAGTACCTTTATAAGTTCCCTATATTCCCTAACCACTCAAGACAGTGGCGGATTTAGGGGGGGGACTTAAGAGTTTACCCAACTTTTTTTACCCCAGAATTTAGCCAAAATTATGGGCTAAAAGAGGGGCGCCCCCCCCTTTCAAAATCCTGGATCAGACCCTGCAAGACACCCCTCTCCCCACCCCCCCCCCCCCAACTCCTTCCCTAGGCCTACATTGTGTAAACCATACCATCTCCATATCACATATCACATGCTATACCTGTCCCCTTCCATGTTAACCCCTCATCATGTCAGTCCTTATCATGTCACATAGGGGGGTCCAGGGCACAGGTCACAGGTCAAACTCAAGCTTACATCTTAAGGTCAAACATAAAGCCTTGCTTTGACCTTCTATGTGGGCGATATTTGGTGCTTCTCTTGGACCAGTTCCAACGGCCGCTGCTGATTACATGTCTGGGGTGGTCTTTTACCCTTGGTCTAGTCTATAAGGATAAAAGGTGGATGGGGTTTACGAGGGCTTTTGGTTGTAAGGAGTGGGCGATTCAAGGATTCTTGAAAGGTTGTTTCAGGAGAAAAGCCATCTATACGCACAGAAATACTGTTTTATTAGTTTCTACCTCCCACCCCCACCTCTCAACACAATTGCTATGTCATAGCGTGAAACATCATCTGTGAAACATGCATTGCTGTTGGCCTAATCTGACAGGAGAAGCTGGATGTTGGTTGGGGGGGGGGGTATTTTGTCTACATGACAGACAGGTCGTTAAAATGATCCAATATAATCCGTGTATATAAAACATGTAATAAATTTTGGCCATAATGAAAATCTACAGAGGATGATATAGTAAATGACCTATAGATTACATGCCTTCCCATGGAAACAGGGGAATAAAAATCAATGGTCAATTTGATAAACAGGGAAAAAATCATTCAATATAGAATAACATAAATGGGAGAAATGTCGCTTATAACCAGTTTGCCTGTAGTACTGAAGAATGACACTTTAACATGCAAATTTCAAATAGACTAATATATCTATGTTTTCTACTTTTTCTTCTCCATAACACAGTTCAATACTGGTACTGTCATGTACCCTACATCCTGGTATTGAACTGAAAGCTATTTGTATGAGACGAGTGAATCGATCATGGGATGGAAATGATGTTGGATTATGCGGTTAAATGGGGTAGCGGATCAATAGAATACTGATACGGTATTTAAATGAACAGCCAATACGAGGAAAAGTGAAGTGTTGTCTTTTTCTTTTTTTGCCAGGTACCACAACTTGAATTGCATAACAATATTCCGCTATACGAACTTCCAATGATAGAGAAGTGAAAAACAGTTTTTTTTTGTTTTCTCTCCAAAGTGCACTCAACTTAATGGTCGATCGCATTTATCCCATTGTATAAAGAATTCATCTATAATACATACATCCTTAAAATATGAATGCCTATAGACTCTCGCATTTAGTCCCAGGGCAAGAGTAAGGAGGAGATTCCCGGCACATGCTATTCCTAAGTTCAACCCATTAAAATCAATATAAAATCAATAATGTACAATCCTATGCACAGGACATCAATATGACTCCAGTGGGGGAAAATAATCAAGTATAGATTGCTCCACTTTTCAGAGGCCGAATTACTTAATGTGGAATCACCTAGTAAGCGCCTATTGTATTCCCATATGCAATGCATTGTTAAATAATTTTTCTCTTGTGTATGGTTATATTGTCATTTCTTGGCTGATCCTGAAAAGCTGTATGTTGTATGATGTTATTTGGCCAATACACTTGTTAAACTCAAACTCAAACTTATCTGTCCATTGAATAGTATTTACTGCACATTCAATAAACTCATGTACACACTATAGCTGTTTTTCTCAATAGGCACCACCAATCCTTAGTTAGAGTCTTGTATGCAGTGGACTACTAGAAGCCTAATATTTGTAGTCGTGAATTGTTCTGGGAGAATGGACCTAAGCGCCAGGTGCATTATGTTCCGTGGTCTCAGAGTAAGCAACATTTCAAACCTAGAAAGCATTTGGAGAAATGGAAAATCTGTTTTGGGGAAAATGGAAGACCAGTCCCTCCGTCATATTGCAATACAACAAATGACTTGTACACATCGAGGACATCAGTCTGGTGTAGGATCCTATAATATAATATCAACATGCTCTGCTACAGATTAAGGTATTAAATATTTATATCTGATTGATCTGTACATGACAATAAATGTCAACTACGGTTTGTCAAAGGTCAAAACGGCACTGCAACGCCACCAGTGGCACTTACAGGTACTTACCCAGAGGGACATCTATTTGATAGACAGGGAAATGCTGAGAGAAGCAAGGGGGCGAGTGAGCAAGGGAAGGAGGGAGAGTGGGGTTGAGCAGTGGGGTTGAGCAAGTGTTATTAAAAGAGAGAAGGGAGAGTGACAGAGTCAGGGAAAAACAGAGAGAAAAGACTAAATTCATGTAAGAAAGCGCCACATCTAAAGAGGAACCAAAATACATTCTAAACTAGCATAGCAGGACTTATGGGAAGAAAATATAAAATAAAGGTTTAAAAAATTAGTAGATTTCCCATTTCTCTAGTAGCTTGCTCATGTGAATGGCATTCTAATATGGAAAACCAGTAGTGGAGCCCTCTAACATATTCAAACATGAAGCACCAACAGTTGCATGTTGTACAGCATTTACACACTCATTTGTGTGCTAATTACATGGGTGCCTCATTATAATATCCCCATGCCCGGCAGCTATATGAACAACTAGTCACTTGTGTACTCATGTTATAAAAACTCATTTCTAAATATTAACATGACTATACACACCCTCACTGTAAATTCTTTTACATACTCGCTCTGTGCAGAGAGACAAAATTCCTGGTTTCTTGGTCATCAAGATATTGTTACTGGTTATTTTCTATGTCGTTACATGAATTAGTCTGTTGCCATTTACATTGCGATTCTTCATGAATATAATCTTTTTATTCTTCAGGTGAGTTTCCCTTTACCTTTCCCCTCGGTGTATTATTCAAAGATCAAGGTAAGACTTTCACTTTTTATTATAAAATGAGACTTTTAATTGCTCAAACACCAATGCTCAACCTGCACAATCATTAAACAAAACCTGAAGACAATTGGCATACAACATCTCACAATATAAACCTTTAACGTTCATGATTTGGTCCAACTTTCCATTAATTTCCTGCAGTGCCTGCCAACTTCCATGTCATCCTCTTACCTTGTTTGGAGAATAGCATAAAGACGCTAGCACTCGTAGATTAATCATCATTATAAGTTGTCTTCCCCCTGGGGGTGTCTTGTCGAACTACACAGACGCAGGTGCAGCCACTTATCACATGATTTACAAAGTCAAGGTCACTAAGCCATGATCCACCCAGAATAACCCTAATCTAAAAGGTGTACCCTGCAGTGCTATGATAGCTGTAGCAATGGTCAAAACAAAAAAGAGTTATGATGCAACTGGTATTTTTTCCATGGCCCCCTGAGATTCTACGGTACTTAGTGCTGCTAATATTATTGAGGGATAAGCCTTCTTCTTGAGAGCCAGCATTAAAAGCGGACAAAATGGTGGCCTACAGGGGTTTACCTAGCACTGCTCTATATGTATCTTTAGACTCAACTGTTACCATGGTAACAACAATCTGAAGAGGATGAGTCTATGTACAAGTCACTTGTGGGTCATAGGTGGTGAAACATATGAGTCGTAATGAAAAGGACCCCCGCTGACTTTCACCGGTTCACCATGAAGTGGATCTCCTACCCATCTGTCCCTGCAGCAGATAAATTGTGAAATGTCTAAGGAGGGGAGAGCTACAGGCTTTAGTGGTCCCTGGGTCTGTTCTTGTGTAGACATGATTTGTGGTTAGGAAGGACAGTAGGGTTTTACCCCATTACGGGGAGCATAATGTACCAGAAGAGTTCATGTTTGCTTTCCTTAATGACACAACAATGCCACTTATCAGAGCTGTATTATGTCCTGATCCTTCAGTGCAAAAGCATTAGCATCATGCATTGGTGTTGCATTGATACACCATGCAAAGAAAAAGGGCTGACATAGCTAAACACTAATCTTACCCTCATTTGGATAGTTTTGTGAGTTTGGGCTACCCATAGTGAAGCTTGCTCTAAATGGTAGCTGGTGTTTGGCCCATTTAGAATTTGTACCAATTTAGGAATGATTTATGTTTGGCCTCCTGTCTAGTTTGTGAGATCTGCCACTGGGACTGCTTCCTTTGCTCACCATCCCTAAAATTCAAAAGGCATGAGGTTATTATAGTCTCAGGTTCTTTAGAATATGCACTGGTCTTGAAGAAGCACTATGGACATTGTGGTGTTATGTAGGCACTAAAACCTAAATTTTGAAGAAACACCTCTCCTGAATACACACTCTGAGTAGGACCCCCACAGATTCAATAAGCAGCTCAAACTTTTACAGACCCTTATAATATGCCAATATCTTAAATGTAAATATATTAAGACCCTGGAAACTCTCAGTGAATTGAAGCACACAGGTAAGCCCTGGTGATAGCCACAGGTGATTGATGACTTTACCTGGGGGGTATACCTGAAGTCATCCTGCCCATACTATGTAATAGTGGTGGGCTCTGTAGTTCTCCTGTAGTTAAGGTGTGGTCACTTGTGGTCAGCAGGGGGTCCACAGGTCATCAATCATAGTGCCAGAAGCTGGACTAGGGCTAGCAGAAGGGAAGCCAAGGCTAGACAGTCTGCCAAAGAGACAGACAGCAAAATTGAGACACAGAGAGGGACAGGTGGATATTATGAACCCAAAGTAATTGTGGAGAATCTTTCAGATGCTCTATGTAGTTAGGATGTGGCATTTCTGTGGTCAGAAGTACCATAGTGGACAGAGGCAAGTCATCAATCATGCCAAAGTGTGGACAGAAGAAGCATGATTTGAATACTGGTCAAGAAGTCAAATGAAATAGGCAGCATATCTACCCTTGGTTTCCAACACTTATCATTCAGTATAGCACGAGGCAAAGATGGTTCGTGTTGTCACATATTTTCTCCAGCCACAACCCGGCATAATCAAACCTAACATTGTTATTTACGAGAGATAACTAAACACCACCCCAGATAACCTTGATCTAGTTAAGATAAAAAGCAAGAATACATTACTAAGTTATTAGTGAATGTAACCGTCATCCCTGTCTTCAAGTATCTGGCTATTCTTCATAACAAACCTTTTGGTCTTCAAACTCATCAGAAGAAAGAAGCCTTGTTGCAGTTTAGATTATAATAACCTAACCAAGAGGTGCCGTTATTCATATAATTATCAGTCTTACTATAAAAGAATCGTGCCTTAACTAATCCGTAGAAAAAAAAACAAAATAAAAAGAAATGTAAAACAAGGCTTTTTTTTCTGAAAGGGCAGTGTCTAAAGTTGGTAGACAGACTGTAGGTAAGTGGTCTTTGATTTACAACACAGCCTCTGTGCTACCTAATTTGTGAGTCAAATCAACTCAGTGAGTCCCCCTTTTCCCTCAGGTACATACAATCCCCCTATAGTTACTTGTACTACCTTTAATTACCCACTGCAGGCTTTAAGATACCCCCAGGGTGGGATGGGGTTAGGCAACTTCACTCTGTATCATAATTAAGTTCATTATAAGCTTTGTAATGGCTGATGTGAGGGTAGTGCAGGTGAAATTGAGATCAGGATCTTGGTCTAGACTTAGAATTCCTTCTCTGGTAGTTAAGTGCTGAAAGAGTTGAAGGATTTATGATAGTTCTGTAGTGAATTTGACATTTAACTAAGTGAATTAGCTAAGATTGCCTTTTAGAAGTAAACCTTTTATTACCGTATGGCCTCGCCGACCTAATGACATTGATATAACCTTTATCTTTGAATTAGGGAAATTGATCCATGAATTATGCAATGTCAAAGCTGAGAAGAGATTAGACACATTGTCTAGAGTTAGGCTATCAAGGGTGCACATGCATGGGGGCACCGTTCACTGAGAAAAAAAAGTTACTCACTTGAGTCTAGATCCAGACTCAGGCAATGTCGCCAAAATGAGTATCATTTGAGACTCACCCTGATCCTTGCATGATACTCAGGCAGATCCTGATGCTGATCCTTGGTTGATACTCTGACTTTGCCTGAGTATCATGCAAGGATCAGGGTGAGTCTCAAATGATACTCATTTTGGCGACATTGCCTGAGTCTGGATCTAGACTCAAGTGAGTAACTTTTTTTTCTCAGTGATATTCTATTCTAAGTGAAAATATTATTGAGTTCAGATTATGAAACATGTCCTTCATGTGCTTACAAGATTTCCACAAGTCGTCTAGAAAATATAGGGTAACGATTTACCAGAGAATGCAGTAATCTCAGGATCTAAATCATTTTGGCATTGTTGGCCACCTCACAGACAACCACAATCAACACAAAATGCTTTGCATTACAGTTCCTGACCACTTTGGGGTGATCTCACCCTTATAAGTATGTATTTTACCCCTTACTTAAACTCCTTCAAGAATAAGAGAACACCTTTTGTATACTTTCCCTTGAGAGAGGACAGGGGAGGGTGGGGACTGGACAGTGTTTGTGGGGTGAGGAGAGGCAGTCACCTGCCGTTCCCAAACCTTCTCCTTTCTTATTCACTCTCAACCCTGTGTGTCCTATCACTACTAGTTACTATGGTAACCATACCTCCCACCCCTTAGATGCTTTCAGGGTTAGATTCTACAAAAGAACCACCCTCCTCTCGAAACTGATTCTTAAGTGACCAGCACTTAAAGCAGTTCTGTTCTTGGCCTCTGTCTACAAGTAGGAAAAGGTCCAGGCAGTGCATTTTCAACCATTCAATGAATGCATAGCTTGAAGCTGCAGGGAACCACCAAATATGGCAGCACTGCTTCTCAGGCCTTTACCCCCTGAGACAGCAGCATCTAGCCATCAGACTGGCCTATTCCCAGGCCAACTCTAAAGTAGTTTGGGATTAAGTCTAAGGTGCACCCTTGTAGGAGGAGTGGAACTCTTTCAGGTGGGACATAACAATGTCTTGAAGCAGCTGCTGCTGACCTCTAGTGTATGGACATATGGTGGATCATGAGAGTGGTTAATAGCCAAAGTACCAAGTCAACAATATGCAATGTCAGAAATCATAGAAATACCAGGGAATAAGTAACAATTATTTGAACAGCATTTGACCAGTGTTCTGAATGAATTATTACAGACATTTTCTTATTTCTTCTTGGTTTCTCCATTTTTCACTAAAAAAAAACTCCATTAGTTGGCAGATACTAAACAGTTTAAAGTGTAATGTGATCTATATAAGCCATATGAGTCATCAACATCAACTAACCTAAACAGTCACTATCTCCCCCAATGCCACCCCCAGAGACCAGCAATCTATAGATCCTTTCACCCTGTCACTGTCACCATCTACAGCCCCTGCCATCATGTCACACTCCAACAATACATCAAACGGACCCACAGACCCACCCATGAGCTAAACAACAGTGGACAATTTAACTAGAAAATAACCGAATAGTTTAGCTTGACTACATGGGGGGTAGGGGGTCCCCCTTTTCTCTGTTTATTTGAGATAAAGGCCTGAGATCCTCCTAGATCAGGGGTTTGAGAGGGTTGGTGTCACTGTCAATGCTGTAATGGTCTGAAGGCAATCAATGGGCAGGTCAGTGGCTCCTGGTTGGTTTAGCTATTGAGATCTGACTTATTTTCTACTTATCTTCCCCCAGCTGCCTACCCCACCACGCCTACACACAATTTAACTCTCCCTTTTGATGTGGATCCACCCATGCAGTCCTCAAGCAGATACTGTTATGTAAATGTATGCTTAGAGGTGTCCAGGCATCTGCTAGGAGAGCTGGGATGATTGATTACTCCTCTGGATGTGGATAAGTGAGTTGCGCATGCATGTTGCATTCTTTGACGTAAATGAAGGTTTGTGTAGGTTTGAGATGTTGGAGGGAGAGAAGAAATCTCCCAAGATAAATCTTAGGAGGCTGAGTCAGACTTACTTTAGACATACAGCTCTGGAAAGGTATAGAACTGGACATTCCTAAACTGGTCAGTCATATGTAGGGCACACCATTATGTCTTATGTTAAAGCTGCCTGTGTGGGTGATTATTGATTTCAACCTGAATGTACCTCTTGCATTTATAAACACAAGGCTGGCACTTATACAATTCATCGCTATTGTGTACTGTCATCCTAATGACATTGCAGCTCAGGAGGCCATTTCTTAACACACTACGACTGCTGTCCTTCAAATCGTATAGAGAGAGGCAATTAAATATGCCGTCACAGTATTATGCACTAGTAATGACCAATGTCTGTACCAGTATGACTGCCCTACCAAACCTTACTGCATAGCTGCTGATTGTATAGAGCAGTCGTAGGGCAGTACCTACGATCAGCTGGCTTATTCTTAGCAGTTTTAAATCGTAGTGGCTGTGTGTAGTCGTAGTACAATAAGAAATGACCTCCTGGTTCTTATTCATGACTGGTGCTTATTAAAACTTTACCCAATGCTTATGAATGCACGTCACTTTGGTACTCCTTTGCCAAAATCACCCTACAATCATCTTTCAACTCAGGAGTAAGCTGGTAGTGTACCTCAAGTATAAAGGGTGTATACTATCTAAGATATCTATGTTGACAGATATTGCTCAGACTGGGCTTTTACTTAATCAGTGGCCAGCTGGTATGCAGATTTCAATAGTTTCTTACCCTAAATCTACTTGTGACTGGAAACACCCTTTATGTTTTGATAAACTCTTTGTCCATGTTATCAGCGGCACATCTTGTTTAAGCCGTTAATGGTGGTTTTGGGGTATGTAAATGGGTTTGGCATAGGTGTGTCTCTTGTAATTTTGTCAGTGGGGTAGGAAGGTGGGGGGAGGTTAGACCTACAGACAGACTAATGATAGAAAAAGGTGGGGGGAGGGTACACCTACAGACAGACTAATGATACAAAAGAGACACTTTTCAGAGACCAGAACCTGCATGTATACTTCCCAATAAATGTTTGGTTGCCAACCCTAAATTGTCTGAAAAAGAAAACAACAAAAAAGCAAAAACAAAACATAATCACATATCAGTTATTTCTATATCCAGTATACTTTTGAACTACAAAGAGCTGAGCAATTGAGATTTCAGGTTTGCATATAGGGTTGAGTCTAGTCTGATAGTGGACTATACCTTGTTATTTATTCAGTGGGGGGTGGCTGCACCTACAAACAGTCTAATAACACACCTGGAGGTGTCAGGCTGCAGCACAGGTAGAATTTACCTGAGAATTAGCCTCAAATTACCTCAGGTAATGGTTAGGTGTGCTACCCACCTGTTGGTGCTGACCTGTTGGTGCTGGAGCTGGTCTAACCCTCTATGGGTGGTATGAGGTCTTGAGGTTTAGGTACTTTTGTCATTATGTGGTTAGTAAGGTGCTTAATCATGTCAAACTGTCAGGATTGTATCAGTTAACATGCAGCATCAGCAGATTGCCTGTTGATTCTGTATGGATACATAATAACTAAAGAGGAAGATTAAACTTGATCAAAATACAATGCATATATGATACCATATAAAAGGGTTAAACCAACTCTCCATATTTTTATACCCCTTGTCATATCTATAGAGACCATTTACCCTCTTTAGCCTCCATCCTGGCTTGTAGTAGATATACACTAATACATATCCCTCTCTGTCATCAAAATGCACACATATATTTTTGTCTCAAAACTATCATTTTCTTCATCTTTTTGGTGATAAAAGATCCACTCTTACACACCAGCTAAAGTACAGTGCACCTACATGTATCATTCTAACCAAATGACATGCTCACCTATGGAAATGCACGAATATATTTCTAAAATGTAATGGGCCGATTCCACACAGTAGCAAATGGAGTAAAATCTACCTGAATGCTCTATACCTACATTATAGTCATCCCAAAGTGATACTTTTAGTTTTAGAATTCAAGATTCATTCAATGCCTATACAAGGTAAGGAATGTCTGCTGTTGTTGGGGTTTGTATTGTATCTGTGTTGGGTCTTTCATGTGGAAGAAAGGGCACTGTGGAGATAAAGGGGATGGAAAGGGGACGTAAAGCATCTTGGTGTAATCTAATAGTTTTAGTATTAGTCATTGGATAAGGGCTAAGGTGGTGAGAGTAGTTTGCATGTGTGGGTAGTAAAGGGAATTCATTTTCTAAAATGAGGATGAAATCTCCTCTAAATAAATTTGTGATAAAAAATGAAAGTAACAAATACTATGCATTTTGCCTCAGAATATTTGTACATGTATGAATTCCACAGTGCTTTCTTCAATTAAAAGAAAGGTTTAGATTGATTCTATTTAATGTCATTTTAATTGAGAAGTGACCGCGCTTATGCACAGCCCAATTCGCTTAAGTTGATAGCATACGATCGATTTCTTACAACAAAATGATATCTACCACAAGAATGTAGATTGAGCAAGCCTTTCTCCCTTAACATAAAAAAAAAGAAAGTGAAAGCTGAATATACAGTCTTATATGATCAAATTAGAGCAAAACCGAACCACCAAGAGCTTTATATAAAAGGCGGTACACAAAGGCAGTGGGCGTGGTAAGGGGCGTGGCCACCACAGCCCAGGCTGTATGATTGACAGGTTAGAATGAATAGGGGAGTCAGGATAATTTTCTGGGAGAGGACACATTGGGTGTCCATGCTAAGAGATAATACGATGCCAGACCTTCTGCCTGGTTAGTTTTTAACCATTTAAGATAGACATAATATTTCTTTCACACATTTTACCCATTAGTCTTAGTAATGCATTCTAAGTACCAGCACTCACCATTTCCACCAATACACTATTGTAGCCCTATATTGACTTTGCTATAAGGTCTATGATTAGCACAAATGTAGTGCTGGTGAGTCCTGCACTGATGCATTGTGGCAGCAAAAAATGTTTATACCTTGAGGCATCATGTCACCCTTAAAGGGTTAAAGCATGACTTTGGGACAAGGAAAGGGTGTATTATAGATTGAATATGGGACAGGAAGGGGCATCAATTAGAGCAGGAAGAGGGAGGTGATCTCTGGTAGTCCACATTGTATACCTGGTAGAATAGGGTAAAGACTCAATGATAGGCACCATTAAACCATAACCTTATATTAAGGACACCAGGAGATAAGCTGCTACTCCCTCTGTCCTCTAGGCCATCGAATCTGGGTATTTTGTCTAAAACAGAAAATGTAAAAATTAAAAAAGAAATTTATTCCCTTACCCTGTATATTGATAATACAAATTTGCTTGAGGGTTTATATTTTCTATACCAAAGCCAAAGGGATTTATATATTTTCTATACCAGAGCCATGGAGGATGGCATAGACTAGTATGGGGTTTCCCCTAGTATAGCTCCCCTATGCAGGCCTCGCCGTGGGTAATTGAACACCTTGCACCAGTGACCTGGGTGGAATAATTAATGCAGAGGATTCTATGAGCTCCGAAGCAGAGGCTGAGAATTAACTCTTTATTAAAAAATCATCTCTTTGACATTTTCTTTTTTCATAGTACATCAATATTAAGGGAAAGTGTTTAAAAGGGTTGACAACGTATAGGGGCCTAGTGGCTATTACAACTAGATTAACATGTCTTTTTTTACATATGGTATAAGGCCCTATATGTGTAAAATGCATTGTGAAATTTCAAATTAGAACTAGTAAATTGACTCAGGTCATTTGCATATAAACAAGTTCAACCCTCCTGCTATTGTAATACATAATTACATAGGTGTCACATAACAAGACCAGAGTTTTCTTGAAGGTGGTTTTCTAATATGAATGTCAATGACGTAATCTGATACATGCCAATTTAATAATAGGTAAACAGGCATGGGCGTGGCTATGTCTGGAGGGGGCGTGGTTTAGGGCGAGGAAGGTGTGGCTTAAGATAATTGACACCTGCCGAATCAGAGAGCCTGTAGGTGTAGTCTTAAAAAGCTGAGTCATCAAATTACTACCAGTCTCATATGCAATTATACCCCACGGAGGTTTAGTTATTTGACCAGGTAGGTATAATGTGTGTTCATACCTTGTCAAGTATTTAAGATAAATTACTAAATGAAGTACTGCTGAATATTAAATTCATCATTACTGACATCAGGATTAGTGCATGGATGCCCTTGTACTAGATTTAATAAGTCCGATATTGCTCATAGAACATTGTTGATTTCCTACCGGTAGTTCTGGATATCACTCAGTACCCTTTGTAAATCTTGTGTGTAAGCATTCCCGAACGGAAGTCTTGGGCATTATCCCAATTTCTACTTTAGGCTGAAGAACAAACCACCTTTGTCTGCCATATTGTTTTATTGTCCAGCTCTGTCCTGCATTTTCTCTGTCCATGCGCAAAAAAAAAAGAAAAAAAGAAAATGAACAAACAAACATATTTGTTGCAGTATATGGCTTTATGCATAACAGTATTATTCTGCCCTTCAAGAGTTAAGTTCATCAGTTGTATTCCTTTCAGTACTTAGATTATGTAACTGTTGATAGTCTGTTGCACTCGGTTAATACCTGCTGCCTCTTCTAACCATTACAGTATGTCTTATTTAAACTTTAAGTTACTTCAGCCTGATGAAATGAACTACATTGTATATTGGGAGTATGTAATTTGAGAGTATTACGCTCATCTGTGAACTTACCTAAATTTCCTTTAGAATCGACTTGATTTGAATAATAATTGCTGCTGTGCAAAATGTTATTGGCGCCAGAGTTTTTTTTTCTCCCCAATTTACCAATCAAGGTGTCTCTCATGGTTCTCATCGCCTTTCAAAAAGAATTGCATTGACCGTTCTGGCAATATTTGCATCTTCAGGGTACTTAAATTGTCAATTGTCTGAACTCCCTCCTCCGTACAAACTGGCAACAGCTGGAGAGCAGAATAGAAGGGGTAATACTTATAGAAAGGAAAATGTGTAGTATAAGGTAAAAACCCTCAGAAAAAGAGAGAGAGAAGAAAACAAGACATTCCCTGAGGGTCTTTCCTGTCTAGCCCTTTGAGATGTGGAGTGGAGGAGGAGGACGTTTCCATCTGAAATAAAGAAATTCAAACTGATGAGATGACGGATTGCAGAAAACGGACCCTCCAGTGTCTGCCCTTGATCCCTGGTTAGATAAGAAACTGTTTTTATCTTGAATTTCAAAATAGACAGAGAGTTGTGTCTAGTTATGGTCATTAGACTCTTGATCTTGTCATTAAACAAGGGATAGAGAATATCTTACATACCGGTTTTGATGTGTATTAGCGGGATGTCTATTAGGGATAAACCAAAATCTGCGGTTGGCTTTGTAAACTTCAGGGATACAGAAGTGGTATGATTAAATGATGGCATGTCTGCATGGGTGCTAAAATCAACAAACCCGGCAGCAATAAGCTTATTATGGGCTAATTTGGCAAATCCAAACTGTAAACCACGACCATTCACCCATGCAAACCATTGTCAGATATTCATAGAACCATAGAGAAAAAGCAAAATGGCTTCCATGCACCCAGCACGTTGTATACACATATAGCATATATTTCTAGATCTTCCCATAACAATGTCAATATAAAGGAATACCAACCCCACTCATGATAAAGCCAATGGAGAGAAATGGAAAGGGGTAGGGGGTTAACCCGGGTTAACAAAAAAGTGCAGACTGGTCATGGCTGGGTAACCTGACCAGAAAATGGACATATTGTTTGCAGGAGCAGAAGAAACGCTCGCCTTTAATTCTCGACCGCCCTGCGTGGTCACGCGATATTCAAGATGATGGCCGCCACGGAACTTGAAGCTGGTTCCTCACGGTATTTAGGTAGATAAGTCTTGGAACCCTGCGCCACTGACCTGTGCTTGGAGAGTGAAAGGAGTGTTTACGTGTGGCGCCTGGCGTCTCTATTCATGACGTCACGCCGAGTTAGCGTCATGGGACGGAAGGAACAAGCACCTTGGTGTAAAAGTAGTCTGGTACAGTGAATGCAATCTGGCCCCAGCTCGACCACTAGCATGAGTCGTCTCTGGCACCTAGCGTTTGTGGGTAAAAGAAGTTTTTTTTGCTGGTTGCTGTAGTGCTTATTTGTAGGCAGGTACCTCACGAAGTAATCTTCACCAGAAAATGGGGACCATCATCCCCATACACGAGAGAGGTATTCCCTAGAATCCCGACCAGGCGAGACTGCAGTGAATGTAGAAAAAAGGCGGGAAAAACGTTCTTAAAGTAACCAGGATGTGAGATTGCTATCTGCGTCTTTATATGTCTCTGAGGTCATCCATATAAACTGATAGGGAGGTTCCTGATAATTTTCAAGACTTTATTTTTGTCTTCGTATGGTCCATTCAATGAAACAATGGACTATAAATTAGTAGAATATATCTGGACAAGCAGGGACACGTATCCCTGAAGTTGCCTTGAAACTTGAGCACTCTTTTAATATAATACTAAGACATTAAACTTGTGATCAATCGATTTCTCTTCTACCCATTTCATATCATTTGAATGACCTCCTCAAAGTGAGTTAAGTGTAAGTCTATAACAAAGGAATCTCCCACTTCTATTTCGGGGACAAACAGAGTCAGACCTCTGGTAAAATTTGACTTTTTGACCTTTCCTCTTCAACTTTTATACAGTTCGCCCGCTCTCCCACCGATTCCTTTGGGGACAGTTTAACCATTTAAGGACAGCTTTGGTGAAAAGACCAATGGTTAAATGCAAGCACCTGCACTTAAGTCATTACAACGATGATGTAGTCTAGTTACCATGAAACAGTATGCTGTCTAAAAGGGTCGAGATATACTTTGATTTTGCATAACATATTTATAAATATACTTAGCACATCCACAGTTGAGTTGGCTCTGGCTGTTTGCAGACTTCTTTTTGCATAATCATTTTAGTATTAGCGATTAAAAAATAACCACTATTCCCAGAGAGTATTATAATCCCTAAGTAAGCTGTCTCGACTTAATGAATTCCATTCATTTTGCTGTAAAATGTCTGAAAAGCATTTAAAATTGTCATATTGTTGTCTATAACAACTTCCCTTTTTTTCCTTGTGTAAGCGTTAGCAAATTATATTGAGGATGTCGTGACTATTTTTTACATACCCCTTACCCCCCTCCCCCCGCACAAAAAAGTGAAACATTATGTCCCATGAATAAAGTCTTAAGATTGACAAGTGTCAATCACCATAATTCTTATCATTCACAAATCAGCTGATAACCCCTATCCTCATTTGGTGATATGGTACCAGTAATAGCTAACAATCAATTTGGTATAAAATGAACATCACAGATGTAGTGGAAGATAAGCAGAGACTCACCTGTACCCACCCTAACTGCCTATGTACAGGTAGGCTGGGTATCAGATAGCATGTCTGAGATCGCTTAGTCTGTTACATGGGTATGAATAGGCAATAGGAGGTTAAGGCTCTGGTTCTACACCAAACTCGTGAGCGTGGATTTGGACCACTCTTTTATTTTTTTTTTCAAGATTTCTTATCAATGATGATGTAGGGGGTTCTTAATCTTAGAAATAATTCCACAATATATCTCTGCCATTTTGAAATCAATCTTCAATGTAATCGAAGTGGAATGGATTAACACAGCAACAAATCCCCACGATCCACGCTGCGGGGAAATCCCAGGAAAACCCCTGAGTTTCTCATCAGGATCTACTTTCAGAAAGAATTTCTTTAGAATATAGCCTAAATACCATATCCCTGTCACCTGAAACATAAAGAAAAATCACATGATCTCCCTTTGACTGGGAGTTCCCCCCATGGCCGCGTGCAGACGATAATGCTAATCGGTGTTATCCACTTATCTTCATGCTATCTACATGCCACCCTGACATGTCTCTGCAGCATGCATGTCACGATAACCATGATGTATAGGGTTGTAGACAGGGGACGGCGGTTGGCCTAGTTGTTGGGGACTTTTGTTGCGTTACGTCTGAGGACATGGAGGTTGGATTTACTAGGGTGGCAGTGGATTAATGAGTGACGACAAGAGAGAAAACCAAAATAGCTTTTTAACGGACACAAATTCAATTGATTTCCCCTCCACCCTGATCAACTTCAAATGCATATCAAAATTAGCAGTGTCCGTAACCAATTAATCTTAAATTAACAAGATCAATAACCCCCAATGTGGAGACTAACGCCGTGTGTTCTCCTTTGCTCACGAGAGGTTACGTTACATCTAATATTTCACTCCATTTTGTCTTAAAATAACTGTCTCATGACCAGAAAATATTTCTTGACTTGATTAACATTATAAAGTGTGTCAGGAAATGTATAAACAAGTCATTGTAAGAAAGCTATATTGCGAAAATTATTTATCTAGTTTCTAAGCAATCATCATTATTCAATCACAAAATTAGCACACAAAGCCCAATGACATACATGTACATGTAGTTCAGGGACTCAAGACTTCAACCTCATATGTAATTATGTTGTGACCTTTTTATTGTTTATACAATAAGGTCAAAGATACCCATAGGCAATGAGTAGGTCGTAGGTCAAGTACCTGTAAGGACATCGCCCAGTCTAACTGGACAAGCAAAGATAATGGGTTTTTGATACATGTAATAGTTTTCTCATAAACATCAAATACATTCATCGCTACTATGAGAAGAACTATTACAGAACTTCAGGGAGTATAACTAATTCATATCATATGGGTAAGAAGAGTGAGATAGGAATGATTATCCGTTACCACACGGTGCAAAGACAGGGAAAAAGTGTAAGAGAACAACTACAGATGATGTTTGCGATAGGACAAGGATGTATAGTTAGCATTCTCTAAAGTAACAATAGTTACAAGGATAGGTCTCACGTTAGGAACTAGTAGGATATTATGATGGCTGCCTATACTGAGAATATGAAGATGCTACAGGGGAATACCTCAAACATCCCCCTACCCCCCCCGCCCAGGTACAAACTTGTCTACATACATGTCCCTAAGGGTTATGGATGGGACAAACCCACAACTTATACATACATAGTTAGGAGAGTTAACACAATGTATAAGGAGTCTGCTCACTTCAAGTCCTCCCTATATTCTGGTTTTGTAATGTAATATAGCTTGGTCTTGGAGCACTCAGTGGTCAGGCCATGTGATAACCAGGCCGTATTTTAAGTGTTTCTTCATTAATTTTATTCCTTTTATTTCTTTAATTGTTTGGTGGGGGATTGGGATGACAGTGGTGATTTTTAGACCTACAGAAAAAAAAACACAAAAAAAACAGAGAGTCACAAAGACAGGGGCAGAGAAGAGAGTCAGAGTCACAGACAGAAACAGGTAGACAGAAAGAAACTGGCAAGGACAGATACAAAACCAAAATACTTTATAGGAAATGTTAGACAGTGTGTCACACAAGTACAATAGTGACTTCAGAAACAAAATACTGTATAAATTGTCAATCTTTGAATCACCTGCTCTTAAGTCACAATTCTGGTGCCAAGTGTGTGGTCATTTTACCTTAGAAGACCTGCCTTAAGTCACTACAAAATGGACACCAAATGACTTAACGCTACAACTCACTGCCAACATCCTTTTTGTAGCACTTTCTGGGAACCTTGCCACTATTATCCTGGTAAGAGCGAAAATAGCAGAATTTATCTTCACTTTAACAGATCTTATTTCTCTGAGTTGGCAAAGTGTGTGTTTGCTTTGGACTAGACCCATGGTGTAAAAATGGGAAAATTGCCTATATAAGCTACTTCTGTGTCTTTTAGGTTACTTCTAGTGTAGCTTCTTATAAATGTTGATAAATGTACTATTTATTATAAATTTGCTTTGCTCCTCTTGGAATAGGATTTTAATGTTATTCTATACTTTATCATAAAAGTATATCACACCTCACGTGCGTTACAATTACTAAACTATGTCTACTTTTAATTGAGACTGCCGATATGCATTCCCTTTTCCTCTCAACTATAACAAAATAATGGAAACTGCGTATTGAAACTGTTTACGTCCGTGTTATCTGACTGCGGTTTTCATTGTTAACCCTACATTTGTGGGAGACATTTCTTGATGAAATCCTAATAGTAAGCATATTAACCATTTTTTGATAGCTTGATCTCTCAATGTATCAGGTTCATTTACTAATAGTGCCGGTATATTGTTTCACCAATTTGTTATGTTAGATCACACTTGACAACAACCCACAGGGTTGGCATGGGGAATGAAGCACTGGCGAGTTACCCTCCAGTCCTGTATCATTGCATCATGCAATTGATTACACTGCATTACCTCAATATGTTGCCCTAAAGGTGTTAAAAGTAGTTCATCCATACACCAAGACCTCTGATTCCCATCGTTATCACAGCAGGAAGGGAGGGATCATATAGAAAGACTGCCCCTGCCCTTTCAGACACCCCTTCTGTTGTTGACTTGCCCCAGCTTGGGAATGACAGTGAAATATGAGGCCAATGGATAAAAAAATTAACAATTTGATCAGATAATGTGAGCACGTATCCACCCTCTATCCCATTAACCCTTCAACTGGGTATTAAACTCGGGATTATTGCGTCAAAGCCATCAGGACAACAGTATTACTATACAATATGTAAAAAAGGTGCTCAATTTATGAGACATAGCATTAAAATTTTCACTGAAAGTTGTGTATTTGAATGTATTTGATGTAACAATGAACTATCGGTGGGCTTTGAAGCTTATTTATGAAATTAGAGTGAAAATTGTCAGACATTTCCTTTTTGTGCCGAACTGAAATCGATCTATATGACATGAATGGACCCAGCATAGTACCCCTCAACAAACAGACAAGGCTTTAAAGAGATGGATTCCTTATAGGACGAAGGAACATCTTATAGGGAATGATATATTTACAAAACTTAACTTTCTCCAAACATACAGCAAATAAAAACTACCCCTTGATTATAGTTTCACTTCCATGGCAAGTTCTCACCACACAAACAGCATAATTATACTCCCCAATAGGTCAATTTCAGTCTTATGTCTTATTTTAAATCACCCAGAATTAATACTATGTAAATATACACTTCACTACAGTTGTAGAATACCTTAAAAAAGGGTCACACAGTTTAAGTTATGGACTCCCCCCTCACCAGTGCCCACTCTTTCAGAAAGAAGATGTGACAGTTAGGTTTGGGTGTCAATGGTTAGGTATAGGTGTCAATGCTGACAGTGACAGTTCACCAGGGGGTCTAACAGTGACAGACAGGTGACAGTGGTACACATAGTGATTAGCATACTTAATGACCCAGCTTTTGTTCACTTAGACACTCTGTATACAGATTAATGCTCCTCATTCTTATAGTGTTGTTTTGGTGTGTAGGTTACTTGTCTGTCCTATAGTATTGCATTGTAGTGGATTAAACGTGTGCCATATGTGCCCTGTGTAATATTAAATACATCTGCTTCTTTTTACATGGAATTAACCCAACTTCTCCAAAATATCAGATGTCTAGTTCATGTCAATCTTATTTCATTATAGCTAAGACTTTTATATAACAAAATGTATAATGCCCATTAAGATGGTATTATTTGCATAGTTGAAACTTTGATACTAAAGACCAGGAACAGGGTTAGCATAGAGCTAGGAGTTTCTTGGTTGTATATCAACTGCTGAACTTGTTATTTCATAGATCATAATACACATATTCATACAACTCTCTAAAATGATGATCTACTTACACCCTTTACATGCAGGGATTTGTAAGTACAAGTTGAACATATCCCCCTGTTCAGAATTAATTACTTGCCTACAGCCTACCCCTCCTCCAGCGTCCCTATACATTATACAGCTCTAGTTGATTCTCCATGATGGTCATGGCCCCTGGAGCCCTGTTGTTGTCATGGAGATGGTATTATACACGGTTGTCATGGTGACTAAATGTCCCCCAGTAGTCCATGACGATCAGGTATCCAGGTAACAGGTTGTCATCCCCCTCCCTATTGTATAATACAGGTATGTGCACACGTCAGATGGATTACATGGTACAGGGTAGGGATGGGGGAGGGTAACATCATCAGTTTCGTAAGGATAGTCAATTTTAGGGGGGGGGGAAGAGGTGGGACCATGGGGCGTAAGATGAAGTCTTGACAAATTACCCAGCCCCCTCTATTTATCCTGTCTTATACCTCTCTGTCTATCTTCCTCCTCTCTCTGTCACCTGCCTCTGTCTCTCTTTCTCTCTCCGTCTCTCCCTCCCTCCCCCTCTCTCTCTGTGTGGGGACTGGGGGAGGATTGGTCCTTTTGCTACCCTGCCCCTCACATGTTGTCTTATGAAATCTTTTGATGATATGACTCACCTGGAGGTTGGGGTTGCCCCTTCCAATCATTTTCCCATGATATGGAAGCATTATTACAGTTATAACTATACATAATTAAGGGGTGAAAGGTGAAAATGGGTCCTTATGCTGCCGACCTCCACAATGGGAATTTCGCCTCCCTTTTAAGTGCTTTTCTCAGGTATATCAAAGGCAAATACAATTAGTATTTATCCCCCTTTAATTTACTGCTGCTAACAGGAAATATTTTTTTTGATATTTTTCTGCACCCAAAATTTGAGTTAAAATGCTAACACATTGCCCTGACATATCAAACCAACTGAAATTGGAGCATGCATTTTTGTTCACATACTTCTAATCATAGTATTGTTTCCAAAACTTCAGGATAGTTACTATGGGAACTTCCCGATATATCTTATTGAAATCTAGATTAAACAACAATTTTAAGTGCCATTTTTAGGCATTATCCAGTGCCATGGGTCCTTTTGCTGCCAGAAAATACAATTTCTCATTACATTCAACAATCTCTTCCCTTGTCTCATCAGATAAAATGAAAATGAAAGTAAAAAACCTTGAAGCATCTTTTCTTCTTATCTTCATATCTAAATTTGTTATACTTAGTCACCTATGTGCAAATTTATGTGGGTCCCTATGTTGATCCTCATTCCCTATGTTGCATCTTTTTTTCCTAGCATTCTACATGACCCACAATCTATTAATGGCAGCCCCCACATGAGGAAAGGGTCCAGGACCATAGGGACACAGGGAAAGGGTCCAGGAACATGGGGAAAGGGTCCAGGAACACGGGAAACAGACCCAGGAACACAGGGAAAGGGTCCAGGAACACAGGGAAAGGGTACAGGAACACAACGAAAGCAGGTCCAAGCCTCTACTCCTTCTATTCCCGTCACTACAAGGCCAAAAACACATATTGGAAGGGGAGGATCCACATAAGGACCCATATATAGGGAGGAAGGATCCACATAAGGACCCATGCATTGAGGGAGGATCAACATAAGGACCATATATGGGGAGGGAGGATCCACATAAGGACCCATGCATTGAGGGAGGATCAACATAAGGACCCATATATGGGGAGGGAGGATCCACATAAGGACCCATGCATTGAGGGAGGATCAACATAAGGACCCATATATGGGGAGGGAGGATCCACATAAGGACCCATGCATTGAGGGAGGATCAACATAAGGACCCATATATGGGGAGGGAGGATGCACATAAGGACCCATGCATGGAGAGAGGATCTACATAAGGACCCACATGGGGAGGGAGGATCAACATTTAAGAGAAAGGGTCCAGGACCACGGGGAAAGGGCCCAGGAACAAGGGGAAAGACTTCAGGAACACAGGGAAAGGGTTCAGGAACACAGGGAAAGTGTCCAGGTCCCTTTCCCCATGGTCCTGGACCCTTTCCCTATAGTCCTGGGCCCTTTCCCTTTGGTCCTGAACCCTTTCCCTGTGTTCATGAACCCTTTCCCATTCTTCCTGAGCCCTTTCCCTATGTTTCTGAAGTATTTCCCCTTGTTCCTGTGCCCTTTCGCCGTGGTCCTGGACCCTTTCCCTGTGGTCCTGAACCCTTTCCCTGTGGTCCTGGACCCCTTCCCTAGGGTCCTAGACCCTTTCCCTGTGGTCCTGGACCCTCTCCCTGTGTTCCTAAAGCCTTTTTCCTATGTTTCTGAACCCTTTCCCTGTGTTCCTGAACCCTTTCCCGTGGTTCTGGACCCTTTCCCAGTGTTCCTGGACCCTTTCATATTGTTCCTGAGCCCTTTCCCTATGTTTCTGAAGTATTTCCCCTTGTTTCTGGGTCCTTTCCCCGTGGTCCTGGACCCTTTCCCTGTGTTCCTGAAGCCTTTTTCCTATGTTCCTGAGGCCTTTCCCTGTGTTCCTGAACCATTTACCATTGTTCCTGAGCCCTTTTCCTATATTTTTGAAGTATTCCCCTTGTTCCTGGACCCTTTCCCTATGGTCCTGGACCCTTTCCCTATGGTCCT